>CM022954.1:32063549-32721624 GCA_012931725.1 Litsea cubeba | reverse complement strand
CACAGGTATTCATCATTACCTCTGGTATGGGGAGCGGGAAATTCATCTTTTGGGCATGCGTCATTCAGGTCTCTATAGTCAATACAGACCCTGATCTGCCCATTTTTTCTTTGTCACGGGGACAATGTTGGCCAACCATTCAGGATGTTGTTCCTCACGGATGAAGCCGACGCTTTTGAGTTTTTGAACTTCTTGTTCAATTTTATCCATCACATCTGGACGGAATCTTCTTTGGCCTTGCTTGACAGGCTTGATGTCTTCTTGAAGATTGAGTTTGTGAACTGCTATTTTGGGGTCTAAGCCTGGCATTTCAGCGTAAGACCATGCAAAGCAATCACGAACTCACGAAGAAAAGCGATATACTCGGGTAACTCATCACCCTTTATATTCTTGCTTATGAATACAGGACGTGGGTTATCTGGTGTTCCCAAGTCTATCTTTTGAACAGGATCTTCTGTTGGAAGGTTCGAAGGTGGTTCCTCCATAATATTTTTCGGAGGCTTCCAGCTCAACGAAACCTTCTGGGGTTTCAAGGGCATTTCCAGACCAAGGTTTTGTTCCTTTCCACGGGTCTTCTTGATCGGTAATTTTCCCAAGGCTTGCTATGAGATGATCCCAATCGCCTGTTGAAACCGAGTCGAAGTAGGGCTACTTCTTTTGGAGATGAGGGTTCTTCTGGGTCAGAAGTCCACACGTCTGTGCCATCGGACAACTCCTCTTCATTTTCGGAGAAATCGTGCCAATTGGATGAGCTTCCTGGATCTTTGTCAGGTGACTCATCAAAGAGATATCCAGGGAGATCGATGTCTTCATGGACTTGAGATGTTGAGGCTTGGTCAGTATATTGACTTTTAAGCCTTTGTGTCAACTGTCTCAAGGGAGTGTCAGGATCATACCCTAACCCGTGTGAAGACTTTTCTACATAGCCGTAGAGTCTCCAATCTTCCAGCTGGCTTTTGGTCAAGACGGGCCCCAATGGCGTGAGAATACCGCGTCCTTCTCCTAAACCGACTGGGTTTTGAGCGTCATAGCCCATTTTCTTCATAATAGCTTGTGCCACAGAACTGTATAAGGATAGTTGAGGCGTACCTTTATTTTGGAAAGGTTCAAGCATGGAGTTTGATGAAGAAGCATCCGATCTATGGAAGAAGATCGGTTTTTTCCTTTGTTGAAGTTGCTGGAACAACGAAGGAAGCTGACGTAGGATCTTCTATGTCAGAAGTTGTCTCCATTGGAGTAAGAGCAGGCTGAACTTGCTGAATGTCAGCTTGGCTTGACGATGTGTTGTCTTCTGGCTCTGAATCCGAGTCCGTGTCTTGCATGATAGACACGAAAGAGACAACAAATTTGCCCCCAGGCTTTTGTTTTGCCTTCTTCACTTTAGTTGTGATGACCAAAGGCTTTGAAGATTTGAGGGAGATGATGAAGGGAGTTTGCATGCTCTCTTCAGATTTACCGGATGGTTTGTTTTCTTCCGGTGATTGTTGAGGAGCTTTGCCTTTATCTTTCTGGAGATTTTCGGCAAAGGATGCTGTATGCTTCTCCTCTTCTTCTTTTTCACCTTCATACATCTGTGAGTCTGCGAAGTGGATTTCTTTACCTTTGAAGGGTTTTCTGTCCGCAAAGACTCGATGTATCATGCCGTCGTCGCCAACAAACTTGATGCATTGATGTAGAGTTGAAGGGACAACACCATTCTCATGGATCCAAGGGCGTCCGAGAAGGATGTTGTAGCATGAAGGGGTCTTTATTGCATACACTGTGACCTCAGAGATAAGATCACCTATCTGCAATTTGAACCTGATTTTGCCGATAGGCCTTTGAGTACTCCCATCGTATCCAAAGATAGATACAGATGTGTGGCTCAGTTTGCTGGGTGGGATGCCCAACTCTTCAAGAGCCGATGTGGAGATGAGGTTGAGTGCAGAACCTGGGTCGATCTGAACTCTATGCATAGGCATTTCCTTGATATACCCTGTGAAGTACAGGGGTCGGTTATGCCTGGTTTCGCCAAGTAGGAGGTCATCCTTTGTGAAGGCGATGGTTGCACTGGCTGCTTTTTTAACCGAGAGGCATTCAATGCATGATCCCTCAGTTTTCTTCTTTTCTCCCTTTGAGGAGGCTTCTGAGTTTTTGACCCGGTAATCCATTTCAATTTGGAGGACTTGCGGGGCATGTTTGTCGACATCCTTATTCAGCTTTTGTAATTCCGAAATGAGATTATCACGAGTGTGCGGAGACATTCGCAACAAATCTAGGATGTGCAGACGTGCAGGTATGTGCTTGAAGTGTTCAATCAAGTCATACTTGAAAGCCTCCTTAGGGCCTACATGTTCATCATTGTTGCCACTAGGGGCGCTTACAACATCTTTTCCCGAAGGATTTACATATGTAAAGGAAGATTGGTTGTAATTTTTGTGGTAGTCCCGGCCAGAGCGGGTGCCTCTACCAACTTCGAGAGCTTCTTGAGAAGGGTCTTCGTTTGGAAGATTGTCTTCAGGATCAAGAGGCTGTCGTTTTTCATTTGCTGAGGATGCATCAGCAGCAGAGTTACCATCCTCAGCGATTGTGTTGCATGGAGCATTTTCCGGGATCAAGTCCTGAACAGCATCCAGCAATCTTTCTTCTTCGTTGACTAATTCATCGTCCCAAGCATCAATGGCTGGGAATTCTTCAGTCAGGAAGGGTGTGAACTTTGAAGTCACAGTCTCAGGAGAAGAAACCTGAGAGGGTGTCATCTCAGTGAAAGTCACGTGAGACGAGGTGGCTCCAGAAGATATATTGCTAGGCGTCGCCGGAGTGTAAGTGCTCTCATCAGACGATGCTTCGGAAGAGCTATAATCCCGAATTATCACATTACAGGAAGCTCTGACGGGAGACGTTGCCTGATCGGAGTCAGACTCATCCTCGGATGTGAGAGGATCGTCTATCCAGCAATTTTCTCCATTTTCAGGAGTTAAGGGAGGATGTACCTGGTGGTCTTCAGGGACTTCAGGCTCTGGATTGCGAGGAGGCTCGTTGACGCGTTCTTGCTCTTGTTCTAGAGCGAGTCGCTGCAAGATCCTTGCATATTCTTCAAGATCAGGCATGGGAGCCGGATCTTCTTCTTCATCATCTCTTTGTGGCTCAACATTGTTGATTTCCACTGGAGTAATGAGAGGTGCTGGGTCAGCAGCATTTTCTTGTACATCTTCTTGGTCTTCTTCATCATCAGACCAGGATCCTTGTGGCTGTAGGGGGTTATACCAGATTACTGGCATAAGATGAGATTCAGGAACCCATTCTTCATCGGAGAGATATTCTCCTGTTTCACGGGACTCTTCCCACTCATCTGTGTAGTCGGATTCGAATCCATCATCGGTGTCGCTGGACTCGTATCCATCAATGGAGAATCCAACTACTGAATTGCAAGAGTATGATGTCTCCTGCATGGCTTCTTTGAATTGAGGTGGCATGAAATCACTGAGAGTGAATTTCCTTACCCCCTTTGAAGTCTCTGGAAGGGATGTTTTTGTTACCTCCAGTGAAGCGGTAGAGGAAGCCTCTGCCTTTTCTTTGACCTCTAGTTTTGGCTGGGTCTTCTCTTGCCGTTTGAGCTTGAGGAGATGTTTCCTAGCCTGCCTTCGCTGTTGAGCTGTAGGCTTTATTTTCACGACCTCCCAATTTTCATCTTCCAGGAGATCGGGATGTACCCATATCGGTTGTCCGTCTGGTGTTGGGTAAGGAACCAGTTGCTCGGACGCTTCGATTGAGTTTATCACCTTGAAGGAAGTAGTGATCTTCTTCTTCGGTGATCTTGATGTTTGTCCACATGTCACCATGTTGACGGAGGCAGACCCATAGTTTTTGTCAAAGGTGATGACTCCGTTTTTTCCACATCTCATTTATTTTCTCTCTCACAACGAAGCATTGATTGAGAGGATGCGAGATCATCTGGTGGTATGGACAGTACCGAGGATCGTTGGTTTTGCCAACATCACCCGATCTTTTTGGTTTAGGCAAGGTGAGCCTGCCATTTGCCACGAGAGCCCTGAAGATTTCATCAACATCTTCATCAAACGGGTATTTCTTCTCTACTCGTTCTTTGAAGGCGTCTGAGAGTTCAGGTCTCTTACCAACAGCTTTGTTTTCAGCTTTCTTTGGTGGCTGAGGAGCTGACTTGGTCTGCACATTGAGGACCTCTTTCTTCTTTGGTTTAGAGGTTGCAATGGCGGTTGGCTCTTTTCTTGATGATTTCTGACTGTTGAGGTCTTTAATCACCGTTTCAGCTTCCATGGAAGCTTCTAGGAGTTGTCCCAGGTTTTTGATTTGTTGCCGATGATCATGGAGCGGATTCTGGCTCTCATGTTGTTTCGGCAGATGTCGACTAGCGACGCTTGTGGCAATACATCAGAGCATTTGTATGCCATTGCTTTCCACTTGTGAATGAAGTCATATGTTGATTCATTCTCCCCCTGTTTTAGGCTGCACAGCTGAGCCATAGTAGCGGGATGATCTTCACCTTTGAAGTGAGTCAGGAAGCGCGTCTCTAGCATGGCCCAGTTTTGGATTGAGTCCTCCGGCAGAGTGGAGTTTCAATCGAAGGCCGTACCTTTTAGGGTACTTGCAAAGAGGCGGATCTTGAGTGCATCTTGATCCGCGATAGCTCCCGTCAGGATCTTGAAGTGGATGACGTGCTGTCTGGCTGATCCTTTCCCCGTATATGTTTGGAGAGTAGGATGCTTGAATTTGGTGGGGAACGGGACCGAGTCCATCCATAAGGGATATGGTGGCTTGATCCCATGCTCTTTGAGTATATCCTCTTCTTTTGCTTTGGCAAGGATACCGTCTACGTCCTTTTTGGTAAGGGCGCGTGACTCATTTTCTTCTTTATTTACCTCGTCGTCTTGATGATTCGGAGGAGGTTCATTGTTCGCCTGATTTTGGAAGGCGAGGAGAAGGTTTTCCATCAGAGTTTCAATCCTCTGCTGGCCCTGTTCCAACTGCTGGATGCGGGTGATCGCATCTTCTGGAGGTGGATTGCGGGGTGGTGGCTCAGAATTTGTAGCCAAGACATTCATCCTTCGTGATTCGAACGAAGAAACTGTCCTGGTGACTGAGCTGGGGCTCATTCTTTTTGAAGAGGAGCTTGAGGAAGGATCACTCTGCTGTCCTTTGCTTGAAGGAGCAGGGGATTCTTCTGAATGTCTTCTTGTCCTTGAGACGCTGCGGGTCATTGGACGTCGGACATGGATTTTTGTTGCTGATTTTTGGCGCCTTCTGGTTTTTCCAACCATATGGACGGCAGCAACTTGGTTGGGTCTTTCTTTTTCGACCCATTTGGGAGAGACTTGAAGTGTGGGAGGCTGGGTCCTTTGCTTCTCTAGTCTCTTTTGTCTATACGACGCGCGGCGGCGTATACGACGAGCAATTTGAGCTTCGGTCAGCTCTGACTGGGCTTTGACGATGAAGGATGTGCTCCCTCGGGTGCAGCAGCCGAGCCTGTCTTCTTTGTAGCTGGGCAAGGATAGGATGCGAACCCTGTCCTTTGCCAGTTGCAGCGAAGCTTTGAATTTTTGAAGTTCGGCCCCTGTAGATATGAAGGGTCGAACTGCAGGTTTGTAGGCCTTAGCAGGTGCTTGTAGAGGCCTTGTGATGCATGACTTGATTTTGGGCTTGTAGGAACAAGCCGGCTCATGCTGGGATGACTTGGAAGTCAGGTTTGAGATGGGTCTCTCCTCTTTCATGTAAGCAAGAGGATAGAACTGGTTCTCCTTGAGTGGGGCCAGGAATGCTGGCTTAGTGGATGTATGGGACCTTCTCTGTTTTGGTGAAGGTTTTGGGGACCAAGTCTTGGGGTAGACCTGGTTGTTTGCAGGTTGAGGCTTCGTGGGGCTGCCACGGGCTTCAGGCCTTCTGGTGCTCGCCTTTGGTGTCATGGTAGTGACACGTTGAGAGGCGAGTTTCTGCTTCTTGGAGGGAGCAGTTTGTTCCTCAGGAAGTGGGAATGGTCCCAGTGTCCCAAAGACGATAGTCCGGGGAGTCGAGGTCGACCCGGAGTTCAGAGAGTTGCCGAGAGAGTTGACACTTCGGCAGCTGATGGGGCGCTTGTAGGTGCGCGTGGTTTGCTTCTGTTGAAGCATGAGTTGGTGCTTGTTTTCGTCGAAAGTAATGGTTAGTGAAGCTGCCATTGTTAGTTTTCGAAAATTTCTGAAACAAGACCACATCCATTAGTAATCATAAGAATATAATGATCATAAATGGGAAGTTCTATGGTTTCGTCTTTTCAAATTGCTCGAGGTAGATGACCCAAGCAATATGAGGAAGGCAAAATGCCATAGAGGGTACAATTGTTCTGATCGCAGGTATGGTAAGCCCAGAATGGGCATCCCAGTGACTGCTAGAAGCAATTGTGAACTTAAATTCGACTTATCGAGAAGCAGAGCTTGCTCGAGGTAAGAAGAATATAAAGTTGGAGTTACAGATGTGCCGGTCGCAATACAGTAGACCCTGAAAGGGCGTACTAGTACCGCTAGACACAAATGTTTTGAGACCGCATCTATGAGATGAGATTCTCTGTTTTGAAAGGTCAAGATTGGATTCATCAAAGAGAGCATAATGAGATTTCCGCGAGCGCCAGTGCTCAGAAAGAAATGAACCATGATTTCTCGGATCTGAATCTAAAAATGACGAGTTTTTTTTTTTTTGAAAGGCCAATATCGGGTTCATCAAAGAGAGCAAAAGGCACTCCAATCTGAACACGGGCTCAGCGATTTCCGCGAGCGCCAGTGCTCAGAAAGGAGAAGACCAAGATTTCTCTAATCTAAACCCAAAATGACGGAAGTTTTTTTTTTTTTCGAAGATTTTGAAGATTTTTTTTTTTTTTTTTAAAATCTTTTTTTTTATTTTTTTTTATTTTATTTTATTTATTTTTTTTTAAGATTTTTTTTTTGAAAATTTTTTTTTTTTATTTTAAATTTTTATTTTTAAAAATTTTATTTTTGAAAAAAAAATTTATTTAAAAGACGAGAGAGTACACATAGGCCTCCTAACCCGGTCTTATGAAATCTTGATTGATAGAATTGCCCCCAGGTAAGGGTAGGATTACTTAATGAACCCGTTTGGAGGACCCTTGCCTAGAACAGTCAAGCTGTCTCCACACTCTGGACAAGGCTTTTCTTTGAATCAACCATGATCAAAGAACACAGTTGGTTTAACCTTAGTGGTCTATGTCTTTTTTTTTATATATATATATTTTTATTTTTATTTTTATGAATTTATCGAAGAGAAACAATGGCCCAAAACCTTAGTCGAACAGGCTCAACATTTCTACAAGCGCGATGAACGATAGGAACGGATCAAGGTTTCTCAATTTTGAATCCAAATTGAGAAATCTAAAATTCTTTTTTTATACTTTTATATATATATATATTTTTTAGATTTTTAATGAACTCATCGAAGAGAAACAATGGCCCAACCCCCGATCCGAACACGGTCTCAGCGATTTCCGCGAGCGCCAGTGCCCAGAAGGGAAAGGATCAAAGTTTCTCAATTTTGAATCCAAAAATGAAAAATCTGATTTTTTTTGTTTTTTTTTTTTGAAAAGAGAAAGAGTGGAAATAAATTCAAAGAATTAGAAATTTCCAAACAAAAAATCTCATCTCATTTTTTTTATTATGCGGAATTCAACATAGGCCACCAATTATAAAGTAGCCAAGGAATCGAGAAAAGAAATATAAGCATAGAGCAAAATATATGATATGCAAATATTTCATTTCTAGCATCGTGTTCTCAAATAAACGAGTCCCACCGGGTGTGCCAGCTTGATGGACCGCGCTCCCGATGCCCGGGTTCCTACCGAGGTCGGCGGACGTGGGAGTCCGTTTGGTTCCGACCCTTTCGTAACCAGGGGGGCAAAAGGGGGCGTGCATCAACATTTCTTTTTTTGTGGGTGTGCCAGATTTTCTATTTTTACTTGGAATTGCAAGTGGTGATCCGGAGATCAACCTTCGCAAGTAAAAAGGAAATCAACTTCTTTCAAGTTTTCCATTGCACATATATTTAAGAAAAGAGACATTTTCTTGATTTGCCGTGAAAGGCGATTTTTTTTTTTGCATTTATAGCCGATTTTGGCGTTTATAGCCGATTTTTGGCGTTTATAGCCGATTTTGGCATTTATAGCTGATTTACAATCCTTATCAACAATGAAAGACAAGAATTGTGATTTTTGTCTCTTTTAAAAAAAATACAAACTACAATGAAAAGCAAGAAAAGGAGGATCTAACTTCTCAGGAGATTGTGGGGGACTCGTTTAGATTGACGGTCGCAAGCCATATGTGGGCTTCGCCATCATCCATGCAGATGAGAACAGAGGATGCTATTGATTCGCTTGGCTTGGCTATAACCTCGGGTTTTTAGAGGACAAAGACCAAAGGAAGGTCCTATGTCCAATAAAAAGCCGAGTAGACGGGCTGAAAAGCCATATCTAAGCCATTGGAGGCAGGAGGAGAAGGCAAGGACCTTGGGGGGGGGTACCCCCAAGGGACTTTTGTCACCTTGTTGCGGTGGCCGGTGTAGAATTTCCGCAGAGTTCTCTCTCTTTTTCCTTTCTCTGGATTTCTGTCTGCTGTCTGTTGACGTTGTGTGTCTGTTCTTCTTGGAGAGCCCTCCTATTTATAGGCTTTTAGGTAGCCTTTTAGGAGGGTTTATGGGCTTTTATTGTCATTAAGCCGCATAATGGGAGGAGTTACAAAATTGAATTATTTATTTTGTAACTCCTTTTTCTTGGCTTCTGATTGGCCGGAGGATATTGAGGGCATTTAATCGCCTTTAATCGCCATGATGGGAGGAGTTTCATGGGTTAAATGCCATGAATCTCTTGACTTGTAACTCCCGAATGCTTGCTTCTGATTGGGCCGTCCAAAGAAATGGATTAATGACTATAATAAAGCTAGTCAATTAATCGCATTAAGTGGTCGCCGAGCAGCTGAAGAGTCGCGGGTCGTGCCACGTCTTTTGAGATTCTTCTGTTGATGATCATCGATGGATCTTCATGTAGATCGACATCAGATGATCATGTAATTTCAGGTGTTTGTTGCCAACAGCGGGTCGGTGCCATCTGTCCTGTCGATTTCTCGATCGGTCGGGTAGAAAGCACACTTTTTTTTTGGTTGACCGGGTGGCGATCAATATTGTTTTCGATACTCTTGATGATTTACCCGTGTTTTGGACGGATGTCAGAGGACTTGGTGTCTCAAAAGCATGAATTTTGGAAAGTACCAGAGGCTGGGCTCCTCGAATCGTGAAAAAAACGGCGAAAACCGGGGTTTCCGGGGCTTTCCCGGCGACCCCGGGTTCCAAGGTCGCCGGCGACCCTGGCCCAGGGTCGCAGGGGTCTGCGACCCTGGGGGGGTTTTCCCCCTTTCGTGTCCCGTTTTGCGTCCGTTTTTACTGTTTTTCGATTCTTTTTTCTTCTGTACTTTTCCTTGACATTTTGACCATTTATTGGCCTAATTTCTTTGAAGGAAACCTGATGAGAATCCTTGCATTTTATTTTGCAAAGTTTCCAATTTCCTGAGAAAGCCGAAGACTTTGTCGCGCAGAGCTGCCGATTTTCCGTCAGAAGCTGAAACTGGGCCAAACGATGTCGGAATGACCTGAAATTTGGTGTGAAGCCTCCTGAGCAATAAATAAGACCAACCATAGGCTTTTGTTTGAGTTTCGAAGCCGTTTGGGGTCCTATCACCTGTAGACTTGTTTTTTGTCGCGATGAAGATGTCGCGGTTTGATGTGCGGTCAATCAATGTCCGATTGACTTGAAATTTGACAGGGAACCTATTGGAGTCATTTTAAGATGATCCATAGGCTCTGTCTTGGAAACCATGGTCCCGGAGAGCTTTTGTCGCTGAGAGCTCCTTTTCGGCTGTCGGAGAAGCGAAGTTAGGCCAAATGATTTTGAAATGGCCCGAAACTTCTTGTGTACTCCTCTTTTGGCTGTCTGGAAGAATCTTGCAGTTTTTGTTTGATTCTGACAAGATTTGATTTTTGGAAGCAGCATTGCCTATTTATGGCAGGTTGCGACTTCATGTAGCTCTTTGGATCTTGAAAAGGCAAAGTGACATTTTTGGTGTCAACAAGGATCAAGAGAAAACCACATTCACATGTCCCTTCGGAACTTTCGCCTACCGGCGAATGCCCTTTGGACTGTGCAATGCTCCCGCTACTTTCCAACACTGCATGCTAAGCGTGACATGGTGGAGCGTTTCCTCGAGGTCTTCATGGATGATTTCTCCGTTTTCGGTAATTCTTTCGAAGACTGCTTAAGTAATTTGGGAAAAGTCCTTGTCAGATGTGAAGAAAAGAACCTGGTGCTAAATTGGGAGAAGTGTCACTTCATGGTTCGTCAGGGAATAGTCCTTGGCCATATTGTTTCATCCAAGGGAATGGAAGTTGACAAGTCAAAAATAGATCTGATCTCAAATCTGCCCATCCCAAAAACCGTTAGAGATATCAGATCGCTCTTAGGGCATGCAGGCTTTTACAAAAGGTTTATAAAAGATTTCAGCGCTATCTCTAGACCACTGTGCAACCTTCTGTTAAAAGATACTCAATTTGAGTGGACCGAGGCATGCCACGAAGCTTTCACCAAGTTAAAGGGCAAGCTGACTTCCGCTCTGATTATGCAACTGCCTGACTGGAGCCTGCCCATTGAACTTATGTGTGATGCAAGTGATTATGCGGTTGGGGCTGTGTTGGGGCAACGTAAGGAAAAGAAACCTTACGTGATTTATTATGCAAGCCGGACTTTGAATAGCGCACAGATCAATTACCCCACCACAGAGAAAGAATTATTGGCTGTGGTCTTTGCGCTAGACAAATTTCGTTCGTACTTGCTAGGATCCAAGATCATTGTGTTCACCGATCATTCAGCGTTGAAATACCTTCTTTCTAAGAAGGATGCAAAACCGCGCCTCATTCATTGGATCCTTCTACTCCAGGAATTTGATATTGAAATCCGAGATAAAAAGGGAGTAGAAAATGTTGTTGCGGATCATCTATCACGACTTGTCATTTCTGAATCTTTGGAATCCACACCCATCCGGGACAACTTCCCTGACGAACAACTGTTCGCAGTATCCCAACTTCCCTGGTGTACAGACATTGCCAACTATCTTGCTATAGGCACAGTCCCAGAACATTGGAAAAAGCAAGATAGGAATAAATTCTTTTCTGAGGTCCGACATTTTTTCTGGGATGACCCGTTTTTGTTTAAATACTGCCCAGACCAAATCATTAGGAGGTGTGTGCCAGATGAAGAGCAAAACAATGTCATCTCCTTTTGTCATTCACAGGCCTGTGGGGGCCACTTCTCTTCTAAAAAAAGCCGCCTTTAAGATTCTGCAATGCGGTTTTTACTGGCCCACCCTTTTTAGAGATGTTCATGAATATTGCAAGTCTTGTGAAAACTGTCAAAAATTGGGTTCCATTTCAAGAAGGAACATGATGCCCCTGAATCCAATTTTGATCATTGAGTTGTTTGATGTATGGGGAATAGATTTCATGGGACTGTTCCCCCTGAGTTTTGGTTATCTCTACATTTTAGTAGCTGTTGATTATGTGTCCAAGTGGATTGAAGCTATCCCATGTCGGACAAATGATGCTAATGTTGTCAAGAAATTTCTGAAGGAGCACATATTTTCTAGATTCGGGACCCCACAAGCCATCATTAGTGATGGAGGTACCCACTTTTGTAATCGTGTAATCGAGGCTTTGTTTAAAACATACGGAATTACACACAAAGTGGCTACGCCCTATCATCCGTAGACTAGTGGGCAAGTTGAGGTCTCGAATCGGGAAATCAAACGTATATTGGAGACCACAGTAAACCCTACTCGCAAAGATTGGTCACTCCGATTAAACGATGCGTTATGGGCTTACCGCACTGCATTCAAAACTCCAATAGGCATGTCTCCATACAGACTGATTTATGGGAAAGCTTGCCACCTTCCGGTGGAATTGGAACATAAAGCATATTGGGCACTAAAGCAGCTAAACTTTGATATGGAGAAAGCTGGAATTAAGAGGAAATTCCAAATGAATGAATTGGAAGAGATTCGCAATGACGCTTATCAAAATTCTCGTATTTACAAAGAAAGGACTAAGGTTTTCCATGATAAAAACATTCTTAGAAAAACTTTTCACCCATCACAAAAAGTCCTTCTTTACAATCCTCGTTTACATCTCTTTCCTGGGAAGTTGAGATCTCGATGGAGTGGCCCCTTTATTGTTAAGCATGTTTTTCCACACGGGGCGGTTGAGTTGGAGAATCCCAAGGATGGTTCAGTTTTCAAAGTGAATGGACAACGTCTAAAACCATTCTTGGAGCCATTTGATTCAGAGGACACTATTTTACCTCTGACTAGTCCTGACTATCAGGACTGACGAGCGTTAGATCTAATAGCGCTCAACTATGTGTACATATGTAAATAGATCTTCTTGTTTGTTTTTGTGTGTTTTGTCTAACCATGGACAGGGTTTCTGAAAAGTTTCTAATTCTCAGGTGCTTTCTAAACTTTTCCCTCTGTCACTTTTATGTTCCTCATGTTTCATATGTTCAATGCATATCATTCATTTGCACATCGAGGACGATGTTCATGCTAGGTTGGGGGGTGGGGACAAGCACACTTGTCTGTTGTTAGACAGAATTTTTACACCTTTGTGTTTGGGTTTTAGTTTCTGTTTTTTTTTAGGAAAAAGTATCTAAATATTTTGAAAATTTTTGTTATTTCTGTTGGTTTTAGGGTTTTTGAAAGAAAAAGGAAATTTCGAGAGAATTTTTATAAAACGAAGATACCTCGAATTTTGGAATTTTTTTGAAGCTTTTGGCAAGAAAAAAAATATAATGGTTCATTGTTTTGTTTAAGGAAAGGATTTTTGAAAAAGTGTTGAAATTTGATCCCTCACTTTTACACAGTCTGTATATGTTTTCAAGGTTTTCGAATGTGAAGCTATGATTTCCGTTTTCTTTGACGATTGGATTGAAAATATGATGGAAAACCGACCCTTAGTTTCACAGTTTCCTGGCTCATATGGGTGGTTTGATCAGCCACAAACCGTTGAGTTAATTCGGGCACTTGAAAAGGGCTGCCTATTGTTTTGGGGACCGTAAAAAAAAAGTGTTAGTTATAAGTCTTGGAAAGAATAAAAAGTTGTGTGACTAGTTTGGGTTCGTAGCCTTTTTAACCCGAGCCAGTAAGCCTGTAGGGGTATTTACATACCTAGTGCCCTAAAGACATCTGACTTGGGAGTCATTGGCCTAACGCTCGTTACATGGGTTAATTAGAGAGCTTAAGGGACCTAGGCATTGCACAGTCACATGTGTGTGTTTCTGAAAAAAAAAAAAACTCTTAAAAATTGCGGCCTTCGAAAAAAAACAGTAGTGCGAAAGCCGTCATGGTCGCCTTGAGAGGAAGGCTGTTTTTCTTTGCTAAGGTTAGGTGGCCCAGAATTTTGGATAAAATATCGTTTTCACGGAAATTTTTGGTGGATCATTTGATACCTATGTTTTTTCGTATACGCACTTATCACCATGCACAATCAATCCAGCATGATTTCGAGAACTTCTAACCAAAAGATGAGATTTTTGAACCTAATTTAAGATTTGCCTTTGAAAAAAAAATTCCAAGAATTGAGAAAATCCGGTGTTTGTAAATTTTCTTTTGGAAAAGTTCCCATGGTTTTGTTAGGTTTCTACTTTGAAAAAAAGAAAATGAAAAAAAAAAAGAGAATTTTGTGGGTATATTCACTGCAAACCCTCACGAGGCACAACTCGTCCACTAGGGGGAACCTAGGGGTTTAAGGGCTTACTGCATACGCAAAATGCAGTCGAGAGTGCCAGCGAAAGTGGTTTTTTTTTTTTCAATTTTGTTTTCTTCATTAGTTTATTTTCCTCAGTATTAGTTTAGTGAGTTTTATTCCTTGTCGCTTATTTTGCTAAGGGACTAGCAAAAAGCTGGTTGAGGGGTGTGATAAGTCCACAAAATTAGGTCAATAGGTCATCATTTCATAAGCATTTGTGGACTTAATTAGGTTTAATTGCATAGAATTGCACTTAATTTCATGATTACATGTATTTGGGGATATTTTTGGAAAATGTTCAGAATTGGTCAAAATTCATTGAATTGCATGACTTTTGTGAAATTAGGATTTTTCATCTCATTCATCACCCCCAAAAAAATTAGTTTTTGGCTTCATCAATGCATGTTTGCTATTTTTGGCACCATATGCTATTTTTGAAAAGTTTGTCATTTGGGTGCATCATTAGACATGTAGGGTCCCATGCATTATTCATGTTTATTTTCTTACATGTAATTAATGATAAATTTATTTCTTTCAATTTGTAGGAGAAATTAACATGGGACCCACATTGATGAAATTTGAGAAGAGAGGTCAAATGAAAGTCAAATAAGCAAGCAAGGAAAGAGTCCAAGCATGCCTTGGACGTCCAACATGCACCCCACACACACCATTGGATGCCAACATATAGAAGCTTCCATTTGTGCACAATTATTCCCGGATTTTTATGGAGCAGCAACTTAAAATGGCAATAATTATCAAACCGAGTGTCAGATCGGCGCAATCTAGAACCGTTAGAAAGCTCTTTTCGAGTAGATATCCGTGGAGCCCAAGATTACATAAATCAGAGCTATATTGAGGGAGATATGACCACGGGAAGTTGACTGATACAGTTTTAGGCGGGAATTGCAAGAAATCTCAATATTTGGAAAGTTTCTTCACTCTACATGCATCATATTTAGAAATTGCATTAGAACAAGTTTTTGTTTCTGAAATCACAAGATTAACAACTGATTAGAAACACTAAATTCGGATCTGATAAGTGAATAGTGAAAAATCCTGCACAATTCAGCAGAATTGACCCAACTGGGTTACAAAAGTGCATGATTTAAAAACCAGGTAAACGTTAATATTTTTGTCCAAAAAATAGCAGATTTAAACTATGGTAATTGGACTTTGAAACCCCAGAATTTCAGCCAGAAATAACCTCGGGAACCATGTCAACCAGAAGCTCAAACAGGGGTAGTTGGTAAGCCTGCGTTCAGATTTCAGCAACAAAACAGTTCAAGTAGGCATCTTTAGGTGATCATATCTTTTTCGTTTTAAGTCATTTTTTGGTTTTTCTTTTTTTGTTGTGTTCATGCATCATCAGAATATTGATCCCAGCATTATATTTAGGTTCACACCATCTTAGGCCAGTCGTACAGTCCAGTGAAAACACGGCTGCGCAATAGTTTCCATACTTAAATTTTTTACAGCATGCATCATATAGTTAGAAACTTGCATAAAATTGCATTGTTAGCAATTAGGGCATTATAGTTCATTCATATTTGCATAAAAATTTATTTTGGTAAGTAGGATTTAATTTAGAAAATTTTGTTTTGATTTTTTTTATATTAAATTGGTCGTTTGATTTGTGTGTTCTTTTGCAGATTTTTAGATATTTTAGGATTGCTTAGATTAGGTTTCCTTTATTACAATAGTTCTTTTATTTTTGGAAAGCATTGTAATTAACCATTTTATATTTAGTTATCTAATTTAATTAGTTTCTATTCAGGCCAGATTAGTGTTTATTTAGGACAGGTCAAAGTTGGAAGGTTTCTTGAAAAGCATTGCTCCCTGTGGATCGACCTGGATTTACCAGATTATTACTACAATCGTACCCTACACTTGGGGACCGATCATGAAGCCTCCTGAGCAATAAATAAGACCAACCATAGGCTTTTGTTTGAGTTTTGAAGCCGTTTGGGGTCCTATCACCAGTAGACTCGCTTTTGTCGCGATGAAGATGTCGCGGTTTGATGTGCGGTCAATCGATGTCCGATTAACTTGAAATTTGACAGGGAACCCATTGGAGTCATTTTAAGATGATCCATAGGCTCTGTCTTGGAAACCATGGTCCCGGAGAGCTTTGCCGCCGAGAGGCCTGATTTGGCTTCCGAGCGTCAAACTATGGTCAAATGTTGTCGAAATGACCTGAAATTTGACGTGCAGCCCTTTGTAAGCATTTTGAAGCCGTCCATGTGCTCTATCTGATGAGTGATGGCCTCGGCGGTTCTTGCTGCCGAGAGGCTTGATTTAGCTGTTCGAGGGTTGATGTAGGGTCAAACGTTGTCGGTTTGACTCGGAACTTGACGTGGAGCCTTTTGGATGTATTTTGAGACCATCCATCGGCTCTGATCGAATATTTGGTGTCTCCGATGCTTTCGCCGCCGAGAGCTCCTTTTCGGCTGTCGGAGGAGCGAAGTTAGGCCAAATGATTTTGAAATGGCCCGAAACTTCTTGTGTACTCCTCTTTTGGCTGTCTTGAAGGATCTTGCAGTTTTTGTTTGATTCTGACAAGATTTGATTTTTTGGAAGTAGCATTGCCTATTTATGGCAGGTTGCGACTTCATGTAGCTCTTTGGATCTTGAAGAGGCAAAGTGACATTTTTGGTGTCAACAGGACTCCTCTTTGGATTAGTATGCCTATGAGAAAGTTTCCTTTTTGGATTAGAAACTTAAATTAGCAAGTGTTGTACAACTAGGATTACTAATTGCATGGGAAGTTCCTTAGTTTCCTTTTCTAATTGGAGTGTTTCTAAAAGGAAATAAATCTTTAGATTATACTTTCCTTATAAGACATCTTTGAGAATTAGGAGAGATAACTTTTTAGGAAAGCTTTCCACATAGTTTCTATAAAAGGAACAACACCCCCCTTGGACGTCCAACATACTAAGAGAATGCAAGATTCCATTCCACACGTCCAGCCCCTTTGTTGTTTCTTCTTCATTGAAGAAACTTTGAGATCTGAGATTTTTCCTTAGAAAAATAGTTCTCAATTCCTAGATTAAGATCCCACCATTAGCCAATCAGATTTGGAAGTGAGATAGAGAAGAAGATCAAAGGCAATACTACTGCAGAAAATTCCAGCAACTTGTTTGCTAATTGCAAGTCTAAGTTCAGCCCTTTGGATCTATTTTTTCAGAGATTTGAAGTCTACAAATCTTCAAGGTAATAGTTGTTGGATATCGCGATCACTGAGAGGGGGGGGGGGTGAATCAGTGATTTCTAAAAATAGGTCCAATTCAACAACAAAACAAGTCAAACCACACAATGACACCAGTTTTAACGTGGTTCACCAAAAGGCTACGTCCACGGATCAAAACCGTCCGAACACCGATTCGGTACAGGTCTGAATATATTTAGTCGCACCAACGACAAAGAGCACCAACCCTTAGTTTCAGATAGCACCAACTATCTAGGAAGCACCGACTCCCTTTACAATTTATCTGCACCAACAGATAGGATCACCAAACCCCAGACACCAAGCACCAACTTGATGTTCTACAGAACAAGAATAGAAACCTTTTTCTATAGACCTTCCCCTCTACAATCTCTCTCTCTCAATCCCTTACAAATTGAAATTAAAGCATAAACAGAGAGACACTTATCTTATGGACGAAACACCATCTTCAAGAGCACATTCTCGTCCACACTTGCTGTAGAAAGATGCAGCACAACAACACACAGCAACAGCACTCTATTCTCTCCAAAACTCTCTCTCTTTTCTCTTCTCTTCTTTCTCTCTTCTGGTGTGTCTTTAGAACGACCCATACATGCCTTTTTATAGGTTATGTTAACCCTTAATTGTATTCAAAAACAGGCTACAATTCGTTTAGAAAGAGTCCCAAACAAATTAGATAAGAGTGCTGAATTTTCGTGCAAGACTTCTGTTTTTGCGCAACTCTGGTTCCCGTGCTCGGTCGACATCCTGTGTTGCTCGGTCGACATCATACACAGTCTGTAAGCAGTCAATTATCGCGCTCGGTCGACATCCTGGGGTCTCGGTCGACCGAAGACACACTGTGTCACGAAAATAACTGGGAGCTACCTGAATCTGTTTCTGCAGGTTTCTCTTTGCTCGGTCGACCGCATGGGGTGCCCGGTCGACCGCATGCTCTGCTTCAGGAATTCTGAATTCCTGACTGTTTGAACTCTGATTCTTCTTTTCAGCTCTATCAACACCAGCCTTTTAACATCACGTTTGTGACAATGTGTTGACAAGAATTCCAACTCAAAACAATACTTGAGATACTGAATTCTTCAATTCTTCAAAAGACTCTCAAGTCATCTCAAATTCCAACAATCTCCCCCTTTGGAATTGTTGGCAACACTATTGGAACTTCAACACTTAGAAACACGTGTTGATCTTCATAAAGCTTCTTCAGAACCATAGTCTCCCCCTGTCTTTTTTAAAAAATCAATCAAGATCTCTAACTCTCTTGATACCAATTTTTCCAAAGTTATCATATCATAACTTCTTCTAACATAGCTTTCTCTAGCTTAAGTCTTTCTCCCCCTTTGACAACAAGTCCAAGGGGACCAACGAAGGAGCGAATAGGATATTCAAGGAATACGTTGCTCCCCCTTTCAAGCACAACTCCTACGGTTTAGGAGAGCGAGTAACTCCTAACTTTTTCCGGAGATACTCGAAGACTTCCTTTGGCAGAGGTTTCGTGAAAATATCAGCCACTTGCTCAGTTGTTGGAACATATTCCAACTTGACCTCTCCATCAGCAACTTTATCTTTAAGAAAATGATAACGAATTGCTACATGCTTTGCTCGAGAGTGCTGAACAGGATTCTTAGATATATGAATTGCACTCGTGTTGTCACATAGGATCGGCGTAGGATCCGTTGTAGGAACTCCTAGATCAGAGAGCATTTGCCGCATCCATAACACTTGCGTACAACAAGTTGCCGCTGCAATATATTCCGCTTCCGCTGTCGAAAGGGATTCTGAGTCTTGCTTCTTACTATGCCAAGCAACTAATCTTTCTCCAAGATAAAATGCGCCGCCGCTAGTACTCTTGCGATCATCTACGCATCCAGCCCAATCGGCATCAAAATATGCAACAAGAGTGAAGGATTTGCCTTTGGGATACCAGATACCAAGCTCCATAGTACCTTTCAGATATCGAAAGATTCTTTTCACTGCTGTAAGGTGCGTTTCAGTTGGTGCTGCTTGAAAACGTGCAACCATACATACTGCTTGTAGAAGATCTGGCCTTATAGCAGTCAAGTAGAGCAAGCTTCCTATCATAGAGCGATAGGTGGTATGATCAACGGACGAGGCCTTATCATCTTTGCTAAGCTTCGTGTTCGTTGACATTGGTGTGCTCACTGGGTTGCTGTCTTCCATATTGAACCGTTTCAGCATTTCCTTAATGTACTTCATTTGTGATATGAAGATGCCATGTTTCAGCTGCTGAACTTGTAAACCAAGAAAGAACTTTAGTTCTCCAAGCATCGACATTTCAAATTCTTTCTTCATCTCTTCAGCAAAATTCCTGCACATCTCCTCATCATTGCCACCAAAGATTATGTCATCAACATAAACAATGACAACCAGCTGTTTGCTTAACTCAGTTTTGACATACAGATTGCTATCAACCATTCCTTTTCCAAAACCGATCTTGCAGAGATAGAGATCCAGCCTTGCATACCATGCCCTTGGCGCTTGTTTCAGTCCATAAAGAGCCTTTTTCAACTTGCACACTAGATCTGAATTTTTGCTGATGAGAAAACCATCAGGTTGCTCAATGTAGACCTCTTCTTCAAGTAAACCATTCAAGAAAGCTGACTTTACGTCCATCTGAAATACCTTGAAGGTTTTGTATGCTGCCAATGCAAGAAACATACGAATAGCTTCCAGACGAGCCACCGGTGCAAAGGTCTCTTCAAAATCTATGCCTTCAACTTGAGCATAGCCTTTACAAACCAACCTTGCTTTGTTTCTAATGACTTGACCATCTTCATTCAGCTTATTCCGAAAGACCCATTTAGTACCAATAACATTCTTATCAGTAGGTCTAGGAACAAGTTCCCATGTGGAGTTCTTCTCAATTTGCTCCAACTCCTCATGCATAGCTTTCAACCAACTTTCATCGAGACTGGCTTCAGCCACAGTCTTGGGTTCAATGGTGGACATAAGTGAGTAATTGCTAACTACACTTTGTCTAGTTTGAACGCCTGCCTTAGGATCTCCAATGATTTGATCCTTAGGGTGTTGCTCTAACCCAAGTGCTGTGCTTCTTAGGTGTAGTATCTTCTGAGTCATCCTTTGATTTCTCAGAATCATTAGATTCAGCCATCTCATCATCAATCTCACTCGAGTCCTCATAAACTGGACTGTCATTATGAGTTGCATTCTTTGGTTCAATATTCTCATCTATTCTCACATCAGCACTTTCTATGATTTTTCTGGTTCTTTTGTTAAGACACCTATATGCCTTGCTAGTAGAGGAGTAACCCAGAAATATACCTTCGTCAGCTCTTTCTTCAAATTTGCCCGGATTTTGTTCGAGCCGCTTGATGTAACACTTGCTGCCGAAGACTCTGAAGTGCTTGACTGTTGCTTTTCTTCCAAACCATAGCTCATAGGGAGTTTTGTCTTCATGTGGCCTGATCAAGCATCGATTTTGAATGTATACAGCCGTATGAATTGCCTCTTTCCAATACTTGTCAGCCATCTTGCTTTCACTTAGCATCGTACGAGCCATCTCTTGTACGGTGCGATTCTTCCGTTCCACAACTCCATTTTGCTGTGGAGTTCTAGGGGCTGAGTACTGTCTTTGAATGCCATGATGTTCACAATATTTAGTGAACTCTTCAGATGTGAACTCGCCTCCACGATCAGACCTTAAAATCTTGATACGTTTTTCCAATTGATTTTCAACCTGTGCTTTAAACACTTTAAAACGATCAAGTGCTTGATGTTTATGCTTAAGAAACAATACCCATGTCATACGAGTATAATCATCAATGCATAACATGAAATACTTATCTCCATTTGTGCTTTGAGTTCGCATCGGTCCACAGAGATCAGTGTGCACTAGCTCAAGAGGTTTCTTGGAATGATGCTCCTTTGACTTGAACATAACCCTCGTTTGCTTTCCCTTTTGGCAAGAGTCGCAAATGGGATTGGAAGGCTTTTCAACTGTAGACATTCCTCTTACAGCCTTTGAATTGCAAATCTTTGACATGTTATCAAAGCTTAGATGCCCAAGGCGTTTGTGCCACAGCCAACTTTCCTCTGTCCGACTCATCAAGCAGGTCTTTTCAGCTCTATCTGACAATGTATAGAGATTTCCAGCAGTTCTTGATCCAGTTGCCACTGTTTTGCCGTTGCTACTCTTCTTGATGGCAAACCCATTCTTTGTGAAGATAACTTCGTGACCCTTGTCATAGATCTGGCTCACACTAAGCAGGTTGTGTCTCAATCCAGACACATATAAGACTTCTTCCGATCTGATCTTGTTTGCCATAAGCTGAATAACACCTTTTCCGCAGATTTTGGCACCATCATTGTTGCCAAACTTCACTGAACCGCCTTCATAGTGCTGTAATTTGATGAATTTCTCTTTATCACCAGTCATATGGCTTGAACAACCACTATCATAGACCCATGGTGCTGCCTTCTTTTGTGCATTGAATGCCATTTGCACAATGAGAGATTCTTTGGGACTTTCTGCACTTTGCTTTGCTCTCCAAGCCTTGACTAACTTGGGTTTCTTTTCAACCTGAAATTTGTTAGCAATAGGCAACCTACAATCCCTAGCCAAGTGTCCATAATTATAGCACTTATGGCACTCAATTTTGTGGCCACTTAGGATTGAAAAAGGGTTCCTAGTCACAAGTGAGCTGTATTTTACATAGAATTTGCAATCGTCTCTTTTATGTCCAAACATATTACAATGAAAGCAATAACCATAGAATTTGTATCTTCTTTGTGGCTGGTTAGTCTTCATTACCTTTCTAACAGGAATGGACTCCTTTCTAGGTTGAGTGGGCTTCATAGAGTTAGAAGGTGCAGTGACTTGCTTCACAAACTCTTTCTTTTCAGGAGGTGCAATCTTAGAGGATTCACCTTTCTCAAATCCTAGACCAAATCTGAAGTGGGCAGGTCTTTGAACTTTCAGTAGTTCATCGAGTTTCATAGTCCCTTCAATCGCTTGGAGCGTTTTGAGTTTTTTGCTATTTTCCAAATTTTCAGCCTTTGCTCTAGCGATCTCAGTTTCAAGTTTCATAGCCTCTTCCTTTTTGATACTTATTTGGTTTTCAAGGACTTCTACCATTCTTTTATATTCTTCTACTTGAGTTTTCAAAGCAATAATAGAACTTTCAGATTCATGGAGAAGTTTCAGATTTTTCGTACTTGTTTTGCGTTCCATGCTAAGCTCCTCAAGTGCGGCTATGAGTTCCTCTTCAAGATTGACTTCAGCCTCCTCTTCCTCTTCCGGATCTAGCTCTTCTTCTTCTTCAATAGTGACCATGAAAAGAACTTCGGTTGATTCATCATCGTCTGAAGTTTCAGACGTGCTGTCATCTTGTTGACATAGAAAGTTTTTAGCTTTGCCTCTTTTTCTGAAATTTCTCTTTCCTTTACTCTTTTCAGCATAAGAGTCATTATCATTGTCTTCTTTTAGCGGACACTTCGCAGCAAAGTGACCAACACCTCCACAATTGAAGCATTTAAAGGGTAGCTTCCCTTTGTACTTGCCATTGCTTCCTTTCTTCAACTTTCTAACAAATTGAGCCTCAAGCTCATCATTATCAGAATCAACATCATGACCAGCAGTCTCTTTTGCCTTTTTCTGAACTTTGAAGGCCGCTTCTTTATCAGATGAAGACGTCTTTCCTATGCGCATCTCATAGGCAGTTAGAGAACCATGTAATTCATCCATGGAAAATGCATTCAGATCTTTGGCTTCTTCGATGGCTGAGACTTTTGAATCAAACCGGGGAAGAAGAGATCTTAGAACCTTTTTGACGATGACCGGCTCTTTAATCTCCTCCCCTAGTCCACGAATGTCATTCGTGACTTCATTCACTCGTTGCATATACGATTCAACATTCTCGCTTTCCTCCATGCGAAGAGACTCGAATTGAGAGCGATGAGTTTGCAATTTGGCTTCTTTAATCTTCTCATCACCTTCATGTATGCTTTGCAACTTGTCCCAAATTTCCTTGGTTGTTTTGCATGCAATTACTTTGACAAGCTCGTTGTCCACAAGGCCACTAAAGAGTGTATTCTGCGCCTTGGAGTCGTTGTCTGCCAACTTCTTCGATGCAATATCATTGGGTACGGTGGCAGCATTGTAACCGACTCTGACAGCCTCCCAAACATCATAGCCAAGAGATTTGATGAAGGCTTGCATCCTAATCTTCCAAAAAGAGTAATTAGAACCATCAAACAGAGGTGCTTTCATATTCCCTGTATTGGCTACCATGTGATTTGACACGAGATCACCCTTAGCGTATTAAACTGATCAAGGGAGCCTCGCTCTGATACCAATTGTTGGATATCGCGATCACTGAGAGGGGGGGGGGGTGAATCAGTGATTTCTAAAAACAGGTCCAATTCAACAACAAAACAAGTCAAACCACACAATGACACCAGTTTTAACGTGGTTCACCAAAAGGCTACGTCCACGGATCAAAACCGTCCGAACACCGATTCGGTACAGGTCTGAATATATTTAGTCGCACCAACGACAAAGAGCACCAACCCTTAGTTTCAGATAGCACCAACTATCTAGGAAGCATCGACTCCCTTTACAATTTATCTGCACCAACAGATAGGATCACCAAACCCCAGACACCAAGCACCAACTTGATGTTCTACAGAACAAGAATAGAAACCTTTTTCTATAGACCTTCCCCTCTACAATCTCTCTCTCTCAATCCCTTACAAATTGAAATTAAAGCATAAACAGAGAGACACTTATCTTATGGACGAAACACCATCTTCAAGAGCACATTCTCGTCCACACTTGCTGTAGAAAGATGCAGCACAACAGCACACAGCAACAGCACTCTATTCTCTCCAAAACTCTCTCTCTTTTCTCTTCTCTTCTTTCTCTCTTCTGGTGTGTCTTTAGAACGACCCATACATGCCTTTTTATAGGTTATGTTAACCCTTAATTGTATTCAAAATAGGCTACAATTCGTTTAGAAAGAGTCCCAAACAAATTAGATAAGAGTGCTGAATTTTCGTGCAAGACTTCTGTTTCTGTGCAACTCTGGTTCCCGTGCTCGGTCGACATCCTGTGTTGCTCGGTCGACATCATACACAGTCTGTAAGCAGTCAATTATCGCGCTCGGTCGACATCCTGGGGTCTCGGTCGACCGAAGACACACTGTGTCACGAAAATAACTGGGAGCTACCTGAATCTGTTTCTGCAGGTTTCTCTTTGCTCGGTCGACCGCATGGGGTGCCCGGTCGACCGCATGCTCTGCTTCAGGAATTCTGAATTCCTGACTGTTTGAACTCTGATTCTTCTTTTCAGCTCTATCAACACCAGCCTTTTAACATCACGTTTGTGACAATGTGTTGACAAGAATTCCAACTCAAAACAATACTTGAGATACTAAATTCTTCAATTCTTCAAAAGACTCTCAAGTCATCTCAAATTCCAACAATAGTCTTCTTCATTCTCCTTTAATTATACACTTGTTGGTCATGAATTCATGGAGTTCTCATGCGATCACTATGGCTGATTTATGCTGCCAAATCAGATTTTTAAAAATCTGTCATGTTACAAATTAGCCATGAATGTCTTCCGCTAGTGATCTTTCAGATCTGAATAGCAGTTTCTTTCAGTGGTATCAGAGCCACTCCATGTGAAATCATGATCCCATGTTGTGTATAATTAATCCTAGATTGATTATGGGCATGGTGGCACCCTATTAAAGTTGTGTTTAGATGCATGTTGTGTTCAAGTTTCATTAACAATGCTGGAATTTATTTTCCAGATTTGTTTAATGATGTACATAGTGTGTTTGCATGCACTAGCCTCTTTGTTTGCAGCCATATATTGCATCCTTGTGTTAGATATCGCGATCACTGAGAGGGGGGGGGGGTGAATCAGTGATTCCTTAAAAACAGGTCCAATTTAATAACAAAAGCAAATCAAATCACACAAGGACACCAGATTTAACGTGGTTCACCGAAAGGCTACGTCCACGGTTCAAAGACTGTCCGAACACCGATCCGGAGCAGGTCTGAATCTATTTAGTCGCACCAACGACAAAGAGCACCAACCCTTAAGTTTCAGATAGCACCAACTATCTAGGAAGCACCTACTCCCTTTATAATTTATCTGCACCAACAGATAGGATCACCAAACCCCTAACACCAAGCACCAACTTGATGTTCTACAGAATTAAAGTAAAGAACTTTTCTACAGCCCTTCCCCTCTACAATCTCTCTCTCTCAATCGCTTACAAATTGAAAATTAAAGCATAAACAGAGAGACACTTATCTTATGGATGAATCACCATCTTCAAGAGCGCATTCTCGTCCACACTTGCTGTAGAAACGTGCAACACAACTGCACACAGCAACTGCTTCTTCTCCAATCACTCTTCTCTCCAAAACTCTTTCTTTTTGTTCTCTCTTCTCTTCTGTGTATTTGAAAACGAACCAATCAAGCCTTTATATAGGTTATGGTAACCCTTAAGAGTGTTCAAATTAGGCTAGAATTCGTTTAGAAAGAGTCCCAAACGAAATACAAGAGTTTCCTGAATTTTCGTGCAAGACTTCTGTTTCTGCGCAATTCTGTCTTCCCGTGCTCGGTCGACATCATGGGGTGCCCGGTCGACCGACATCACACTGTGGAAGCAGATAACTGTCGTGCTCGGTCGACATCATGGGGTCCCGGTCGACCGACGAGACACTGTGTCACAAAATAACTGGGAGCTATCTGGGACTGTCTGCAGCAGATTTCTCTTGCTCGGTCGACCGCATGAGGTGCCCGGTCGACCGACCACTCTGCTTCAGGAATTCTGAATTCCTGAACTGGTTTAGCTCTGTTTTCTCTTTGAAGCTATATCAATACCACACTATCAACACCATACTTGTGACATTGTGTGACAATAATTCCAACATAAAATGATTCTTGAGATACTAACTTCTTCAATGCTTCATAAAACTTCTCAAGTCATCTCAAATTCCAACAATCTCCCCCTTTGGAATTGTTGGCAACACTTGGAACTTCAACACTTGGAACACTTCCCTGTCTTCAGAAAAAACAAACAGAATCAAGATCTTCACATTCACAATCTTGATACCACTCTCCCCCAAGCTATCATAGCATAACTTTTTCTTAGCATAGCTTTCTCCTAGCATAAGACTTTTTATAGCATAGCTTTCTCCTAGCATAACATTCTCCCCCTTTGACAACAAGTCCAAAGGGACCAACCAAGGAGCGAATAGGATATTCAAGGAATACATTGCTCCCCCTTTCAAGCACATCTCCTAAGGATTAGGAGAGTGAGTAACTCCTAATTTTTTTCGGAGATACACGAAGACTTCCTTTGGCAGAGGTTTTGTGAAGATATCAGCAACTTGCTCAGTAGTTGGAACATATTCCAACTTTACCTCACCGTCTGCAACCTTTTCCTTGAGAAAGTGATAGCGGATTGCAACATGCTTCATTCTAGAATGCTGAACAGGATTCTTAGAGATGTGAATTGCACTTGTGTTGTCACAGAGGATCGGCGTAGGATCCGTTGTCAGAACTCCTAGATCAGAGAGCATTTGCCGCATCCATAACACTTGCGTACAACAAGTTGCCGCTGCAATATATTCCGCTTCCGCTGTAGAAAGGGATACTGAATCTTGTTTCTTACTGTGCCATGCCACCAACCTTTCACCGAGATAGAATGCACCACCGCTTGTACTCTTGCGATCATCTATACATCCAGCCCAATCGGCGTCAGAGTATGCAACAAGAGTGAAGGATTTGCCTTTAGGATACCAAATACCAAGCTCCATGGTACCTTTTAGATATCGAAATATCCTTTTTACTGCTGTAAGGTGCGTCTCAGTTGGTGATGCTTGAAATCGAGCCACCATACATACTGCTTGCAGAAGATCCGGTCTTGTAGCAGTCAAATAAAGGAAGCTTCCTATCATAGAACGATAAGTGGTGTGATCAACGGACGAACCCTTATCATCTTTGCTTAGCTTTGTGTTCGTTGTCATTGGTGTGCTCACTGGCTTGCTGTCTTCCATGTTAAAACGCTTCAGCATTTCCTTGATGTATTTCATCTGTGATATGAAGATACCATGTTTCAGCTGCTGAACTTGTAAACCAAGGAAGAACTTTAGTTCTCCAAGCATTGACATCTCAAATTCTTTCTTCATCTCTTCCACAAAATTCCTGCACATTTCTTCATCATTGCCACCAAAGATTATGTCATCGACATAAACAATGACAACCAGCTGTTTGCTCAACTCTGTTTTGACATAAAGATTGCTATCAACCAGTCCTTTTCCAAAGCCGATCTTGCGGAGATAGAGGTCCAGCCTTGCATACCACGCCCTTGGCGCTTGTTTCAACCCATAAAGAGCCCTTTTCAACTTACACACTAGGTCTGAATTTTTGCTAATAAGAAAACCATCAGGTTGCTCAATGTAGACCTCTTCTTCAAGTAATCCATTCAAGAAGGCTGACTTTACATCCATCTGAAATACCTTGAAGGTTTTGTATGCAGCCAATGCAAGAAACATACGAATGGCTTCCAGACGAGCCACCGGTGCAAAGGTCTCTTCAAAATCTATGCCTTCAACTTGAGCATAGCCTTTACAAACCAACCTTGCTTTGTTTCGTATGACCTGACCATTTTCATTCAGCTTATTCCGAAAGACCCATTTAGTACCAATAATATTCTTATCGGTAGGTCTAGAAACTAGTTCCCATGTGGAGTTCTTCTCAATTTGCTCCAACTCCTCATGCATAGCTTTCAACCAACTTTCATCGAGACTGGCTTCAGCCACAGTCTTGGGTTCAATGGTGGACACAAGTGAGTAATTGCTAATTACACTTTGTCTTGTTTTAACACCGGCCTCAGGATCTCCAATGATTTGATCCTTAGGGTGTTGCTCTACCCAAGTGCTTTTCTTTCTAGGTGTAGCATCCTCTGAGTCATCCTTTGATTTCTCAGAATCATTAGGTTCAGTCACTTCATCATCAATCTCACTTGAGTCCTCATAAACTGGACTGTCATGATGAGTTACATTCTTTGATTCATGGTTTTCATCAATTCTAACATCGGCACTTTCTATAATTTTTCTGGTCCTTTTGTTAAGACATCTGTAAGCCTTACTAGAGGAGGAGTAACCCAGAAATATACCTTCATCAGCTCTTTCATCAAATTTGCCCGGATTTTGTTCAAGACGCTTGATGTAACACTTGCTACCGAAGACTCTGAAGTGCTTGACTGTTGCTTTTCTCCCAAACCATAGCTCAAAAGGAGTTTTGTCTTCATGTGGCCTGATCAAGCATCGATTCTGAATGTATACAGCCGTATGGATTGCCTCCTTCCAGTATTTGTCAGCTAGCTTGCTCTCAGTTAGCATTGTGCGAGCCATCTCTTGCACGGTGCGATTTTTCCGTTCCACGACTCCATTTTGCTGTGGAGTTCTAGGGGCTGAATATTGTCTTTGAATGCCATGGTGCTCACAATAGTTAGTGAACTCTTCAGATGTGAATTCACCTCCTCGATCAGACCTAAAAATCTTGATACGTTTTCCAAGCATATTTTCAACCTGTGCTTTAAACACTTTAAAACGATCAAGTGCTTGATGTTTATGCTTAAGAAACAATACCCATGTCATACGAGTATAATCATTAATGCATAACATAAAATACTTATCTCCCTTGGTGCTTTGAGTTCGCATCGGTCCACAGAGATCAGTGTGCACTAGCTCAAGAGGTTTCTTTGAATGATGCTCCTTTGACTTGAACATTACCCTCGTTTGCTTTCCCTTTTGGCAAGAATCGCAAATGGGGTTGGAAGGCTTTTCAACTGTAGACATACCTCTGACAGCCTTTGAATTGTAAATCTTTGACATGTTATCAAAGTTTAGATGCCCAAGGCGTTTGTGCCACAACCAACTTTCCTCTGTCCGACTCATCAAGCAAGTCTTTTCAGCTGCATCTGACAATGTATAGAGATTTCCAGCAGTCCTAGATCCAGTAGCCACTGTTTTGCCGTTGCTACACTTCTTGATAACAAACCCATTCTTAGTGAAGACAACTTCGTGGCCTTTGTCACAGATCTGGCTCACACTAAGCAAGTTGTGTCTTAGTCCAGACACATATAAGACCTCGTCAGATCTGATCTTGTTTGCCTTTAGCTGAACAACACCTTTTCCGCAGATTTTGGCACCATCATTGTTACCAAACTTCACTGATCCGCCTTCATAGTGCTGTAATTTGACGAATTTTTCTTTATCACCTGTCATATGGCTTGAACAGCCACTATCAAGGACCCATGGTGTTGCCTTCTTTTGTGCATTGAATGCCGTTTGCACAATGAGAGATTCCTTGGAATTATCTTCCCTTTTCTTTGCCCTCCATGCCTTAACTAACTTGGGTTTCTTTTCAACCTGAAATTGGTTAGCTATAGGCAACCTACAATCCCTAGCCAAGTGTCCATAATTATAACACTTATGGCACTCAATTTTGTGGCCGTTTAGGATTGAGAAAGGGTTCCTAGTCACTAATGGACTGTTTCTAACATAGAATCTACAATCAGCTCTTTTATGTCCATATCTATTACAATGAAAGCAATAACCATAGAATCTGAACATTCTTCCTTTCTTAGGTGGCTGGTTAAACTCCACAAACCTTTTCTTATTGACCATCTCAATACTAGGTTGAATTTGAAGCTTTGTAGCCTTAAGAGGTATGGCTCTTTGTTTCATAAACAAAGAAGGTGCAGCTTTAGAGGACTCTCCGGTCTCAAATCCAATACCAAATTTATTGTGGAAGGGCTTTTGAAATTTCAGAATTTAATTGAGTTTCATTGTCCCTTCAATTGCTTGGAGCACTTTGAGTTTTTGGCGACTTTCCAAGTTTTCAGCCTTTGCTCTAGCGATTTCAGTTTCAAGTTTCATAGCCTCTTCCTTTTTGATACATTATTTGATTTTCAAGGACTTCCACCATTCTTTTATATTCTTCAACTTGAGTTTTCAAAGCAATAACTAAACTTTCAGATTCATGAAGAAGTTTCAGATTTTTCTTACTTGTTTTTCGTTCCATGCTAAGCTCCTCAAGTGCGGCAATGAGTTCTTCTTCAAGATTGACCTCAGCCTCCTCTTCTTCTTCAACAGTGACCATGAAGCGAGCTTCAGTTGCCTCGGCTGATTCATCATCGTCTGAAGTTTCAGACGTGCTGTCATTATATTGACTGATGAAGCTTTTTGCTTTGCTCCTCTTTCTGAAAATTTTCTTCCATTTACTCTTATCAACATAAGAGTCATCATCATTGTTTTCTTTCAGCGGACACTTCGCAGCAAAGTGACCAATACCGCCACAATTGAAGCATTTAAAGGGTAGCTTACCTTATACTTTCCATTGCTTCCTTTCTTCAGCTTTCTAACTAATTGAGCCTCAAGCTCATCATCATCAGTATCAGCATCATGACCAGCAGTCTCTTTTCCCTTTTTCTGAACTTTGAAGGCCGCTTCTCTATCAGATGAAGACGTCTTACCTATGCGCATCTCATAGGCAGTGAGTGAACCATGCAACTCATCCATGGTAAACTCATTCAGATCCTTGGCTTCTTCTATGGCTGAGACTTTTGAATCAAACCGGGGAAGAAGAGATCTTAGAACCTTTTTGATGATGACTGGTTCTTTAATCTCCTCCCCTAGTCCACGAATGTCATTCGTGACTTCATTCACTCGTTGCATATACGAGTCAACATTCTCGCTTTCCTCCATGCGAAGAGACTTGAATTGAGAGCGATGAGTTTGCAATTTCACTTCTTTGATCTTCTCATCTCCTTCATGAATGCTTTTCAACTTGTCCCATATTTCCTTGGCTATTTTGCATGCAATTACTTTGACCAGCTCGATGTCCACAAGGCCACTAAAGAGTGCATTCTGCGCCTTGGAGTCGTTGTCTGCTAGCTTCTTCGTTGTAGTATCAGTGGGTACTATGGCAATATTGTAACCGACTCTAACGGTCTCCCAGACATCATAGCCAAGTGATTTGATGAAAGCCTGCATTCTGATCTTCCAGAAGGAGTAATTAGAACCATCAAACAAAGGTGCTTTCTTATTCCCTGTATTGGATGCCATGTGATTTGACAAGAGATCACCCTTAGCATGTTAAGCTTATCAAGGGAGCCTTACGCTCTGATACCAATTGTTAGATATCGCGATCACTGAGAGGGGGGGGGGTGAATCAGTGATTCCTTAAAAATAGGTCCAATTTAACAACAAAAGTAAATCAAATCACACAAGGACACCAGATTTAACGTGGTTCACCGAAAGGCTACGTCCACGGTTCAAAGACTGTCCGAACACCGATCCGGAGCAGGTCTGAATCTATTTAGTCGCACCAACGACAAAGAGCACCAACCCTTAAGTTTCAGATAGCACCAACTATCTAGGAAGCACCTACTCCCTTTACAATTTATCTGCACCAACAGATAGGATCACCAAACCCCTAACACCAAGCACCAACTTGATGTTCTACAAAATTAAAGTAAAGAACTTTTCTACAGCCCTTCCCCTCTACAATCTCTCTCTCTCAATCCCTTACAAATTTAAAATTAAAGCATAAACAGAGAGACACTTATCTTATGGACGAATCACCATCTTCAAGAGCGCATTCTCGTCCACACTTGCTGTAGAAACGTGCAACACAACTGCACACAGCAACTGCTTCTTCTCCAATCACTCTTCTCTCCAAAACTCTTTCTTTTTGTTCTCTCTTCTCTTCTGTGTATTTGAAAACGAACCAATCAAGCCTTTATATAGGTTATGGTAACCCTTAAGAGTGTTCAAATTAGGCTAGAATTCGTTTAGAAAGAGTCCCAAACGAAATACAAGAGTTTCCTGAATTTTCGTGCAAGACTTCTGTTTCTGCGCAATTCTGTCTTCCCGTGCTCGGTCGACATCATGGGGTGCCCGGTCGACCGACATCACACTGTGGAAGCAGATAACTGTCGTGCTCGGTCGACATCATGGGGTCCCGGTCGACCGACGACACACTGTGTCACAAAATAACTGGGAGCTATCTGGGACTGTCTGCAGCAGATTTCTCTTGCTCGGTCGACCGCATGAGGTGCCCGGTCGACCGACCACTCTGCTTCAGGAATTCTGAATTCCTGAACTGGTTTAGCTCTGTTTTCTCTTTGAAGCTATATCAATACCACACTATCAACACCATACTTGTGACATTGTGTTGACAATAATTCCAACATAAAATGATTCTTGAGATACTAACTTCTTCAATGCTTCATAAAACTTCTCAAGTCATCTCAAATTCCAACACCTTGATGGTTCGCATGATTGTTATGTGGGTTTGGATGTTTTTTCAATAGTTGGAAAGTGTACGATTGCGCGTTTAGCAATCATAGGAAGTTGTAATTCTTTCTATACTTTTATTCCAACTAGTCTTGATGTAAGCTTTCTTAAAAAGCATAGGTATCTCCAATGTAATTTGGGGTTTTGTTTTTTATGGGTTTGCTTGTATAAATTTAATTTATTGGAACAAGAAAGAAGAAGAAAGTTTCAAGCAAGAAAGGTTGCATGTAACTGGATTCCTTAGTGGTGGAGGAGACAAGACTTCTTGGTGAAAGATGAGATCTATTCTTAATGTCCTAGTTCGATAAGGATTAGAAGTCTGAAGAGCAGGGAGCCATCAAGGATTGCATACTTTTATTTGCTCTTATATATGGAATGCATGGATGAATGCTTTATATAATTGCTATAATTGTCACCTAGAAACATGGCCACCGTTAGGTTCTAAAATTGGCATCTTTTTGTATTAGATTGTTTTTAGTTTGGCAAATTGTTTTAAACGGAACTTAGACCAGCACCTTCTATTTTGTCTAAGGTTTAAAATTGGATAGGGTTTAGTTTATCATGGTACCCTTGGTTTCCAAAAGAGGCTAAACTAAAATCTAATTAGATGCTACCTATGGGTTTCCATAACCCAAGTTAGGTCTTTGACTCTTTAAAGGGATTTGCTCAAATGTTTTAAAACAAAGGTTATTTATTTTTAAGATGACTCAAGTCATTGAGTCATAAATTTAATTAACTAAGTTTGCTAGATTTAAAAGAGCCTTTGAGTAAACAATGTAAAGGTCAAAAAGTATAAACCCTAGTGATAAATAATCAAGTGGGAGAGGGGTTTTGGAAAGACCCCACGGCCTTCCATTTTCGGTTCATGTTATCTCATTAAGGTATTAGTAGGAGTGGCCATCCCTTCGGTGGAGTTCTTTACTAAAGACCGCTTTGATGGGTTAATGGGTGAACTAATGTGAATATTCGTAATGAGGTGTTAGTAGGAGCGGCCATCCCTTCGGTGGAGTTCTTTACTAAAGATCACTTCTATAGAATGTCAATGAAGTGTTGGTGGGAGCGGCCATCCCTTTTGTGGAGCTCTTTACTAAAGTTCACTTCTAGAAAGGATAAAAGTCTCTTCCCTTCGAAGGACTTAATCATAGACATTCTGGGAAATTTCATAAGAGATGGTTATACACTTGACATAAGACGGTGATGACCTCTCCTTAGGAGTTAAGGGTTATTTGTCATATGAGGCCAAACCAATCAGTGATTGGACTACCACTGGATATGTGTGTCCAGATAGTGATAATCCAAATAAGTATGCCTTAATTGAACGTGACTATAGGCTCGGCCATCCCTTCGATGGAGGGTCTATGAGGAGGTTGAAACACTGATACATTATGATTGGGGTTGAATAATGTAAAAAGTTTTGTGCTTTGTTTTTCCTTTTATAACAAGCACCATATGCATATTACATATATACTGCATGTCTAATTATAAACCGTTTCATATCCAGAGAGAGATGGGTAAAGATTCTTTTAGTCCGCTGATGTGCATTCTTCGTGAGAACAAACTGACTGGCCCTAACTACGTAGATTGGAAAAGAAATCTTGATATAGTACTCACTGCTGAGGAGTACAAGTATGTCTTGGTGGAAACCTGTCATGATATTGATGCTAATTCTATTGATGACCAGTTAGAGGCTGAGAGGAAATGGAAGAAAGCGAATAGCATGGCTAAATGCTACATGCTCGCTTCTATGTACAACGTGTTGCAAACATACCACGAGCAAATGGACACAGCCTATGAAATCATGATATCCTTGTCTGAGATGGTCGCAGATAAAAGCAGGCCAGCTAGGCAAGCTGCTAAGAGGACTATCATGAATACTAGGATGGCTGAAGGAACACCTGTCAGAGAGCATATGCTCAAGCTGATGGATTGTTTCAATGTAGCTGAGATTCTAGGGGCTGAGATTGATGCAGAGAGTCAAACTGACATGATTCTCGAAACTCTGCCGGACTCTTTCAATCAGTTCAAGCTCAATTTCAATATGAGCAAGATGGACATGACTCTACCTGAGTTAATGAAAGAACTCCAGGCGGCAGAGACCATCATGAAGCCCAAAGCCCAAGCTCATTTTTTCCAGTCTTCCTCTAAACTAAACACGAAAGGGAAGAAGTTCAAGAAGAAGCAGAATAAGGGAAAAGGGCAGAAAAAGGACAACACTGGTAATAAGAAGGACAAGGGTACAGATGGAAAGCCCAAAGGGAAATGCTTCAAGTGTGGCCTCAAAGGTCATTGGAAGAAAGATTGTCCCAAGTTCCTGGCCTTAGTTAAGAAAGGTACATCTTTTTCATACTACATTGAAACTTGTCTAGTGGTTGATTCTACTGACTCATGGATAGTAGACTCAGGAGCCACTAATCATATCTGCAATTCATTACAAGGGTTTCAGATAATGCAGAGAATTGAGAAAGGAGAGTTTGCTTTTAGAGTCGAAACTGGAGCTAAAGTTTGGGCAGTTGCAGTAGGAGTTGTTACATTACATTTTCCATGTAATAGGATATTAGTTTTAAATAATGTTTTCTATGTTCCGGACATGAGGAAGAATTTAATTTCAGTTTCCAGACTCATTGAATTTAATTATTTAGTTTCTTTCCATTCTGGTATTGATATCAGTAGAGATGGAAATATTATATGTTCCGGTAGAATACATGACAACTTATTTTATATATATCCTATTGCTCCCACACTGCATAATGTACAATAAGAAAACTCCACTTCCCTTAAAGAGGAAGGTATCTTCAATCAATGACACATATCTTTGGCACTTACATTTGGGTCACATTAACCTAAAACGGATTCAGAGGTTGGTAGAAGATGGGCCCTTGAGCTCATTAGATTTCGAACCTTTTGCTCAGTGCGAATCTTGTCTCAAGGGAAAGATGACCAAAAGGTCATTCTCTGGAAAGGGACTAAGGTCAAAGGAGCTGTTAGAATTGATTCACACTGATGTGCTTTATTTTTCCTTTTATAACAAGCACCATATGCATATTACATATATACTGCATGTCTAATTATAAACCGTTTCATATCCAGAGAGAGATGGGTAAAGATTCTTTTAGTCCGCTGATGTGCATTCTTCGTGAGAACAAACTGACTGGCCCTAACTACGTAGATTGGAAAAGAAATCTTGATATAGTACTCACTGCTGAGGAGTACAAGTATGTCTTGGTGGAAACCTGTCATGATATTGATGCTAATTCTATTGATGACCAGTTAGAGGCTGAGAGGAAATGGAAGAAAGCGAATAGCATGGCTAAATGCTACATGCTCGCTTCTATGTACAACGTGTTGCAAACATAGCACGAGCAAATGGACACAGCCTATGAAATCATGATATCCTTGTCTGAGATGTTCGCAGATAAAAGCAGGCTAGCTAGGCAAGCTGCTATGAGGACTATCATGAATACTAGGATGGCTGAAGGAACACCTGTCAGAGAGCATATGCTCAAGCTGATGGATTGTTTCAATGTAGCTGAGATTCTAGGGGCTGAGATTGATGCAGAGAGTCAAACTGACATGATTCTTGAAACTCTGTCGGACTCTTTCAATCAGTTCAAGCTCAATTTCAATATGAGCAAGATGGACATGACTCTACCTGAGTTAATGAAAGAACTCCAGGCGGCAGAGGCCATCATGAAGCCCAAAGCCCAAGCTCATTTTTTCCAGTCTTCCTCTAAACTAAGCCCGAAAGGGAAGAAGTTCAAGAAGAAGCAGAATAAGGGAAAAGGGCAGAAAAAGGACAACACTGGTAATAAGAAGGACAAGGGTACAGATGGAAAGCCCAAAGGGAAATGCTTCAAGTGTGGCCTCAAAGGTCATTGGAAGAAAGATTGTCCCAAGTTCCTGGCCTCAGTTAAGAAAGGTACATCTTTTTCATACTACATTGAAACTTGTCTAGTGGTTGATTCTACTGACTCATGGATAGTAGACTCAGGAGCCACTAATCATATCTACAATTCATTGCAGGGGTTTCAGATAATGCAGACAATTGAGAAAGGAGAGTTTGCTTTTAGAGTCGAAACTGGAGCTAAAGTTTGGGCAGTTGCAGTAGGAGTTGTTACCTTACATTTTCCATGTAATAGGATATTAGTTTTAAATAATGTTTTCTATGTTCCGGACATGAGGAAGAGTTTAATTTCAGTTTCCAGACTCATTGAATTTAATTATTCAGTTTTTTTCCATTCTGGTATTGATATCAGTAGAGATGGAAATATTATATGTTCCGGTAGAATACATGACAACTTATTTTATATATATCCTATTGCTCCCACACTGCATAATGTACAATAAGAAAACTCCACTTCCCTTAAGAGGAAGGTATCTTCAATCAATGACACATATCTTTGGCACTTACGTTTGGGTCACATTAACCTAAAACGGATTCAGAGGTTGGTAGAAGATGGGCCTTTGAGCTCATTAGATTTCGAACCTTTTCCTCAGTGCAAATCTTGTCTCAAGGGAAAGATGACCAAAAGGTCATTCTCTGGAAAGGGACTAAGGTCAAAGGAGCTGTTAGAATTGATTCACACTGATGTGTGTGGTCCTATGAACAAATCGGCTCGAGGAGGGTATGAGTATTACATCACCTTCACCGATGATTACTCTAGGTATGGATATGTGTACTTAATGCGATGCAAGTCTGAGGCGTTTGATAAATTCAATCAATTCAAGGATGAGGCGGAGCTACAACTAGGGAAACATATCAAAGCCCTTCGATCTGATCGAGGTGGCAAGTACCTCCTGGGTGAGTTCAAAGAGTACCTCACACAACATGGGATTGTGTCTCAGTTGTCTGCACCGGGTACACCCCAGCAAAATGGTGTAGCGGAGAGAAGAAACCGTACCCTTCTTGATATGGTGAGGTCCATGATGAGTCATGCAACCCTACCTATATCTTTTTGGGGATATGCCCTAGAAGCAGCAGCATACATTTTAAATCTGGTACCTTCTAAATCAGTACCTAGGACACCCCAAGAAATGTGGACAAGTCGAAAACCTAGTTTAAGACATATTCACATTTGGGGTTGTCCGGCCTATGTACTGAATGATAAAGCTACCAAGCTAGAACCCAGATCGGAAATGTGCTACTTCATTGGGTATCCTAAGGGAACGAGAGGTGGCATCTTTTATCATCCAAAGGAGCAAAAAGTGCTCATCAGCACTCATGCTAGGTACTTGGAGGATGATTGTTTGATGCACCAAGAGCTTAGTTGTAAAGAAACCCTTGAGGAGATTCTTCCGGGATCTCCTATAACATCTGTACCAGATCCTGAGACAGTAGATGAACAAGATATTCCTTTAAACACTCCGGAGCCTCGTCGTAGTGGGAGAATTTCTAGACAGCCAGAAAGATATCTAGGAGTGTCTTTTAAGTCAGACTCTGAAGATCTAGTTGAGGATCCTACTAGTTATGATGAAGCAGTAACGGATATAGATGCTGACATGTGGCAGCAAGCGATGAAATCTGAAATGGATTCTTTGTATTCCAATCAAGTCTGGGAACTTGTAGATGCACCTGAAGGGATTAAACCCATAGGGTGCAAGTGGATCTACAAGAGGAAGAGAGGAGTGGATGGGAAGGTGGAAACCTTCAAAGCAAGACTGGTGGCGAAAGGATATACTCAGAAAGAGGGTATCGATTATGAGGAAACCTTTTCACCAGTGGCTATGCTTAAATCCATAAGGATTCTCTTGGCCATCGCATGTCATTATGACTATGAGATATGGCAGATGGATGTCAAGACAGCTTTTCTTAATGGAAGTCTTAAGAATGCATTTATATGATGCAACCAGAGGGTTTCATTGCTAGTGGCCAAGATAACATGGTTTGTAAACTTAAGAAGTCCATTTATGGACTCAAGCAAGCATCTAGAGCATGGAACATCAAGTTTAATCAGGCAGTCAAATCTTTAGGCTTTGATCAAAACATTGATGAACCATGTGTGTATAAGAAAGGAAGTGGAAAAGCAGTTGCGTTTTTGGTTCTGTATGTAGTTGACATATTACTCATAGGAAATGATGTAGGTTTATTGTCATCCACAAAGGTTTGGTTATCCTCTCAATTTCAGATGAAGGATTTGGGTCATGCCAGCTATATCTTAGGGATCAAGCTTTTGCGTGATCGCAAGAATAAGATGTTAGCCCTATCCCAATCTTCATACATTGAGAAGATATTGGTCAAGTTTAACATGCATGACTCCAAGAAGGGCCTCCTACCTTCTAGACATGGAGTACCACTGTCTCAAGATCAATGTCCAAAGACATCTGAAGAGATAAAGATCATGAGGAGAGTTCCATATGCATCCGCTATTGGAAGCCTCATGTATGCTATGTTATGTACTAGACCAGATATTTGCTTTGTCGTTGGCATGGTTAGCAGATATCAGTCAAACCCTGGACCTATGCATTGGACAGCTGTTAAGCATATATTCAAGTATCTTCGGAGAACGAAAGATATTATGCTAACCTTTCGAGCAGATGATCTAACGCCATTGGCGTATACAGACTCTGATTTTCAATCTGATAGAGATGCCAGAAAGTCTACCTCAGGGTACGTCTTTACTTTGTCAGGAGGGGCTATATCATGGAGAAGTGTCAAGCAATCCTGTACTGCTGATTCTACCATGGAAGCAGAGTATGTGGCGGCATCGGAAGCTGCGAAGGAAGCGGTATGGCTCAGAAAATTCCTGTTGGAATTGGGAGTTGTTCCTGCAGTGCAAATATCGATTGTCATGTACTGCGATAACACTGGTGCTGTAGCACAGTGCAAAGAGCCCAGGAATCACAAGAAAGGCAAGCACATTCAGAGAAAGTACCACTTGATCCGGGAATTCATTTAGGATGGAGAAATAGTGGTGGAGCATATTGCTTCAGCAAATAACTTAGCCGACCTATTCACTAAGACTCTTACTGAGAAAGTCTTCACTTCTCATGTTGAGTCTATGGGTGTTAGGTTAGGAAGTAGTGATCTTTAGTGCAAGTGGGAGTTTGTTGGGATTGGTGTATGCCCTAAAGCCCACTAGCTGCACTCTCATCTTTTGTTACTGGATATTTACTGGTTATTTAATGGAATGACTCTTTTCTGCTTAAACATGTATATATGTATGGTTGTGTAAGGCCCATTGTTTCTAGTAAATGAATTAGGTGTGTAGTGTCTACACACAGATAGGTCTAATTCATGGACACTGGAAACAACATATTTGTTCATAACTGAGAGATGGAGCTGGGCACTTCATCTTGGTATAAGTTATAATGAGAGACTCTCCTGTATTCAGGGTGACTTACCTAAGTCATGGGAGGGCTTTCCCGGATTTATCTCATTAGTGCATATGCAATGCATTGAACATGACCATGGTAGGTGTGATCTCTAAAATAGTACTATCACAGAGAGAGATCAAGTCACCTCATGCTACTGAGTGACCAGTGCTCTTAATCTTGAGCATTTGTGGATGAACTGACGAAGTCAAGTTCTTGTGCTCTAATTCACTATGGGTGAGATTCTTTTCATGGGTCAACAGCTCTGTATTTTGGGTACTCGGACTTGATCAGTTGGGACGTGCAGATGCAATAAAGAATCTATGCCATCTGATGATGGAATGATCGTCCCCTTAGAATTATCCGATTAATCATCAAAATCTAAGATCTTAGTATATGGATGTTCCATATGGATATTGAACTTGTGGGTCGCTCCCTAGACCAAGAGAATGATATCCGAATGATGATTATGTTAAGGATATGAAGTTCTAAGGTTTAGATGTAATCGGGAAGGTTGATAGTACATGTGATAACCTGACTCGATTATGGATGTTACATAGAGGGGCATTCAGGTCATTACACTTAGTAGGTCGAAGACAACCGTCATTTTATGACGAGCTTATTATATTATATATTTGTCCTTGGAGTTCAATCATAACTCTTTAGTGGAATGAGTTAAGGTTAAAATGGTCTTTATGTTGCTATGGGCTTAGCATGGACATTTTGGTCATTTTGGGAGCCAATGGCAAATATGTCTTTTGGTCCCTTCTCTAGTCACTTACCAAGATTGGCATGGTTTTCTAAAATGTTTGGATAACATTTGGTTGAATTATTTTAGTGGAAAAATAATTTTGAGTTTAAATTCAAATAGGCCTTTTGATGGCATACATGAATTTAATTCTAGATAAATTGTATGTGGGCCATGGTGTGCATTAATATGTGGGACGTCCATAATGGGATATCCATGGGTAAGGTTTCCAATTTTGAGTAGGTCTCTCTACTTGGAAGGTTGGACTCCTCTTTGGATTAGTATGCCTATGAGAAATTTTCCTTTTTGGATTAGAAACTTAAATTAGTAAGTGTTGTACAACTAGGATTACTAATTGCATGGGAAGTTCCTTAGTTTCCTTTTCTAATTGGAGTGTTTCTAAAAGGAAATAAATCTTTAGATTATACTTTCCTTTTAAGACATCTTTGAGAATTAGGAGAGATAACTTTTTAGGAAAGCTTTCCACATAGTTTCTATAAAAGGAACAACACCCCCCTTGGACGTCCAACATACTAAGAGAATGCAAGATTCCATTCCACACGTCCAGCCCCTTTGTTGTTTCTTCTTCATTGAAGAAACTTTGAGATCTGAGATTTTTCCTTAGAAAAATAGTTCTCAATTCTTAGATTAAGATCCCACCATTAGCCAATCAGATTTGGAAGTGAGATAGAGAAGAAGATCAAAGGCAATACTACTGCAGAAAATTCCAGCAACTTGTTTGCTAATTGTAAGTCTAAGTTCAGCCCTTTAGATCTATTTTTTCAGAGATTTGAAGTCTACAAATCTTCAAGGTAATAGTCTTCTTCATTCTCCTTTAATTATACACTTGTTGGTCATGAATTCATGGAGTTCTCATGTGATCACTATGGCTGATTTATGCTGCCAAATCAGATTTTTAAAAATCTATCATCTTACAAATTAGCCATGAATGTCTTCCGCTAGTGATCTTTCAGTTCTGAATCGCAGTTTCTTTCAGTAAGCGCCCCCAGTGGCAACCAAAGTCCAAGATCGAATCCTAAAGGGGGGTGAATAGGATTACTTTTACAAACCTAAACCATTTTTAAACATTTTAGTTTTTAGGTGACTTATGCTTTGATGATGGTAACATAGCTTGAGAAGAGGAAGAGTCTCTAAGTTATGCATTCAATCAAAAGACAACTACAAACTCTATTCAATCTCACAACCAAACATAGAATCAACCATCATAAAATGAGAGCTAAACAACAATCACCATAACACAGACAATTATAGTGGTTCGGCCAAATTGCCTACATCCACTCCCGGTAACCCTACCGGATACCACTAATCAATTTAAGGTTTAGGGTCACTTCAAACCTTACAATCTCATCACTATGCTTTTCAAGGATAAGCATAAACCTTTACATCACAATAAGTGCTTTTCAAGGCTAAACACCAACCTTTACAACATAGATTTTTCTCTTAAGTAAAATGCCTATTTATGCATGGATAAGAGAACAAATTAAACACAATGTATTGCCTCTAGATAGACTGAATGGAAAATGAAAACTCAACTACTAGGACCATGTATATGAATGATAAAGTTTATGACTAATGCATGAACTAGTAAGCACTCTTTCTCTTTTAAAAAGATGACACTTCAAATGATACAAAGATGATAATCATATGTATGAGAAAGAGTTGAATGACAAACACATGTGATTCAAAAGATCAAACTTGAAAAGAGAGAGAGCACAATCTTAAGATTGACAAATTAGAGTTGAAAACAAAAGTTCAAAAACACATGTGAATGAAAAGTCATATGTTGATTTCATAATGCTAGAAGCTTTCAAAGATCAAAGCATGTTATGAAAAGCAACAACATCTCAAGAAGAGAGCTAACAATTTGATCATGCTTATAGAAAACAAAGATGAAGAATCTAAGCATGAAATAGAAATAGAGATTTAGAAAGCACACCCATTTTAAAGATCAAAGATTGAAAAGTTGGAATGCCTCCATAATCCCTTTTGAAAAGCTCTTGAAAAGTTCCTCTCCTTTGGCCTCAAAAGTTCTCAAAAATCAGCAACTTTTCCCAAAGAGAAAGTCACTTTTTATAGAAAAAGTGCTCCCAACGGATAGCTCTTGGTTAGCCGACAATTAGGTGTCGGTCAACCGACAGCCCAACGGTCACAAGCCAATGGCTATATTTTTGAAAAATTTGCTGACCAAGAAACACTAGGCGGTTTGACCGACATCATCGGTCGACCGACATGGAACCGACACCGGAACCGATAAAGCAAAAATGCTGAAAATGAAGCTCTCTGATATTGGAACCGACGAGCTCTCGGTCTTATAATTTAAGCACTGTCGGTTGACCGACAGGAGCCGAATAACTGACCGATAGAGAAGGTCTGAAATTGTAGCTCTCTGGAAATGGAACCGACAGAGCTCTCAGCTGGTCTCGGTTCTTATGTCGGCTGACCGACAAAGACCGACAGACTGACCGACAGACTATACAATTAGAAATCCCGAAGTTCTGAAGGTTTTTCAAATAAAAACAAGATTTATGGAAGAAAAATATGCATGAGGATCCTAAGATAAAGAGAGCATGAATGAGAGAGAGGTCAAGCTATGACAATGAATGCATCCAATCAAATTGCAATAAAATAAAAACTCTAACAATCTCCCCCTTTGCAATTTGATGGCAACTCTAGAACCTTGACACTCTCTCATACTCCCTGAACTAGAACACCAACTTCTTTGGACAGTTAAGGAGCTTTGGATACTTTGGAGCTTTAGATTTTCCTTGCGAGAGCAACTAGGCAAAGCTTCTCCCCCTCAACTTGATAGACCATGATTCTTCTCCCCCTCAATTTGAGACCACTTAATATCATTCTCTCCCCCTTTGACATCTAATTGCAAAGGATCCTGCCCAACTACAAGAAGACACAAACCTTGTCAGTAGCACCTGTTTATAAGAGGTATGATTAAAAAGGAAATGCAATAACAGGTGATTAGTCAACAAGATTTCAGATTTCAGGGCAAGGGCCAATGCCCAATTGATGTCTTAGTTTGATAAACCTTTCATTTCCAAGGGGTTTAGTAAATAGGTCAGCCAATTGAGAATCAGTTGGAACAAAAAGTAACTCAATAGAGCCTTGATCAGCATGATCACGCAAAAAGTGATAGCGAATGTCAATGTGTTTAGTGCGAGAATGCTGAACAGGATTTTTTGAAATGCTAATGGCACTTGAGTTGTCACACATGATAGGCATACAATGTTGTGGAACATTATAATCTAACAAGGTTTGTTTCATCCACAACAATTGAGAACAACAGCTACCTGCAGCTATATATTCAGCTTCTGCAGTAGACAGAAATACTGAATTTTTTTTTTTGCTATGCCAAGCTACTAAGCAATTTCCTATGAAGTAGCAACATCCACTGGTGCTTTTCCTATCATCTATTGATCCTGCCCAATCAGCATCACTGTATCCAATTAGTTGCAAAGATGAGTCACAAGGATACCAGATGCCATAATGAGATGTCCCATTGATATATTTAAAGATACGTTTAACAGCTTTAAGGTGGGACTCACGAGGATCCGATTGATATCTAGCACACATTCTAACACTAAAAGAGAGATCAGGTCTACTAGCAGTAAGATAGAGAAGGCTTCCTATCATACTACGATAGAGTTTTTGGTCTACTTTGGTACCCTTTAGGCCACTAGAAAGTTTTGAAGTAGATCCCATGGGGTTGCTACTAGGCTTAGAGGTTTCTAGACCAAACTTCTTAATGATTTCCAAGGAAAATTTGGACTAACTAAGAAAGATTCCTTTCTCAGTTTGGTTAACTTGAAGACGTAGGAAGAATTGCAGGGGACCAACTAGACTCATCTCAAAGGTGGAACTCATTAATTCTGCAAATCCTTGAGCCAATTTTTCTGAAGTAGATCCAAACACTATATAATCAGCATAGATTTGAGCTACAAGAATGTCTTGATCAATTTGCTTGATAAACAGAGTCTTATCAACTTTCCCACAGTCAAAATCATTTTCAACCAGATGATTTATAAGCTTTTCATACCAAGCCCTTGGTGCTTGTTTTAATCCATATAGAGCTTTCTTGAGTTTGTAGACATACTCAGGATGATGAGGTTCTTCAAAGCCTTCTGGTTGAGTAACATAAACATCTTCTTCAATTTCTCCACCCAAGAAGGCACTTTTGACATCCATCTGAAATAGTTTGATTCACATGCTACTCGCATAACTCAATAGGATTCTTATGGACTCCAAACGGGCTATAGGAGCAAAAGCTTCTTCAAAATCAATTCCTTCTATTTGGGCATATCCTTTTGCTACTAGTCTTGCCTTGTTTCTCACAACATTTCCAGATTCATCTGACTTGTTCTTGTAAATCCACTTAGTGCCAATGGGTTTTTTCTCTGTAGGTAATGGAACAAGATCCCAAACATCATTTTTCTTAAATTGATTCAATTCTTCTTGCATAGCTTCCATCCATTCAGATTTTGATTCAGCCTCAGAAAAATTCTTGGGCTCGATTTGAGAGACAAAGGAGTAATGAGCACATAGATTATGAACTTGTCTCGGGTCATGGCCCCACTACTGATATCTCTAATAATATTCTCCAATATATGATCTTTCATAATTTTGGTTGGAACAGTAGCTTTGGATGGAATGATATCACTTTTATCTTTAGGACTTGGTTGATCAGTATCAAATTCAACATCATCATCATCTTGAAGAATTCTTCCAATTTGATTTATATCATCGATGACAACATGAGCTGACTCCATTATAGTCATGGTTCTATGATTAAATACTCTGTATGCTTTCAGAATAGCCTAGGAAAATTCCTTCATCAGATTTAGGCTCAAATTTCTCCAACTACTCCCTATCTCTTAGAATATAACATTTGCTCCCGAACACTTTCAAATACCCCAAATTAGGTTTTCTTTCAATATAAAGTTCATATGGGGTCTTGTTGGTATTCTTAGTGAGATAGACTCTATTTATAAGATAACAGGCAGTATTCACAGCTTCAGCCCATAGATTACGAGGAAGATTCTTTTCATTGAGCATGGTCCTAGCCATTTCTTGAATCACTCTATTTCTTCTTTCTGCTGCTCCATTTTGTTGAGGAGTTTTAGGAGCTGAAAATTGATGATTAATCCCATGATTTTCACAAAATTTGGCAAATTTCTCATTTTCAAATTCTCCTCCATGATCACTTCTGATCTTCTGAATTTTACAATCTTTTTCAACTTGTATCTTGTTGCAAATTCTTATGATATTGTCTACAGCATCTGATTTAGCATGAAGAAAAGCAACCCATCCAAAATGAGAATAATCGTCTACCATAACCAGAATAAATTTCTTTCCTCCAACACTTTGCACTGGTGCAGGTCCAATCAAGTCCATGTGGATTAATTCTAGAGGATGAGACGACGATATATCCTTTAAACCTTTGAAGCTCTTTTTATTTGTTTACCCAATTGGCAAGCCTTACAGTTAGATTTTTCAGCACTCAACTTGGGAATTCCTTTCACAATTTCATTCTTAGATAGGATTTTCATCAATTTAAAGTTTATGTGACCCATCCTCTGGTGCCATAAGTAATTCTCTTGATCTTTAGTTATCAAGCACCTAGATTCATTGTCATCACATTCTTCTATAATGTAAATATTTCCTTTTATCCTTGATCCAGTAAGAATAACTTGGTTAGTTCTATCATTTACCACTTTGCATGAATGATTGTCAAAGACAACTTTGTTTCCTTTGTCACATAATTGGCTAATGCTAAGAAGATTATGCTTCAATCCTTCCACAAGAAATACATCATTTAGAGTTGGTATTTGACCTCCTTTCACACTTCCCTTGCCAATGATTTGAGCTTTACTATTGTCTCCAAAAGAAACATTTCCTCCATCATATTCCACTATAGAGCTGAATCTAGATCGGTCTCCTGTCATGTGTTTTGAACAACCACTATCTAAGAACCAAGTAGGGTTTTCTTTTGCTTTTAAAGCGGTTTGAACTAGGAGACTCTCAAAGTTTGTTCCTTTAACAATCCAACTAGATAGAGGAGATTTATAGGGAATGGTCTTGGGGACAAATTTGAAAGGTATTTTAGAGGGATTGTTGAGAGATAACCTGATTTTATATGGGCAATTAAGGACCAAATGACCACTACGATTGCAAAAATGACAAGTCCATCTAGTGGTATAATTTCTCTCAACTATAGGTTTGTGGACACTCTTAGTAAATATTTGAGAGCTATTCTTCATGTTGCTAGGGGAACCTTCAAAACCTATTCCACTCTTATCACCATAAATTTTATGCATGCCTAACATTTGATAAAACTTATCATTTCCCAAGGTGAATTTGTCAACAATGAATTTTCCTTTGTTGAGTTTCAATTGTAGAGAGTTTGTTTCAAGTTGACTAGATTCAAGCTTGGATTATAAGTTATGAATTTGATTTTGAGCAAGAGCTAGATCTTTAGTTAGGGTGATGAATTTATGTTCCAAGTTGATTTTGTCATTTATGGTTAGGTTCAATTCATCTTTTAAGACACTTACTTCATTAACCAGTTTTTTGGATTCTTCTTTTAACATTTTATTTTTCTTAATTAAGATTTTAGAATTTTCATATAGATCATTATAAGCTTGCTGGATCTCAATTTCTTCATCTTCATCATAAGATTTTTCTTGCTCTAATGTGTCATCTATTAATGTGTTATGATCATTGATATCATCAATAGAAGCAATAAGAAGCCAATTAGGGGAATTTTCATCTTCATCATTTTGGGATTCATTTTTGTCACTATCTTCATCTTCCTCATCCCAAGTTATGTTTAAAGCTTTCTTTGCTTTCTTATCTCCTCTTTCAAATTCTTTAGGAGTGGAGCAATTTTGAGCAATATGTCCAAACCCCTTGCAATTGTAACATTGCACATCTTTTTTGATAAATGATCCTTTGGAACTTCTTTGAAATCTTTAACTTTTGCTTTCATCAGATTTTCTAATGTTTTTGTTATTCCTAAAGAATTTCTTAAAATTTTTGACAAGAAAATCATTATCATCATTCCTATCATCCTCACTTTCATTTTCATTAGATTGAGAGGAAAAGGCTACTCCTTTCTTTTTATCTTTAACTTCAAAATCTAGTTCATATGTGAGTAGATTTCCTCTTAGTTCTTCAATTTTGATTTGGTCAACATTTTTACTCTCTGTAATGGCAATAATCTTGGGTTTGAATCTTTTAGGAAGAGATCTTAAAATTTTTCTCACAGTTTTAGATTCATCCATCTTTTGTCCTAGTCCTATAAGAGAGTTAATTAATTCCATAATTTTTGTGTAGAACTCATCAAATGTTTCTTCTTCAAGCATTTTAGTATCTTCAAATTTAGAGGTCAACATTTGAATTTTGGCTATCTTGACCTGATCTGTACCTTCATGGGTGGTCCCTAGGGTGTCCCAAACTTCCTTAGCAGTATTGCAATTAACAACTCTATTGAATTCCTCTTGAGATAAAGCACAATATAGAGAGTTTTTTGCTTTAGCATTCAAATTTGCTCTATCCTTTTCCCCTTGAGTCCAAGTACTCTTAGGTTTGAGAGTTAGGGATATGATGTTACCTTCAGAATCTTTTTCTGTGGTAGTGGGGAGATGATAGCCTTCTTCAAAGATGTTCCACACATCTAAGCTTTGGGATTCTAAGAACACTTGCATCCTAATTTTCCAATACCTATAGTGTGTTCCATTAAACAAGGGTGGTCTATTGGTGGCATTGCCCTCACCCAAATGAGATTGCATGATGGCAACAAAAGAAAAACACTCACAAGGATTCAACTCTAGGTTGTAAGACCTAAACAAGAGCAACCATGCCTTGATACCAATTGAAAGTCCAAGATCGAATCCTAGAGCGGGGGGGTGAATAGGTTTACTTCTACAAACCTAGACCATTTTTAAATATTTTATTTTTTAGGTGACTTATGCTTTGATGATGGTAACATAGCTTGAGAAGAGGAAGAGTCTCTAAGTTATGCATTCAATCAAAAGACAACTACAAACTCTATTCAATCTCACAACCAAACATAGAATCAACCATCATAAAACGAGAGCTAAACAGCAATCACCATAACACAGACAATTATAGTGGTTCGGCCAAATTGCCTACATCCACTCCCGGTAACCCTACTGGATGCCACTAATCAATTTAAGGTTTAGGGTCACCTCAAACCTTACAATCTCATCACTATGCTTTTCAAGGATAAGCATAAACCTTTCCATCACAACAAGTGCTTTTCAAGGCTAATCACCAACCTTTACAACATAGATTTTTCTCTTAAGTAAAATGCCTATTTATGCAACACAATGTATTGCCTCTAGATAGACTGAATGGAAAATGAAAACTCAACTACTAGGACCATGTATATGAATGATAAAGTTTATGACTAATGCATGAACTAGTAAGCACTCTTTCTCTTTTAAAAATATGACACTTCAAATGATGCAAAGATGATAATCATATGTATGAGAAAGAGTTGAATGACAAACACATGTGATTCAAAAGATCAAACTTGAAAAGAGAGATAGCACATGCCCCGCAAGTCCTCCAAATTGAAATGGACTACCGGGTCAAAAACTCAGAAACTTCCTCAAAGGGAGAAAATAATAAAATTGAGGGATCATGCATCGAATGCCTCTCGGTTCAAAAGGCAGCCAGTGCAACCATCGCCTTCCCAAAGGAAGACCTACTTATCGAAACAAGGCACAACCGACCCCTGTACTTCACAGGGTATATCAAGGAAATGCCTATGCACAGAGTTCAGATTGATCCAGGTTCTGTACTCAACCTCATCTCCACTTCGGCTCTCGAAGAGTTGGGCATCCCACTCAGCAAGCTGAGCCACACATCTGTATTTATCTTTGGATACGATGGGAGTACTCAAAGGCCTATCGACAAAATCAGGTTCAAGTTGCAGATCGGTGATCTTATCTCTAAGGTCACTGTGAATGCAATAAAAACCCCTTCATGCTACAACATCCTTCTCGGACGCCCCTCGATCCACGAGAATGGTGTTGTTCCTTCAACTCTACATCAATGCATCAAGTTTGTTGGCGACGACGGCATGATACATCGAGTCTTTATGGACAAAAAACCCTTCAAACGTAAAGAAGTTCACTTTGCAAACTCATAAATGTATGAAGGTGAAAAAGAAGAAGAGGAGAAGGACACAACACCTTTTGCCGAAAATCTCTAGAAAGATAAAGGCAAGGCTCCTCAACAATCATCGGGAGAAAATAAATCATCCGGTAAATCCGAAGAGAGCATTCAAACTCCCTTCATCATCTCCCTAAAACCTTCAAAGCCTTTGGTCATCACGACTAAAGTGAAGAAGACAAAGCAAAAGTCTGGGGGCAAATTTGTTGTCTCTTTCGTGTCTATCATACAAGACATGGATTTGGATTCAGAGCCAGAAGATGACACATCGTCAAGCCAAGCTGACACTCGGCAAGTTCAGCCTACTCTTACTACAATGGACACACCTTCTGACATAGAAGATCCTGCGTCAGCTTCCTTCGTTGTTCCAGCAACTTCAGCAAAGGAAAAATCGATCTTCTTCCATAGATCGGATGCTTCTTCATCAAACTCCATGCTTGAACCTTTCCAAAATGAAGGTATGCCTCAACTATCCTTATATAGTCCTGTGGCGAAAGCTGTTATGAAGAAAATGGGCTACGATGCTCAAAACCCAGTCAGTTTGGGAGAAGGACGCGGTATTCTCACGCCATTGGGGCCCGTTTTAACCAAAAGCCAGCTGGAAGATTGGAGACTCTACGGCCATGTGGAAAAGTCTCCATACGGGCTAGGGTATGATCTCGACACTCCTCTGAGACAGTGACAGAAAGGCTTAAAAGTCGACTTACCGACCAAGCCTCAACATCTCGTGTCCATGAAGACTTCGATCTCCCTGGATATCTCTTCGATGAGTCACCTGACCAAGATCCAGGAAGCCTATCCAATTGGTACGATTTCTCTGACGATGAAGAGGAATTGTCCGATGGCACAGACGTGTGGTCTTCTGACCTAGAAGAAACCTCATCTCCAAAAGAAGTACCTTACTTCGACCCGGTTTGAACAGGCGATTGGGACCATCTCATAGCAAGCCTTGAGAAGATTACCGATCAAGAAGACCCGTGGAAAGGAACAAAATTTTGGTCTGGAAATGCCCTTGAAACCCCAAAAGGTTTTGTAGAGCTGGAAGCCTCCAAAAATATTATGGAGGAACCACCTTCGAACCTTCCAACAGAAGATCATGTTCAAAAGATAGACTTGGGAACACCAGATAACCCACGTCCTGTTTTCATAAGCAAGAATATAAAGGATGATGAGCTACCCGAGTATATCGCCTTTCTTCGTGAGTTCGTTGCTTGCTTTGCATGGTCTTACGCTGAAATGCCTGGCTTAGACCCCAAAATTGCAGTCCACAAACTCAATCTTCAAGAAGACATCAAGCCTGTCAAGCAGGGCCAAAGAAGATTCCGTCCAAATGTGATGGATAAAATTGAACAAGAAGTTCAAAAACACAAAAGCGTCGGCTTCATCCGTGAGGAACAGCATCCTGAATGGTTGGCCAACATTGTCCCCGTGACAAAGAAAAACGGGCAGATCAGGATCTGTATTGACTATAGAGACCTGAATGGCGCATGCCCTAAAGATGAATTCCCGCTCCCCATACCAGAGGTAATGATTAACAATACCCGTGAATTCGAGCGAATGACATTCATGGATGGTTTCTCTGGCTACAATCAGATAAAGATGCATCCTGAAGATGAAAAACATACATCATTTCAGACCCTATATGGCGTGTATTGCTACACTGTCATACCATTTGGTCTGAAAAATGCTGGTGCCACATATCAGAGGGCTATGATGAAAATATTCCAAGATATGCAGCACAAGATGGTTGAATGTTACATTGATGACCTCGCCGTCAAAAACAAAAGAAAAGAAGATCATCTCGAAGTCCTTCGAGAAGTCTTCCTCCGACTTCGCAAGAACAAACTACGGATGAATCCACTAAAGTGCTTCTTCGGCGTCTTGTCAAGTAAGTTCCTCGGATTCTTAGTTCGGAAAGCTGGAATAGAGCTTGACCCCATCAAAGTCAAGGCAATTCTAGAAATGCCCTCTCCAAGAACCTTGAGAGAACTCAAAGGGCTTCAAGGGAGATTGGCTTACATCAGACGGTTCATCTCCAATCTTTCGGGGAAATGCCGTCCATTCTCCTGGTTGATGAAAAAAGGTGTAAACTTTGTCTGGGATGCTGACTGCGAAACTGCATTCCAAGATATCAAGTCAAACCTGACCAAACCTCTAGTATTAGCTGCTCCTACTACTAGAAAACCATTCATCTTGTACACAAGAGCCCTTGATCACTCTCTGGGCGCTCTACTTGCACAAGAAAATGATGAAAGAAAAGAAGTTGCTCTATACTACCTCAGCCGCATGCTAGTAGGTGCAGAGCATCACTATTCTCCAGTCGAAAAAGAATGCCTTGCAGTGATGTTCGCCATACAAAAGCTACGTCACTACTTGCTTTCCAACACAGTCTACCTGGTTTCGAGGATCAACCTCTTGAAGGTCCTTGTCACAAAAGCAGGTTCTCTCAATGCCCGACTGGCAAAATGGTCAATCCTTCTGTCACAATTTGATATTAGGTATGTACCACAAAAAGCAATCAAAGGCCAAGCTCTAGCGGAGTTTCTCGCAGAACATCCATTGTCTAAAGATTCTCCACTCAGAGATGATCTCCCAGACGAACCAGTCTACAATGTGGAGACTTTCTCACAAAATGCCTCCTGAGACATGTACTTTGACGGTGCAACCAGGACAAATGAAAGAAGACAGCTGATCTTGGGAGTTGGCATCCTCTTTGTTAGCCCCGACAAATACATGATTCCACACGCTTTCTCGTTACTGGAACCATGCACAAACAATGCAGCTGAATATCAAGCTCTGATCCTAGGATTGGAACTCGCCATCAAATTTGGCATCACCATGTTGGAAATCTTTGGAGACTCTAAACTGATCATCAACCAAATGAATCATAAATTTGAAGTCAGGAAGCCTGATCTGCTGCCTTACTACAACAAGGCACAATCGCTTCTGCAAAAGTCTGACATCTGTCACATCACCCATATTCGTAGAGTAGACATGCGTGCAGATGCCCTGGCTGGACTTGCCGCATCTATGACAATTTAAGAAGGGCAAAACATGTAAATCACAGTGTGCGAGAGAAGAATCCTTCCTCCTCTTAACACACACCAAGCAGTTGCTGAATGCCACCACGTGGTTGGAAGTCGGATTTCTATCCTTCAACCTTCAATCGGTGACTGGAGGGATCCGTTCATTGATTACACTATGTTCGGAATCCTACCTGAAGATCCAAAAGAATGGGTAAGCATCCAAAGGCGAACCCCAAACTTTTATTTGGATATTCCTTCAAAAATCCTTTACAGGAAATCCTTCAACGGAGTACTTCTACGCTGCTTGTCACAACAAGAGGCTGAAGAAACATTCAAAGAAGTTCATGCTAGTCTTTGTGGAGCCCATCAGGCTGGTCCCAAGCTCTATGATTAGATAAAAAGGTTAGGTTATTACTGGCCTACCATGGTAGCTGACGCAATGCAATTTGCTAAGCGCTGCCAACAATGCCAAGTTCATGGAGATTACAATCACACGCCTCCAGAATGGCTACATCCTACAGCGATTTCATGGCCTTTCGAAGCTTGGGGTATGGACATCATAGGTCCTATTTCGCCCCCTTCGAGCAAAGGTCATCGCTTCATCTTCGCTGCTACGGATTATTTCTCCAAGTGGTCAGAAGCATTAGTGCTTAACGAAATGAAGACCTCATCAGTCCTTCAGTTCCTTCACACCAACATCATTTGTCGTTTCGGCATACCTAAAATATTCATCCATGATAGCGGACCACAATTTCGGGGTCATCGATTCTACAGGCTCTGCGACAAATATAAAATCCAAAGCTGTCCTTCGACTCCATACAATCCGGCAACAAACGGATTAGCAGAAGCTTTCAACAAAACGCTCCGCAAAATCCTCAAGAAAATGGTCTCCAGTCACAAAAGAGACTGGAGCAGCAAACTGTCTGAAGCTTTGTGATGGACAGCGCTTCTGCTCGGTTCTACCAAGGTCGGCGGACGTGGGAGTCCATTTGATCCGACCCTTTCGTAACCGGGGGGCAAAGGTGTGCATCAATAATTTTTTGTGTGGGTGTGCTAGATTTTCTATTTTACTTGGAATTATAAGTGGTGATCCGGAGATCGACCTTCGCAAGTAAAAAGGAAATCAACTTCTTTCAAGTTTTCCATTGCACATATATTTAAGAAAAGAGACATTTTTCTTGATTTGCCGTGAAAGGCGATTTTTTGGCATTTATAGCCGATTTTGGCATTTATAGCTGATTTTGGCGTTTATAGCCGATTTTTGCTTTTATAGCCGATTTTTGGCGTTTATAGCCGATTTACAATTCTTATCAATAATGAAAGACAAGAGTTGTGATTTTTGTCTCTTTTGGAAAAATACAAACTACAATGAAAAGCAAGAAAATGAGGATCTAACTTCTAAGGAGATTGTGGGGGACTCGTTCAGAATGATAGTCGCAAGTCATGTGGACTTCGCTATCATCCATGCAGATGAGAACAGAGGATGCTCTTGATTCGCTTGGCTTCGCTATAACCTCAGATTTTTAGAGGTCAAAGACCGAGAGGAGGTCCTATGTCCAATAAAAAACTAAGTAGACGGGCTGAAAAGCCACGTCTAAGCCATTGGAGGCAGAAGGAGAAGGCAAGGACCTTGGGGGGGGGGTACCCCCCAAGGGACTTTTTGTCACCTTGTAGTGGTGGTCGGTGCAGAACTTCCGTAGAGTTTTCTCTCTTTTTTTCTCTTAGATTTTCTGATGCCTTTTTTTTAATATTTTTTTTAAAAAAAAAATTTTATTATTATTTTTTTTAAGATTTTTTTTTTTGAAAAATCTTTTATTTTTTATTTTTTATTTTTTATTTTTTATTTAAAAATTTTTATTTTTAAAAATTGTTATTTTGAAAATTTTTTATTTAAAAGACGAGAGAGTACACATTGGCCTCCTAACCCGTTCTTATGAAATCTCGATTGATAGAATTGCCCCCAGGTAAGGGTAGGATTACTCAATGAACCCGTTTGGAGGACCCTTGCCTAGAACAGTCAAGCTGTCTCCACACTTTGGACAAGGCTTTTCTTAAATCAACCGTGCTCAAAGAACGCAGTTGGTTTAACCTTAGTGTTCTATGTCTTTTTTTTGTTTATATATATATATATATTAGATCCTTAATGATCTCATCGAAGAGAAACGATGGCCCAAAACCTTAGTCAAACAGGCTCAACATTTCTGCAAGCACGATGAACGATAGGAAAGGATCAAGGTTTCTCAATTTTGAATCCAAAATGAAAAATCTGATTTTTTTTTAATTTTTTTATTTTTTATTTTAGATCTTTAATGAACTCATCAAAGAGAAACGATGGCTCAAAACCTTAGTCGAACAGGCCCAGCATTTCTGCAAGCACGATGAATGATAGGAAAGGATCAAGGTTTCTCAATTTTGAATCCAAAATGAAAAATCTGAATTTTTTTTGTTTTTGTTTTTTTATTTTTTTTATTTTTAGATCTTTAATGAACTCATCGAAGAGAAACGATGGCCCAAAACCTTAGTCGAACAGGCTCAACGTTTCTGCAAGCACGATGAACGATAGGAAAGGATCAAGGTTTCTCAATTTTGAATCCAAAATGAAAAATCTGAATTTTTTTTGTTTTTGTTTTTTTATTTTTTTTATTTTTAGATCTTTAATGAACTCATCGAAGAGAAACGATGGCCCAAAACCTTAGTCGAACAGGCTCAACATTTCTGCAAGCACGATGAACAATAGGAAAGGATCAAGGTTTCTCAATTTTGAATCCAAAATGAAAAATCTGATTTTTTTTATTTTTTTAGATCCTTAATGAACTCATCGAAGAGAAACGATGGCCCAAAACCTTAGTCGAACAGGCTCAACATTTCTGCAAGCACGATGAACGATAGGAAAGGATCAAGGTTTCTCAATTTTGAATCCAAAATGAAAAATCTGATTTTTTTTATTTCTTTTATTTTTTATTTTAGATCTTTAATGAACTCATCGAAGAGAAACGATGGCTCAAAACCTTAGTCGAACAGGCTCAACATTTCTGCAAGCACGATGAATGATAGGAAAGGATCAAGGTTTCTCAATTTTGAATCCAAAATGAAAAATCTGATTTTTTTTTTTAAAAGAGAAAGAGTGTAAATAAATTCAAAGAATTAGAAATTTCTAAAAAATCTCATCTCATTTTTTTTAGATGCGGAATCCAACATAGGCCACCAATTAGAAAGTAGCCAAGGAATTAAGAAAAGAAGTATAAGCATAGAGCAATATATATGATATGCAAATATTTCATTTCTAGCATCGTGTTCTCAAATGAACGAGTCCCACCAGGTGTGCCAACTTGATGGACAACGCTTCTGCTCGGTTCTTCCGAGGTCGGCGGACGTGGGAGTCCGTTTGATCTGACCCTTTTCGTAACCGGGGGGCAAAGGCGTGCATCAACATTTTTTTGTGTGGGTGTGCCAGATTTTCTATTTTACTAGGAATTATAAGTGGTGATCCAGAGATCGACATTTACAAGTAAAAAGGAATTAAACTTCTTTCAAGTTTTCCATTGCATATATATTTAAGAAAAGAGACATTTTTCTTGATTTGCCGTGAAAGGCGATTTTTTGGCATTTATAGCCGATTTTGGCGTTTATAGCCAATTTTTGGTGTTTATAGCCGATTTACAATTCTTATCAATAATGAAAGACAAGAGTTGTGATTTTTATCTCTTTTGGAAAAATAAAAACTACAATGAAAAGAAAGAAAATGAGGATCTAACTTCTAAGGAGATTGTGGGGGACTCGTTCAGAATGACAGTCGCAAGTCAGATGTGGACTTCGCCATCATCAATGCAGATGAGAACAGAGGATGCTCTTGATTCGCTTGGCTTGGCTATAACCTCAGATTCTTAGAGGACAAAGACCGAGAGGAGGTCCTATGTCCAATAAAAAACTAAGTAGACGGGCTGAAAAGCCACGTCTAAGCCATTGGAGGCAGAAGGAGAAGGCAAGGACCTTGGGGGGGTACCCCCCAAGGGACTTTTTGTCACCTTGTAGTGGTGGTCGGTGCAGAACTTCTGCAGAGTTTTCTCTCTTTTTTTCTCTTAGATTTTCTGATGCCTTTTTTTTTAATATTTTTTTAAAAAAAATTCTTTTTATTATTATTTATTTTTTTAAGATTTTTTTTGAAAAACCTTTTATTTTTTACTTTTTATTATTTATTTAAAAATTGTTATTTTGAAAATTTTTTATTTAAAAGACGAGATAGTACACATAGGCCTCCTATCCCGTTCTTATGAAATCTCGATTGATAGAATTGCCCCCAGGTAAGGGTAGGATTACTCAATGAACCCGTTTGGAGGACTCTTGCCTATAACAGTCAAGCTGTCTCCATACTTTGGACAAGGCTTTTCTTGAATCAACCGTGATCAAAGAACGCAGTTGGTTTAACCTTAGTGTTCTATGTCTTTTTTTTGTTTATATATATACATATTAGATCCTTAATGAACTCATCGAAGAGAAACGATGGCCCAAAACCTTAGTCGAACAGGCTCAACATTTCTGCAAGCACGATGAACGATAGGAAAGGATCAAGGTTTCTCAATTTTGAATCCAAAATGAAAAATCTGAATTTTTTTTGTTTTTGTTTTTTTATTTTTTTTATTTTTAGATCTTTAATGAACTCATCGAAGAGAAACGATGGCTCAAAACCTTAGTCGAACAGGCTCAACATTTCTGCAAGCACGATGAATGATAGGAAAGGATCAAGGTTTCTCAATTTTGAATCCAAAATGAAAAATCTGAATTTTTTTTGTTTTTGTTTTTTTATTTTTTTTATTTTTAGATCTTTAATGAACTCATCGAAGAGAAACGATTGCCCAAAACCTTAGTCGAACAGGCTCAACATTTCTGCAAGCACGATGAACAATAGGAAAGGATCAAGGTTTCTCAATTTTGAATCCAAAACAAAAAATCTGATTTTTTTTATTTTTTTAGATCTTTAATGAACTCATCGAAGAGAAACGATGGCCCAAAACCTTAGTCGAACAGGATCAACATTTCTGCAATCACGATGAATGATAGGAAAGGATCAAGGTTTCTCAATTTTAAATCCAAACTGAAAAATCTGATTTTTTTTGTTTTTTTTATTTTTTTTAGATCTTTAATGAACTCATCGAAGAGAAACGATGGCCCAAAACCTTAGTCGAACAGGCTCAACATTTCTGCAAGCACGATGAACGATAGGAAAGGATCAAGGTTTCTCAATTTTGAATCCAAAATGAAAAATCTGATTTTTTTTTAAAAGAGAAAGAGTGTAAATAAATTCAAAGAATTAGAAATTTCTAAAAAATCTCATCTCATTTTTTTTAGATGCGGAATCCAACATAGGCCACCAATTAGAAAGTAGCCAAGGAATCAAGAAAAGAAGTATAAGCATAGAGCAATAGATATGATATGCAAATATTTCATTTCTAGCATCGTGTTCTCAAATGAACGAGTCCCACTAGGTGTGCCTGCTTGATGGACAACGCTTCTGCTCGGTTCTACCGAGGTCGGCGGACGTGGGAGTCCGTTTGATCTGACCCTTTTCGTAACCGGGGGGCAAAGGCGTGCATCAATATTTTTTTGTGTGGGTGTGCCAGATTTTCTATTTTACTTGGAAATATAAGTGGTGATCCAGAGATCGACATTTACAAGTAAAAAGGAAATAAACTTCTTTCAAGTTTTCCATTGCATATATATTTAAGAAAAGAGACATTTTTCTTGATTTGCCGTGAAAGGCGATTTTTTGGCATTTATAGCCGATTTTTGGCGTTTATAACCGATTTACAATTCTTATCAATAATGAAAGACAAGAGTTTTGATTTTTGTCTCTTTTGGAAAAATACAAACTACAATGAAAAGTAAGAAAATGAGGATCTAACTTCTAAGGAGATTGTGGGGGACTCGTTCAGAATGACAGTCGCAAGTCATGTGGACTTCGCTATCATCCATGCAGATGAGAACAGAGGATGCTCTTGATTCGCTTGGCTTGGCTATAACCTCAGATTTTTAGAGGACAAAGACCGAGAGGAGGTCCTATGTCCAATAAAAAACTAAGTAGACGGGCTGAAAAGCCACGTCTAAGCCATTGGAGGCAGAAGGAGAAGGCAAGGAACTTGGGGGGGTACTCCCGAAGGGACTTTTTGTCACCTTGTAGTGGTGGTCGGTGCAGAACTTCCGCAGAGTTTTCTCTCTTTTTTTCTCTTAGATTTTCTGATGCCTTTTTTTTAATATTTTATTTAAAAAAAAAAATTTTATTATTATTTTTTTTAAGATTTTTTTTTTGAAAAATCTTTTAATTTTTATTTTTTAATTTTTATTAAATTTTTTATTTTTAAAAATTGTTATTTTGAAAATTTTTTATTTAAAAGACGAGAGAGTACACATAGGCCTCCTAACCCGTTCTTATGAAATCTCGATTGATAGAATTGCCCCCAGGTAAGGGTAGGATTACTCAATGAACCCGTTTGGAGGACCCTTGCCTAGAACAGTCAAGCTGTCTACACACTTTGGACAAGGCTTTTCTTGAATCAACCGTGATCAAAGAACGCAGTTGGTTTAACCTTAGTGTTCTATGTCTTTTTTTTGTTTATATATATATATATATATTAGATCCTTAATGAACTCATCGAAGAGAAACGATGGCCCAAAACCTTAGTCGAACAGGCTCAACATTTCTGCAAGCACGATGAACGATAGGAAAGGATCAAGGATTCTCAATTTTGAATCCAAAATGAAAAATCTGATTTTTTTTTATTTTTTTTATTTTTTATTTTAGATCTTTAATGAACTCATCGAAGAGAAACGATGGCTCAAAACCTTAGTCGAACAGGCTCAGCATTTCTGCAAGCACGATGAATGATAGGATTGGATCAAGGTTTCTCAATTTTGAATCCAAAATGAAACATCTGAGTTTTTTTTATTTTTTTATTTTTATTTTTTTTATTTTTAGATCTTTAATGAACTCATCGAAGAGAAACGATGGCCCAAAACCTTAGTCGAACAGCCTCAACATTTCTGCAAGCACGATGAACGATAGGAAAGGATCAAGGTTTCTCAATTTTGAATCCAAAATGAAAAATCTGAATTTTTTTTGTTTTTATTTTTTTATTTTTTTTATTTTTAGATCTTTAATGAACTCATCGAAGAGAAACGATGGCCCAAAACCTTAGTCGAACAGGCTCAACATTTCTGCAAGCACGATGAACAATAGGAAAGGATCAAGGTTTCTCAATTTTGAATCCAAAACGAAAAATCTGATTTTTTTTATTTTTTTAGATCCTTAATGAACTCATCGAAGAGAAACGATGGCCCAAAACCTTAGTCGAACATGCTCAACATTTCTGCAAGTACGATGAACGATAGGAAAGGATCAAGGTTTCTCAATTTTGAATCCAAAATGAAAAATCTGATTTTTTTTTATTTCTTTTATTTTTTATTTTAGATCTTTAATGAACTCATCGAAGAGAAACAATGGCTCAAAACCTTAGTCGAACAGGCTCAACATTTCTGCAAGCACGATGAATGATAGGAAAGGATCAAGGTTTCTCAATTTTGAATCCAAAATGAAAAATCTGATTTTTTTTAAAAGAGAAAGAGTGTAAATAAATTCAAAGAATTAGAAATTTCTAAAAAATCTCATCTCATTTTTTTTAGATGCGGAATCCAACATAGGCCACCAATTAGAAAGTAGCCAAGGAATCAAGAAAAGAAGTATAAGCATAGAGCAATAGATATGATATGCAAATATTTCATTTCTAGCATCGTGTTCTCAAATGAACGAGTCCCACTAGGTGTGCCAACTTGATGGACAACGCTTCTGCTCGGTTCTTCCGAGGTCGGCGGACGTGGGAGTCCGTTTGATCTGACCCTTTTCGTAACCGGGGGGCAAAGGCGTGCATCAACATTTTTTTTTGTGTGGGTGTGCCAGATTTTCTATTTTACTTGGAATTATAAGTGGTGATCCAGAGATCGACATTTACAAGTAAAAAGGAATTAAACTTCTTTCAAGTTTTCCATTGCATATATATTTAAGAAAAGAGATATTTTTCTTGATTTGCCGTGAAAGGCGATTTTTTGGCATTTATAGCCGATTTTGGCGTTTATAGCCATTTTTTGGTGTTTATAGCCGATTTACAATTCTTATCAATAATGAAAGACAAGAGTTGTGATTTTTGTCTCTTTTGGAAAAAAAAAAAACTACAATGAAAAGCAAGAAAATGAGGATCTAACTTCTAAGGAGATTGTGGGGGACTCATTCAGAATGACAGTCGCAACTCAGATGTGGACTTCGCCATCATCAATGCAGATGAGAACAGAGGATGCTCTTGATTCGCTTGGCTTGGTTATAACCTCAGATTTTTAGAGGACAAAGACCGAGAGGAGGTCCTATGTCCAATAAAAAACTAAGTAGACGGGCTGAAAAGCCACGTCTAAGCCATTGGAGGCAGAAGGAGAAGGCAAGGACCTTGGGGGGGTACCCCCCAAGGGACTTTTTGTCACCTTGTAGTGGTGGTCGGTGCAGAACTTCCGCAGAGTTTTCTCTCTTTTTTTCTCTTAGATTTTCTGATGCCTTTTTTTTTAATATTTTTTTTTAAAAAAAATCTTTTTATTATTATTTATTTTTTAAGATTTTTTTTAAATCTTTTATTTTTTACTTTTTATTTTTTATTTAAAAATTTTTATTTTTAAAAATTGTTATTTTGAAAATTTTTTATTTAAAAGACGAGAGAGTACACATAGGCCTCCTAACCCGTTCTTATGAAATCTCGATTGATAGAATTGCCCCCAGGTAAGGGTAGGATTACTCAATGAACCCGTTTGGAGGACCCTTGCCTATAACAGTCAAGCTGTCTCCATACTTTGGACAAGGCTTTTCTTGAATCAACCGTGATCAAAGAACGCAGTTGGTTTAACCTTAGTGTTCTATGTCTTTTTTTTGTTTATATATATACATATTAGATCCTTAATGAACTCATCGAAGAGAAACGATGGCCCAAAACCTTAGTCGAACAGGCTCAACATTTCTGCAAGCACGATGAACGATAGGAAAGGATCAAGGTTTCTCAATTTTGAATCCAAAATGAAAAATCTGAATTTTTTTTGTTTTTGTTTTTTTATTTTTTTTTATTTTTAGATCTTTAATGAACTCATCGAAGAGAAACGATGGCCCAAAACCTTAGTCGAACAGGCTCAACATTTCTGCAAGCATGATGAACGATAGGAAAGGATCAAGGTTTCTCAATTTTGAATCCAAAATGAAAAATCTGATTTTTTTTAAAAGAGAAAGAGTGTAAATAAATTCAAAGAATTAGAAATTTCTAAAAAATCTCATCTCATTTTTTTTAGATGCGGAATCCAACATAGGCCACCAATTAGAAAGTAGCCAAGGAATCAAGAAAAGAAGTATAAGCATAGAGCAATAGATATGATATGCAAGTATTTCATTTCTAGCATCGTGTTCTCAAATGAACGAGTCCCACTAGGTGTGCCAGCTTGATGGACAATGCTTCTGCTCGGTTCTACCGAGGTCGGCGGACGTGGGAGTCCGTTTGATCTGACCCTTTTCGTAACCGGGGGGCAAAGGCGTGCATCAATATTTTTTTGTGTGGGTGTGCCAGATTTTCTATTTTACTTGGAAATATAAGTGGTGATCCGGAGATCGACATTTACAAGTAAAAAGGAAATAAACTTCTTGATGGACCGCGCTCCGGATGCTCGGGTTCCTACCGAGGTCGGCGGACGTGGGAGTCCGTTTGGTTCCGACCCTTTCGTAACCGGGGGGCAAGGGGGCGTGCATCAACATTTCTTTTTTTGTGGGTGTGCCAGATTTTCTATTTTTACTTGGAATTGCAAGTGGTGATCCGGAGATCAACCTTCGCAAGTAAAAAGGAAATCAACTTCTTTCAAGTTTTCCATTGCACATATATTTAAGAAAAGAGACATTTTCTTGATTTGCCATGAAAGGCGATTTTTTTGGCATTTATAGCCGATTTTGGCGTTTATAGCCGATTTTTGGCGTTTATAGCCGATTTTGGCGTTTATAGCCGATTTACAATCCTTATCAATAATGAAAGACAAGAGTTGTGATTTTTGTCTCTTTTGAAAAAAAATACAAACTACAATGAAAAGCAAGAAAAGGAGGATCTAACTTTTCAGGAGATTGTGGGGGACCCGTTTAGATTGACGGTCGTAAGCCATATGTGGGCTTCGCCATCATCCATGCAGATGAGAACAGAGGATGCTATTGATTCGCTTGGCTTGGCTATAACCTCAGGTTTTTAGAAGACAAAGACCAAAAGGAGGTCCTATATCCAATAAAAAGCCGAGTAGACGGGCTGAAAAGCCACATCTAAGCCATTGGAGGCAGGAGGAGAAGGCAAGGACCTTGGGGGGGGGTACCCCCCAAGGGACTTTTGTCACCTTGTTGCGGTGGCCGGTGTAGAACTTCCGCAGAGTTTTCTCTCTTTTTCCTTTCTCTGGATTTCTGTCTGTGTGCTTGTGCTTTTTTCTCTGATGTTTCTGATGCTCTGTGGTGTCCTTTCTTCTTGGAGAGCCCTCCTATTTATAGGCTTTTAGGTAGCCTTTTAGGTGGGTTTATGGGCTTTTATTGTCATTAAGCCGCATAATGGGAGGAGTTACAAAATTGAATTGTTTATTTTGTAACTCCTTTTTCTTGGCTTCTGATTGGCCGGAGGAGATTGAGGGCATTTAATCGCCTTTAATCGCCATGATGGGAGGAGTTTCATGGGTTAAATGCCATGAATCTCTTGACTTGTAACTCCCGAATGCTTGCTTCTGATTGGGCCGTCCAAAGAAATGGATTAATGACTGTAATAAAGCTAGTCAATTAATCGCATTAAGTGGTCGCCGAGCAGCTGAAGAGTCGCGGGCCGTGCCACGTCTTTTGGGATTCTTCTGTTGATGATCATCGATGGATCTTCATGTAGATCGACATCAGATGATCATGTAATTTCAGGTGTTTGTTGCCAACAGCGGGTCGGTGCCATCTGTCCTGTCGATTTCTCGATCGGTCGGGTAGAAAGCACACTTTTTTTTGGTTGACCGGGTGGCGATCAATGTTGTTTTCGATACTCTTGATGATTGACCCGTGTTTTGGACGGATGTCAGAGGACTTGGTGTCTCAAAAGCATGAATTTTGGAAAGTACCAGAGGCTGGGCTCTTCGAATCGCGGCGAAAACCGGGGTTTCCGGGGCTTTCCCGGCGACCCCGGGTTCCAAGGTCGCCGGCGACCCTGGCCCAGGGTCGCAGGGGTCTGCGACCCTGGGGGGGTTTTCCCCCTTTCGTGTCCCGTTTTGCGTCCGTTTTTGCTGTTTTTCGATTCTTTTTTCTTCTGTACTTTTCCTTGACATTTTGACCATTTATTGGCCTAATTTCTTTGTAGGAAACCTGATAAGAATCCTTGCATTTTATTTTGCAAAGTTTCCAATTTCCTGAGAAAGCCGAAGACTTTGTCGCGCAGAGCTGCCGATTTTCCGTCAGAAGCTGAAACTGGGTCAAACGATGTCGGAATGACCTGAAATTTGGTGTGAAGCCTCCTGAGCAATAAATAAGACCAACCATAGGCTTTTGTTTGAGTTTTGAAGCCGTTTGGGGTCCTATCACCTGTAGACTTGCTTTTTGTCGCGATGAAGATGTCGCGGTTTGATGTGCGGTCAACCGATGTCCGATTGACTTGAAATTTGACAGGGAACCTATTGGAGTCATTTTAAGATGATCCATAGGCTCTGTCTTGGAAACCATGGTCCCGGAGAGCTTTGCCACCGAGAGCTCCTTTTCAGCTGTCGGAGAAGCGAAGTTAGGCCAAATGATTTTGAAATGGCCCGAAACTTCTTGTGTACTCCTCTTTTGGCTGTCTGGAAGAATCTTGCAGTTTTTGTTTGATTCTGACAAGATTTGATTTTTGGAAGCAGCATTGCCTATTTATGGCAGGTTGCGACTTCATGTAGCTCTTTGGATCTTGAAAAGGCAAAGTGACATTTTTGGTGTCAACAAATGCCCCCTCGAGGTACAGCGGCGAGTTGCTTAACTTTTGTAGTCGATGTGCCTCGAAGAGATTTTTGAAGGAGAGCCTGTGACTTGACCAAGAGTCTTTGAGCAGTCTTTCTTTTTGGTATTTGTAGCCTTTTGAGCTTCCAGGGGAATTTTATGGTAGTGAAAGGGATCACGTACCATCTCGAGGCAAAGTTTTGAAGATGACATCAGGGATGTGGATTTGGGTTTTGACCTTGTGATCTAACAGGCTATATGTGGCAGGTTAGGGGGTCGGGTTTGGTTTTGATCGTGTGACCCAACAAGCTGTATGTGGAATGTTGGGGGATCAATTTTGGTTTTGATCTTGTGACCTAACAGGCTGTATGTGGCAAGTTAGGGGATCAGGTTTTGGTTTTTGGTTTTTGGTCTTGTGACCTAACAGGCTGTATGTGGCAAGTTAGGGGACCAGGATTTGGTTTGATTTTTGTGGAATGTCAATTTCAAGATTTTGGCTCAATTTGGTAGATGAGGCTGGATGGTTTGACTTTTGGAAGCTCATGGGGCTTGGAATTTTCTTTTGTATGGTCCAATCAACTCAAAAGAGGCATGGAACCATTTTTGTATGCTCTTGGTAAGAGGGATTTCTCTTTGACTAAAAGCCCAAAAAAAATTTCTCTTTTTTTTTTTTTTTTTTTGTGCCTAGGTGGTCAAACCTGGCTCATATGGGCTAACCCATGGGACCTTAAGCTTTTGAAATGGCTTAGATCTCATATGGTGTCATTTTTGTAAAGAATATCCAAAAATATCTCATTTGGATAGAGAATATCCAAGAATATCTTTACTTGGAGAGAATCTCTCATGATCCCTTTATTTTTGGGATAGAATATCTCAAGATATCTTTCTTTTGGGAAAGAATCCGTCATAGATCTCTTTTTGGGAGAAAATCCTTCAAGATATCTTTCTTTTGGGAAAGAATCTTTCTAATCTCTTTCTTTTGGTAAGGTTACTAATTAGTAACACTTACCTCTTTCTTCTTTCCTTCTTTGGTTTGCTCTCCTCTATAAAAGCAAGGAGAAGGTTGGATCTCTTGCTCTTATTACTTTCTTTTGCAATAATCTCAAGAGGGCTTCAAGACCAAGAGCTTTTCTTCTTCAAGATCTTCAAGACTTTTCTTCTTCTTCTTTATCAATGGCTTCAAGTAAGTTCCCTTTTTCAAGAAAACTCCATTGTAGGAAAAATAAAAAGATCTTTCTTTCTTTCCCCTTTTTTTTTGTTTCTTTCTTTTTCTTTTCTTCCTTTTTTTTTTCACGTGTTTTCCCCTTCTTTTTTTTTCACACGTTTTTTTTTTTTCTTTCTTTTTTTTTCATGTTTTTTGTTGTTTTTTTTTTTGGTTGTGGGCCGTACGGACAGATCCGTACGGCCACGGCCTGTGGGCCAGCCCTCTCTTTTTTCTTTTTTTTTTTTTTTCTTTTCTTTCTTCTTTTTTTTTCCTCCCCTTTTTTTTTGAGAGAGTTTCTTTTCTTTCTTTTTTTTTTGTTTTCTTTCCCCTCTCTTTTTTTTTTAGAGAAAGTTTCTTTTCTTTTCCTTTTTGTTTTCTTTCCCCTCTTTTTTTTTTAGAGAAAGTTTCTTTTCTTTTTTTTTTTTTTTTGCTCATCATGATAATGCATTTTTTTTTCGCAAACCAAGATGTTCATGCATGCATTCAATTTGTAAATTAAATTTGTAGCATGATGTGATAGCATACCTGAAAGTTTTTGCAAATTTGGGAACTTGGAGCTCGCAGTGATGTTGAGCCCTTCCTGATTTTGCGGAGACTTTGAGGTTTCGAAAGTTTGGAGTTTCGGAGCTCGCAGCGATGTTGAGCCCATCTTCAAGCTTTCTATTTCTTTCGGGATAGTTCCTTTTCTTCGGAATTGCCCCGTCATCATGTCAAAATTTCGCCAGATTTTTTTTAGCGAGATTCTGTCATTTGATGTTTGATCTTTTTCTTTTCCATCCTTTTCAGGTGGTTCCTCCAGAGCGAACAAGGGTAAAGAGCCTGCTACAAGCGTACCTCGTCGATCTTCTAGATCTTCTAATCCGGCCGTTCAGCAGGCTTTTGAGAAGGTCCAGTATGTTGAGAGAAATCTGGAAGAGTGCGACTCCCTCAACAGAGATGAGATGAGGCAGCGACTGATTGCTCTCAAGGGAGAGGAATTCTATAAGATCATGGTAAGCAGTCGTCCATGGGTGATGGAAGATCAGAGCGTTTTGCCTAAGCCTACCTTCTTCTTTGGTGATGCAGTCCCTGATGACATGACATACCAGAGGAGATGTTTTCAGTTTTCCTTCACAGCAGATGGTGAGAAGAAGACTGTTGCTACCCGGTCGACGTTTGATCGCACCGTCTCGATTCTGAGCCTTGCCCCCACGTGCCCTAAGAGGAAGATCCTCCAAGTTGGGTGAGAAGGACAAATGTAATCAAGACCGGGGTTTTTGTTGGCGGTTCTCCTGGATATACGGAGAGGTCGCCTGTTGACATGGACTTGTTGATGCCATCCAGCGGCTACCAGGGCTCTGATTATCCGTCGGTAGATTTGAGACCGGTGGGCCTTGGTATTTTCAGTGGTGACGGCAGCAATTGGATCAAGCCTTTCCGACTTCGTGGCCGCTTCAATGCTGACTCCGAGTGGAAGTCGTGGACTGATCGCGTCCTGCTGATTGGTGGCGCCGTTTTGAAGGAAGCCGGGATTTTTGATGCGGTCCGCGCCTTTAGGGAGACCGTGATCTTTTCCGACGAGGCCTTCATGGCTATGCTGGAGTCATTCCTCCCATAAACCAATACCTTCGTTGTGACGAATGGTGAGATTGGTTTTTCTTTGAAGGAGCTGAGCGCTATTACTGGATTGCCCATCCTCGGCAAACTCTATGAGGAGTTTATGCCAATTGACAGCGTCCTCGAGGGGCAGTCTGAGGAGTTCAGGCTTCTATACTTTCAGCTTGTCGCCTTTTATGATTTTTTGAAGGAGAAGGGGGGTTTGAAAGTTAGATCCAGCAGTTGGAAGAGTTTTAGCTCTTCATTCCCCAACTTTTTTGATAGCAGGGAGCCTTCTGATAGCGTGACCCAGGAAGCTGGAGCTCAGGATACAAGTTCAAAGAAGATCTTGGCCATGCAAGAAGAGTTGAGAGATTTCTGTGCAAGTACAAATGCCATATGTCCTGACATTGCACTACGGAGAGATCTCGCTGTTTACCTCACTTATTGGCTTGGTGAGGCTGTTTTTGCTGGAGGAGATGGAACGCACATCAGGCCGCATTGTATTTTCCCGACTTGTCAGATGGCGTTTGGAGAGCAGCTTGCTTTGGTGCCAGCTCTTTACTCCTACCTGTGTACCGAACTGCAGGCTGCGGCTTTTTTGGTTCGGCTTGGGCTTCCCATGAATAGGGTATTTTCAGCCCATATCTTTTATTCGTGGTATGTATACCACTGTCCTGGCTTCCATCGGCTGGGTGCTGCACAGGATGATGATCCTCTGATGATTCGACTGGCTAAGGGCAAAGCCGTGTCCGAATCACTTTTGTTTACCCGTATGAGGATCCGACGGTTCAGGGACGTCGAGATGGGGCAATCTTCAGTGAAGCTTTCTCCGGAGTTGCGGAAGAAGGCTTTTGATTTTGGTGCCTCCCGAGACTCTACCAGGGCGGGGTCGGGAAGGTATTATTCCTTGACAAATGCAGAGAGAGAGTGGCTTTTTAGCATACGTGTCGGCACAATGGTGTACCGCAGACATCTTTTCGTCGACATCCAGCCGTATGTACCCTCTCGCTTTGCTTTGCAGCTGGGCTTTTCTCAAGGCGTTGTTGGAGCGCCTTCAAGCATGGTGAAGCGCTTTGGAGGCTTACAGGACGGGAGAAATGCATGGGCTTTCTATAGTGCTGAAGACACTACAGCCATGATTTCTTATCCTGTGTTGCTGACTTCCCAGACTGCCGGCTTTGCGAAGTGGTTCGCGGAGAGCTTTTCGGCATATCGGGGGCTTTCCAAGAAGGAGCTTGATGTGAAGCTGGCATCTGGAAAGGGCCTTGGAAAGTCGGATGGCATCCGGCGAGAGGAAGTTTGGGCCTTCCTTTCTGGAGAGAAGCACAAGATAGGCTTTCTCGGTGACCAGGGCGTCATTGGTTCTGAAGCTGTTCGAGAAATACCTGATGAGGCTTTGGAGCAGCTAGAACAGGAGGAAGCCGAACTTGGTGCTTGGATGCAAGCGGCACAGAGGCAAGCTTCCGTGGAGTCTACTGGCAAGAGCAGACCATCCAGTGAGGAGTCAAGTGGGAAACCTGACTCTGACAGCGGGGTAGGTTCTTCTAAGAAGCGAACCCGCCGGAGTAAGAGGGGGAGGAGTCATCATCACAGCAAGGGGCAGCATGAGGACTCTCCTAACTTGGAAGTTCCTCTTACTATCAATGAGGATGTGCCAGTGGATGCTGACGAGCCTCCAGAGAAGAGAAGCCGAGAAGAAGAGACCGTCGGTGAAGGTATGATTCTTCCTTTTTCTCTTTCCATTTCTTTTCATGGGATTTTTTCCATGTTATGATTTGCTTCTTGTTTCTGCTTTTCTTCTTTTTTTTAGCAGAGGAAGACTTGGTGATGCCTGAGGTCCCAACCGATGAGGTGGTGATGGATCCTGTTGAGGCACCTGAAGAAGAACCGAGGGACTCCGGAGTAAATCCAGAATCTCCAATCGGTACGACTTCTTTTGCTCCTTTTTTTTTTTTTGAGTTTGTGACTCGGTTTGCTAACACATTTTTTTTTTTTGTCAGCTGACTTGCCACAGGGTTCTGATGACTTTGAACCATCGATGGACGCAAATGTTGATGATGCTTCCGATGAGTTCATGGAGGAAGAGAGTGTTCCGCCAGTCGTCGAAGAAGGTATTTTGTAGTTATAACTCTGATAATGATTTTCAAACAGGGTCATATTCATACCTTTTTGTGTTTCCTTTGCAGGTTTTGAAGTGGCAGAGGAGGGTCCGTCGCTTCCAGAGCAAGGGATGCCAGAGGTTAATCCAGAGGTAGAGACTCCTGGGACCAGTTCTGACAATGTTGAGGAGATTCCTCGCGCTGAGATTCCTTCCCGAGCAGGAGCAGCTTCAACTGGAAAGAGTTCTTTTGTCACTCTTTCAACAGATGATGACATGAGCAGCCGACCAACGGAGTTGGGCGAATCCTCAGCTGGGCCATCTCTTCTTTTTGCGAAGAAGGTGGTGGTGCGAGTTCTGAGCTCTTGGATTGAGACTCTCTTTTCTGGGCACTTGGAAGCCGGATTTAGCATGATCCAGCATGTGCATGAGATTCTCGGCGATGCTGAAGAAGCTGGTCTGGATGTCACATATGCCAGGGCGATCGTTAATAGGATCATTGAGCTGGGTGACAAGTGGTTTGAGACCATGGGTTTTCCTGACGATCAGTTCTTCAAGGAGATGTTCTCGGACCCTGCGGATAAGGCTCAATCTGACCTGGATGAGGCTACAGAAAGCAAGAAGCAAGCAGTCCGAGAGAGGAACTTAGAAGAAATAACCATCATTAGGCTAACACATGACCTTAAAATCCTTGATAGGGAGGTCGATGAGGCCAGGAAACGTCTTGAGCATCTCCAGGCACAAGTCGCTGCCAAGTGGACTGAAATAACAGAGGCTCGTGAAAGGGAGACTGCTCTGATTCACCGAGTTGAGGATGCCCTTCGAGTTCTCAAAAGGAAGTCTGATGAGGACAAACAATGGAAAACCGCTCGAAGGAAGCTTCCCAGTGCAGAAGAAGGGTTACAGCCCACCCCAGCATCTCATGGCAGGTTCCTGAAGAAGCATGCCTTGGAATCCTTGACGGATGAAGCCAAAAGCTTGCTTAAGGAGCTGAACTCTTGGCTGGAGACCGTTTTTGATTGAGCTCCTGTATACAGAAACCATCCTTCTTTCTTCTCTTTTTTTTGGTACCACTTGTATTTTTTTTTTGGTACTCTTTTTTTTGTAGTGCTTGTGAACACTTTCTTTTTTTTGGTACCACTTGTATTTTTTTTGGTACTCCCTTTTTTTTTGTGTAGTGCTTGTGAACACTTTCTTTTTTTTTGTTATCCCTACGCTCACTTTAATCTTTTTGTGATAAAAGTAATTGCTAAATGGGATGTTCTCTTTTTTTTTTGTTATCCCTACGCTCACTTGAATCTTTTTGTGATAAAAGTAATTGCTAAATGGGATTTGATCAAAAGGTTGTCTTTTTGTGAAAATCTTTTGTCAAGTAATTGTTTTGGCATGAAAGCCAGGTTTTTGTTTGTGGCATGGAAGCCAATTTTGGCATGAGAGCCAGCTTTTCTTGTGGCATTGATAGCCGAGTCTTTTTTTTTTTGTGGCAGTTTTGGTGGCATTGATAGCCGGTTTTGTTTTGGTGGCATTGATAGCCGGGTTTTTTTTTGAAATCCAAGTTTTTTTTTTGTGGCATTGATAGCCGGTTTTGTTTTGGTGGCATTGATAGCCGGTTTGTGGCATTTATAGCCTGTTTTGATGGCATTTATAGCCGGTTTGGTTTTCAAAAAAAAATACAAGTATCGACTAAAAGTCGCCTCCCTGCTGAATGTTCTTGCAAGTATCGATGGAATGTCGCATCCTTGCTCATTCGGTTGCGAGTATCGATGGAATGTCGCATCCTCGCGGATTTGGGTGCAAGTATCGATGGAATGTCGCATCCTTGCTTTTCAAAAATTTTGGTTTTGCGGGTACTGACTTGATGTCGTTTCCCCACGATTTTTGAAATTTGTGGTTTTCTCGAACCTTTGGGTTATGGATATCAACTGAAATGTTGCGTCTCCACATTTTTTTTTTTTTAGGTTTTTTCGAACCTTTGAAATTTGGGTTGTGGATATCAACTGAAATGTTGCGTCTCCACAGTTTTTTAGGTTTTTTCGAACCTTTGAAATTTGGGTTGTGGACATCAACTGAAATGTTGCGTTTCCACGGTTTTGTAGGTTTTTGCGAACCTTTGAAATTTGGGTTGTGGATATCAACTGAAATGTTGCGTTTCCACGGTTTTGGATTTTGCAAGTATCGACGAAATGTCGCTTCCCTGCGATTTTGGAAGTGTCGAACGTGGTTCGCTTGCTTCCGATTTGTGCGAGTATCGACTAAGCGTCGCTTCCTCGCGGTTTTTGAAAAACCTTTTTTTTTTGTTTAAAGACACGAGGGTCATAAATTTTGACCTAAAACCATTTTGGCGGTAAAAGGCAGGGTGGACTAGGGTGTAAATCCCTGAATCCGGATTTTTGTTTCAAACCATGAATTTTGGGTTCAAGGGTTGAAAATTTTGGTCAAGTTAGGGAAAGGTTCCTAAACTTGGATATATTTTTTTTGAACAATGAAACGATGAAAGTAAGCATTGTTTTAGATTTCTAGAAATTTCAACATTTGATATGAAAATTCTAAAAATGGGTGGGTTTAGCGAGCGTGTACCTGGAAACCGGTTTTGGCCATACAAGCATTGCTCTTACCCAGTTGGGTAAGTCTTCAAGGGTAGTACCGCTTTAAGAACTTGCCGTTGATGGGCAGCATACATCTGTCACCTTCCATGTTTAGGAGTGCGTATGCGCCATTGGAGAAAACTTTGTCGATGACGTAGGGTCCCTCCCATTTTGGCTCAAATTTGCCTTTGGACTTGTGAGCGAAGACCATTGGTCTTTTACCGCAAGAACCAAGTCACTCTTTTTGTAGGCGCGTTGCCTGACCTTTTTATCGAAAGATCCTGCCATGCGTGCTTGGTAAAGTTCAATGCTTTGTTGAGCTTCGAGTCGTCTCTCATCGAGATTGTCCAGCTCATGGAGCCGCAATTTGACATTGCTTTTTTGAGTCATGTCATTTTGCAAGGATACCCTCAAGGAAGGAATTTGTACTTCCAAGGGCACGACAGCTTCGCATCCATAGACCAAGGAGAATGGTGTGCTATGGGTTGGTCCTCGAACGGTGGTTCGATAGGCCCACAAAGCTTCGGACATTTTGTCGCTCCAGTCTCTTTTGTGATTAGAGACCATTTTTTTTAGGATTTTGCAGAGTGTCTTGTTGAAAGCTTCTGCTAACCCGTTTGCTGCCGGATTGTATGGAGTCGAAGGACAGCTTTGGATTTTGTATTTGTCGCAGAACCTGTAGAATCGATGATCCCGGAACTGTGGTCCGTTATCATGGACGAATCTTTTGGGTATGCCGAAACGACAAATGATGTTGGTGCGCAGGAACTGAAGGACTGATGAGGTCTTCATTTCGTTAAACGCAAATGCTTCTGACCACTTGGAGAAGTAATCCGTAGCGGCGAAGATGAAGCGATGACCTTTGCTTGAAGGGGGAGAAATAGGACCTATAATGTCCATACCCCAGGCTTCGAAAGGCCATGAGATCGCTGTAGGATGCAGCCATTCTGGAGGCATGTGAATGTAATCTCCATGAACTTGGCATTGTTGGCAGCGCTTAACAAATTGCATTGCGTCAGCTACCATGGTAGGCCAGTAATATCCTAACCTTTTTATCTGATCATAGAGCTTAGGTCCAGCCTGATGAGCTCCACAAAGACCAGCATGAACTTCTTTGAGTGTTTCTTCAGCCTCTTGTTGTGACAAGCAGCGTAGAAGTACTCCGTTGAAGGATTTCCTGTAAAGGATTTTTGAAGGAATATCCAAATGAAAGCTTGGGGTTCGCCTTTGGATGCTTACCCGTTCTTTTGGATCTTCAGGTAGGATTCCGAACATAATGTAATCAATGAACGGATCCCTCCAGTCGCCAATTGAAGTTTGAAGGATTGAAATCCGACTTCCAACCACTTGGTGGCATTCAGCAACTGCTTGGTGTGTGTTAAGAGGAGGAAGGATTCTTCTTTCGCACACTGTGATTTGCATGCTTTCCCCTTCCTGGATTGCCATGGATGCGGCAAGTCCGGCTAGGGCATCCGCACGTATGTTTTCACCTCTACGAATGTGGGTGATGTGACAGATGTCAAACTTTTGCAGAAGTGATTGTGCCTTGTTGTAGTAGGGCAACAAATCTGGCTTCCTGACTTCAAATTTCTGATTCATCTGGTTGACGATCAGTTGAGAGTCTCCAAAGACTTCCAGCATGGTGATACCGGATTCGATGGCGAGTTCCAATCCTAAGATCAGAGCTTGATATTCAGCTGCATTGTTTGTGCATGGTTCCAGTAGCGAGAAAGCGTGTGGAATCATGTATTTGTCGGGGCTAACAAAGAGGATGCCAACTCCCGAGATCAGCTGTCTTTTTTCATTTGTCCTGGTTGCACCGTCAAAGTACATATCCCAGGAGGCACTTTGTGAGAAAGTCTCCACATGGTAGACTGATTCGTCTGGGAGATCATCTCTGAGTGGAGAATCTTTAGGCAATGGATGCTCTGCGAGGAAGTCCGCTAGAGCTTGCCCTTTGATTGCTTTTTGTGGTACATACCTAATATCAAATTGTGACAGAAGGATGGACCATTTTGCCAGTCGAGCATTAAGAGAACCTGCCTTTGTGACAAGGACCTTCAAGAGGTTGACCCTCGAGACCAGGTAGACTGTATTGGAAAGCAAGTAGTGACGCAGCTTTTGTACGGCGAACATCACTGCAAGACATTCTTTTTCGACTGGAGAGTAGCGATGCTCTGCACCTACTAGCATGTGGCTGAGGTAATATAGAGCAGCTTCTTTTCTTTGATCATTTTCTTGCGCAAGCAGAGCTCCTAAAGAGTGATCAAGGGCTCTTGTGTACAAGATGAATGGTTTTCCAGTGGTAGGAGCAGCTAACACTGGAGGTTTTGTCAGGTATGACTTGATGTCTTGGAAAGCAGCTTCACAGTCAGCATCCCAGACAAAGTTTACACCCTTTTTCATCAACCGGGAGAATGGACGGCATTTCCCCAAGAGATTGGAGATGAACCGTCTGATGTAGGCCAATCTCCCTTGAAGCCCTTTGAGTTCTCTCAAGGTTCTTGGAGAGGGCAGTTTCTAGAATGGCTTTGACTTTTATGGGGTCAAGCTCTATTCCAGCTTTCTGAACTAAGAATCCGAGGAACTTACCCGACGAGACGCCGAAGAAGCATTTCAATGGATTCATTCGCAGTTTGTGTTTGCGAAGCCGGAGGAAGACTTCTCGAAGGTTTTCGAGATGATCTTCTTTTCTTTTGCTTTTGACGGCGAGGTCATCAACGTAACATTCAACCGTCTTGTGCTGCATATCTTGGAATATTTTCATCATAGCCCTCTGATATGTGGCACCAGCATTCTTCAGACCAAATGGCATGACAGTGTAACAATACACGCCAAATGGGGTTCGAAAGGATGTATGTTTTTCATCCTCAGGATGCATCTTTATCTGATTGTAGCCAGAGAAACCATCCATGAATGTCATTCGCTCGAATCCACAGGTATTATCAATCATTACCTCTGGTATGGGGAGCGGAAATTCATCTTCATCATCTTTTTGTGGCTCAACATTGTTGATTTCCACTGGAGTGATGAGAGGTGTTGGTTCAGCAGCATTTTCTTGTACAGCTTCTTGGTCTTCTTCATCATCAGACCAGGATCCTTGTGGCTGTAGGGGGTTATACCAGATTACTGGCATAAGATGAGACTCAGGAACCCATTCTTCATCGGAGAGATATTCTCCTGTTTCAAGGGATTCCTCCCACTCATCTGTGTAGTTGGATTCGAATCCATCATCGGTGTCGCTGGACTCGTATCCATCAATGGAGAATCCAACTACCGAATTGCAAGAGTATGATGTCTCTTGCATGGCTTCTTTGAATTGAGGTGGCATGAAATCACTGAGAGTGAATTTCCTTACCCCCTTCGAAGTCTCTGGAAGGGATGTTTTTGTTACCTCCAGTGAAGCGGTAGAGAAAGCCTCTGCCTTTTCTTTGACCTCTAGTTTTGGCTGGGTCTTCTCTTGCCGTTTGAGCTTGAGGAGATGTTTCCTAGCCTGCCTTCGCTGTTGAGCTGTAGGCTTTATTTTCACAACCTCCCAATTTTCATCTTCTAGGAGATCGGGATGTACCCATATCGGTTGTCCGTCTGGTGTCGGGTAAGGAACCAGTTCCTCGGACGCTTCGATTGAGTTTATCACCTTGAAGGAAGTAGTGATCTTCTTCTTCGGTGATCTTGATGTTTGTCCACATGTCACCATGTTGACGGAGGCAGACCCATAGTTTTTGTCAAAGGTGATGACTCCATTTTTCCACATCTCATTTATTTTCTCTCTCACAACGAAGCATTGATTGAGAGGATGCGAGATCATCTGGTGGTATGGACAGTACCGAGGATCGTTGGTTTTGCCAACATCACCCGGTCTTTTTTGTTCAGGCAAGGTGAGCTTGCCGTTTGCCACAAGAGCCCCGAAGATTTCATCAACATCTTCATCAAACGGGTATTTCTTCTCTACTCGTTCTTTGAAGGCATCAGAGAGTTCAGTTTTCTTACCAACAGCTTTGTTTTCAGCTTTCTTTGGTGGCTGAGGAGCTGACTTGGTCTGCACATTGAGGACCTCTTTCTTCTTTGGTTTTGAGGTCGTAATGGCGGTTGGCTCTTTTCTTGATGATTTCTGACTGTTGAGGTCCTTAATCACCGTTTCAGCTTCCATGGAAGCTTCTAGGAGTTCTCCCAGGTTTTTTGATTTGTTGCCGATGATCATGGAGCGGATTCTGGCTCTCATGTTGTTTCGGCAAATGTCGACTAGCGACGCTTGTGGCAATACATCAGAGCATTTGTATGCCATTGCTTTCCACTTGTGAATGAAGTCATATGTTGATTCATTCTCCCCCTGTTTTAGGCTGCACAGCTGAGCCATAGTAGCGGGGTGATCCTCACCTTTGAAGTGAGTCAGGAAGCGTGTCTCTAACATGGCCCAGTTTTGGATTGAGTCCTCCGGCAGAGTGGAGTACCAATCGAAGGCCGTACCTTTTAGGGTACTTGCAAAGAGGCGGATCTTGAGTGCATCTTGATCCGCGATAGCTCCCGTCAGGATCTTGAAGTGGATGACGTGCTGTCTGGCTGATCCTTTCCCCGTATATGTTTGGAGAGTAGGATGCTTGAATTTGGTGGGGAACGGGACCGAGTCCATCCATAAGGGATATGGTGGCTTGATCCCATGCTCATTGAGTATATCCTCTTCTTTTGCTTTGGCGAGGATACCATCTACGTCCTTTTTGGTAAGGGCGCGTGACTCATTTTCTTCTCTATTTACCTCGTCGTCTTGATGATTCGGAGGAGGTTCATTGTTTGCCTGATTTTGGAAGGCGAGGAGAAGGTTTTCCATCAGAGTTTCAATCCTCTGCTGGCCCTGTTCCAACTGCTGGATGAGGGTGATCGCATCTTCTGGAGGTGGATTGCGGGGTGGTGGCTCAGAATTTGTAGCCAAGACATTCATCCTTCGTGATTCGAACGAAGAAACTGTCATGGTGACTGAGCTGGGCTCATTCTTTTTGAAGAGGAGCTTGAGGAAGGATCACTCTGCTGTCCTTTGCTTGAAGGAGCAGGGGATTCTTCTGAATGTCTTCTTGTCCTTGAGACGCTGCGGGTCATTGGACGTCGGACATCAGAGGAGGTCCTATGTCCAATAAAAAACTAAGTAGACGGGCTGAAAAGCCACGTCTAAGCCATTGGAGGCAGAAGGAGAAGGCAAGGACCTTGGGGGGGGGGTACCCCCCAAGGGACTTTTTGTCACCTTGTAGTGGTGGTCGGTGCAGAACTTCCGCAGAGTTTTCTCTTCTTAGATTTTCTGATGCCTTTTTTTTAATATTTTTTTAAAAAAAAAATTTTATTATTATTTTTTTTTAAGATTTTTTTTTGAAAAATCTTTTATTTTTTATTTTTTATTTTTTATTTAAAAATTTTTATTTTTAAAAATTGTTATTTTGAAAATTTTTTATTTAAAAGACGAGAGAGTACACATAGGCCTCCTAACCCATTCTTATGAAATCTCAATTGATAGAATTGCCCCCAGGTAAGGGTAGGATTACTCAATGAACCCGTTTGGAGGACCCTTGCCTAGAACAGTCAAGCTGTCTCCACACTTTGGACAAGGCTTTTCTTGAATCAACCGTGATCAAAGAACGCAGTTGGTTTAACCTTAGTGTTCTATGTCTTTTTTTTGTTTATATATATATATATTAGATCCTTAATGAACTCATCGAAGAGAAACGATGGCCCAAAACCTTAGTCGAACAGGCTCAACATTTCTGCAAGCACGATGAACGATAGGAAAGGATCAAGGTTTCTCAATTTTGAATCCAAAATGAAAAATCTGAATTTTTTTTTATTTTTTATTTTAAATCTTTAATGAACTCATCGAAGAGAAACGATGGCTCCAAAACCTTAGTCGAACAAGCTCAACATTTCTGCAAGCACGATGAATGATTGGAAAGGATCAAGGTTTCTCAATTTTGAATCCAAAATGAAAAATCTGAATTTTTTTTGTTTTTGTTTTTTTATTTTTTTTTATTTTTAGATCTTTAATGAACTCATCGAATAGAAACGATGGCCCAAAACCTTAGTCGAACAGGCTCAACATTTCTACAAGCACGATGAACGATAGGAAAGGATCAAGGTTTCTCAATTTTGAATCCAAAACGAAAAATCTGATTTTTTTTATTTTTTTAGATCTTTAATGAACTCATCGAAGAGAAACGATGGCCCAAAACCTTAGTCGAACAGGATCAACATTTCTGCAAGCACGATGAATGATAGGAAAGGATCAAGGTTTCTCAATTTTGAATCCAAACTGAAAAGTCTGATTTTTTTATTTTTTTATTTTTTTTAGATCTTTAATGAACTCATCGAAGAGAAACGATGGCCCAAAACCTTAGTCGAACAGGCTCAACATTTCTGCAAGCACGATGAACGATAGGAAAGGATCAAGGTTTCTCAATTTTGAATCCAAAATGAAAAATCTGATTTTTTTTAAAGAGAAAGAGTGTAAATGAATTCAAAGAATTAGAAATTTCTAAAAAATCTCATCTCATTTTTTTAGATGCGGAATCCAACATAGGCCACCAATTAAAAAGTAGCCAAGGAATCAAGAAAAGAAGTATAAGCATAGAGCAATAGATATGATATGCAAATATTTCAATTCTAGGATCGTGTTCTCAAATGAACGAGTCCCACTAGGTGTGCCAGCTTGATGGACAACGCTTCTGCTCGGTTCTACCGAGGTCGGCGGACGTGGGAGTCCGTTTGATCTGACCCTTTTCGTAACCGGGGGGCAAAGGCGTGCATCAACATTTTTTTGTGTGGGGGTGCCAGATTTTCTATTTTACTTGGAATTATAAGTGGTGATCCAGAGATCGACATTTACAAGTAAAAAGGAAATAAACTTCTTTCAAGTTTTCCATTGCATATATATTTAAGAAAAGAGACATTTTTCTTGATTTGCTGTGAAAGGCGATTTTTTGGCATTTATAGCCGATTTTGGCGTTTATAACCGATTTACAATTCTTATCAATAATGAAAGACAAGAGTTGTGATTTTTGTCTCTTTTGAAAAAATACAAACTACAATGAAAAGCAAGAAAATGAGGATCTAACTTCTCAAGAGATTGTGGGGGGACTCGTTCAGATTGACAGTCGCAAGTCAGATGTGGACTTCGCCATCATCCATGCAGATGAGAACAGAGGTTGCTCTTGATTCGCTTGGCTTGGCTATAACCTCAGATTTTTAGAGGACAAAGACCGAGAGGAGGTCCTATGTCCAATAAAAAACTAAGTAGACGGGCTGACAAGCCACGTCTAAGCCATTGGAGGCAGAAGGAGAAGGCAAGGACCTTGGGGGGGGGGGGTACCCCCAAAGGGACTTTTTGTCACCTTGTAGTGGTGGTCGGTGCAGAACTTCCGCAGAGTTTTCTCTCTTTTTTTCTCTTAGATATCTGATGCCTTTTTCTGTCTGGATTTCCAGATTTTCTGATGTCTATCCGGAATGCTTGGAGTTGTCTCCTATTTATAGGCTCTTGGTAGCCATTTAGGAGAGTTTATGGGCTTTTATTGTCATTAAGCCGCATAATGGGAGGAGTTACAGGATTTAATTCCTTTATTTTGTAACTCCTTTTTCTTGGCTTCTGATTGGCCAGAGGAGATTGAGGGCATTTAATCGCCTTTAATCGCCATGATGGGAGGAGTTTCATGGGTTAAATGCCATGAATCAATTGACTTGTAACTCCCGGATGCTTGCTTCTGATTGGGCCGTCCAAAGAAATGAATTAATGACTGCAATAAAGCCAGTCAATTAATCTCATTAAGTGGTCGCCGAGCAGTTGAAGAGTCGCAGGCCGTGCCGCATCTTTTGGGATTCTTCTGGCAATGATCATTGATGGATCTTCATGTAGATCGACATTGGATGACCATGGAACTTCAGGTATTGGTTGCCAACAGCGGGTAGGTACCATCTACCCTGTCGATTTCTCGATCGGTCGGGTAGAAAGCACACTTTATTGGTTGACTGGTTGGCGATCAATGTTGATTTTGATACTCTTGATGATTGACCCGTGATTTTGACGGATGTCAAAGGATTTTGAAAAATCCCAGAAGTCGGACGCTTCGAATCGCAAAAAACGATGAAAAAATGGGGTTTTCAGGGCCCACCTGACGATCCCGGGCACCATGGTCGCAGGGGTATGTGACCCTGGGGGGGTTTTCCCCCTTTTTGTCCTGTTTTGCGTCTGTTTTTTATGTTTTTCGATTCTTTTTTTTTCTGTATTTTTTTCTTGACATTTTTGATTATTTATTGGCCTGATTTCCCTATCGAAAACTTTATGAGAATCCTTGCATTTTGGATTGCAAAGTTTCCAATTTTCTGAGAAAGCCGAAGACTTTGTCGCGTAGAGCTGCCGATTTTTCGTCAGAAGCTGAAACTGGGTCAAACGATGTCGGAATGACTTGAAATTTGGGGTGAAGCCTCCTGAGTAATAAATAAGACCAACCGTTGGCTTTTGTTTAAGTTTTGAAGCCGTTTGGGGTCCTATCACTAGTAGACTTGTTTTTGTCGCGATGAAGATGTCGCAGCTTGATGTGCGGTCAACCGATGTCCGATTGACTTGAAATTTGACAGGGAACCTATTGGAGTCCTTGGCTCTATCTTGGAAACCATGGTCCCGGGGAGCTTCGACCGTCGAGAGACCTGATTTGGCTTCCAAGTGTCAAAGTCTAGTCAAATGTTGTCGAAATTACTTGAAATTTGACGCGTAGCCCTTTGTAAGCATTTTGAAGCCGTCCATGTGCTCTATCTGATGAGTGATGGCCTCGGTGGTTCTCTCCGCCGAGAGGCTTGATTTAGCTGTTCGAGGGTTGATGTAGGGTCAAACGTTGTCGGTTTGACTCGGAACTTGACGTGGAGCCTTTTGGATGTATTTTGAGACCATCCATCGGCTCTGATCGAAGATTTGGTGTCTTCGATGCTTTCGCCGCCGGGAGCTCCTTTTCAGCTGCCGGAGAAGCGAAGTTAGGCCAAATGACTTTGAAATGACCCGAAACTTCTTGTGTACTCCTCTTTTGGCTGTCTTGAAGGATCTTGCAGTTTTTGTTTGATTCTGACAAGATTTGATTTTTTTAAGTAGCATTGCCTATTTATGGCAGGTTGCGACTTCATGTAGCTTTTTGGATCTTGAAGAAGCAAAGTGACATTTTTAGTGTCAACAAATACCCCCTCGAGGTGCAGCGACGAGTTGCTTAACTTTTGTAGTCGATGTGCCTCGAAGAAATTTTTGAAGGAGAGCTTGTGACTTGACCAAGAGTCTTTGAGCAGTCTTTCTTTTGGTATTGTAGCCTTTTGAGCTTCCAGGGGAATTTTATGGTAGTGAAAGGGATCACGTACCATCTCGAGGCAAAGTTTGAAGATGACATCAGGGATGTGGATTTGAGTTTTGACCTTGTGACCTAACAAGCTGTATGTGGCCGGTAAGGGGGTCGGGTTTGATTTTGATCGTGTGACCCAACAACCTGTATGTGGAATGTTGGGGGGTCGATTTTGGTTTTGATCTTGTGACCTAACAGGCTGTATGTGGCAAGTTAGGGGATCATGTTTTGATTTTTGATTTTGGTCTTGTGACCTAACAAGCTTTATGTGGCAAGTTAGGGGACTGGGATTTGGTTTTGGGTTTTTGTGGAATGTCAATTTCAAGATTTTGGCTCAATTTGGTAGATGAGTTTGGATGGTTTGATTTTTGGAAGCTCATGGGGCTTGGAATTCTTTTTTGTATGGTCCAATCAACTCAAAAGAGGCATGGAACCATTTTTGTATGCTCTTGGTAAGAGGGATTTCTCTTTGACTAAAAGCCCAAGATTTTTTTTTAAGTGCCTAGGTGGTCAAACCTGGCTCATATGGGCTAACCTATGGGACCTTAAGCTTTTGAAATGGCTTAGATCTCATATGGTGTCATTTTTATAAAGAATATCCAAAAATATCTCCTTTGGATAGAGAATATCTAAGAATTCTTTATTTGGAGAGAATCTCTCATGTTCCCTTTATTTTGGGAGAGAATATCTCAAGATATCTTCCTTTGGGAGAGAATATCTCAAATCTCTTATCTTTTGGGAGAAAATCTCTCATTGATTTCTTTTTGGGAGAGAATCCCTCAAGATATCTTTCTTTTGGGAAAGAATCTTTCTAATTTCTTTCTTTTGGTAAGGTTACTAATTAGTAACACTTACCTTTTTCTTCTTTCCTTCTTTGGTTTGCTCTCTTCTATAAAAGCAAGGAGGAGGTTGGGTCTCTTACTCTTATTACTTTCTTTTGCAACAATCCCAAGAGGGCTTCAAGACTAAGAGTTCTTCTTCTTCAAGATCTTCTAGACTTTTCTTCTTCTTCTCCATCAATGGCTTCAAGTAAGTTCTCTTTTTCACGAAAACTCCTTTGTAGAAAGTAGGATGATAAAAAAGTTCTTTCTTTTTTTTTTTGTTACTTTCTTTTCTTTTTTTTTCACGTGTTTTCCTTTATTTTTTTACACTTTTTTTTCTCTCGTGCTTTCCTTTCTTTTCTTTTTTTTGCACGTTTTTTTTTCTTCTTTTGTGTACGGATCTGTCCGTACGGCCACGTGGCCTGTGGGCCAACTCCTTTTTTTTGTTTTATTTCTCTCTTTTTTTTTTGAGAAAGTTTCTTTTTTTTTCGCTCATCATGATATTGCATTTTTTGTTTGGCAAACCAAGATGTTCATGCATGTATTTTTTTTGTAAATTTGTAGCATGATATGATAGCATACCTGAAAGTTTTTGTAAATTTGGGAATTTGGAGCTCGCAGCGATGTTGAGCCCTTCTTGATTTTGCAGAGACTTTGAGGTTTCGAAAGTTTGGAGTTTCGGAGCTCGCAACAATGTTGAGCCCATCTTCAAGCTTTCTATTTCTTTCAGGTAATTTCCTTTTTCTTCGGAATTACCCCGGAGTCATGTCAAAATCTCGCCAGATTTTTTTTTTGCGAAATTCTGTCATTTTGATGTTTGATCTTTTTCTTTTCCAACATTTGCAGGTGGTTCCTCCAGAACAAACAAGGGTAAAGAGCCTGCTATAAGCGTACCTCGTCGATTTGCTAGATCTTCTAATCCGACCGTTCAGCAGGCCTAGGAGAAGGTCCAGTATGTTGAGAGAAATCTGGAAGAGTGCGACTCCCTCAACAGAGATGAGATGAGGCAGCGACTGATCGCTCTCAAGGGAAAGGAATTTTATAAGATCATGGTAAGCAGTCGTCCATGGTTGATGGAAGATCAGAGGGTTTTGCCCAAGCCTACCTTCTTCTTTGGTGATGCAGTCCCTGATGACATGACATACCAGAGAAGATGTTTTCAGTTCTCTTTCACAGCAGATGGTGAGAAAAAGACTGTTGCTACGCGGTCGACGTTTGATCGCACCGTCTCGATCATGAGCCTTGCCCCCACATGCTCTAAGAGGGAAGATCCTCCAAGCTGGGTGAGAAGGACAAATGTAATCAAGACCGAGGTTTTTGTTGGCGGTTCTTCTGGATATGCGGAGAAGTCGCCTGCTGACATGGACATGTTGATGCCGGCCAGTGGCTACCAGGGCTCTGATTATCAGTCGGTCGATTTGAGACCGGTGAGCCTTGGCATTTTCAGCGGTGACGGCAGCAATTGGGTGAAGCCTTTTCGTCTTCGTGGCCATTTCAGTGCTGACTCCGAGTGGAAGTCGTGGACTGATCGCGCCCTGCTGATTGGTGGCACCGTTTTGAAGGAAGCCGGGATTTTGGATACGGTCCTCACCTTTAGGGAGACCGTGATCTTTTCCGACGAGGCCTTCATGGCTCTGTTGGAGTCATTCCTTCCACAAACCAATACCTTCGTTGTGACGAATGGTGAGATTGGTTTCTCTTTGAAGGAGCTTAGCGCCATTACTGGATTGCCCATCCTTGGCAGACTCTATGAGGAGTTTATGCCGATCGACAGCGTCCTTGAGGAGCAGTCTGAGGAGTTTAGGCTTCTGTACTTTCAGCTCGTTGGCTTCTATGATTTTTTTAAGGAGAAGGAGGGCTTGAAAGTTAGATCCAGTAGTTGGAAGAGTTCTGGCTCTTCGTTTCTCAACTTTTTTTACAGTAGGGAGTCTTCTGATAGTATGACCTGGGAAGACAGGAAGAAGACTTCGGCCATGCAAAAAGAGTTGAGAGATTTCTTCGCGAGTACAAACGCCATATGTCCTGACATTACACTGCGGAGAGATCTTGCTGTTTACCTCACTTATTGTCTTGGTGAGGCTATTTTTGCTGAAGGAGATGGAACGCACATCAGGCCGCATTGTATTTTTTTGACTTGTCAGATGGCGTTTGGAGAGCAGCTTGCTTTGGTGCCAGCTCTTTACTCCTACTTGTGTACCGAACTGCAGGCTACTGCATTCATGGTTCGGCTCGGGCTTCCCATTAATAGGGTAGTTTCAGCCCACATTTTCTATTCGTGGTATGTGTACCACTGTCCTGGCTTTCACCGGCTGGGTGCTACACAGGATGATGATCCTCTGATGATTCGACTGGCTAAGGGCAAAGCCGTGTCCGAATCACTTTTGTTTGCCCACATGAGGATCCGACGGTTTAGGGACATCGAGATGGGGCAGTCTTCAGTGAAGCTTTCTCCGAAGTTGCGGAAGAAGGCTTTTGATTTTGGTGCCTCCCGCGACTCTACCAGGGCGGGGTCGGGAAGGCCATTACTCCTTGACAAATGCAGAGAAGGAGTGGCTTTTCAGCATACGTGTCGGCACGATGGTGTACCGCAGACATCTTTTTGTTGACATCCAGCCGTATGTACCTTCTCGCTTTGCTCTGCAGTTAGGCTTTTCTCAAGGCGTTGTTGGATCGCCTTCAAGCATGGTGAAGCGCATTGGAGGTTTACAGGATGGGAGAAACTCATGGGCTTTCTGTAGTGCTGAAGACACTACCACCATGATCTCTTATCCTGTGTTGTCGACTTCCCGGACTGCCGGCTTCGCGAAGTGGTTCACAGAGAGCTTTTCGGCATATCGGGGGCTTTCCAAGAAGGAGCTTGATGTGAAGCTATCATCTGGAAAAGGCCTTGGAAAGTCGGATGGCGTCCGGCAAGAGGAAGTTTGGGCCTTCCTTTCTGGAGAGAAGCACAAGATAGGCTTTCTCGATGACCAGGGCATCATTGGTTCTGAAGTTGTTCGAGAAATACCTGATGAGGCTTTAGAGCAGCTAGAACAGGAGGAAGCTGAACTTGATGCTTGGATGCAAGTGGCACAGAGGCAAGCTTCCGTGGAGTCTACTGGCAAGAGTAGACCATCCAGGGAGGAGTCAAGTGGGAAACCTGACTCTGACAATGGGGCAGGTTCCTCTAAGAAGCGAGCCCGCAGAAGTAAGAGGAAGAGGAGTCATCATCGCAGCAAGGGGCAACATGAGGACTCTCCTAACATAGAATTCCCTCTTACTATCAATTAGGAGGTGCCAGGGAATGCTGACGAGCCTCCAAAAAAGAGAAGCCGAGAAGAAGAGACCGTCGGTGAAGGTATGATTCTTCCTCTTTCTCTTTCCATTTCTTTTCATGGGATTTTTCCATGTTCTAATTTGCTCTCTCCCCCTGCTGCTCTTTTTTTTTTTTAGAAGAGGAAGACTTGGTGATGCCTGAGGTTCCTGCCGATGAGGCGGTGACGGATCCGGTTGCGGCACCAGAAGAAGAACCTAGGGATTCTGTAGTAGTTCCAAAATCTCCAATTGATATAACTTCTTTTGCTTTCTTTTTGTTTTTTTGTCTGTGACTTGGTTTGCTAACATTTTTCTTGTCAGCTGACTTGCCATAGGATTTCGATGACTTTGAACAATCAATGGACGCAAATGTTGATGATGCTTCCGATGAGTTCATGGAGGAAGAGAGTGTTCCACCAGTCGTCGAAGAAGGTATTTTGTAGTAATAACCCTGATAATGATTTTCAAACAGGATCATATTCATACCTTTTTGTGTTTCTTTGGCAAGTATTGAAGTGACAGAGGAGAGTCCGACGCTTCCTTCAGAACCAGAGCAAGAGATGCCAGAGGTTGATCCGGAGGTAGAGACTCGTGCAACCAATTCTGACACGGTGGAGGAGGTACCTCGTGCTGAGATTCCTTCCCCAGCAGCTCCAACTGGAAAGAGTTCTTTTCTTCCTCTTCCTACGGGGCATGACATGAGCAACCGACCGACGGACTGGGGCGAATCTTCAGCTGGGCCATCTCTTCTTTTTGCGAAGAAGGTCATGGTGCGGGTTCTGAGCTCTTGGATTGAGACTCACCTTGCTGGAAACTTGGATGCCGGATTTGGCATGATCCAGCATGTGCAGGAGATTCTCGGTGATGCCGAAGAGGCTGGTCTGGATGTCACATGTGCCAGGGCGATCATTGATAGGATCATTGCATTGGGTGACAAGTGGTTTGAGACCATGGGTTTTGCTGATGACCAGTTCTTCAAGGAGATGTTCCTAGACCCTGCTGATAAGGCTAAGTCTGACCTGAATGAGGCTACACAAAGCAGGAAACAGTTCGAGAGAAGAGCTTAGAAGAGCTAGCCATCATTGGGCTTACACGACCTTAACATCCTTCATAGGGAGGTCGATGAGGCCAGGAAACGTCTTGAGCATTTAAAGGCACAAGTCGCTGCCAAGTGGGCTGCTATAACAGAGGCTCGCGATAGGGAGAGTGCTCTGATTCGCCAGGTTGCAGATGTTGATCGAGTTCTTGAAAGGAAGTTTCAAGAGGACAAACAATGGCAAACTGCTCGGGATAAGCTTCCCGGCGTGAAAGAAGGGCTGCAGCCTTCTCCAGCATCTCATGGCAAGTTTCTGAAGAAGCGTGCCTTGGAAACTCTAACGGCTGAGGCCAAAAGTTTGCTTGAGGAGCTGAAATTTTGGCTGGAGACCATTTTTGGTTGAGCTCCTGATTTTTTTATAGCATAAACTATCCTTCTTCTTCTTTTTTTAGGTACCACATGTATTTTTTTTTACTCTTTTTTTTTGTAGTGCTTGTGGACACTTTCTTTTTTTGGTACCGCATGCATTTTTGGTACTCTTTTTTTTTTGTTTTCCCTACGCTCACTTAAATCTTTTTGTGATGAAAGTAATTGCTAAATTGGATGCTTTTTTTTATTTTCCATACGCTCACTTAAATCTTTTGTGATGAAAGTAATTGCTAAATGGGATATTTTTTTGTTTTGTTTTCCCTACGCTCACTTAAATCTTTTTGTGATGAAAGCAATTGCTAAATGGGATTTGATCAAAAGCTTGTCATTTTGTGAAAATCTTTTGCCAAATGATTGTTTTGGCATGGGAGCCAGATTTTTTTTTTGTGGCATGGAAGCCGATTTTGTGGCATTAATAGCCGGTTTTGGTGGCATTGATAGCCAAATTTTTTTTTTGAAATCCAAGTTTTGGTTTGTAGCATTGATAGCCGGTTTTGTTTTGTGGCATTGATAGCCGGTTTGGTGGCATTTATAGCCTGTTTGGTGGCATTTATAGCCTGTTTTGGTGGCATTGATAGCCAGTTTGTTTTGTGGCGTTGAAAGCATGTATTGGTGGCATCTATACCCAGTTTGGTTTTCAAGAATGCAAGTATTGACTAAAAGTCGCCTCCCTGCTAAATGGTCTTGCAAGTATCGATGGAATGTCGCATCCTTGCTCATTCGGTTGCGAGTATCGATGGAATGTCGCATCCTCGCGGATTTGGGTGCAAGTATCGATGGAATGTCGCATCCTTGCTTTTCAAAATTTTTTGTTTTGCGGGTACTGACTTGATGTCGTTTCCCCACGATTTTTGAAATTTGTGGTTTTCTCGAACCTTTAAGTTATGGATATCAACTGCAATGTTGCATCTCCATGATTTCTTAGTTTTTTCAAACCTTTGAAATTTGGGTTGTGGATATCAACTGAAATGTTGCATCTCCACGGTTTTTAGGTTTTTCGAACCTTTGAAATTTGGGTTGTGGATATCAACCGAATTGTTGCATCTCCACGGTTTTTAGGATTTTTCGAACCTTTGAAATTTGGGTTGTGGATATCAACCGAAATGTTGCATCTCCACGGTTTTGGATTTTGCAAGTATCGACGAAATGTCGCTTTCCTGCGATTTTGGAAGTGTCGAATGTGGTTCGCATGCTTCCGATTTGTGCGAGTATCGACTAAGCATCGCTTCCCCGTGGTTTTTTGAAAAAACCATTTTTTTTAAAGACACGATGGTCATAAGTTTTGACCTAAAACCATTTTGGCGGTAAAAGGCAGGGTGGACTAGGGTGGAAATCCCTGAATCCGGATTTTATTTCAAACCATGAATTTTGGGTTCAAGGGTTGAAAATTTTGGTCAAGTTAGGGAAAGGTTCCTAAACTTGGAAAAAATTTTTTGAACAATGAAACGATGAAAGTAAGCACTGTTTAAATTTCTAGAAATTTCAACATTTGATATGAAAATTCTAAAAAGATTGGGTTTAACGAGCGTGTACCTGGAAACCGGTTTTGGACGTACAGGCATTGCTCTTACCCAGTTGGGTAAGTCTTCAAGGGTAGTACTGCTTTAAGAACTTGCCGTTGATGGGCAGCATACATCTGTCACCTTCCATGTTTAGGAGTGCGTATGCGTCATTGGAGAAAACCTTGTCGATGACGTAGGGTCCCTTCCATTTTGGCTCAAATTTGCCTTTGGATTTGTGAGCGAAGACCATTGGTCTTTTAACCGTAAGAACCAAGTCACCCTTTTTGTAGGTGCGTTGCCTGACCTTTTTGTCGAAAGATCCTGCCATGCATGCTTGGTAAAGTTCAATGCTTTGTCAAGCTTCGGGCCGTCTCTCATCGAGATTGTCCAGCTCATGGAGTCGCAATTTGACATTGCTTTCTTGAGTCATGTCATTTTGCATGGATACCCTCAAGGAAGGAATTTGTACTTCCAAGGGTACGACAGCTTCGCATCCATAGACCAAGGAGAATGGTGTGCTATGGGTTAGTCCTCGAACGGTGGTTCGATAGGCCACAAAGCTTCAAACAGTTTGTATCTCCAGTCTCTTTTGTGACTAGAGACCATTTTTTGAGGATTTTGCAGAGTGTCTTATTGAAAGCTTCTGCTAATCCGTTTGTTGCCGGTTTGTATGGAGTTGAAGGACAGCTTTGGATTTTGTATTTGTCGCAGAACCTGTAGAATCGATAATCCTGGAATTATGGTCTGTTATCATGGATGAATCTTTTCAGTATGCCGAAACAACAAATGATGTTGGTGCGCAGGAACTGAAAGACCGATGAGGTCTTCATTTCGTTAAGCGCAAATGCTTCTAACCACTTGGACAAATAATCCGTAGCGGCGAAGATGAAGCGATGACCTTTGGTCGAAGGGGAAGAAATAGGATCTATGATGTCCATACCCCAGGCTTCGAAAGGCCATGAAATCGCTGTAGGATGTAGCCATTCTGGAGACATGTGAACATAATCTCCGTGAACTTGGCATTGTTGGTAGCGCTTAGCAAATTGCATTACGTCAGCTACCATGGTAGGCCAGTAATAACCTAACCTTTTTATCTGATCATAGAGCTTGGGACCAGCCTGATGAGCTCCGTAAAGACCAGCATGAACTTCTTTGACTGTTTCTTTAGCCTCTTGTTGCGATAGGCAGCGTAGAAGTACTCCTTGAAGGATTTCCTGTAAAGGATTTTTGAAGGAATATCCAAATGAAAGCTTGGGGTTCGCCTTTGGATGCTTACCCGTTCTTTTGGATCTTCAAGTAGGATTCTGAACATAGTGTAATCAATGAATGGATCCCTCCAGTCGCCGAATGAAGGTAGAAGGATTGAAATCCGACTTCCAACCACTTGGTGGCATTCAGCAACTGCTTGATGTGTGTTAAGAGGAGGAAGGATTCTTCTTTCGCACATTGTGATTTGTATGTTTTCCCCTTCCTGGATTGCCATAGAAGCGGCAAGTCCAACCAGGGAATCTGCACGTATGTTTTCACCTCTACGAATGTGGGTGATGTGACAAATGTCAAACTTTTGCAGAAGCGATTGTGCCTTGCTGTAGTAAGGCAGCAGATCAGGCTTCCTGACTTCAAATTTCTGATTCATTTGGTTGACGATCAGTTGAGAGTCTCCAAAGATTTCCAACATGGTGATATCGGATTCGATGGCGAGTTCCAATCCTAGGATCAGAGCTTGATATTCAGCTGCATTGTTTGTGCATGGTTCCAGTAGCGAGAAAGTGTGTGGAATCATGTATTTGTCGGGGCTAACAAAGAGGAAGCCAACACCCGAGATCAGTTGTCTTTTTTCATTTGTCCTGGTTGCACCGTCAAAGTACATGTCCCAGGAAGCTTTTTGTGAGAAAGTCTCCACATTGTAGACTGGTTTGTCCGGGAGATCATCTCTGAGTGGAGAATCTTTAGGCAATGGATGCTCTACGAGAAAATCTGCTAGAACTTGCCCTTTGATCGCCTTTTGTGGTACATACCTAATATCAAATTATGACAGAAGGATGGATGATTTTGCCAGTCGGGCATTAAGAGAACCTGCTTTTGTGACAAGGACCTTCAAGAGGTTGATCCTCGAGACCAGGTAGACTGTGTTGGAAAGCAAGTAGTGACGCAGCTTTTGTACGGCGAACATCACTGCAAGGCATTCTTTTTTGACTGGAGAGTAGCGATGCTCTGCACCTACTAGCATGCGGCTGAGGTAGTATATAGCAGCTTCTTTTCTTTCATCATTTTCTTGTGCAACCAGAGCGCCCAGAGAGTGATCAAGGGCTCTTGTGTACAAGATGAATGGTTTTCCAGTGGTAGGGGCAGCTAACACTGGAGGTTTGGTCAGGTATGACTTGATATCTTGGAATGCAGCTTGGCAGTCAGCATCCCAGACAAAGTTTACACCTTTTTTCATCAACCGGGAGAATGGACGGCATTTCCCCGAAAGATTGGAGATGAACCGTCTGATGTAGGCCAATCTCCCTTGAAGCCCTTTAAGTTCTCTCAAGGTTCTTGGAGAGGGCATTTCTAGAATGGCTTTGACTTTTATGGGGTCAAGCTCTATTCCAGCTTTCCGAACTAAGAATCCGAGGAACTTACCCAACGAGACGCCGAAGAAGCATTTCAAAGGATTCATTCGCAGTTTGTGTTTGCGAAGTCGGAGGAAGACTTCTCGAAGGTCTTCGAGATGATCTTCCTTTCTTTTGCTTTTGACGGCGAGGTCATCAACGTAACATTCGACCGTCTTGTGCTGCATATCTTAGAATATCTTCATCATAGTCCTCTGATATGTGGCACCAGCATGTTTTCAAACCAAATGGCATGACAGTGTAGCAATACACGCCAAATAGGGTCCGAAAAGATGTATGTTTTTCATCTTCAGGATGTATCTTTATCTGATTGTAGCTAGAGAAACCATCCATGAATGTCATTCGCTCGAATCCACAGGTATTATCAATCATTACCTCTGGTATGGGGAGCGGGAACTCATCTTTAGGGCATGCACCATTCAGGTCTCTATAGTCAATACAGACCCTAATCTGCCTGTTTTTCTTTGTCACGGGGACAATGTTGGCCAACCATTCAGGATGTTGTTCCTCACGGATGAAGCTGACGCTTTTGAGTTTTTGAACTTCTTGTTCAATTTTATCCATCACATCTGGACGGAATCTTCTTTGACCCTGCTTGACAGGCTTGATGTCTTCTTGAAGATTGAGTTTGTGGACTACTATTTTGGGGTCTAAGCCAGGCATTTCAGCGTAAGACCATGCAAAGCAATCAACGAACTCACGAAGAAAGGCGATATACTCGGGTAACTCATCATCCTTTATATTCTTGCTTATGAATACAGGACGTGGGTTTTCTGGAGTTCCCAAGTCTATCTTTTGAACAGGATCTTCTGTTAGAGGTTCAAAGGTGGTTCCTCCATAATATTTTCAGAGGCTTCCAGCTCAACGAAACCTTCTGGGGTTTCAAGGGCATTTCCAGACCAAGGTTTTGTTCCTTTCCACGGGTCTTCTTAATCGACAATTTTCCCAAGGCTTGCTATGAGATGATCCCAATCGCCTGTTGAAAACGTGTCGAAGTAGGCTACTTCTTTTGGAGATGAGGGTTCTTCTGGGTCAGAAGACCACACGTCTGTGCCATCAGACAATTCCTCCTAATCGTCAAAGAAATCGTACCAATTGGATATGCTTCCTGGATCTTTGTCAGGTGACTCATCGAAGAGATATCCAGGGAGATTGATGTCTTCATGGACTTGAGATGTTGAAGCTTGGTCAGTAAATTGACTTTTAAGCCTTTGTGTCAACTGTCTCAGAGGAGTGTCGGGATCATACCCTAACCCGTGTGAAGACTTTTCTACATGGCCGTAGAGTCTCCAATCTTCCAGCTGGCTTTTGGTCAAGATGGGCCCCAATGGCGTGAGTATACCGCGTCCTTCCCCCAAACCGACTGGATTTTGAGCACTATAGCCCATTTTCTTCATAATAGCTTACGCCATAGGACTATATAAGGATAGTTGAGGCATACCTTCATTTTGGAAAGGTTTAAGTATGGAGTTTGATGAAGAAACATCCGATCTATGGAGGAAGATCGGCTTTTCCTTTGCTGAAGTTGCTGGAACAACGAAGGAAGCTAACGTAGGATCTTTTATGTCAGAAGTTGTCTCGATTGGAGTAAGAGCAGGCTGAACTTGCTGAGTGTCAGCTTGGCTTGACGATGTGTCGTCTTCTGGCTCTAAATCCGAATCCGTGTCTTGATAATAGACACGAAAGAGACAACAAATTTGCCCTCAGACTTTTGCTTTGCCTTCTTCACTTAAGTTGTGATGACCAAGGGCTTTGAAGGTTTGAGGGAGATGATGAAGGGAGTTTGAATGCTCTCTTCAGATTTACCGGATGGTTTGTTTTCTTTCGGTGATTGTTGAGGAGCCTTGCCTTTATCTTTCTGGAGATCTTCGGCAAAGGGTGCTGTGTGTTTCTCCTCTTCTTCTTTTTCACCTTCATACATCTGTGAGTCTGCGAAGTGGACTTCTTTACCTTTGAAGGGTCCAGGGGCGTCCGAGAAGGATGTTGTAGCATGAAGGGGTTTTTATTGCATACACAATGACCTCATAGATAAGATCACCGATCTGCAACTTGAACCCAATTTTGCCGATAGGCCTTTGAGTACTCCCATCGTATCCAAAGATAGATACAGATGTGTGGCTCAGCTTGCTGGGTGGGATGCCCAACTCTTCGAGAGCCGATGTGGAGATAAGGTTGAGTGCAGAACCTGGGTCGATCTGAACTCTGTGCATAGGCATTTCCTTGATGTACCCTGTGAAGTACAGGGGTCGGTTGTGCCTTGTTTCGCCAAGTAGGAGGTCTTCCTTTGTGAAGGCAATGGTTGCACTGGCTACTTTTTTAACCGAGAGGCATTCGATGCATGATCCCTCAGTTTTCTTCTTTTCTCCCTTTGAGGAAGCTTCTGAGTTTTTGACCTGGTAGTCCATTTCAATTTGGAGGACTTGCGGGGCATGTTTGGCGACATCCTCATTCAGCTTTTATAATTCTGAAATGAGATTATTACGAGTGTGCGGAGACATTCGCAATAAATCTAGGATGTGCAGATGTGCAGGTATGTGCTTGAAGTGTTCAATCAAGTCATACTTGAAAGCCTCCTTAGGGCCTGGATGTTCATCATTGTTGCTACTAGGGGCGCTTACAACATCTTTTCCCGAAGGATTTACATATGTAAAGGAAGATTGGTTGTAATTTTTGTGGTAGTCCCGGCCAGAGCGGGTGCCTCTACCAACTTCGAGAGCTTCTTGAGAAGGGTCTTCATTTGGAAGATTGTCTTCAGGATCAAGAGGCTGTCATTTTTCATTTACTGAGGATGTATCTGCAGCAGAGTTGCCATCCTCAGTGACTGTGTTGCATGGAGCATTTTCCGGGACCAAGTCCTGAATAGCATCCAGCAACCTTTCTTCTTCGTTGACCAATTCATCGTTCCAAGCATCAATAGCTGGGGATTCTTCAGTCAGGAAGGGTGTGAACTTTGAAGTCACAATCTCAGGAGAAGAAACCTGAGAGGGTGTCGTCTCGGTGAAAGTCACGTGAGATGAGGTGGCTCCAGAAGATACATTGCTAGGAGTTGCCGGAGTGTAAGTGATCTCATTAGAGATGCTTCGGAAGAGCTATAATCCCGAATTATCACATTACAGGAAGATCTGGCAGGAGACGTTGCCTGATCGGAGTCAGACTCATCCTCGGATGTAAGAGGATCGTCTATCCAGCAATTTTCTCCATTTTCAGGAGTTAAGGGAGGATGTACCTAATGGTCTTCAGGGACTTCAGGCTCTGGATTGCGAGGAAGCTCGTTGACGCGGTCTTGCTCTTGTTCTAGAGCGAGACGCTGCAAGATCCTTACATATTCTTCAAGATCAAGCATGGGAACCAAATCTTCTTCTTCATCAACTCTTTGTGGCTCAACATTGTTGATTTCCACTGGAGCAATGAGGGGTGCTGGTTCAACAACATTTTCTTGTACAGCCTCTTGATCTTCTTCATCATCAGACTAGGATCCTTGTGGCTGTTAGGGGTTATACCAGATTACTGGCATAAGATGAGTCTCAGGAACCCATTCTTCATTGGAGAGATATTCCCTTGTTTCAAGGGACTCCTCCCACTCGTCGGTGTAGTTGGATTCGAATCCATCATCGGTGTCGCTGGACTCGTATCCATCAATGGAAAATCCAACTACCGAATTGCAAGAGTATGATGCCCCCTGCGTGGCTTCTTTGAATTGAGGTGGCATGAAATCACTGAGAGTGAATTTTCTTACCCCCTTTGAAGTCTCTGGAAGGGACGTTTTTGTTGCCTCCAGTGAAACGATAGAGGAAGCCTCTGCCTTTTCTTGGACTTCTTGTTTTGGCTGGGTCTTCTCTTGCCGTTTGAGCTTGAGGAGATGTTTCCTAGCCTGCCTTCGCTGTTGAGCTGTAGGCTTTGTTTTCAGGACCTCCCAATTTTCATCTTTAGGAGATCGGGATGTACCCATATGGGTTGTCCGTCTGGTGTCGGGTAAAGAACCAGTTCTTCGGACGCTTGGATTGTGTTTATCACCTTGAAGGAAGTAGTGATCTTCTTCTTCGGTGATTTTGATGTTTGTCCACATGACACCATGTTGACGGAGGCAGACCCATAGTTTTTGTCAAAGGTTATGACTCCGTTTTTCCACATCTCGTTTATTTTCTCCCTCACAACGAAGCATTGATTGAGAGGATGCGAGATCATCTGATGGTATGGACAGTACCAAGGATCGTTGGTTTTGCCAACATCACCCGGTCTTTTGGGTTCAGGCAAGGTGAGCTTGCCATTTGCCACAAGAGCCCCGAAGATTTCATCAACATCTTCATCGAATGGGTATTTCTTTTCTACTCGTTCTTTGAAGGCATCAGAGAGTTCAGGTCTCTTACCCACAGCTTTGTTTTCAGCTTTCTTTGGTGGCTGAGGAGCTAACTTGGTTTGCACATTGAGGACCTCTTTTTTCTTTGGTTTTGAGATTGCAATGGCGGTTTGCTCTTTTCTTGATGATTTCTGACGGTTGAGGTCTTTAATCACCGTTTCAGCTTCCATGGAAGCTTCTAGGAGTTCTCCCAGGTTCTTTGATTTGTTGCCGATGATCATGGAGCGGATTCTAGCTCTCATGTTGTTTCGGCAAATGTCGACAAGCGATGGTTGTGGCAGTACATCAGAGCATTTGTACGCCATTGCTTTCCACTTATAAATGAAGTCATGTTGACTCATTCTCCCCCTGTTTTAGGATGCACAGCTGAGCCATAGTAGCGGGATGATCCTCACCTTTGAAGTGAGTCAGGAAGCGTGTCTCTAGCATGGCCCAGTTTTGGATTGAGTCCTCCGGCAGAGTGGAGTACCAATCGAAGGCCATACCTTTTAGGGTACTTGCAAAGAGGCGGATCTTGAGTGCATCTTGATCCGCGATAGCTCCCGTCAGGATCTTGAAGTGGATGACGTGCTGTCTGGCTGATCCTTTCCCCGTATATGTTTGGAGAGTAGGATGCTTAAATTTGGTGGGGAACGGGACCGAGTCCATCCATAAGGGATATGGTGGCTTGATCCCATGCTCCTTGAGTATATCCTCTTCTTTTGCTTTGGCGAGGATACTGTCTACGTCCTTTTTAGTAAGGGCGCGTGGCTCATTTTCTTCTCCATTTACCTCATCGTCTTGATGATTCGGAGGAGGTTCATTGTTTTCCTGATTTTGGAAGGCGAGGAGAAGGTTTTCCATCAGAGTTTCAATCCTCTGCTGGCCTTGTTCCAACTGCTGGATGCGTGTGATCGCATTATCTTGAGGTGGATTGCGGGTGGTGGCTCAGAATTTGTAGCCAGGACGTTCATCCCTCGAGATTCGAACGAAGAAACCATCCTGGTGACTGAGCTGGGGCTCATTCTTTTTTATGAAGAGCTTGAGGAAGGATCACTCTGCTGTCCTTTGCTTGAAGGAGCAGGGGATTCTTCTGAGTGTCTTCTTGTCCTGGAGACGCTGTGGGTCACCGGACGTCGGACATGGGTTTTTGTTGCTGACTTTTGGCGTCTTCTGGTTTTTCCAACAATATGGACGGCAGCAACTTGGTTGGGTCTTTCTTTTTCGACCCATTTGTGAGAGACTTGAAGCGTAGGAGGCTCGGTCGTTTGCTTCTCTAGTCTATTTTGTCGATATGACGCGCGGCGACGTATACGACGAGTAATTTGAGCTTCGGTCAGCTCTGGCTGGGCCTTGACAATGAAGGATGTGCTCCCTCGGGTGCAGCAGCCGAGCCTATCTTCTTTGTAGCCAGGCAAGGACAGGATGCGAACCTGGTCCTTCGCCTGTTGCAGCGAAGCTTTGAATTTTTCGAGTTCGGCCCCTGTAGATATGAAGGGTCGAACCGAAGGATTGTTGGCCATAGCAGGTGCTTGCAGAGGCCTTGTGATGCATGACTTGATTTTGGGCTTGTAAGAACAAGCCGGCTCATGATGGTTTGACTTGGGAGTCAGGTTGGAGATGGGTCTCTCCTCTTTCATGTAGGTAAGAGGGTAGAACTGGTTCTCCTTGAGTGGGGCCAGGTATGCTAGCTTGGTGGATGTTTGGGACCTTCTTTGTTTTGGTGAAGGTCTTCGAGACCAAGTCTTGGGGTAGACCTCATCGTTTGCGGGTCGAGGCTTCGTGGGGGTGCCACGGCCTTCGGGCCTTTTGGTGCTCGCCTTTGGTGTCACGGTAGTGACACGTTGAGAGGCGAGCTTCTGCTTCTTGGAAGGAGCAGTTTGTTCCTCGGGAAGTGGGAATGGTCCCAGCGTCCCAAAGACGATAGTCCGGGGAGTCGAGGTCGACCCGGAGTTCAGAGAGTTGCCGAGGGAGTTGACGCTTCAGCAGCTAATGGGGCACTTGTAGGTGTGCGTGTTTTGCTTCTGTTGAAGCATGAGTTGGTGCTTGTTCTCATCGAAAGAATGGTTAGCGAAGCTGCCATTGTTAGTTTTTTCGAAAAATTTCTGAAACAATACCACATCCATTAGTAATCACAAGAAATAATGATCATAAATGGGAAATTATATGGTTTTGTCTTTTCAAATCGCTCGAGGGAGATGACCCAAGCAATATGAAGAAGGCAAAAAGCCATAGAGGGTACAATTATTCTGATCGCAGGTATGGTAAGCCCAGAATGAGCGTCCCAGTGACTGCTAGAAGCAATTGTGAACTTAAATTCGACTTATCGAGAAGCAGAGCTTGCTCGATGTAAGAAGAATATAAGGTTGGAGTTACAAATGTGCCGGTCGCGAATACAGTAGACCCTGAAAGGGCGTACTAGTACCGCTAGACATAAATGTTTGGAGACCGCATCCATGAGATGAGATTCTCTGTTTTGAAAGGTCAAGATTGGATTCATCAAAGAGAGCAGATGGTATTCTGATCCAAATACAGTCTCAGCGATTTCCGCGAGCGCCAATACCCAGAAGGAAATGAACCATAATTTCCCGGATCTGAATCCAAAAATGACGAGTTTTTTTTTTAAAGGCCAATATCGGGTTCATCAAAGAGAGCAAAAGTCATTCCAATCTGAACACGGGCTCAATGAATTCAACGAGCGCCAGTGCTTTGAAAGGAGGAAACCAAAATTTCTCCAATATGAACCCAAAAATGACGGAAGTTTTTTTTTTGAAGTTTTTTTTTAAAAAAAATCTTTTTTTATTAATTATTTATTTTTATTTTTATTTTTTAAGATTTTTTTTTTGAAAAATCTTTTTTTTATTTAAAAATTTTTATTTTTAAAAATTTTTTATTTTTAAAAATTCTTATTTTGAAAATTTTTTATTTAAAAGACGAGAGAGTACACATAGGCCTCCTAACCCGTTCTTATGAAATCTCGATTGATAAAATTGCCCCCAGGTAAGGGTAGGATTACTTAATGAACCCGTTTGGAGGACCCTTGCCTAGAACAGTCAAGCTGTCTCCACACTTTGGACAAGGCTTTTCTTGAATCAACCGTGATCAAAGAACGCAGTTGGTTTAAGCTTAGTGTTCTATGTCTTTTTTTTGTTTATATATATATATATATTTTAGATCTTTAATGAACTCATCGAAGAGAAACGATGGCCCAAAACCTTAGTCGAACAGGCTCAACATTTCTGCAAGCACGATGAACGATAGGAAAGGATCAAGGTTTCTCAATTTTGAATCCAAAATGAAAAATCTGTTTTTTTTTTAATTTTTAATTTTTTATTTTAGATCTTTAATGAACTCATCGAAGAGAAACGACGGCCCAAAACCTTAGTCGAACAGGCTCAACATTTCTGCAAGCACGATGAATGATAGGAAAGGATCAAGGTTTCTCAATTTTGAATCCAAAATGAAAAATCTGATTTTTTTTTTGTTTTTGTTTTTGTTTTTTTTATTTTATTTTTAGATCTTAAATGAACTCATCGAAGAGAAACGATGGCCCAAAACCTTAGTCGAACAGGCTCAACATTTCTGCAAGCACGATGAACGATAGGAAAGGATCAAGGTTTCTCAATTTTGAATCCAAAACGAAAAATCTGTTTTTTTTTTTTTAGATCTTTCATGAACTAATCGAAGAGAAACGATGGCCCAAAACCTTAGTCGAACAGGCTCAACATTTCTGCAAGCACGATGAACGATAGGAAAGGATCAAGTTTTCTCAATTTTGAATCCAAACTGAAAAATCTGATTTTTTTTATTTTTTTATTTTTTTTAGATCTTTATTGAACTCATCGAAGAGAAACGATGGCCCAAAACCTTAGTCGAACGGGCTCAACATTTCTGCAAGCACGACGAACGATAGGAAAGGATCAAGGTTTCTCAATTTTGAATCCAAACTGAAAAATCTGATTTTTTGTCTTTTTTTTTTTTAAAAGAGAAAGAGTGTAAATAAATTCAAAGAATTAGAAATTTCTAAAAAATCTCATCTCATTTTTTTAGATGCGGAATCCAACATAGGCCACAATTAGAAAGTAGCCAAGGAATCAAGAAAAGAAGTATAAGCATAGAGCAATAGATATGATATGCAAATATTTTATTTCTAGCATCGTGTTCTCAAATGAACGAGTCCCACTGGGTGTGCCAGCTTGATGGACAGCGCTTCTGCTCGGTTCTACCGAGGTCGGCGGACGTGGGAGTCCGTTTGATCCAACCCTTTTCGTAACCGGGGGGCAAAGGCATGCATCAACATTTTTTTCTGTGGGTGTGCCAGATTTTCTATTTTACTTGGAATTATAAGTGGTGATCCAGAGATCGACATTTACAAGTAAAAAGGAAATCAACTTCTTTCAAGTTTTCCATTGCACATATATTTAAGAAAAGAGACATTTTTCTTGATTTGCCGTGAAAGGCGATTTTTTGGCATTTATAGCCGATTTTGGCATTTATAGCCGATTTACAATTCTTATCAATAATGAAAGACAAGAGTTGTGATTTTTGTCTCTTTTGGAAAAATACAAACTACAATGAAATGCAAGAAAAGGAGGATCTAACTGTTAGTTTTATGGACTCAATCCAGTAGATGATATAATAAATTGATTAAATTCTTTATTTATTCATATATTCATGCTTTCCTTTCATGAGATGAATGGTAATTTATTATATACTTGCACATAACCAATACGAATGACATGATGGTTCATGAGATGAACCGGGGTCCATAAGTATATTAGATGTAACACATGTGTATGGATGAGATCCACATACAGGAGACATGTGTGACAAATCTTATACTTAAATATCTTCACAACCAGTGATGAGACTGGACATCTCATACTGACAAGGTTGCAGCACTTTGATCACTATGAGATAGTGTGATTTGTCTCGATCATCATAATGGAAGATTCTGGATCATAGTGCTGGTACATTGGATGTATTGAAGGACCATGAGAAGCACCTTATAAACACTATCTTTACTTTAAGGTCTGCTCTCATAATTCCCTAGCAATAAGCTCTCAATCCTGAGACATTAATGAACTCAAGTTTCTATCTATTCATTTGCTTTGAGTCACCAATGAGTGAGGCCAACTGTAGGTCAACACCTCGGTGATTTGGGTACATGGTAGTAGAGCTGTGGGAACATTCAATTGTCAAGATGGAATCTATCTCTAATTTCCCCTTGTGCCAATTAATGGATTTATCATTAGTAAGTGCACACCCATTCCGATTAAGAGTTAATTGGAAAGGTACCTATGATCATTATAATTAATTGGGGCTCAAGGATAATAAGATATGGATCTAGTTTGGAAGACAGGTCCAATTGATCCATGGATATTGATAGAGGGGTTTACTTGTGGCAATGTGGAAGTTTAGGGTCTTCTATGTAATATTCCTAAGACTGGAGTTCAATTGCATTTATATAGTGGAGTTATTTGCAATTAACTGTGGGCCCGGATTACACATGAGATGTGGGGTCGCGAGTCCCAGTTGGAGCCAGCTTTCTAAGGAATCCGTAGTGGTCCCCACACTAGCTCAATTATTAGAAAGTATCTAATTCTAGTTGAACTCTAAAAGGAAAGTTACTATTTATATTTGAAGTAAGACTTCTAATAGTGATAATAGTAGGCTTACTAATTTTAGTAGAAGTGAGACTTCGATTTAAGTTAGAAAGGAATTGAAAAGTTACTAATCATATTTGAAGTGAGACTTCTAATTATGATATGGTAAGTTACTAATTAATGGAAGTAAGACTTCTATTGTAATTAGTAAAGAGGAGGCAGCTTGCAAAAGCTATAAATAGAGGAGAGGTGGGCTGGACGTCCATGCATCTATCCTAGCATAGGGATTCACGCCCAAGGCCCTTTTGTGCAATAGTTGCACATGCTCTTCCTTCTCTCCCTCTTCTAGTTCTCTTTCTAGTTCCTCCTTAGAGTTCCTAGTAGTTTTCTCTTGGAGATCCCACCATCTTCTTGAGAAAAGGAGAATCCGATATGGGTCATAGCGTGGAAGATCAAGAGGTCTTGGAGATTCCTATTTGATTAGTGAAAGCGTTTCATCATAAAAAAAAGACGCAACTTCTCCATTAGAGCACAACCGAGTTCCAAAGGTATAATCCACTTCTTTGCATATTGTAGATTATTATGGATGCTTGTTAGTTGCTGTTTCTATCTTTTAGATAGATTGTCTTACTGATCATGATGGCTGAGATTGAGGACATAGATCTTGGACTGGGTTTTATAGCCTTCTGGATAGTTGATCCCTGCATCAAGTGGGTCAAAAGTTTTTGAAACCTATCCTAGAGGCCCACTCTATTTCCAACACTAATTTCTCAGGAGATTGTGGGGGACTCGTTCAGATTGATGATCGCAAGTCAGATGTGGACTTCGCCATCATCCATGCAGATGAGAACAGAGGATGCTCTTGATTCGCTTGGCTTGGCTATAACCTCAGATTTTTAGAGGACAAAGACCGAGAGGAGGTCCTATGTCCAATAAAAAACTAAGTAGACGGGCTGAAAAGCCACGTCTAAGCCATTGGAGGCAGAAGGAGAAGGCAAGGACCTTGGGGGGGTACCCCCCAAGGGACTTTTTGTTACCTTGTAGTGGTGGTCGGTGCAGAACTTTCGCAGAGTTTTCTCTCTCTTTTTCTCTTAGATTTCTGATGCCTTTTTCTGTCTGGATTTCCGGATTTTCTGAAGTCTATCCGAAATGCTTGGGGTTGTCTCTTATTTATAGGCTCTTGGTAGCCATTTAGGAGAGTGGGCTTTTATTGTCATTAAGCCGCATAATGGGAGGAGTTACAGGATTTAATTCCTTTATTTTGTAACTCCTTTTTCTTGGCTTCTGATTGGCCAGAGGAGATTAAGGGCATTTAATCGCCTTTAATTGCCATGATGGGAGGAGTTTCATGGGTTAAATGCCATGAATCAATTGACTTGTAACTCCCGGATGCTTGCTTCTGATTGGGCCGTCCAAAGAAATGAATTAATGATTGCAATAAAGCTAGTCAATTAATCTCATTAAGTGGTCGCCGAGCAGTTGAAGAGTCGCAGGCCGTGCAGCGTCTTTTGGGATTCTTCTGGCGATGATCATCGATGGATCTTCATGTAGATCGACATCGGATGACCATGTAACTTCAGGTATTGGTTGCCAACAGCGGGTCGGTGCCATCTGTCCTGTCGATTTCTCAATCGGTCGGGTAGAAAGCACACTTTATTGGTTGACCGGTTGGCGATCAATGTTGATTTTAATACTCTTGATGATTGGCCCGTGATTTTGACTGATGTCAAAGGATTTGGTGTCTCAAAAGTATGAATTTTAGAAAATCCCAGAAGTCGGACGCTTCGAATTACGAAAAACGACGAAAAAATGGGGTTTTCGGGGCCCACCCGACGATCCCGGGCTCCATGGTCACCGGCGACCATGGGCCAGGGTCGCAGGGGTCTGCGACCCTGGGGGGTTTTCCCCCTTTTTGTCCCGTTTTGCGTCCGTTTTTTATATTTTTTGATTCTTTTTTCTTCTGTATTTTTTTCTTAACATTTTTTATCATTTATTTGCCTAATTTCCCTGTAGAAAACTTGATGAGAATCCTTGCATTTTGGATTGCAAAGTTTCCAATTTTCCGAGAAAGCCGAAGACTTTTTCGCGCAGAGCTGCCGATTTTCCGTCAGAAGCTGAAACTGGGACAAACGATGTTGGAATGACCTAAAATTTGGGGTGAAGCCTCCTGAGCAATAAATAAGACCAACCATAGGCTTTTGTTTGAGTTTTGAAGCCGTTTGGGGTCCTATAACCAGTAGACTTGTTTTTGTCGCGATGAAGATGTTGCGGCTTGATGTGCAGTCAACCGATGTCCGATTGACTTAAAATTTGACAGGGAACCTATTGGAGTCATTTTAAGATGCTCCATAGGCTCTGTCTTGAAAACCATGGTCCCGAGGAGCTTCGCCATGGAGAGGCCTGATTTGACTTCCGAGCGTCAAAGTTTTGTCAAATGTTGTCGAAATGACCTGAAATTTGACGCGTAGGCCTTTGTAAGCATTTTAAAGCCGTCCATGTGCTCTATCTGATGAGTGATGGCCTCGGTGGTTCTCGCCACCGAGAGAATTGATTTAGCTATTTGAGGGTTGATGTAGGGTCAAACGTTGTCGGTTTGACTCGGAACTTGACATGGAGCCTTTTGGATGTATTTTGAGACCATCCATCGGCTCTGATCGAAGATTTGGTGTCTCCGATGCTTTCACCACCGGGAGCTCCTTTTCAGCAGCTGGAGAAGCGAAGTTCGGCCAAATGATTTTAAAATGACCCGAAATTTCTTGTGTACTCCTCTTTTGGCTGTCTTGAAGGTTCTTGCAGTTTTTGTTTGATTCTGACAAGATTTGATTTTTTTTTGGAAGTGGCATTGCCTATTTATGGCAGGTTGCGACTTCATGTAGCTTTTTGGATCTTGAAGAAGCAAAGTGACATTTTTGGTGTCGACACTTTGTGGGCCTATCAAACCACTGTTTGAGGACCAACCCATAGCACACCATTCTCCTTGGTCTATGGATGCGAAGCTGTCGCACCCTTGGAAGTACAAATTCGTTCCTTGAGGGTATCCTCACAAAATGACATGACTCAAGAAAGCAATGTCAAATTGCGACTCCATGAACTGGACAATCTCGATGAGAGACGGCTCGAAGCTCGACAAAGCATTGAACTTTACCAATCACGCATGGCAGGAACTTTCGACAAAAAGGTCAGGCAACGCACCTATAAAAAGGGCGACTTGGTTCTTGCTGTAAAAAGACCAATGGTCTTCGCTCACAAGTCTAGAGGCAAGTTTGAGCCAAAATGGAAGGGACCCTACGTCATCGACAAGGTTTTCTCCAACGGCGCATGCGCACTCCTAAACATGGAGGGTGACAGATGTATGCTGCCCATCAACGGCAAGTTCATAAAGCGGTACTACCCTTGAAGACTTACCCAACTGGGTAAGAGCAATGCCTGTACGGCCAAAACCGGTTTCCAGGTACTCGTAAAAACCTCTTTTTAGAATTTTCATATCAAATGTTGAAATTTCTAGAAATTCAAACAATGCTTACTTTCATCATTTCATTGTTCAAAAAATTCCAAGTTTAGGAACATTTCCCTAACTCGACCAAAATTTTCAACCCTTGAACCCAAAATTCATGGTTTGAAACAAAATCCGGATTCAGGGATTTCCACCATAGTCCACCCAGCCTTTTATCGCCAAAATGGTTTTAGGTCAAAACTTATGACCCTCCTGTCTTTAAACAAAAAAAATGGTTTTTAAAAAAACCGCGGAGAAGTGACGCTTAGTCGATACTCGCACAAATCGGAAGAATGTGAACCACGTTCGACACTTCCAAAATCGCAGGGAAGCGACATTTCGTCGATACTTGCAAAATAAAAAAAACCGTGGAGAAGCAACATTTCAGTTGATATCCACAACCCAAATTTCAAAGGTTCGAAAAAACCTAAAATTGTGGTGTGGTGACGCAACATTTCAGTTGATATCCACAGTCCAAATTTTAAAGGTTGGAGAAAACCAAGAAATCGTGGAGATGCAACATTGCAGTTGATATCCATAACCCAAAGGTTCGAGAAAACCGCAAATTTCAAAAAAGATATTGTGAGGAAACAACATCAAGTCAGTACCCGCAAAACCAAAATTTTAAAAAAACAAGAAAGCGACATTCCATCGATACTTGCACCCAAATCCGCGAGGATGCGACATTCCATCAATACTCGCAACCGAATGAGCAAGGATGCGACATTCCATCGATACTTGCAAGACCATTCAGCAGGGAGGCGACTTTTAGTCGATACTTGCATTTTTGAAAACCAAAGCCAGCTATAGATGCCACAAACTGGCTATAAAATGCCAGCAAACCAGCTATCAATGCCACAAAATAAAATCGGCTATCAATGCCACAAACCAAAACTTGGCTTTCAAAAAAATCCGGCTATAAATGCCACCAAAACCGGCTATCAATGCCACAAAACAAACTCGGCTATCAATGCCGCAAAAAACTGGCTCTCATGCCAAAATCGGCTTCCATACCACAAAATCCGGCTCCCATGCCAAAACAATCATTTGACAAAAGATTTTCAGAAAATGACAAACTTTTGATCAAATCCCATTTAGCAATTGCTCTCATCACAAAAAGATTTAAGTGAGCGTAGGGAAAACAAAAAAAAAGAGCACCAAAAAAAATAAATGTGGTACAAAAAAAAAGTGTTTACAAGCACTACACAAAAAAAAAGAGTACCAAAAAATATACATGTGGTACCAAAAAAAGAAGGATAGTTTCTGCTACAAAAAATTAGGAGCTCAACCAAAAATGGTCTCCAACCAAAATTTCAGCTCCTCAAGCAAACTCTTGGCCTCAGCCGTCATAGTTTCCAAGGCACGCTTCTTTAGGAACTTGCCTGAGATGCTGGATCATGAACTTATCCCGAGCAGTTTGCCATTGTCTGTCTTCTTGAAACTTCCTTTCGAGAACTTGATCGGCATCTGCGACCCGGCGAATCAAAGCACTCTCCCTGTCACGAGCCTCTGTTATGGCAGCCCACTTGGCAGTGACTTGTGCCTTTAAATACTCAAGACGTTTCCTGGCCTCATCGACCTCCCTATTAAGGATGTTAAGGTCATGCCTCAGCACGATGATGGCTAGCTCTTCTAAGTTCTTCTCTCGGATAACCTGCTTCATGCTCTGTGTAGCCTTATTCAGATCAGACTTAGCCCTGTTAGCAGGATCCAAGAATATCTCCTTGAAGAACTAGTCATCAGGGAAGTCCATGGTCTCAAACCACTTGTCACCCAGTGCAATGATCCTATCAACAATCGCCCTGGCACCTGTGACATCCAGACCAACTTCTTCGGCATCAGTGAGAATCTCTTACACATGCTGGATCATATCAAATCCGGCATCCAAGTGTCCAGAAAGGAGAATCTCAATCAAAGAGCTCAAAACCCGTGTCAACACCTTCTTCGCAAATAGAAGAGATGGCCCGCATGAAGATTCGCCCCGCTCCGTCGGTCAGCTGCTCATGTCATGACCCATTGGAAGAGTAACAAAAGAACTCTTTCCAGTTGGAGCCGCTAGGGAAGGAATCTCAGCACAAGATATCTCCTCAACCGTGTTAGAACTGGTTGTATGAGTCTCTACCTCTAGATCAACCTCTGGCATCCCTTGCGCTGGCTCCGAAGGAAGCGATGGACTCTCTTCTGTCACTTCAAAACCTGCCAAAGAAACACAAAAAGGTATGAATATGATCCTGTTTAAAAAAAATCATTATCAGGATTACCATTACAAAGTACCTTCTTCGACTACTGGTGGAACACTTTCTTCCTCCATGAACTCATCGGAAGCATCATCAACATTTGCGTCGATCGATAGTTCAAAGTCATCGAAATCCTGGGGCAAGTCAGCTGACAAAACAATGTGTTACCAAATCAAGTCACGGACACAAAAAAATAGAAAGCAAAATGAAGTTATACCAATTGGAGATTATGGATTCACTCCAGAGTCCCTCGGTTCTTCTTCAGGTGCCCCCACAGGATCCGCCACCACCTCATCGGTCGAGACCTCAGGCATCGCCAAGTCTTCTTCTTCTGCTAAAAAAAAGAGAAGAGAAAAGCAGAAGTAGAAAGCAAATCAGAACATGGAAAAATCCCACGAAAGCAACTGAAAGAGAAAAAGGAAGAATCATCCTTCACCGACGATCTCTTCTTCTCGGCTCCTCTTTTCTGGAGGCTCGTCAGCATTCTTTGGCACCTCCTCAGTGATAGTAAGAGGGACTTCTATATCAGGAGAGTCTTCGTGTTGCTCCTTGCGGCGATGATGACTCCTCTTCCTCTTACCTCTACGGGCTCGCTTCTTAGAGGAACCCGCCCCGCTGTCAAAGTCAGGTCTCCCACTTGACTCCTCGCTGGATGATCTACCTTTATCAGTAGACTCCACGGAAGCTCACCTCTGTGCCTCTTGTATCAAAGCATCAAGCTCAGTTTCCTCCTGTTCTAGCTGCTCTAAATCCTCATCAGGTATTTCTCGAACAGCTTCAGAACCAATGACGCCCTGGTCACCGAAAAAGCATACCTTGTGCTTCTCTCCAGAAAGGAAGGCCCATACTTCCTCTCGCCGGACGCCATCCGACTTTCCAAGGCCTTTTCTAGACGATAGCTTCACATCAAGCTCCTTCTTGGAAAGCCCCCGATATGTCAAAAAGCTCTCCGCGAACCACTTTGCCCATGCGTTTCTCCCATGGCAGTAGTGTCTTCAGCTCTATAGAAAGCCCATGCGTTTCTCCCATCCTGCAAACCTCCAAAGCGCTTCACCATGCTTGAAGGCGCTCCAACAACGCCTTAAGAAAAGCCCAACTGCAGCGCAAAGCGAGAAGGCACATACGACTGGATGTCGACGAAAAGATGTCTGCGGTACACCATCGTGCCGACACGTATGCTGAAAAGCCACTCATTCTCTGCATTTGTCAAGGATTAATGCCTTCCCGACCCTGCCCTAGTAGAGTCTCGGGAGGCGCCAAAGTCAAAAGTCTTCTTCCGCAACTTTGGAGAAAGCTTCACTGAAGATTGCCCCATCTCAACGTCACTGAACCGTCGGATCCTCATGTGGGCAAACAAAAGTGATTCGGATACGGTTTTCCCCTTAGCCAGTCGAATCATTAGAGGATCATCATCCTATGCAGCACCCAGCCGAGGGAAGCCAGGACAGTGGTATACGTACCACGAATATAAAATGTGGGCTGAAAATACCCTATTCATGGGAAGCCCAAGCTGAACAAAAAAAGCAGCAGCCTGCAGTTCGGTACACAAGTAGGAGTAAAGAGCTGGCACCAAAGCAAGCCGCTCTCCAAATGCCATCTGACAAGCCAGAAAGATACAATACGGCCTGATGTGTGTTCCATCTCCTCCAGCAAAAACAACCTCACCTAGCCAATAAGTGAGGTAAACATCAAGATCTCTCCGCAATGCAATGTTAGAACAAATGGCGTCTGTACTCGCGAAGAAACCCCTTAACTCTTCTTGCATGGCCGAAGTCTTCTTCAAACCTGGATCCTGAGCCCTGGCTTCCCGGGTCGTGCTATCAGAATATTCCTTACTGTCAAAAAAGTTGGGGAACGAAGAGCCAGAACTCTTCCAACTACTGGATCTAACTTTCGAGCCCTCCTTCTCCTTCAAAAAAATCATAGAAGGCGATAAGCTGAAAGTACAGAAGCCTGAACTCCTCCGCTGCTCCTCAAGGACGCTGTCGATCGGCATGAACTCTTCATAGAGTTTGCCAAGGATAGGTAATCCAGTAATGGCGCTCAACTCCTTCAAAGAAAAACCAATCTCACCATTCGTGACAATGAAGGTATTGGTTTGTGGAAGGAATGACTCCAACATAGCCATGAAGGCCTCATCGGAAAAGATCACGGTCTCCCTAAAGGCGCAGACCACATCAAAAATCCCGGCTTCCTTCATAACGGCACCACCAATCAGCAAGACGCGATCAGTCCACGACTTCCACTCGGAGTCAGCACTGAAACGGCCACGAAGTCGAAAAGGCTTCACCCAATTGCTGCCGTCACCGCTGAAAATGCCAAGGCCCACCGGTCCCAAATCGACCGACGGATAATCAGAGCCCTGGTAGCCGCTGGCCGGCATCAACATATCCATGTCAGCAGGCGATTTCTCCGCATATCCAGGAGAACCGCTAACAAAAACCCTGATCTTGATTACATTTGTCCTCTTCACCCAACTTGGAGGATCTTCCCTCTTAGAGCACGTGGGAGCGAGGCTCATAGTCAAGATGGTGTGATCAAACGTAGACCGGTTAACAACGATTCTCTTCTCACCATTAGTTGTGTAAGAGAACTAAAAATATCTTCTCTGGTATGTCACATCGCTAGGGACTGCATCACCAAAGAAGAAGGTAGGCTTGGGCAAAACCCTCTGATCGTCCATCACCCAAGGACGGTGGCTTACCATGATCTGATAGAACTCCTCACTCTTGAGAGCGATCAATCGCTGCCTCATCTCATCTCTGTTGAGGGAGTCACACTCTTCCAGGTTTCTCTCAACATACTAGACCTTCTCCCAGGCCTGCTGAACGGCCGGATTAGAAGATCTAGCAAATCGACGAGGTACGCTTGTAGCAGGCTCTTTACCCTTGTTCGTTCTGGATGAACCACCTGCAAAGGTTGGAAAAGAAAAAGATCAATCATCAAAATGACAGAATTTCGCTAAAAGAAATATGGCGAAATTTTGACATGACTCCGGGGCAATTCTGAAGAAAAAAGAAATACCCGAAAGAAATAGAAAGCTTGAAGATGGACTCAACATTGCTGCGAGCTCCGAAACTCCAAACTTTTGAAACCTCAAAGTCTCCACAAAATCAGGTAGGGCTCAACATCGCTGCGAGCTCCAAATTCCCAAATTTGTAAAAACTTTAAGGTATGCTATCACATCATGCTACAAATTCAATTTACAAAAAAAGCATGCATGAACATCTTGGTTTACCAAAAAAAAAAATGCATTATCATGATGAGCAAAAAAAAAGAAAGAAATAAAAAAAACTTTCTCAAAAAAAAGGAGAAAGAAAAGAACAAAAAAAAAAGAAGAAAAAGAAAACTTTCTCAAAAAAAAGGGGAGAAAAAAAAAACAAAGAAAGAAAGACCAGCAAAAAAAAACAGAAAAAATGGGACTGGCCCATAGGACACGTGGCCGTACGGCCCACAAAAAAAAGTGCAAAAAAAGAAGAAGAGAAAAACGCACGAGAAGAAAAAAATAGAGAAGAAAACACCTGGAAAGAAAAGAAAAAAGAAAAGAAAAGAAAAGAAAGAAATAAAAAAAAAAACAAACACTTTCTTTTTTTTACCATCCTACTTTCTACAATGGAGTTTTCTTGAGAAATAGAACTTACTTGAAGCCATTGATGGAGAAGAAGAAGAAAAGCTTGAATATTCTTGAAGAACTCTTGGTCTTAAAGCCCTCTTGAGATTGTTGCAAAAGAAAGCAATAAGAGCAAGAGATCCAACATCCTCCTTGCTTTTATAGAAGAGAGCAAACCAAAGGAGGAAACAAGAAAGAGGTAAGTGTTACTAATTAGTAACCTTACCAAAAAGAAAGATATCTTGAAGGATTCTTTCCCAAAAGAAAGATATATTGAGGGATTCTCTCCCAAAGAAATATATCTTGAGATATCCTCTCCCAAATAAAGGGAACGTGAGAGATTCTATCCAAATAAAGATATTCTTAGATATTCTCTATCCAAAAGAGATATTTTTAAATGTTCCTTATAAAAATGACACCATACGAGATCTAAGCCATTTCAAAAGCTTAAGGTCCCATGGGCTAGCCCATATGAGCCAGGTTTGACCTCCTAGGCACTAAAAAGAATTTTTTTTGGCTTTTAGTCAAAGAGAAATCCCTCTTACCAAGAGCACACAAAAATGGTTACATGCCGCTTTTGAGTTGATTGGACCATACAAAAAAGAATTCCAAGCCTCATTAGCTTCCAAAAATTCAAACCATCCAGCCTCATATACCAAATTGATCCAAAATCTTGAAATTGACATTCCACAAAAATCCAAACCAAATCCTGGTCCCCTAATTTGCCACATACAGCTTGTTAGGTCACAAGACCAAAACCAAAAACCAAAACCTGATCCCCTAACTTGCTACATACAGCTTGTTAGGTCACAAGATCAAAACCAAAACCCAACCCCCCAACATTCCACATACAGCTTGTTGGGTCACACGGTCAAAACCAAACCCGACCTCCTAGCGTGCCACATACAGCTTGTTAGGTCACAAGGTCAAAAACCAAAAACCCAAATCCACATCCTTGATGTCATCTTCAAAACTTTGCCTCGAGATGGTATGTGATCCCTTTCACTACCATAAAATTCCCCTGGAAGCTTAAAAGGCCACTCTACCAAAAGAAAGACTGCTCAAAGACTCTTGGTCAAGTCACAAGCTCTCCTTCAAAAATCTCTTCGAGGCACATCGACTACAACAGTTAAGTAACTCATCACTATACCTCGAAGGGCCATTTGTTGACAACAAAAAAAAATCACTTTGCCTCCTCAACATCCAAAAACCTACATGAAGTTGCAGCCTGCCATAAATAGGCAATGCTACTTACAAAAATCAAATCTTGTCAGAATCAAATAAAAACTGCAAGATCCTTCAAGACAGCCAAAAGAGGAGTACACAAGAAGTTTCGGGCCATTTCAAAATCATTTGGCCTAACTTCGCTTCTCCGATTAGCTGAACAGGAGCTCTCGGCGGTAACAGCATCAGAGACACCAAATCTTCGATCAGAGCCTATGGATAGTCTCAAAGTGCATCCAAAAGGCTCCACGTCAAGTTTCGAGTCAAACCGACAACGTTTGACCCTACATCAACCCTCGAACAGCTAAATCAAGTCTCTTGGCGGCGAGAACCACTGAGCCCATCACTCATCAAAAAGAGCACATGGACGGCTTCAAGATGCTTACAAAGGGCTACACGTCAAGTTTCAGGTCATTTCAACAACATTTAACCATACTTTAACTCTCGGAAGCCAAATCAGGCCTCTCGGCGGCAAAGCTCCCCGGGACCATGGTTTGCAAGAAAAAGCCAGTGGATCATCTTAAAATGACTCCAATAGGTTCCCTGTCAAATTTCAAGTCAATCGAACATTGGTTGACTGCACATCGAGGCACGACATCTTCCTCGCAACAAAATTAAGTCTACTGGCAACAGGACCCCAAATGGCTTCAAAACTTGAAGAAAAGCCTACGGTTGGTCTTATTTATTGCTCACCAGGCTTCACCTCAAATTTCAGGGCATTCCGACATTGTTTGACCCAGTTTCAGCTTCTGACGGAAAATCGGCAGCTTTACTCGACAAAGACTTCGACTTTCCCAGAAAATTGAAAACTTTTCACTCCAAAATGCAAGGATTCTCATTAAGTTTTCTACAGGGAAATCAGGCCAACAAATTTGAAAAAATGTCAAGAAAAATATAGAAGAAAAAAGAATGGAAAAATACCTCAAAACGGCCGTAAAACGGGGACCAAAGGGGAAAATTCCCCCCAGGGTCGCAGACCCCCACGACCCTGGCCCAAGGTCGCAGGCACCGGCGACCTTGTGCATGGTCGCCGACGACCATGGAACCCCGGGTCGCCGGGTTCGCCCCGGAAGGCCCGTTTTCCATCATTTTTTCGCGATTCGAAGCTTCCAACTCCTGGGATTTTCCAAAATTCATACTTTTGTGGCACCAAATCCTTCGACATCAGTCAAAATCACGGGTCAGTCGTCAAGAGTATCAAAATCAACATTGATCACCAACCGGTCAACCAAAAAAGTATGCTTTCTACCTGATCGATCGAGAAATCGACAGGACAGATGGCACCGACCCGCTGTTGACAATAATGCCTGAAGTTATGTGGTCATCCGATGTTGATCTACATGAAGATCCATCAATGATCATTGCCAGAAGAATCCCAAAAGACGCGGCACAGCCCGCGACTCTTCAACTACTCAGCGACCACTTAATGCGATTAATTGACTAGCTTTATTGAAGTCATTAATTCATTTCTTTGAACGGCTCAATCAGAAGCGAGCATCCAGGAGTTACAAGTCAATTGATTCATGGCATTTAACCCATGAAACTCCTCCCATCATGGCGATTGAAGGCGATTAGATGCCATCAATCTCCACTGACCAATCAGAAGCCAAGAAAAAGGATTTACAATATAAAGAAATAAATCTTGTAACTCCTCCCTTTATGTAGCTTTATGACAATTAAGGCTCATAAATTCTCCTAAATGGCTACCAAGAGCCTATAAATAGGAGAGCATCCCAAGCATTCCAGACACTTCAGAAAATCCGGAAATCCAGACAAAAAAAGGCATCAGGAATCTAAGAGAAAGAAAGAGAGAAAACTCTGTTGAAGTTCTACGTCGACCACCGCTACAAGGTGACAAAAGTCCCTTAGGGGGTACCCCCCCCCCAAGGTCCTCGCCTTCTTCTTCTGTTTCCAATGGCCTAGACGTGGCTTTTCAGCTCGTCTACTTAGCTTTTTATTGGACATAGGACCTCCACTTGGTCTTTGTCCTCTAAAAATTTGAGGTTATAGCCAAGCCAAGCGAATCAAGAGCATCCTCTATTCTCATCTGCATGGATAATGGCGAAGTCCACATATGGCTTGCGATCGTCAATTTGAATGAGTCCCCCACAATCTCTTGAGAAGTTAGTGAAAGTCCAAGATCGAATCCTAGAGGGGGGGTGAATAGGATTGCTACTAAAAACTTAGACCATTTTTGAACATTTTATCTTTTAGGTGACTTATGCTTTGATGATGGTAAATTAGCTTGAGAAGAGGAAGAGTTTCTAAGTTATGCATTCATAATCAAAAGACAACTACAATCTCTATTCAATCTCACACCCAAACATAAAATCAACAATCATAAAAAGAGAGCTAAACATCAATCACCATAACACAACCAATTATAGTGGTTCGGCCAAATTGCCTACATCCACTCTCGATTACCCTACCAGATTTCACTAATCAATTTAAGGTTTAGGATCACCTCAAACCTTACAACCTCATCACTATGCTTTTCAAGGATAAACATAAACCTTTACATCACAACAGGTGCTTTTCAAGGCTAAACACCAACCTTTACAACATAGAATTTTCTCTTGAGTAAAATGCCTATTTATGCATGGATGAGAGAACAAATTAAACACAATGTATTGCCTCTAGATAAACTGAATAGAAAATGAAAACTCAACTACTAAGAGCATGCATATGAATGATAAAGTTTATGACTAATGCATGAACTAGAAGGCACTCCTTCTCTTTTTAAAAGATGAAAATTCAAATGATGTAAAGATGTTAATCATATGTATGAGAAAGAGTTGAATGACAAACACATGTGAATGAAATAGTCATATGTTGATTTCATAAAGCTAAAGGTTTTCAAAGATCAAAGCATGTTATGAAAAGCAACAACATCTTAAGAAGAGAGCTAACAATTTGATCATGCTTAAAAGAAAACAAAAATGAAGAAACTAAGCATGAAATAGAAATAGAGATTTAGAAAGCACACCCATTTTAAAAGATTAAAGATTGAAAAGTTGGAATGCCTCCATAATCCCTTTAGAAAAGCTCTTGAAAAGTTCCTCTCTTTTGGCCTCAAAAGTTCTCAAAAAATCAACAAGCTTTCCCAAAGAGAAAGTCACTTTTTATAGAAAATAGTGCTCCCAACGGATAGCTATCGGTCAGTCAAAAACTAGGTGTCGGTCAACCGACAGCCCAACGGTTACAAGCCAATGGCTATATTTTTGAAAAAATTGCTGACCAAGAAACACTTAGCGGTTGACCGACATCATCGGTCGACCGACATGGAACCGATCCCGGAACCGACAGAGCAAAAATGCTGAAAATGAAGCTCTCTGATAATGGAACCGACGAGGTCTCGGTCTGAAGAATTATGCACTGTCGGTTGACTGACATGTGCCAACGATTTGACCGACAGAGAAGGTCTGAAAATTGTAACTCTCTGGAAATGGAACCGACAGAGCCATCGGTTGGACCCGGTTCATATGTCGGTCAGCCGACATTAACCGACAGCCTGACCGACAGGCTATACAACCAGAAATCCTGAAGTTCTGAAGGATTTTCAAATAAATCAAAGTTTATGGAAGAAAAATATGCATGAGGATCCTAAGATAAGGAAAGCATGAATGAGAGAGAGGTCAAGCTATGAAAATGAACGCATCCAATCAAATTGCAACAAAATAAAAACTCTAACAATCTCCCCCTTTGCAATTTGATGGCAACTCTAGAAGCTTGACACTCTCTCATACTCCATGAACTAGAACACCAACTTCTTTGGACATTTAAGGAGCTTTGGATATTTTGGAGCTTTGGATTTTCCTTGCGAGAGCAACTAGGCAAAGCTTCTCCCCCTCAACTTGATAGACCTTGATTCATCTCCCCCTCAATTTGAGACCACTCAATATCACTTTATGATTCTCTCCCTCTTTGACATCTAATTGCAAAGGATCCTGCCCAACAACAAGAAGGCACACACCTTGTTAGTAGCACCTGTTTATAAGAGATATGATAAAAAGGAAATGCAATAACAGGTGATTAGCCAACAAGAGTTCAGATTTCAGGGCAAGGGTCAATGCCCAATTGATGTCGTAGTTTGATGAACCTTTCATTTCCAAGGGGTTTAGTAAATTGGTCAGCCAATTGAGAATCAGTTGGAACAAAAAGTAACTCAATAGAGCCTTGATCAGCATGATCACGCAAAAAGTGATAGCGAATGTCAATGTGTTTAGTGCGAGAATGCTGAACAGGATTTTTTGAAATGCTAATGGCACTTGAGTTGTCACACATGATAGGCATACAATGTTGTGGAACATTATAATCTAACAAGGTTTGTTTCATCCACAACAATTGAGCACAACAGCTACCTGCAGCTATATATTCAGCTTCTGCAGTAGACAGAAATACTGAATTTTTCTTTTTGCTATGCCAAGCTACTAAGCAATTTCCTATGAAGTAGCAACATCCACTGGTGCTTTTCCTATCATCTATTGATCCTGCCCAATCAGCATCACTGTATCCAATTAGTTGCAAAGATGAGTCACAAGGATACCAGATGCCATAATGAGATGTCCCATTGATATATTTAAAGATACGTTTAACAGCTTTAAGGTGGGACTCACGAGGATCCGATTGATATCTAGCACACATTCTAACACTAAAAGAGAGATCAGGTCTACTAGCAGTAAGATAGAGAAGGCTTCCTATCATACTACGATAGAGTTTTTGGTCTACTTTGGTACCCTTTAGGCCACTAGAAAGTTTTGAAGTAGATCCCATGGGGTTGCTACTAGGCTTAGAGGTTTCTAGACCAAACTTCTTAATGATTTCCAAGGAAAATTTGGACTGACTAAGAAAGATTCCTTTCTCAGTTTGGTTAACTTGAAGACCTAGGAAGAATTGCAGGGGACCAACTAGACTCATCTCAAAGGTGGAACTCATTAATTCTGCAAATCCTTGAGCCAATTTTTCTGAAGTAGATCCAAACACTATATAATCAGCATAGATTTGAGCTACAAGAATGTCTTGATCAATTTGCTTGATAAACAGAGTCTTATCAACTTTCCCACAGTCAAAATCATTTTCAACCAGATGATTTGTAAGCTTTTCATACCAAGCCCTTGGTGCTTGTTTTAATCCTTATAGAGCTTTCTTGAGTTTGTAGACATACTCAGGATGATGAGGTTCTTCAAAGCCTTCTGGTTGAGTAACATAAGCATCTTCTTCAATTTCTCCATTCAAGAAGGCACTTTTGACATCCATCTGAAATAGTTTGATTCTCATGCTACTCGCATAACTCAATAGGATTCTTATGGACTCCAATCGGGCTACAGGAGCAAAAGTTTCTTCAAAATCAATTCCTTCTATTTGAGCATATCCTTTTGCTACTAGTCTTGCCTTGTTTCTCACAACATTTTCAGATTCATCTGACTGGTTCTTGTAAATCCACTTAGTGCCATTGGGATTTTTCTCTGTATGTAATGGAACAAGATCCCAAACATCATTTTTCTTAAATTGATTCAATTCTTCTTGCATAGCTTCCATCCATTCAGATTTTGATTCAACCTCAGAAAAATTCTTGGGCTCGATTTGAGAGACAAAGGAGTAATGAGCACATAGATTATGAACTTGTTTCCGGGTCATGACCCCACTACCGATATCTAAAATAATATTATCCAATGTATGATTTTTCATGATTTTGGTTGGAACAGTAGCTTTGGATGGAATGATATCACTTTTATCTTTACGACTTGGTTGATCAGTATCAATTTCAACTTCATCATCATCTTGAAGAGTTCTTCCAATTTGATTTATATCATCGATGACAACATGAGCTGACTCCATTATGGTCATGGTTCTATGATTAAATACTCTGTATGCTTTGCTCCTTTCAGAATAGCCTAGGAAAATTCCTTCATCAGATTTAGGCTCAAATTTCTCCAACTGCTCTCTATCTCTTAGAATATAACATTTGCTTTCGAACACTTTCAAATACCCCAAATTAGGTTTTCTTTCAAAATAAAGTTCATAGGGGGTCTTGTTGGTATTCTTACTGAGATAGACTCTATTTATAAGATTATAGGCAGTATTCACAGCTTCAGCCCATAGATTACGAGGAAGACTCTTTTCATTGAGCATGGTCCTAGCCATTTCTAGCCATTTCTTGAATCACTCTATTTCTTCTTTCTGCTACTCCATTTTGTTGAGGAGTTTTAGGAGCTAAATATTGATGATTAATCCCATGATTCTCACAAAATTTGGCAAATTTTTCATTTTCAAATTCTCCTCCATGATCACTTCTGATCTTCTGAATTTTACAATCCTTTTCAACTTGTATCTTGTTGCAAATTCTTATGATTTTGTCTACAACATCTGATTTAGCATGAAGAAAAGCAACCCATCCAAAATGAGAATAATCGTCTACCATAACCAGAATAAATTTCTTTCCTCCAACACTTTGCACAGGTGCAGGTCCAATCAAGTCCATGTGGATTAATTCAAGAGGACGAGAAGACGATATATCCTTTAAACCTTTGAAGCTTTTCTTGATTTGTTTACCCAGTTGGCAAGGCTTACAGATTTCAGATTTTTCAGCACTCAACTTGGGAATTCCTTTCACAATTTCATTCTTGGATAGGATATTCATCAATTTAAAGTTTATGTGACACATCCTTTGGTGCAATAAGTAATTCTCTTGATCTTTAGCTATCAAGCACCTAGATTCATTGTCATCACATTCTTCTATAACGTAAATATTTCCTTTTGTCCTTGATCCAGTAAGAATGACTTGGTTAGTTCTATCATTTACCACTTTGCAAGAATGACTGTCTAAGACAACTTTGTTTCCTTTGTCACATAATTGGCTAATGCTAAGAAGATTATGCTTCAATCCTTCCACAAGAAATACATCATTTAGAGTTGGTATTTGATCTCCTTTCACACTTCCCTTGCCAATGATTTGAGCTTTACTATTGTGTGGGGAGATTTTCAAGACACCAGGATTATGCTGATCTCGGCTATTAGATGTCAATTAGCACGTCCTCGTGTCATCCAGACACACCTCGGGATGAAGGCCTCGGCCGAAACCAGGCTGACTTCGGCTGCCAATGCCGAGTTCGGTTACCAGGGTTGACCTCGGCTGTGTGCCTAACCCCGGCGGAAGAAGCCGGGACGGAAGCCGAAATGAAGAGAAACCCTGGTCTCGCCCCCACGCCCGCCACGTCACCAGACACGTGGCGGAGTAGGGGCGCGAGCCAGAGAGACAGATGGGCCATCCCAGCCCTCCACAATCTTCGCCAGATCTCTGACAAGGCGGCATCCAGCGGCTGTAGCCAAATCAGAGCAGAGCCCGAGGATGGATCCGATGGGACCTCTACCGCCAAAGACATCCAACACGATCAGGCCCAACATGACATGCATTTAATGCAATATGGGCTGATCGGACTGGCAATAAATGCAGTGTGGGCTGATCGGACTGGCAATAAATGCTTTGTGGGTTATGATGGACCCGCATTTATTACTTTGTGGGCTAATGAGAGCTTCCCATCAAATCAAGGGGCCCACTCCAAGATATCAGGTAGAATTCTCTATAAATGGACCAACATTCCACAACAAAGGTACGCAATATACACACTTGAGAGCTGTTACTCTGCCTCTTTTCTTCCTCTCCTTCCTTAGTTCAGTTCAAACACTAACTTAGGCATCGGAGAGCCTTGCGCCACTCAAGCCAGGGTCCTCTGACCGTTTGCTCTTCCCTTTTCAGGCTTTGAGGCAGCTGATCTTCACCTTTCATTTGGATAAGTCCTATAGGCACCCCTAATCTTGTGAGTCATCATTTTTGCACTTACAATTGGTGCCGTCTGTGGGAGAGTATTAGCCCAACTTTCCCAAATACCATGCCTCCAAAAGCTAAGAAAGGTGGATAGTCTTCAAGAGCGATGATCCAGCGACCGGGCCCGTCGACGGACGCCCCTCCTCAAGGGCGATCCGGAGCGGGGCTTGGCGCGTCTGCAGGCAAGGAGCGCCCAGACTCACACCTCTCCGTCAAAATTCCTTTCCAAGAGCAAGTTGAGGATTCGTCTCCGAGCGAGGAAGTCACGCCTCCCCGACAGGACGAGCGGCGGCAGGAGCGTCCCCAGATGGACAAAGCCATAGCAGTTAGCAAGCCACACCGGCCGCGACACCTCGCTGACGGAGGGGATATCGCAGCTCAAAACACCCTTATCTAGGAGCAGGATAAGTTAATTCGCCAGCTCCAGCAGCAACTGAAAGCAGCAGGAGCCACCTCGTTGAGGCAGCCCTCCGAGCGCCAAGGCGAAAAGAGAGCCGCCCAGAGCAAGGCGGTCCAGTCCTCCCCCGAGGATTTGAGAGCCTATCTGGACGAAAAGCGCAGTCGGGCCCGCGACGAAGGCTCGAATAATAGCCTAAGTCGTCGTGGTCGGGACAGACGAGCTCATAGTCATCACAGTCAAGGCCACTCGAAGCGGAAGTCAGAAGCACTGTCACCAGAGAAGGATGACGAGCAGGAGCGGCTCGACAGGCGTATTAAACTAGCTCTTCCGCATAACTTGGAGATGGCTGGCCTCGCCCGAGACCAGCAAGATATCTACGGTCCCACCGATCTGGGGATCTCCCCCTTTACACGGGATATCGAGGAGACTCCCCTGCCCAAGAAGTTCTCTGTCCCGCGGTTCATCCCTTACGACGGAGTCTTAGATCCAGCCGCTCACCTCCGGCACTTCTCTCAGAGGATGTCCATTTGGGGGAACGAGGGCCACCTCAACTGCAAAGTCTTCTCCTCCAGTCTGGGCGACCTCTCCTTGAAGTGGTTCTGTGCCCTCCCGAAGAAGTCTATCTCGAGTTGGAGACAGTTCCAGCTCTCCTTCTTGAAGAAGTTTCAGGCCTATAGCGTCGTCCCCAAGACCAATGCTGATATACTGGCCCTGAAGATGAAGCAGGGCGAGACCATCACCAAGTTCGCCAGACGGTTCTAGGCGACTTACAGCCAAATCAAAGTTTCAAAGGACGAAGTGGCAGTCTTCGCCTTCCAGAATGCTCTGTTACCAGGAAACGAGCTCAGGAAAGACCTGGTCGGAGACCCCGAAACCTCCGTGCCAGCCTTGATGTCCAGGATAAAGCGCTATGTCGCCCGGGAGGAAGATGATATTCGGGCCCTGGAAAACCACGGCGCGGGATAAAAGGATAGGGGCAACCAACCCCCTAGAAAGGACAAGAAGCCGTTCCGGAAAGAAAAACCGCACTAAGCTTGGGTTTCGACCTCAGCAAAGACCCCAACGTCCAAGTTTGGGGGCAGCAGGAAGCCCAGGCCTCCCTCTAATCCCTATCAAGCAGTGAGTACCATCTTCAGGGAGCCGATCCATCAGATCATGCACAAGATCAAGCACAGGCCATTCTTCAGCTGGCCTCAGCCCATGCAAGGCGACCCCTCCTCCCATGACCAGGACAGGTTTTGTGCCTACCACAAGCAGAATGGGCATAAAACCGAGGAGTGCAGAATCCTGAAATCTCACCTGGAGAAGCTCGTCAAGGAAGGCCACCTGGAGGAATACATCAAGACGGGAGATGCTGGCAGCGGCCGAACTCATCAGAGCGCTGACAAGGACCCGGACAGCGACGAATTTGAAAAGATCATCAATATCATCCATCTGGCGCCCTCTTCTCCCTCCCCCAGGGGCGGCACCCAGGGTCTTGCCGAGGCCAGGCAGGCCTCTCATGGGAAGGAGGTGATGAGGGCTGAGCTCGGACCAGCGTCCAAGACAGAGCGGCGCGAGCGCCCAGCTATCTCGTTTTCAGATAACGACCTTGAGAGAATGCAGCTTCCCCATAACGATCCCCTGCTCCTGACGATGAAGCTGCGAGACTTCATAGTGAAAAGGATCCTCGTCGACTTCGGCAGTTCATCCGAGATCCTCTACTACGGGTGCTTCAAGAAGATGGGACTCTCAGAGGCTGATTTGAAAGAGGCCCGTATGCCCCTAATAGGATTCAGCGCCAAACCTGTCTACCCTAAAGGAAAGATCACTCTTGAGACCAGGGTGGGTGGAGCCTCTATGATGACCGACTTCCTAGTAGTGAATGCCCCTTCCCCCTACAATGCTAATATGGGCAGGACGTGGCTCCACGGGATGGAAGCAGTTCCTTCCACTTTCCACCAGAAGCTGAGGTTCGTGCTTGAGGACAAAGAGGGTAGGATGGAGGTGGTTACTGCGGACGGGGATCAGCAGCTGGCCAGGCAGTGTATGATGGCCGTAGTCCCTAGAGAGAAGGAGCCGAAGCGAGTACATGTGGCAGAATTTGAAAGGGGGTTGGACGAGATCGGCTGAGATCCTGAGAAGAAGAGTATTGAAGACCTAGCCGAAGTCCGGATCGATCCGCTCGGCCCATACAAATTCTTCCTGATCGGCAGCCAGCTCCCCGACCCCGAGAGAGCCGAGCTCTCGAGATTCCTAATGCAGAACAGAGACGTCTTCACCTGGACTCCGAGTGAAATGCCTGGGATCAGCCCTGAGGTTATGTGCCACATGCTGAACGTGGATCCCAACCACAAGCCAGTGGTGCAGAAGGCCCGGAGAACAGGGTTGCAGCAGACAGAAGCTGTGGTCGAGGAGGTCGACAGGTTGCTAGAAGCCGGCACGATCAGGGAGGTCCAATACCCAGTCTGGTTAGCCAATACGGTGGTGGTCAAGAAGAAAACTGGCAAGTGGAGGGTGTGCGTCGACTTCACCGACCTCAACAGGGCTTGCCCAAAGGACAACTTCCCACTTCCGAAGATTGATCAGATGATCGACGCCACTGCCGGCCATGACAGGATGAGCTTCTCGATGCTTATCGAGGCTACCATTAGATCCCGATGTTTGAGCCGGACGAGGAGAAGACTGCTTTCATAACCCCCCGCGGCACTTATTGTTTTAAGGTGATGCCCTTTGGACTGAAGAACGCAGGGGCAACTTATCAGCGTCTCGTCACAAAGATGTTCCAGGCTCAACTCGGCAAAACCATCGAAGTCTACATTGACGACATGGTCGTCAAGTCCAAGCAATCTCACGACCACCTGGTGGACCTGGCTCAAGTCTTCAGCATCCTACGAGAGTTTAAGCTCAAGTTGAACGCCTCCAAGTGCGCTTTCGGCGTCCCTTCCGGTAAATTCCTCGGAAGCCTAGTGACACGGAGGGGGATAGAAGCCAACCCAGACCAGATCACGGCGATCCTGGGAATCCAGAGCCCGACTACCACCAAGGAAGTCCAAAAGCTGACTGGCATGGCCGCCGCACTCAACCGCTTCATCAGCAGATCATCAGATAAGTGCCGGCCTTTCTTTCAGCTCTTAAGAAAAAATTTAAAATTTCAATGGACTCCTGAGTGCGACCAAGCATTGGAAGCACTCAAAACTTATCTTTCTTCACCACCTTTGCTCTCTACCGTAACCCAGGGGGAGACATTATATTTCTATATGGCGGTCTCGGATCACGCGGTGAGCTCTGTCCTCATCAGAGAGGACGGCGAAACACAAAAGCCAATCTATTACACGAGCAAGATCCTCCTTGATGCCGAGACCAAATACCTTTTGCTCGAGAAGCTCGCGCTGGCACTCGTCAGTGCCTCCCGCAAGCTCTCTCACTATTTTCAATCCCACACCATTGTGGTTATTACGGAGCATCCACTCCGGTCCATCTTCAAAAAAGCTGACTTTTCCGGAAGAATCTCAAAGTGGGCAGTCGAATTGGGGCAGTATGACATTCAATACCGTCCCAGGACTGCGATCAAAGCCCAGATTCTGGCAGACTTCATTGTTGAGTTCGTCTCTCCGAGCTCGGCTCCGACCTAACCCGGCAACGAACTAGGGGGCCTAGGGCATCAGAATGAAGTCACTGAGGTCGGCGAACCCTCTTAGAACCAAGTCCTCGACTCGGCATGGAGAGTCTTCGTCGACGGCCCGTCTACCACCAAAAGGGCCGGCGCCGGCATAGTCCTCCAATCGCCAGAAGGACTGGTCATAGAGCAAGCCTTGACCTTGGACTTCAAAGCGACGAACAACGAAGCTGAGTATGAAGCTCTGATTGCAGGACTGAACAGCACCCGAATCATCGGAGCCCGGCAATTGGTGGTCTTCAGCGACTCACAACTGGTAACTAGCCAACTAACTGGAGACTACCAAGCCCGGGACGACAGGATGGCGGCCTATCTAGCCCTCGTAAAGAGACTGCTCGCTCATTTCCAAACAGTTGAGGTCAGACAGATCTCCAGAGATACAAACACGCACGCTAATGCACTCGCAAATCTAGCATTCGCTGTTGAAGCAGGAAAGAAAAGAACCGTTGAGGTTGGGTCGATATCGAGATAAAGCTTAGAGCTCCATTCATCTCAGCAGGTTCTTTGCCTCGATCTCGGCCCAAGCTGGATGGACCCGATCATCTCCTACCTCAAGGACGATCAGCTCCCCGAAGGCAAGGACGAAGCTCACCGGATCAGACTCAATGCAGCTCGATTCTGGCTATCCCCTGAAGGCAAGCTCTACAAAAAGTCCTTCACAGGTCCTTACCTCCAATGCGTCCATCCAAGCAAGGTTGAAGACTTCTTGTATGAGATCCACGAAGGAATCTGTGGAAGCCACATCGGAGGACGGTCACTAGCCTACCGAGCTATAAGCCAAGGTTACTGGTGGCCGTATATGCAGAAGGACGCGCAGGTATATGCCAGGAAATGCAAAAAGTGCCAGAAGTTCTCCCATTCTCTTCATCAACCGCACAGGACCTGAGCCCCCTCTCTAGTCCATGGCCCTTCGCTCAATGGGGGCTGGACATCGTTAGACCTCTCCACCGGGCTCCAGGAAACAAGAGATGGTTGATAGTTGCTACAGATTACTTCACGAAGTGGGTAGAAGCTGAACCGCTGTCCTCCATCACTGAGAGGGACTCCAAGAACTTCATGTGGAAAAACATCATAACGAGGTTGGGCATCCCTAGGACTCTGATCTAGGACAATGGGACTCCGTTCGATTCCAACTTCTTCAGAGACTTCTGTCAAAGGCATGGCATCAAGAACCACTACTCCACCCCGGCGTACCCGCAGAGCAATGGTCAGGCCAAAATTTCTAACAAAATACTACTTGACGGCCTGAAGAAGCGACTGGACAGGGAGAAAGGAAGATGGGTAGAAGAGCTCCCCAGCGTACTATGGGCGTACAGGACAACCCCAAGGCGTTCCACCTCGGCGACACCTTTCTCTCTAGCCTACGGGATGGAGGCGGTCATTCCCTTGGAAATTGGCCTCCTTACCCTGAGAACAGAGCTTACTGACCAAGGCCGAAACGAGATGAACCTGGCAATGGAGCTAGACCTGGCCGACGAGCGCCGAGAAGCAGCGGCCATACGATTGGCCGACTACCAGCAACGGCTAGCCAGAGGATACAATGAGAGGGTTAGGGAGAGAAGTTTCTCAGTAGGAGAACTGGTCCTGAAGAAGACTCTCCCAGCTGACAGAGATCCAAATGAAGGCAAACTAGCCCCGAAGTGGCACGGCCCGTTCAGGGTGGTTTCAGTAGCAGGGCGATCTTCTTACAAACTCGAAGACTTGGAAGGCAGGCAATTGCCGACACCATGGAATGCATCCCACTTGAAGAAGTTCTTTTTCTAAGATGTAATGGGAGTCTCATGATCAATAAAAGGAGCATTCACCCTGTCATCAATCTGTGCCACCTTGTCTGAGTTTGGCAGCTTCGGGTTCATACACCCAGTCTTCCCTAAACTTTGGGTTCACGCGCCCATGGACTAACTTAGGGTTCATACACCCAGTCGCTCCTAAAACTCTGGGTTCATACACCCTGGGACTGACTTCGGGTTCATACACCCAGTCTTCCCTAAACTTTGGGTTCACGCGCCCATGGACTGACTTAGGGTTCATACACCCAGTCGCTCCTAAAACTCTAGGTTATACACCCTGGGACTGACTTCGGGTTCATACACCCAGTCTTCCCTAAACTTTGGGTTCACGCACCCATGGACTGACTTAGGGTTCATACACCCAGTCGCTCCTAAAACTCTGGGTTCATACACCATGGGAATGACTTCGGGTTCATACACCCAGTCTTCCCTAAACTCTGGGTTCATACACCCTGGGACTGACTTGGGGTTCATACACCCAGTCTTCCCTAAACTTTGGGTTCACGCACCCAGGGACTGACTTAGGGTTCATACATCCAGTCGCTCCTAAAACTCTGGGTTCATACACCCCCCCAAGATCAATCCCGGACCCAGGCTCGCATGGCCGAAATCCTCGAAATCCTGGGTTCACCTCGGCCAATTTTGGATTCACCTCAGCCAATTCCGGGATCACCTCGGCCAAGGGAAAGATAGCACAGAAGTGCAGAAAAGTATTGCAAGCACAGAAATACAGAAAAGCAATGCAAGCACAGAAATACAGAAATGCAGAAAAAAATAGAGAATTGCAAAGATGCAGAGTACACAGTTCATTTGGATCAGAAACTTCATTTTTATTAAAAATATTATCCTCATTACATGGGTTGCAGAAAAGAAAAGCAAAATACAATAAGGAGGCTCGCAGTCCTCCAAAAATAGAAAAAGAAAGGAAGCTTCGAGACTGATCTTCGCTGGTCCACTGCTTGGAGATTCTGGGAGGTTCTGATCTTCACTGACTCTTCAGTCTGGTCCTCGGTGCCAGGAGCTCTACAATACCCTTTGGTTGGTCAGACCAAAATTTGCATACAAGCTCGAGCTCCTGGTCCACTGATTGATCTTCAGCCCGCAGGCTTCCCGATCTGGTCCTCAATGCCACACAAGACCCTGTAGGATCAAGTGCGCAACCAACTCCCAGCCACATCGACAAGAGTTAATCTCCTCCCAGCCGCATAGGCAGGAGTTGATGCGGGAGTTAGCCGTGGACCCGCGTTCAGAGAACGCGTGGTCCACGGGGACCGTCTTCAGAGAACGCGCAGACCACGACCGTTAGGGGGAGTGCCTCCCGGAAAGAATGATGTTCATTCACTGAAGGTTCGTTCAGTGCAAAGATTTCTAAAATCCTAGAAAGTGAAAATGCTAGAGTGTCTGACAGAGAAAGACGGGTCTTCATGATTATAACAGAGAAGAAGGGTCACTGGTTCAGGTTCTTTTTCTCTCCCATGGCGGACTTACCCCACATATTTATAGGGGGAAGGAAGGCTTAGCACTCAAGGAAATTTATGAGGCGAGGTCTCCCATGCCTCGCGTGGAGTGTACGTTTTCTACAAATTGACTGATGGCTCTGATCGTGGCACGTGGAGCCATCCGCTCATTTTCTACATCGACCATACCGCTGCACTTACTGCCATTTATGGGCCTCAGAATACGGAATATCGAAGCGGATAACCATGAAGACCGTTCGGTACCCTCTCTCCAACTCAGGACTCTCATGTCACAATATTCAGCCGGACTCAAACACAAAGAAACCGGACTCAAAAAGAAAAAGAAAGAAGAAAGCTCAATTGAACAACTTAGCTTTTCATTTCAAGAAAAAAAGGTTACAAGCTAGTTCACATTACATTTCCAAAAGGCATAAAAACTACAAGTCAAAAGTAGGAAAAATACAATGAACAGATAGCTATAGGGACTTCGGCGCCTCAACCAGCACTATCACTATCTTTGGTGGACCAGCAGTCTCGGCAGCGCCCACGACCGTCCCGGGAACATCACTCGAAGGAGCAGCAGATGGAGCATCACCCGCTGGAGGGGCAGGAGGAGCGTCGCCAATAGAAGAGGTAATTGGAGCACCGTCCGGAAGAGGGCCAGCAATAGGAGCATCGACCTGGGCACTCTCGGTCGGCGAAGCAGGACTCGGCTCGGGATCCGGGCCAGAATACTTTGGCAAATTCTGATAGACCGGGTGGTCTTCAGGAACCCCCGCTCGTTTCAAAGCAGCCAGACACCCCTCCTCGAACGGAATGGAGGTGATCTCCTCCACCTGTCTCTCGTACTCCTCTGTGGCCTGGTCCACCCCCTTCTGAAAGGAAGCTTGGGCCTCGACCTGCAGTGAAACCTTCAGTTCAGCATTCTCCTTCCTCAGTCGCTCCACCTCGGTGTGCCAAGCCTTCAGTTCAGCATTTTCCTTCTGAAGCTTCTCTACTTCGGCACGCCTAGCCAGCACTTGGCATGCTGCCTCGTCGACTCTGCTGCCGAATCAGCCTTAATTTTTGCCAGCTCCGTCTCTAGCTCGGCCAGCCTTTTCGTCTTCACCCATATCTCACCCCTCAGCTGATGGGTTGTCGAGGTGAGATCGGTGATGATGACCAGCGCCACCTACAGCGGTGCAGTTGTCTCAGCGCTGCTCTTCTTTAGGTCCGCCAGCTCCTTCTTCAAATTCTCCCTCTCAGACTCAGTTGAGTGATCCTGGAGACGTTCTTGTCGCTCCTTTCCACCACCAACTGACGCCTCTGCACATTCTGCAAAAGAAAACAAATCAGACGGGAGTAGCCGAAATAAGGTACATCAGAAGGTCATCAAGAATACTTACAAGGAGAGCATCCTGGATCGCTGAGCCCAGCAGACTCTCATTGTCAAACTTCGCGTGCTGCTTCATGTCACGCGGGAGGGCACAGGCTTTGGCAAGAGCCCTGATGACGAGAGAGTTCCCCAGTACCCAATCCTCCACATTTAAGGGCTTCCCGAGCTGAGTCTCCAACCTCAGCCTCCATGCTGCTGGGGCAGCGCGAGGTTCGGAGGCCGATCCGGACCCTTGCCCTGCGGGGACGTTGGGATCGCGGACCATCTCGGTAGCAGCCCTGCTCGCTGGCACGCTCTTTTCAGGTGGAGCCTTACCTCCAGAAGCACGCACAGGCGTTTTGCTTTTCAGGGCCTGCTCGGCCCCCGAGTCTTTCTTCCCCGCCTTGGACCTCTTCCTGGGCGGAGACCCGTCCCTCGGGCGATCCGGTGAGCGCCTCAGCGCTCCCTCGCTCGGTGTAACGACGAGGGTGGAAGAAACAGCAGCGCCCCATGAGCCCGAAGCCACGCGGGCGCTGGTAGAAGAAGGCGTTGCTGTTGACACCAAAAATGTCACTTTGCCTCTTCAAGATCCAAAGAGCTACATGAAGTCGCAACCTGCCATAAATAGGCAATGCTACTTCCAAAAAAATCAAATCTTGTCAGAATCAAACAAAAACTGCAAGATCCTTCAAGATAGCCAAAAGAGGAGTACACAAGAAGTTCTTGGCCATTTCAAAATCATTTGGCCTAACTTCGCTTCTCCGGCAGCTGAAAAGGAGCTCCCGGCGGCGAAAGCATCGGAGACACCAAATCTTCGATCAGAGCCGATGAATGGTCTCAAAATACATCCAAAAGGCTCCACGTCAAGTTCCAAGTCAAACCGACAACGTTTGACCCTACATCAACCCTCGAACAGCTAAATCAAGCCTCTCGGCGGCGAGAACCACCGAGGCCATCACTCATTAGATAGAGCACATGGACGGCTTCAAAATGCTTGTAAAGGGCTACACGTCAAATTTCAGGTCATTTCGACAACATTTGACCATAGTTTGAGGCTCGGAAGCCAAATCAGACCTCTCGGCGGCAAAGCTCCCCGGGACCATGGTTTCCAAGACAGAGCCTATGGATCATCTTAAAATGACTCCAATAGCTTCTCTGTCAAATTTCAAGTCAATCGGACATTGGCTGACCGCACATCAAACCGCGATATCTTTATCGCGACAAAAGCAAGTGTACTAGTGATAGGACCCCAAACGGCTTCAAAACTCAAACAAAAGCCTATGGTTGGTCTTATTTATTGCTCAGCAGGCTTCACCCCAAATTTCAGGTCATTCCGACATCGTTTGACCCAGTTTCAACTTCTGACGGAAAATCGGCAGCTCTGCGCGACAAAGTCTTCGGCTTTCTCAGAAAATTGGAAACTTTGCAAAATAAAATGCAAGGATTCTCATCAGGTTATCCACAGGGAAATTAGGCCAATAAATGATCAAAAATGTCAAGGAAGAATACAGAATAAAAAAGAATAAAAAAACAGCAAAAACGGACACAAAACGGGACAAAAGGGAGGAAAACCACCCCAGGGTCTGCGACCCTGGGGCCCGGGATCGCCCGGTGGGCCCCGGAAACCCCGTTTTCCGCCATTTTTTCGGGATTTGAAGCATCCGGCCTCTGGTATTTTCCAAAATTCATACTTTTGAGACACCAAATCCTCTGACTTCCATCAAAAACATGGGTTAATCATCAAGAGTATCGAAAACAACATTGATCGCCACCCGGTCAACCAAAAAAAGTGTGCTTTCTACCCGACCGATCGAGAAATCGACAGGACAGATGGTACCGACTCGCTGTTGGCAACAAACACCTGAAGTTACATGGTCATCCGATGTCAATCTACATGAAGATCCATCGATGATCATCGCCAGAAGAATCCCAAAAGACGCGGCACGGCCCGCGACTCTTCAACTGCTCGGCAACCACTTAATGCGATTAATTGACTAGCTTTATTACAGTCATTAATCCATTTCTTTAGACGGCCCAATCAGAAGCAAGCATCCGGGAGTTACAAGTCAAGAGATTCATGGCATTTAACCCATGAAACTCCTCCCATCATGGCGATTAAAGGCGATTAAATGCCCTCAATCTCCTCGGGCCAATCAGAAGCCAAGAAAAAGGAGTTACAAAATAAAGAATTCAATCTTGTAACTCCTCCCTTTATGTAGCTTTATGACAATTAAGGCTCATAAACCCTCCTAAATGGCTACCTAGAAGCCTATAAATAGGAGAGCATTCCAAAGAAATCCAGATCGGAAAAAACATAGAGATCATCGGAAAAATGAGACAGATCCCAGATCAGAAAAAAGCACAGAAATTCAGAGAAAGAAAGAGAGAAAACTCTGCGGAAGTTCTACACCGACCACCGGTACAAGGTGACAAAAGTCCCTTGGGGGGTACCCCCCCCCCCAAAGGTCCTTGCCTTCTCCTTCTGCCTCCAAATGGCTTAGACGTGGCTTTTCAGCCCGTCTACTCGGCTTTTTATGGGACATAAGACTTCCTTTTGGTCTTTGTTCTCTAAAAACCTGAGGTTATAGCCAAGCCAAGCGAATCAATAGCATCCTCTGTTCTCATCTGCATGGATGATGGTGAAGTCCACATATGGCTTGCGACCATCAATCTGAACGGGTCCCCTACAATCTCCTGTGAAGTTAGATCCTCCTTTTCTTGCTTTTCATTGTAGTTTGTATTTTTTTTAAAAGAGACAAAAATCACAACTCTTGTCTTTCATTATTGATAAGGATTGTAAAACGGCTATAAACACCAAAATCGGTTATAAACGCCAAAAATCGGCTATAAACGCCAAAATCGGCAATAAATGCCAAAAAAATCGCCTTTCACGGCAAATCAAGAAAATGTCTCTTTTCTTAAATATATATGCAATGGAAAACTTGAAAGTAGTTGATTTCCTTTTTACTTGCGAAGGTTGATCTCCTGATCACCACTTGCAATTCCAAGTAAAATAGAAAATATGGCACACCCACCCAAAAAAATGTTGATGCACGCCCTTGCCCCCCAGTTACGAAAGGGTCGGACCCAACGGACTCCCACGTCCGCCGACCTCGGTAGGACCAGGCGCCAGGAGCGCAGTCCACCAAGCTGGCACACCCGGTGGGACCCGTTCATTTGAGAACACGATGCTAGAAATGAAATATTTGCATATCATATCTTTTGCTCTATGCTTATAATTCTTTTCTTGATTCCTTGGCTACCTTCTAATTGGTGGCCTATGTTGGATTCCGCATCTAAAAAAAAATGAGATGAGATTTTTTGGGAATTTCTAATTCTTTGAATTTATCTTCACTCTTTCTCTTTTCAAAAAAAAAATAAAACAAAAAATCAGATTTTTCATTTTGAATTCAAAATTGAGAAACCTTGATCCGTTCCTATTGTTCATCGCGCTTGCAGAAATGTTGAGCATGTTCGACTAAGGTTTTGGGGCATCGTTTCTCTTCGATGAGTTCATTAAAGATCTAAAAATATATATATATATATAAAAACAAAAAAATCAGATTTCTCATTTTGGATTCAAAATTGAGAAACCTTGATCCGTTCCTATCATTCATCGCGCTTGCAGAAATGTTGAGCCTATTCGACTAAGGTTTTGGGCCATCGTTTCTCTTCGATGAGTTCATTAAAGATCTAAATATATATATATAATAAAATTAAATAAAAATCAGATTTCTCATTTTGAATTCAAAATTGAGAAACATTGATCCGTTCCTATCGTTCATCGCGCTTGCAGAAATGTTGAGCCTGTTCGACTAAGGTTTTGGGCCATCGTTTCTCTTCGATGAGTTCATTAAATATATATATAAATAAAAAATAAAAATAAAAAAATAAAAAAATCAGATTTTTCATTTTGAATTCAAAATTGAGAAACCTTGATCCTTTCCTATCGTTCATCGTGCTTGCAGAAATGTTGAGCCTGTTCGACTAAGGTTTTGGGCCATCGTTTCTCTTCGATGAGTTCATTAAAAATAAAAAAAATATAAAATATAAAATATAAAAAAAAAAAAAAAAAGACATAGACCACTAAGGTTAAACCAACTGCGTTCTTTGATCATGGTTGATTCAAGAAAAGCCTTGTCCAGAGTGTGGAGACAGCTTGACTGTTCTAGGCAAGGGTCCTCCAAACGGGTTCATTAAGTAATCCTACCCTTACCTGGGGGCAATTCTATCAATCAAGATTTCATAAGACCGGGTTAGGAGGCCTATGTGTACTCTCTCATCTTTTAAATAAATTTTTTTTCAAAAAATAAAATTTTTAAAAATAAAAAATTTTAAAATAAAAAATAAAAAAATAAAAAAATTTCAAAAAGAAAATCTTAAAAATAAATAAATAAATAAGATTTTTTTTAAAAAAAATCTTCAAAAAAAAAACTTCCGTCATTTTGGGTTTAGATTGGAGAAATCTTGGTCTTCTCCTTTCTGAGCACTGGCGCTCGCGGAAATCGCTGAGCCCGTGTTCAGATTGGAGTGTCTTTTGCTCTCTTTGATGAACCCGATATTGGCCTTTCAAAAAAAAACTCGTCATTTTTGGATTCAGATCCGAGAAATTATGGTTCATTTCTTTTTTAGCACTGGCGCTCGCGGAAATCGCTGAGCCCGTGTTCAGATCGGAATACCATCTGCTCTTTTTGATGAATCCAATCTTGACCTTTCAAAATAGAGAATCTCATCTCATGGATGCGGTCTCAAAACATTTGTGTCTAGCGGTACTAGTACGCCCTTTCAGGGTCTACTGTATTGCGACCGGCACATCTGTAACTCCAACTTTATATTCTTCTTACCTCGAGCAAGCTCTGCTTCTCGATAAGTTGAATTTAAGTTCACAATTGCTTCTAGCAGTCACTGGGACGCTCATTCTAGGCTTACCATACCTGCGATCAGAACAATTGTACCCTCTATGGCATTTTGCCTTCTTCATATTGCTTGGGTCATCTTCCTCGAGCAATTTGAAAAGACAAAACCATAGAACTTCCCATTTATGATCATTATAATCTTGTGATTACCAATGGATGTGGTCCTGTTTCAGAAATTTTCGAAAAAAACTAACAATGGCAGCATCGCTTACCATTACTTTCGATGAGAACAAGCACCAACTCATGCTTCAACAGAAGCAAACCACCTACAAGCGCCCCATCAGCTGCCGAAGCGTAAACTCCCTCGGCAACTCTCTAAGCTCCGGGTCGACCTCGACTCCCCGGACTATCGTCTTTGGGACGCTGGAACCATTCCCACTTCCCAAGGAACAAACTGCTCCTTCCAAGAAGCAAAAACTCGCCTCTCAATGTGTCACTACCGTGACACCAAAGGCGAGCACCAGAAGGCCCGAAGCCCGTGGCAGCCCCACGAAGCCTCAACCCTCAAACGACCAGGTCTATCCCAAGACTTGGTCCCCAAGATCTTCACCAAAATAGAGAAGGTCCCAAACATCTACCAAGCCAGCATTCCTGGCCCCACTCAAGGAGAACCAGTTCTATCCTCTTGCTTACATGAAAGAGGAGAGACCCATCTCCAACCTAACTTCCAAGTCATCCCAGCATGAGCCGGCTTGTTCCTACAAGCCCAAAATCAGATCATGCATCATAAGGCCTTTGCAAGCACCTGCTAAAACCTACAAACTCGTAGTTCGAGCCTTCATCTCTACAGGGGCCGAACTCCAAAAATTCAAAGCTTCGCTGCAACAGGTAAAGGACAGGGTTCGCATCCTGTCCTTGCCCAGCTACAAAGAAGACAGGCTCGGCTGCTGCGCCCGAGGGAGCACATCCTTCATCGTCAAAGCCCAGCCAGAGCTGACCGAAGCTCAAATTGCTCGTTGCATGCGCCGCCGCGCGTCATATAGACAAAAGAGACTAGAGAAGCAAAGGACCCAGCCTCCTACACTTCAAGTCTCTCCCAAATGGGTCAAAAAAGAAAGACCCAACCAAGTTGCTGCCGTCCATATGGTTGGAAAAACCAGAAGCCGCCAAAAGTCAGCAACAAAAATCCATGTTCGACGTCCGATGACCCGCAGCGTCTCAAGGACAAGAAGACATTCAGAAGAATCCCCTGCTCCTTCAAGCAAAGGACGGCAGAGTGATCCTTCCTCAAGCTCTTCATCAAAAAGAATGAGCCCCAGCTCAGTCACCAGGACAGTTTCTTCGTTCGAATCACGAAGGATGAACGTCTTGGCTACAAATTCTGAGCCACCACCCCGCAATCCACCTCCAGATGATGCGATCACCAGCATCCAGCAGTTGGAACAAGGCCAACAGAGGATTGAAACTCTGATGGAAAACCTTCTCCTCGCCTTCCAAAATCAGGCGAACAATGAACCTCCTCCGAATCATCAAGACGATGAGGTAAACGGAGAAGAAAATGAGTCACACGCCCTTACTAAAAAGGACGTAGACACTATCCTTGCCAAAGCAAAAGAAGAGGATATACTCAAGGAGCATGGGATCAAGCCACCATATCCCTTATGGATGGACTCGGTCCCGTTCCCCACCAAATTCAAGCAACCTACTCTCTAAACATATACGGGGAAAGGATCAGCCAGACAGCACGTCATCCACTTGAAGATCCTGACGGGAGCTATCGCGGATCAAGATGCACTCAAGATCCGCCTCTTTGCAAGTACCCTAAAAGGTACGGCCTTCGATTGGTACTCCACTCTGTCAGAGGACTCGATCCAAAACTGGGCCATGCTAGAGACACGATTCCTGACTCACTTCAAAGGTGAGGATCATCCCGCTACTATGGCTTAGCTGTGCAGCCTAAAACAGGGGGAGAATGAGTCAACATATGACTTCATTCACAAGTGGAAAGCAATGGCATACATATGCTCTGATGTATTGCCACAAGCGTCGCTAGTCGACATCTGCCGAAACAACATGAGAGCCAGAATCCGCTCCATGATCATCGGCAACAAATCAAAAAACCTGGGAGAACTCCTAGAAGCTTCCATGGAAGCTGAAACGGTGATTAAAGACCTCAACAGTCAGAAATCATCAAGAAAAGAGCCAACCGCCATCACCTTTGACAAAAACTATGGGTCTGCCTCCGTCAACATGGTGACATGAGGACAAACATCAAAATCACCGAAGAAGAAGATCACTACTTCCTTCAAGGTGATAAACTCAATCCAAGCATCCGAGGAACTGGTTCCTTACCCGACACCAGACGAACAACCCATATGGGTACATCCCGATCTCCTGGAAGATGAAAATTGGGAGGTCGTGAAAACAAAGCCTACAGCTCAACAGCAAAGGCAGGCTAGGAGATATCTCCTCAAGCTCAAAAGGCAAGAGAAGACCCAGCCAAAACAAGAAGTCAAAGAAAAGGCAGAGGCTTCCTCTACTGCTTCACTGGAGGCAACAAAAACATCCCTTCCAGAGACTTCAAAGGGGGTAAGAAAATTCACTCTCAGTGATTTCATGCCACCTCAATTCAAAGAAGCCACGCAGGAGGTATCATACTCTTGCAATTCGGTAGTTGGATTCTCCATTGATGGATACGAGTCCAGCGACACTGATGATGGATTCGAATCCAACTACACAAATGAGTGGGAGGAGTCCCTTGAAACAGGAGAATATCTCTCCGATGAAGAATGGCTTCCTGAGTCTCATCTTATGCCAGTAATCTGGTATAACCCTCTACAGCCACAAGGATCCTGGTCTAATGATGAAGAAAACCAAGAGGCCGTACAAGAAAATCCTGCTGACCCAGCACCTCTCATTGCTCCAGTAGAAATCAATCATGTTGAGCCACAAAGAGTTGATGAAGAAGAAGATTTGGCTCCCACGCTTGATCTTGAAGAATATGCAAGGATCTTGCAGCGTCTCGCTTTAGAACAAGAGGAAGACCGCGTCAACGAGCCTCCTCGCAACCCAGAGCCTGAAGTCCCTGAAGACCATCAGGTACATCCTCCCTTAACTCCTGAAAATGGAGAAAATTGCTAGATAGACGATCCTCTTACATCCGAGGATGAGTCTGACTCTGATCAGGCGACGTCTCCCATCAAAGCTTCCTGCAATGTGATAATTCGGGATTATAGCTATTCCGAAGCATCGTCTGATGAGAGCACTTACACTCCGACGACGCCTAGCAATAATGTATCTTCTGGAGCCACCTCGTCTCACGTGACTTTCACTGAGATGACACCCTGTCAGGTTTCTTCTCCTGAGACTGTGACTTCAAAGTTCACACCCTTCCTGACTGAAGAATTCCCAGCTATTGATGCTCGGGACGATGAATTAGTCAACGAATAAGAAAGGTTGCTGGATGCTGTTCAGGACTTGTTCCCGGAAAATGCTCCGTGCAACACCATCACCGAGGATGGCAACTCTGCTGCTGATACATCCTCAGCAAATGAAAAATGACAGCCTCTTAATCCTGAAGATAATCTTCCAAACGAAGACCTTTCTCAAGAAGCTCTCGAAGTTGGTAGAGGCACCCGCTCTGGTCGGGACTACCACAAAAATTACAACCAATCTTCCTTTACATATGTAAATCCTTCGGGAAAAGATGTTGTAAGCGCCCCTAGTGGCAACAATGATGAACATGCAGGCCCTAAGGAGGCTTTTAAGTATGACTTGATTGAACACTTCAAGCACATACCTGCACGTCTGCACATCCTAGATTTGTTGCAAATGTCTCCGCACACTCGTGATAATCTCATCTCAGAATTACAAAAGCTGAATGAGGATGTCGACAAACATGCCCCGCAAGTCCTACAAATTGAAATGGATTGCCGGGTCAAAAACTCAGAAGCCTCCTCAAAGGGAGAAAAGAAGAAAACTGAGGGATCATGCATTGAATGCCTCTCGGTTAAAAAAGCAGCCAGTGCAACCATCGCCTTCACAAAGGACGACCTCCTACTTGGCGAAACCAGGCATAACCGACCCCTGTACTTCACAGCGTACATCAAGGAAATGCCTATGCACAGAGTTCAGATCGACCCAAGTTCTGCACTCAATCTCATCTCCACATCGGCTCTTGAAGAGTTGGGCATCCCACCTAGCAAGCTAAGCCACACATCTGTATCTATCTTTGGATACGATGGGAGTAATCAAAGGCCTATCGGCAAAATCAGGTTCAAGTTGCAGATCGGTGATCTTATCTCTGAGGTCACAGTGTATGAAATAAAAACCCCTTCATGTTACAACATCCTTCTCGGACGCCCTTGGATCCACGAGAATGGTGTTGTCCCTTCAACTCTACATCAATGCATCAAGTTTGTTGGCGACGACGGCATGATACATCGAGTCTTTGCAGACAGAAAACCCTTCAAAGGTAAAGAAGTCCACTTCGCAGACTCACAGATGTATGAAGGTGAAAAAGAAGAAGAGGATAAGCACACAGCACCCTTTACCGAAAATCTCCAGAAAGATAAAGGCAAGGCTCCTCAACAATCGCCGGAAGAAAACAAATCATCCGGTAAATCTGAAGAGAGCATTCAAACTCCCTTCATCATCTCCCTCAAACCTTCAAAGCCTTTGGTCATCACAACTAAAGTGAAGAAGGCAAAGCAAAAGCCTGGGGGCAAATTTGTTGTCTCTTTCGTGTCTATCATGCAAGACACGGATTCGGATTCAGAGCCAGAAAACGACGCATTGTCAAGCCAAGCTGACACTCAGCAAGTTCAGCCTATTGTTCCAGCAACTTCAGCAAAGGAAAAGCCGATCTTCTTCCATAGATCGGATGCTTCTTCATCAAACTCCATGCTTGAACCTTTCCAAAATGAAGGTATGCCTCAACTATCCTTATATAGTCCTGTGGCATAAGCTATTATGAAGAAAATGGTCTCTAGTCACAAAAGAGACTGGAGCAACAAAATGTCTGAAGCTTTGTGGGCCTATCGAACCACCGTTCAAGGACCAACCCATAGTACACCATTCTCCTTGGTCTATGGATGCGAAGCTGTCGTACCTTTGGAAGTACAAATTCCTTCCTTGAGGGTATCCTTGCAAAATGACATGACTCAAGAAAGCAATGTCAAATTGCGACTCCATGAGCTGGACAATCTCGATGAGAGACGGCTCGAAGCTCAACAAAGCATTGAACTTTACCAAGCACGCATGGCAGGATCTTTCGACAAAAAGGTCAGGCAACGCGCCTACAAAAAGGGTGACTTGGTTCTTGCGGTAAAAAGACCAATGGTCTTCGCTCACAAGTCCAAAGGCAAATTTGAGCCAAAATGGGAGGGACCCTACATCATCGACAATGTTTTCTCCAATGGCGCACACGCACTCCTAAACATGGAAGGTGACAGATGTATGCTGCCCATCAACGGCAAGTTCTTAAAGCGGTACTACCCTTGAAGACTTACCCAACTGGGTAAGTGCAATGCCTGTACGACCAAAACCGGTTTTCAGGTACACGCTCGCTAAACCCACCTTTTTTTAGAATTTTCATATCAAATGTTGAGATTTCTAGAAATTTAAACAATGCTTACTTTCATCGTTTCATTGTTCAAAAAAACCAAGTTTAGGAACCTTTCCCTAACTTGACCAAAATTTTCAATCCTTGAACCCAAAATTCATGGTTTGAAACAAAATCCTGATTCAGGGATTTCTACCCTAGTCCACCCTGCCTTTTACCGCCAAAATGGTTTTAGGTCAAAACTTATGACCCTCGTGTCTCTTTTTTTTTTTTAAAAAGGTTTTTCAAAAAAACCGCGGGGAAGCGATGCTTAGTCGATACTCGCACAAATCGGAAGCATACGAACCACGTTCGACACTTCCAAAATCGCAGGGAAGCGACATTTCGTCGATACTTGCAAAATCCAAAACCGTGGAGATGCAACATTTCAGTTGATATCCACAACCCAAATTTCAAAGGTTCGAAAAAAAAAACCTAAAAACCGTGGAGACGCAACATTTCAGTTGATATCCACATCCCAAATTTCAAAGGTTCGAAAAAACCTAAAAAACCATGGAGACACAACATTTCAGTTGATATCCATAACCCAAAGGTTCGAGAAAACCGCAAATTTCAAAAATCATGGGGAAACGACATCAAGTCAGTACCTGCAAAACCAAAATTTTTAAAAAGCAAGGATGCGACATTCCATCGATACTTGCACCCAAATCCGCGAGGATGCGACATTCCATCGATACTCGCAACCGAATGAGCAAGGATGCGACATTCCATCGATACTTGCAAGAACATTCAGCAGGGAGGCGACTTTTAGTCGATACTTGCATTTTTGAAAACCAAACCGGCTATAAATGCCACAAACCGGCTATCAATGCCACCAAAACAAACCGGCTATCAATGCCACAAACCAAGAAAATTGGCTTTCAAAAAAAAAACCCGGCTATTAATGCCACCAAAACCAGCTATCAATGCCACAAACTCGGCTATCAATGCCACAAATCGGCTATCAATGCCACAAAAAAGCTGGCTCTCATGCCAAAAATCGGCTTCCATGCCACAAACAAAAATCTGGCTTCCATGCCAAAACAATCATTTGACAAAAGATTTTCACAAAATGACAAGCTTTTGATCAAATCCCATTTAGCAATTACTTTTATCACAAAAAGATTTAAGTAAGCGTAGGGAAAAAAAACATCCCATTTAGCAATTACTTTTATCACAAAAAGATTCAAGTGAGCGTAGGGATAGCAAAAAAAAAACAAAAAAAAAAGAGTACCAAAAAAAATACATGTGGTACCAAAAAAAAGAAAGTGTTCACAAGCACTACAAAAAAAAAAAGTACCCAAAAAAAATACAAGTGGTACTAAAAAAAAGGATGGTTTCTGTTAAAAAAAAAAAAATAGGAGCTCAATCAAAAATGGTCTCCAGCCAAGAGTTCAGCTCCTTAAGCAAACTTTTGGCTTCAGCCGTCTGGGATTCCAAGGCACGTTTCTTCAAGAACTTGCCATGAGATGCTGGGGTGGGCTATAACCCTTCTTTCGCACCGGGAAGCTTCCCCCGAGCAGTTTGCCATTGTTTGTTCTCTTCAAACTTCCTTTTGAAAACTCGATCGGCATCTGCAACCCGGTGAATCAGAGCACTCTCCCTGTCACGAGCCTCTGTTATTGCAGTCCACTTGGCAGCGACTTGTGCCTGCAGATGCTCAAGACGTTTTCTGGCCTCATCGACCTCCCTATCAAGGATGTTAAGGTCATGTGTCAGCTCGATGATGGTTAGCTCTTCTAAGTTCTTCTCTTGGACTACCTGCTTCTTGCTTTGTGTAGCCTCATCCAGGTTAGACTGAGCCTTATCCGCAGGGTCCAGGAACATCTCCTTGAAGAACTGGTCGTCAGGAAAACCCATGGTCTCAAACCACTTGTCACCCAGCTCAATGATCCTATCAACGATTGCCCTGGCACTTGTGACATCCAGACCAGCCTCTTCACCATCACCAAGAATCTCACGCACATGCTGGATCATCCCAAATCCGGCATCTAAGTGCCCAGAAAGTAGAGACTCAATCCAAGAGCTCAGAACTCGCACCACAACCTTCTTCGCAAAAAGAAGATATGGCCCAGCTGAAGATTCGCCCAACTACGTTGGTCGGCTGCCCATGTCATCACCTGTTGGAAGAGTAACAAAAGAACTCTTTCCAGTTGAAGCTGCTCCTGCTCGGGAAGGAATCTCAGTACGAGGTATCTCCTCAACATTGTCAGAACTGGTCCCAGGAATCTCTACCTCTGGATCAACCTCTGGCATCCCTTGCTCTGGAAGCGACGGATCCTCCTCTGTCACTTCAAAACCTGCCAAAGGAACACAAAAAGGTATGAATATGATCCTGTTTGAAAATCATTATCAGGGTTATTACTACAAAATACCTTCTTCGATGACTGGCGGAAGACTCTCTTCCTCCATGAACTCATCGGAAGCATCATCAACATTTGCGTCCATCGATGGTTCAAAGTCATCGGAATCCTGTGGCAAGTCAGCTGGCAAGAAAAATGTTAGCAAACCAAGTCACAGACACAAAAAAAGAAAGCAAAAGAAGTTATACCAATTGGAGACTCTGGATTCACTCCAGAGTCCCTCGGTTCTTCTTCAGGTGCCCCGACAGGATCCGTCACCACCTCATCGGTTGGAACCTCAGGCATCACCAAGTCTTCCTCTGCTAAAAAAAAAAAAGAAAAGCAGAAACAAGAAGCAAATCAGAACATGGAAAAATCCAATGAAAAGAATTGGAAAGAGAAAAAGGAAGAATCATACCTTCACCGACGGTCTCTTCTTCTCGGCTTCTCTTCTCTAGAGGCTCGTCAACATCCACTAGCACATCCTCATTCATAGTAAGAGGAACTTCCAAGTCAGGAGAGTCCTCATGCTGCCCCTTGCTGCTATGATGACTCCTCCTCCTCTTACTCCTACGGGCTCGCTTCTTAGAGGAACCTGCCCCACTGTCAGAGTCAGGTTTCCCACTTGACTCCTCACTGGATGGTCTACTCTTGCCAGTTGACTCCACGAAAGCTTGCCTCTGTGCCGCTTGCATCCAAGCACCAAGTTCGGCTTCCTCCTGTTCTAGCTGCTCTAAAGCCTCATCAGGTATTTCTCAAACAGCTTCAGAATCAATGACGCCCTGGTCACCGAGAAAGCCAATCTTGTGCTTCTCTCCAGAAAGGAAGGCCCAAACTTCCTCTCGCCGGAAGCCATCCGACTTTCCAAGGCCCTTTCCAGATGCCAGCTTCACATCAAGCTCCTTCTTGGAAAGCCCCCGATATGCCGAAAAGCTCTCCGCGAACCACTTCGCAAAGCCGGCAGTCCGGGAAGTCAACAACACAGGATAAGAGATCATGGTTGTAGTGTCTTCAGCACTATAGAAAGCCCATGCATTTCTCCCGTCCTGTAAACCTCCAAAGCAATTCACCATGCTTGAAGGCGCTCCAACAACGCCTTGTGAAAAACCCAGCTGCAAAGCAAAGCGAGAGGGTACATACGGTTGGATGTCAACAAAAAGATGTATGCGGTACACCATTATGCCGACACGTATGCTGAAAAGCCACTCTCTCTCTGCATTCGTCAAGGAGTAATGCCTTCCCGACCCCGCCCTGGTAGAGTCTCGGGAGGCACCAAAATCAAAAGCCTTCTTCCGCAACTTCGGAGAAAGCTTCACTGAAGATTGCCCCATCTCGACGTCCCTGAACCGTCGGATCCTCATGCGGGCAAACAAAAGTGATTCGGACACAGCTTTGCCCTTAGCCAGTCGAATCATCAGAGGATCATCATCCTGTGCAGCACCCAGCCGGTGGAAGCCAGGACAGTGGTACACGTACCACGAATAAAAGATGTGGGCTGAAAATACCCTATTCATGGGAAGCCCAAGCCGAACCAAAAAAGCAGCAGCCTGCAGTTCGGTACACAAGTAGGAGTAAAGAGCTGGCACCAAAGCAAGTTGCTCTCCAAACGCCATCTAACAAGCCGGAAAAATACAATGCGGCCTGATGTGCGTTCCATCTCCTCCAGCAAAAATAGCCTCACCAAGCCAATAAGTGAGGTAAAAAGCGAGATCTCTCCGCAGTGCAATGTCAGGACATAAGGCATTTGTACTCGCACAGAAGTCTCTCAACTCTTCTTGCATGGCCAAGATCTTCTTCGAACTTGGATCCTGAGCCCTGGCTTCCTAGGTCACACTATCAGAAGACTCCCTGCTATCAAAAAAGTTGGGGAACGAAGAGCTAGAACTCTTCCAACTGCTGGATCTAACTTTCAAACCCTCCTTCTCCTTCAAAAAATCATAGAAGGCGACGAGCTGAAAGTACAGAAGCCTGAACCTCAAGGACGCTATCAATCGGCATAAACTCCTCATAGAGTTTGCCAAGGATGGGCAATCCAGTAATGGCGCTCAGCTCCTTCAAAGAGAAACCAATCTCACCATTCGTCACAACGAAGGTATTGGTTTATGGGAGGAATGATTCCAGCATAGCCATGAAGGCCTCGTCGGAAAAGACCACGGTCTCCCTAAAGGCACGGACCGCATCAAAAATCCCAGCCTCTTTCAAAACGGCACCACCAATCAGCAGGACGCGATCAGTCCACGACTTCCACTCGGAGTCAGCATTGAAACGGCCACGAAGTCGAAAAGGCTTTATCCAATTGCTGCCGTCACCGCTGAAAATACCAAGGCCCACCGGTCTCAAATCGACCGACGGATAATCAGAACCCTGGTAGCCGCTGGATGGCATCAATAGGTCCATGTCAACAGGCGACCTCTCCGTATATCCAGGAGAACCGCCAACAAAAACCCCGGTCTTGATTACATTCGTCCTTCTCACCCAGCTTGGAGGATCTTCCCTCTTAGAGCATGTGGGGGCAAGGCTCAGGATCGAGACGGTGCGATCAAACGTCGACCGGGTAACAACAGTCTTCTTCTCACCATCTGCTGTGAAAGAAAATTGAAAACATCTCCTCTGGTAAGTCATGTCATCAGGGACGGCATCACCAAAGAAGAAGGTAGGCTTTTGCAAAACCCTCTGATCTTCCATCACCCATGGACGACTGCTTACCATGATCTTATAGAATTCCTCTCCCTTGAGAGTGATTAGTCGCTGCCTCATCTTATCTCTGTTGAGGGAGTCGCATTCTTCCAGATTTCTCTCAACATACTGGACCTTCTCAAAGGCCTGCTGAACGGCTGGATTAGAAGATCTAGCAGATCGACGAGGTATGCTTGTAGCAGGCTCTTTACCCTTGTTCGTTCTGGAGGAACCACCTGCAAAGGATGGAAAAGAAAAAGATCAAACATCAAAATGACAGAATCTCGCTAAAAAAAAATTTGGCGAAATTTTGACATGATGACGGGGCAATTCCGAAGAAAAGGAACTATCCCGAAAGAAATAGAAAGCTTGAAGATGGGCTCAACATCGCTGCGAGCTCCGAAACTCCAAACTTTCGAAACCTCAAAGTCTCCGCAAAATCAGGAAGGGCTCAACATCGCTGCGAGCTCCAAATTCCTAAATTTGCAAAAACTTTCAGGTATGCTATCACATCATGCTACAATTCAATTTACAAAAAATATACATGCATGAACATCTGGGTTTGCCAAAAAAGGGGCATTATCATGATGAGCAAAAAAAAAGAGAGAGAGTAAATAAACTTTCTCGAAAAAAAAAAAGGGGAAAGAAAACAAAAAAAAAAGAAAAAAAAAAGGGGGATGGCCCACAGGCCACATGGCCATACGGCCAGATCCGTACGGATCTGTCCGTACGGCCCACAAAAGAAAAAAAAAACACATGCAAAAAAAAAAAAAGCAAAAACAAAAAACATGCGAAAAAAAAAGGGAAGCAAACACGTGGAAAAGAAAAAAAAAAGAAGAAAAGAAAAGAAAGAAACAAAAAAAAGAAAGAACTTTTTATTTTTCCTACAATGGAGTTTTCTTGAAAAAGGGAACTTACTTGAAGCCATTGATGAAGAAAAAGAAGAAAAGACTTGAAGATCTTGAAAAAGAAGAACTCTTGGTCTTGAAGCCCTCTTGGGATTGTTGCAAAAGAAAGTAATAAGAGCAAGAGATCCAACCTCCTCCTTGCTTTTATAGAAGAGAGCAAACCAAAGAAGGAAAGAAGAAAGAGGTAAGTGTTACTAATTAGTAACCTTACCAAAAGAAAGAGATTAGAAAGATTCTTTCCCAAAAGAAAGATATCTTGAGGGATTCTCTCCCAAAAAGAAATCAATGAGAGATTTTCTCCCAAAAGATAGGATCAATGAAGGATTCTTTCCCAAAAGAAAGATATCTTAAGATATCCTATCCCAAAATAAAGGGAACATGAGAGATTCTCTCCAAGTAAAGATATTCTTAGATATTCTCTATCCAAATGAGATATTTTTGGATATTCTTTACAAAAATGACACCATATGAGAACTAAGCCATTTCAAAAGCTTAAGGTCCCATGGGTTAGCCCATATGAGCCAGGTTTGACCACCTAGGCACACAAAAAAAAAAAAAAAATTTGGGCTTTTAGTCAAAGAGAAATCCCTCTTACCAAGAGCATACAAAAATGGTTTCATGCCTCTTTTGAGTTGATTCGACCATACAAAAGAGAATTCCAAGCCCCATGAGCTTCCAAAAATCAAACCATCCAGCCTCATATACCAAATTGAGCCAAAATCTTGAAATTGACATTCCACAAAAAATCAAACCAAATCCTGGTCCCCTAACTTGCCACATACAGCTTGTTAGGTCACAAGACCAAAAACAAAAACCAAAACATGATCCCCTAACTTGCCACATACAGCCTGTTAGGTCACAAGATCAAAACCAAAATTGATCCCCCAACATTCCACATACAACTTGTTGGGTCACACGGTCAAAACCATACCCGACCCCCTAACCTGCCACATACAGCCTGTTAGGTCACAAGGTCAAAACCCAAATCCACATCCCTGATGTCATCTTCAAAACTTTGCCTTGAGATGGCACGTGATCCCTTTCACTACCATAAAATTCCCCTGGAAGCTCAAAATGCTACAAATATTAAAAAGAAAGACTGCTCAAAGACTCTTGGTCCAGTCACAGGCTCTCCTTCAAAAATCTCTTCGAGGCACATCGACTACAAAAGTTAAGCAACTCGTCGCTGTACCTCGAGGGGGCATTTGTTGACACCAAAAATGTCACTTTGCCTCTTCAAGATCCAAAAAGCTACATGAAGTCGCAACCTGCCATAAATAGGCAATACTACTTCCAAAAAAATCAAATCTTGTCAGAATCAAACAAAAACTGCAAGATCCTTCAAGATAGCCAAAAGAGGAGTACACAAGAAGTTTCAGGCCATTTCAAAATCATTTGGCCTAACTTCGCTTCTCCGACAGCCGAAAAGGAGCTCCCGGCGGCGAAAGCATCGGAGACACCAAATCTTCGATCAGAGCCGATGGATGGTCTCAAAATACATCCAAAAGTCTCCATGTCAAGTTCCAAGTCAAACCGACAACGTTTGACCCTACATCAACCCTCGAACAGCTAAATCAAGCCTCTCAACGGTGAGGACCACCGAGGCCATCACTCATCAGATAGAGCACATGGAAGGCTTCAAAATTCTTGTAAAGGGCTATACGTCAAATTTCAGGTCATTTCGACAACATTTGACCATAGTTTGACGCTCGGGAGCCAAATCAGACCTCTCGGCGGCAAAGCTCCCCGGGACCATGGTTTCTAAGACAGAGCCTATGGATCATCTTAAAATGACTCCAATAGGTTCCCTGTCAAATTTCAAGTCAATCGGACATCGGTTGACCGCACATCAAACCGCGACATCTTCATCGCGACAAAAGCAAGTGTACTAGTGATAGGACCCCAAACGGCTTCAAAACTCAAACAAAAGCCTATGATTGGTCTTATTTATTGCTCAGCAGGCTTTACCCCAAATTTCAGGTCATTCCGACATCGTTTGACCCAGTTTCAGCTTCTGACGGAAAATCGGCAGCTCTGCGCGACAAAGTCTTCGGCTTTCTCAGAAAATTGGAAACTTTGCAAAATAAAATGCAAGGATTCTCATCAGGTTTCCCACAGGGAAATCATGCCAATAAATGATCAAAATGTCAAGGAAAAATACAGAAGAAAAAAGAATAAAAAAAAACAGCAAAAACGGACACAAAACGGGACAAAAATGGGGGAAAACCCCCCAGGGTCGCCGGCGACCCTGGGGCCCGGGATCGCCCGGTGGGCCCCAGAAACCCCGTCTTCCTCCATTTTTTTGCAATTTGAAACGTCCGGCCTCTGGTATTTTCCAAAATTCATACTTTTGAGACACCAAATCCTCTAACATCCGTCAAAAACATGGGTTAATCATCAAGAGTATCAAAAACAACATTGATCGCCACCCGGTCAACCAAAAAAAGTGTGCTTTCTACCCGACCGATCGAGAAATCGACAGGACAGATGGTACCGACCCGCTGTTGGCAACAAACACCTGAAGTTACATGGTCATCCGATGTCGATCTACATGAAGATCCATCGATGATCATCGCCAGAAGAATCCCAAAAGACGCGGCACGGCCCGCGACTCTTCAACTGCTCGGCGACCACTTAATGCGATTAATTGACTAGCTTTATTACAGTCATTAATCCATTTTTTTGGACAGCCCAATCAGAAGCAAGCATCCGGGAGTTACAAGTCAAGAGATTCATGGCATTTAACCCATGAAACTCCTCCCATCATGGCGATTAAAGGCGATTAAATGCCTTCAATCTCCTCCGGCCAATCAGAAGCCAAGAAAAAGGAGTTACAAAATAAAGAATTCAATCTTGTAACTCCTCCGTTTATGTAGCTTTATGACAATTAAGGCTCATAAACCCTCCTAAATGGCTACCTAGAAGCCTATAAATAGGAGAGCATTCCAAAGAAATCCAGATCGGAAAAAACACAGAGATCATCGGAAAAACAAGACAGATCCCAGATCAGAAAAAAGCATAGAAATTCAGAGAAAGAAAGAGAGAAAACTCTGCAGAAGTTCTACACCGACCACCGCTACAAGGTGACAAAAGTCCCTTGGGGGGTACCCCCCCCCCCCCCAAGGTCCTTGCCTTCTCCTTCTGCCTCCAAATGGCTTAGACGTGGCTTTTCAGCCCGTCTACTCGGCTTTTTATTGGACATAAGACCTCCTTTTGGTCTTTGTTCTCTAAAAACCTGAGGTTATAGCCAAGCCAAGCGAATCAATAGCATCCTCTGTTCTCATCTGCATGGATGATGGCGAAGTCCACATATGGCTTGCACCGTCAATCTGAACGGGTCCCCTACAATCTCCTGAGAAGTTAGATCCTCCTTTTTCTTGCTTTTCATTGTAGTTTGTATTTTTTTTAAAAGAGACAAAAATCACAACTCTTGTCTTTCATTATTGATAAGGATTGTAAAACGGCTATAAACGCCAAAAATCGGCTATAAACGCCACAATCGGCTATAAATGCCAAAAAAATCGCCTTTCACGGCAAATCAAGAAAATGTCTCTTTTCTTAAATATATGTGCAATGGAAAACTTGAAAGAAGTTGATTTCCTTTTTACTTGCGAAGGTTGATCTCCGGATCACCACTTGCAATTCCAAGTAAAATAGAAAATCTGGCACACCCACCCAAAAAAATGTTGATGCACGCCCTTGCCCCCCGGTTACGAAAGGGTCAGACCCAACGGACTCCCACGTCCGCCGACCTCGGTAGGACCAGGCACCAGGAGCGCGGTCCATCAGTTGCAGAAGATGAAGACCCGCGCCTGAACTTGGCCACCAAATCCTTGGTCCCCGGCACTCGCGAACTGCCTTCCATCCTTTCCTCTGGATCAGATGTATAAGCCTCCACAACCTCCCTTAAACTTGGAGACCCCGAGCTGGAAGAAGTGGATGCCTCAGCACCAAACGCGGCTCGGCTTGCAGCAGGATCGATCAGAGGAACGCCCTCAAGCACGGCCACAGTGACGAGGGGAAATCAGGCTGCAGCTCGTCCTCTTGCGCTGCTCCAATCCTCTTATAGTGGCCACGGTACCTCTGCGCGTAGCCTAGCAGCTTCCACGCCGATCTATTCTCGTGCCCAGCGTACCTCTCAACCTTTCTATGGTCGGTGACGTTCTTTTTCCAGTCGTCGCTCGCTGCTCGGCGCTGCCTCTCTCGCAGTTCTGCACAGAAAAACAAGATTATCAGTCCGGCGATTCAAAAGTTAGCCGAAATAAGCAAGGTGGAAGGGCGGAATTTACTTGGGACAGCCCCGAGATGGCGAGGGACCCTGAGCGTCCTGTCCTCACCAGCGTCGAACTCCCATTCCCCCGAAATGCAGAAAAGGTCATCCTCAGCGTTTTTCCCAGAATCCTCCAAGGCTAGGACGAAGCCCTTTCGGAGCTGCTTCACTCGAAGATAATAGTTGTCTCCCCCAGCCTTGCACAAGTCATACACATCCTCGATGTCGTGGACACCCAAGTTGATCCCCAAAATTTCGTTCAGTTTCGCCGTGCCCATGATGACTTTGAAGCCGTTGGGCATCAACTGGTAAGGGGCAATGGACCAGGCGCTAAGGCAGGCCCTAAGCAGGGAATGCAGGGGAAATCTAACCCCGCCCTCGATCACAGAGATCAAGGGAAACAGCATCCAGCCGCTGGACCAGCAGCGCAGAGCATGGTCGCTGGGAGTCGCCGGCCTGAGGCGGACCCCCTCCAGAATATTATATGCCCCCCTGAACCTAGCCATGCCCTCAGGTGTATCTAACTGAAACCTAGGGTTGGCCATTTCTACAGTCTAGGAGAAGAAGGCGAAAAGAAACCCTAAAGGAAAAACCCTAAAAAGACAGGGGCATGAAGTCACTTAGTGAAGCGGAAGGGCGAGTCAGGGACAAGAATCAGCCTGGGCACGCCTTGCGGTCGTCCTCGCCAGAGCACTATGGGAAGTTCTTGAGAAGACAGATGAAGACCAGAGCAGAAATCAAAGGCGAGAAAATCAGAAGAGAAGATGAAGAAAGTAGAAAGGAAGAAGACGACCTTATTTATAGGGGAAGGGAGCCCTCTTTGGGCGCCATTTAAGAATTCAAAAAGACAGAATCGCAATCCGCGCCTGTCTCATCAATTTGACGGCACAATCAGTGACGAAGCGACACGTGTAGCTCCCGGTTCGTTTCCCGGAGTGAACAGGACGTAGCATTAATTGCCTCGAAAGAGTCGAAGCGGCGCCAAGCAATGATCAAACATCTCCAGGCGGACTCTCTAGCTTCCGACCTCTAAAGGCTAGGGCTCCTAAAGAAGTCACAAGCTAGGGGGCAATTGTGTGAGAGATTTTTAAGACACCAGGATTATGCTGATCTCGGCTGTTAGATGTCAATTAGCACGTCCACGTGTCATCCAACACACCTCGGGATGAAGGCCTCAGCCAAAACCAGGCTGACTTCGGCTGCCAATGCCGAGTTCGGCTACCAGGGTTGACCTCGGCTGTGTGCCTAACCCCGGCGGAAGAAGTCGGGATGGAAACCGAAATGAAGAGAAACCCTGGTCTCGCCCCCACGCCCGCCACGTCACCAGACACATGGCGGAGTAGGGGCGCGAGCCAGAGAGACAGATGGGCCATCCCAGCCGTCCACAATCTTCGCCAGATCTCTGACAAGGCGGCATCCAGCGGCTGTAGCCAAATCAGGGCAGAGCCCGAGGATGGATCCGATGGGACCTCTACCGCCAAAGACATCCAACATGATCAGGCCCAACATAACATGCATTTAATGCAATATGGGCTGATCGGATTGGTAATAAATGCAGCGTGGGCTGATCGGACTGGCAATAAATGCTTTGTGGGCTGTGATGGACCCGCATTTATTACTTTGTGGGCTAATGAGAGCTTCCCATCAAATCAAGGGGCCCACTCCAAGATATCAGGTAGGATTCTCTATAAATGGACCAACATTCCACAACAAAGGTACGCAATATACACACTTGAGAGCTGTTACTCTATCTCTTTTCTTCCTCTCCTTCCTTAGTTCAGTTCAAACACTAACTTAGGCATCGGAGAGCCTTGCGCCACTCAGGCCAGGGTCTTCTGACCGTTTGCTCTTCCCTTTTCAGGCTTTGAGGCAGCTGATCTTCACCTTTCATTTGGATAAGTCCTATCAGGCACCCCTAATCTTGTGAGTCATCATTTTTGCACTTACAACTATTATCTCCAAAAGAAACATTTCCTCCATCATATTCCACTATAGAGCTGAATCTAGATCGGCCTCCTGTCATGTGTTTTGAACAACCACTATCTAAGAACCAAGTAGGGTTTTCTTTTGCTTTTAAAGCGGTTTGAACTAGGAGACTCTCAAAGTTTGTTCCTTTTACAATCCAACTAGATAAAGGAGATTTATAGGGAATGGTCATGGGGACAAATTTGAAAGGTATTCTAGAGGGATTGTTGAGAGATAACCTGATTTTGTATGGGCAATTAGGGACCAAATGTCCACTACGATTGAAAAAGTGACAAGTCCATCTAGAGGTATAATTTCTCTCAACTATAGGTTTGTGGACACTCTTAGTAAATATTTGAGAGCTATTCTTCATGTTACTAGGGGAACCTTCAAAACCTATTCCACTCTTATCACCATAAATTTTATGCATGCCTAACATTTGATAAAACTTATCATTTCCCAAGGTGAATTTGTCAACAATGAATTTTCCTTTGTTGAGTTTCAATTATAGAGAGTTTGTTTCAAGTTGACTAGATTCAAGCTTGGATTGTAAGTTATGAATTTGGTTTTGAGCATGAGCTAGATCTTTAGTTAGGGAGGTGAATTTATGTTCCAAGTTGATTTTGTCATTTATGGTTAGTTTCAATTCATCTTTTAAGACATTTACTTCATTAACCAGCTTTTTGGATTCTTCTTTTAAAATTTTATTTTTCTTAATTAAGATTTCAGAATTTTCATATAGATCATTATAAGCTTGCTGGATCTCAATTTCTTCATCTTCATCATAAGTTTCTTCTTGCCCTAATGTGTTATGATCATCGATATCTTCAATAGAAGCAATAAGAAGCCAATTAGGGGAATTTTCATCTTCATCATTTTGGGATTCATTTTTGTCACTATCTTCATCTTCCTCATCCCAAGTTATGTTTAAAGATTTCTTTGCTTTCTTATCTCCTCTTTCAAATTCTTTAGGGGTGGAGCAATTTTGAGCAATATGTCCAAACCCCTTGCAATTGTAACATTGCACATCTTTTTTTGATAAATGATCCTTTGGAACTTCTTTGAAATCTAGGGCTTTTGCTTTCATCAGATTTTCTAATGTTTTTGTTATTCCTAAAGAATCTCTTAAAATTTTTGACAAGTAAAGCATTATCATCATCACTATCATCCTCACTTTCATTTTCTTTAGATTGAGAGGAAAAAGCTACTCCTTTCTTTTTATCTTTAACTTCAAAATCTAGTTCATATGTGAGTAGATTTCCTCTTAGTTCTTCAATTTTGATTTGGTCAACATTTTTACTCTCTGTTATGGCAATAGTCTTGGGTTTGAATCTTTTAGGAAGAGATCTTAATATTTTTCTCACAGTTTTAGATTCATCCATCTTTTCTCCTAGTCCTATAAGAGAGTTGATTAACTCCATAATTTTTGTGTAGAACTCATCAAATGTTTCTTCTTCAAGCATTTTAATATCTTCTAATTTAGAGGTCAACATTTGAATTTTGGCTATCTTGACCTGATCTGTACCTTCATGGGTGGTCTCTAGGGTATCCCACACTTCCTTAGCAGTATTGCAATTAACAACTCTATTAAATTCTTCTTGAGATAAAGCACAATATAGAGAGTTTTTTGCTTTAGCATTCAAATTAGCTCTATCCTTTTCCCCTTGAGTCCAAGCACTCTTAGGTTTGAGAGTTAGGGATATGATATTTCCTTCAGAATCTTTTTATGTGGTAGTGGGGAGATGATAGCCTTCTTCAATGATGTTCCACACATATAAGCTTTGGGATTCTAAGAACACTTGCATCCTAATTTTCCAATACCTATAGTGTGTTCCATTAGACAAGGGTGGTCTATTGGTGGCATTACCCTCACCCAAATGAGATTGCATGATGGCAACAAAAGAAAAACACTCACTAGGATTCAACTCTAGGTGGTAAGACCTAAACAAGAGCAAGTTGGCTCTGATACCAATTGAAAGTCCAAGATCGAATCCTAGAGGGGGGGTGAATAGGATTACTACTAAAAACTTAGACCATTTTTGAACATTTTATCTTTTAGGTGACTTATGCTTTGATGATGGTAAATTAGCTTAAGAAGAGGAAGAGTTTCTAAGTTATGCATTCATAATCAAAAGACAACTACAATCTCTATTCAATCTCACACCCAAACATAAAATCAACAATCATAAAAAGAGAGCTAAACATCAATCACCATAACACAACCAATTATAGTGGTTCGGCCAAATTGCCTACATCCACTCCCGGTTACCCTACCGGATTTCACTAATCAATTTAAGGTTTAGGATCACCTCAAACCTTACAACCTCATCACTATGCTTTTCAAGGATAAACATAAACCTTTACATCACAACAAGTTCTTTTCAAGGCTAAACACCAACCTTTACAACATAGAATTTTCTCTTGAGTAAAATGCCTATTTATGCATGGATGAGAGAACAAATTAAACACAATGTATTGCCTCTAGATAGACTGAATAGAAAATGAAAACTCAACTACTAAGAGCATGCATATGAATGATATAGTTTATGACTAATGCATGAAGTAGAAGGCACTCCTTCTATTTTTAAAAGATGAAAATTCAAATGATGTAAAGATGTTAATCATATGTATGAGAAAGAGTTGAATGACAAACACATGTGAATGAAAAAGTCATATGTTGATTTCATAAAGCTAAAGGTTTTCAAAGATCAAAGCATGTTATGAAAAGCAACAACATCTTAAGAAGAGAGCTAACAATTTGATCATGCTTAAAAGAAAACAAAGATGAAGAAACTAAGCATGAAATAGAAATAGAGATTTAGAAAGCACACCCATTTTAAAAGATTAAAGATTGAAAAGTTGGAATGCCTCCATAATCCCTTTAGAAAAGCTCTTGAAAAGTTCCTCTCTTTTGGCCACAAAAGTTCTCAAAAAATCAGCAAGCTTTCCTAAAGAGAAAGTCACTTTTTATAGAAAATAGTGCTCCCAACGGATAGCTATCGGTCAGACGAAAACTAGGTGTCGGTCAACCGACAGCCCAACGGTCACAAGCCAACGGCTATATATTTGAAAAATTCGCTGACCAAGAAACACTTGGCGGTTGACTGACATCATCGGTCGACCGGCATGGAACCGATCCCGGAACTGATATAGCAAAAATGCTGAAAATGAAGCTCTCTGATAATGGAACCGACGAGGTCTCGGTCTGAAGAATTATGCACTGTCGGTTGACCGACATGTGCCGACGATCTGACCGATAGAGAAGGTCTGAAAATTGTAGCTCTCTGGAAATGGAACCGACAGAGCCATCGGTTGGACTTGGTTCATATGTCGGTCAGCTGACATTGACCGACAGCCTGACCGACAGGCTATACAACCAGAAATCCTGAAGTTCTGAAGGATTTTCAAATAAAAACAAAGTTTATGGAAGAAAAATATGCATGAGGATCCTAAGATAAGGAGAGCATGAATGAGAGAGAGGTCAAGCTATGACAATGAATGCATCCAATCAAATTGCAACAAAATAAAAACTCTAACAGTTAAATCCTCATTTTCTTGCTTTTCATTGTAGTTTGTATTTTTCTAAAAGAGACAAAAACGTCGTACATGGATTTATAGATCATCCTTCACATTATCAATGATATCATCTAGCAGTGCTGCTGTTAAGTCATTTTCATTCGTTCTTCCCTCAAAGACTAGGGGATCTTCAAAAGAGTCCATATCCTGGTTCAAATTTCTTGGAACATCCAATACAACATGCCATTCTTCCGCATGCCTACTATGATATTTACAGTAGAAGACTTGAGTTGCTTGATTAGGTAAAATAAATGGCTCATCATCTTCTTTTGTGTTTCTTTGCAACTTCCCTAAACTAACGCAGACCGAATTCACTTCTAGATCAACTCTACATCCATGATTGTCTAGATGCACCCAATCACAATAGAATACTACCCGTTTAAAGTCATAATAATCCAGCTCTAGAATTTGTTTGACTATACTGTAGTAAGCAGATTCTTCATGCACATGATTCATGTCCTTCGCACTTGCCCTGAAAGGGGTCAAGCCATCAATGAGACTCCACTGTTATGCGTCGTTTTGTTCATTTATGCCTCCGCTGTATAGAAAGCATATCCATTGACCATGTAGGATGTATACGAAATGGCTTGAAAACTTGGTCCATCCGCAAGCCTTTTGAGGGTACAATTTTCTTCATTCTCTAATTGCTTTCTAAGCCAACGTACGTAATCTAATACCTTTTCAACTTGAGTACTACCTCTTCGATATTGATTACTAGATCTTAGGCTTTTGACGTATTTAGCATAAATCTTGTATTTATTTGTGTAGTGTGAATGCTTTATATGTTAAAATAATAAAGTTGTTCACATGATCATTAAAATTCACTTACTGCTCCATCTCAACATTCTCAGTAGAATGGTTTAGTACCCATTTGCGTGATTGCTGATATTGCACATTTTCAAGAATGTAGACCTTCCCATTTTTATCGATAGGATAGGCAACTTGACATTCCTTGTCCATCCACTCCAACCTTCATTGCTTATGGCTTTTTTTGTGCCATCGGGCATGTAATTCATAGCGTACAACATTGCTTCAGTTACGAGGTAACACTCAGAAATAGAACCCTCTGGATATGTTTGATTCACAACATATCGTTTGTATGTTTTCACCTTCCTGGTAAAAAAACGAAGTAAATTAGATCACGAAAGAGCTCCAAATCTTCATTAATGATCTTCAATTACACTCTCTCTAGATTAGATACACTTAGGCTCCTAATTACAATCCAAAAGTATAGATAATGTAAAATAAAATTGTTAAAAGACTAACTTGCTAAAAGATATTTTCTCTCTACAAAAACATTCCAATTTATAAAAACATTCAAGATAATTGATTGGCTAATTTCCTTTCACAATGATTGCTTCCATTTGATTGGTTGCAACTTGAATGCTTTTGATTAGCTGCAACAAACTTTCCTTCCAAAAGCATATGTGCCTTTTGTGTTATGTGGTCCTTCAATTTGGAGGCATATCCATTCACATGGATTTGTGTCATGGCAAGCTTTGATTGGTGGAGAGGTTAAAGTTGGATGAAATATTTTCTATGTAAAAAATATATGTAACTATTGGGGTTTGAACCTGTAAGGTCCCCGACCTTAATAGGGTGATTAATTTCTTAATATTGGCGATTAGCCTAATTAATTATGATTTTTGCTAATTAGGTTAGTTTAGTGGCTAAGCGAGTTTCTTTTATTATTAGAAAGTGGTTGCGAAGTTTAGTTTGATTCCGAGGGCGATTAGTCTTAATAGGGGGTTAGGTTGTGATTAATAGGAAAATTGGGTATTTTCCCGAAAAATTTTGTTTTCACCGAATTTGGGCTCGTTGGAAAGATCTCGTTGCGTTCGTCATTTTCCGTTCACGATTTGACGCTCCGAAGCCCCTCAATTAAGCACATTTCTCTCATTTCACTAAAAAGGGGCATTTTAGACTTTTCCTCCTTCATCTTCATTTTTAAATCAACTCAAACCCATTCCAGCAACTTATCATTCGTTTCTTCCTCCCTTTCACTCAACAACTGCTGTAGCTCTCTCTCTTCTTCCTCCTTCACTCTCTCTCCTCTTGCATGTGGGTTCTAAAGGCCATCTCAAGGACAACCAAGCTCACCAATCTCTTCATCTCCTCTTCCCCTATCTTGTGATCAAAAAATTGGTAAGTTTCCTCTTCTCCATCTCTTCCAATTTCTCTTCTTCTTGCTGTTAATGGGCTGCATGTTAGTAAATTCTATTCTTCTCCTTCCTTTGTGCTCTTTGGGTGTAGGAGAAGACTTTGGGAGAACTAGTTTGGCTAGGGTGTGAGTGGAGAGCTCTCCTCCTCAATTTCTCTCTCATATTTCCATTTCTTTCATTTCTTTGGTGAAGGCAAGTAGATTTGCTTTATATATTGAGCATGCATGTATTATTATTGTTTCTTGTTAAGTCATTGCTTAGATTTTCCCTAAATTCCAAGCTTGTCATGGATAATTGGATTACATATGCTAAAATTGGATAAATGGGTTGAATGGACTTTACTTGTATATGGTTTGATGAATGGAATGGAATGTGGTTTGAGAGAGAGAGCATGGAGGCTCTTCTCATGCAGGTACATGCCTTGGAAAGGCTTAAGAAGGAAGGGAATGGACCCTAGGTGAATGGGTTTGAAAATACCTTGAAACAGGCCAAATCTGCTTCAGTTCGGGCTCAAGCAGCAAGCAGGCTCGCTCTAGCGGGCTTAACCCTCGCTAGAGCGAGCTTTGCTACTGTTCTGGAGCCCAGACAGAATGCATTCTCGCTATAGCGAGACTTTGGATCGCTATAGCGAGACTGCATTCTGCAGACAGCAACGTCCACTTCGAACGGACATAACTTTTGACCCGTTCGTCGGAATTTGGAGTTCTTTATACCGTTGGAAAGCTCTTGAGACGTAGAATCCAATGATATACTAATCTTAATCATCAGAGATTGGAAAAGGAAATAGGTATTGGATCAATAAGCCAAGCCCTTATCTCTTTTAGAAAGGGATTGTAAACCTAGTTTGGACCCTAGGTTGGAACCTATTGACCCTATCCTTGTATGACCAATTGGGGGAAATGAAAACGGAGCATGTTTGGCTTGGTGTGCTTCGTTGGTTGTCCGGGACTTCCGTGTATGGTTGTAACTTGGCTGAATGCATACGGAACTTAGTCAATTGGTGCCCAATAATTTCTGTACACCACGGGCTCACCACACTATGGCATCATTGACTCTTTCTCCGTAAGCACTCCGCTGGGAATACGTGCGGTACACGATGGACAACTCTTGACCTAGGATTGGCTTGTTCTTCACTCTTGACTCTTGAATCATGTATCCATAGCTTGTCGTACCTTATACACTCTAATCTTGTATACTTGTATAACTTGTAACTTAACTTGTAGAATTAGGATTTGACTGGACTTAGAGTGTATCCTTAGGTACCTTTGTCTTGTATTGATGAACACGTGTGGATAGACTTGAAAAGAGGACTACTCATGGAACTTGGAACTTGACTTATATCTTGGCTTGACTTTGAGTAGCCCTCGGCTTGTTATGTTATTCTTGGAAATCTATCCACGTGTATTTGTCTTGGAACTTGGGTCGTGTACAAACCATCATCATCATCTTGCATTCATGACCAGCTGCAGACTGATGATTATAAAGTGGGCCGGATACCGGACACTAGGGTGGGCAGTCGGCTTTGGACGGCGTCCATGGCGCGAATAGCTGGGAGCGGGCTCGGACCGTGCTGCTATTCCTAGGACCGGGAGCTAGGATCCCCCTAGAGCCAGACTTTGGGTATTCGTAGTCGGCTCGGACGTCACTTATACCCCCGTGAGATGGCTAGGACATCCTCGGAGTCTCCTCTTGCTTGACATTGCATTTCATGGATGGTTATTCTTGTAATATTGCTAGGATTTATCTTGTCACTTGATTCTTGTAACTACTCATGCTTTATGCCTAGCTTGTACCTTGCTATCTTTTAATCATGTACTTGTCTTTATTCTCTTTTGAAACATGTTATGAATAATGTATATTGCTTATCTTCTTGCCAACATATTATTGATCCTTTATTCCATGGTGTGCAGAGGACACCTACTACTATTACGCCGACCCGGATGCCGAGGCAATCCCAGAGGATCCTCAACCGGGGGAGGAGGACGAGGTACGAGAGTGGGGTGCCGATGACATAGCATAACGTCATCACTCCCGGCACTAGTGCGCGTTACATGGTGACATCTTTCTTCGTGCTACCTCATTTCATCTTTTGGGTTTTTGATCTTTTGAATTTGTCTACTCTAACACTGTATATCTTTTGTACCAGGACCTAGGTTTTTTGGGATGGTCCTGATGTTTATAAACTTTATATGTTTTATCTTTTGAAACTTGAATATATATAATGGAATGAGATCCATACTTGCTTTGATATTCCTACAGGTTATTGTTGTGTTTACCGGATAAGTCCCGTTGATTATTTGTTAATGAGGCTTAACTACACAATCCTCACAGCGGACTTCGATCCTTGGGCATTAAGGGCAAAAATTTTTAATTAGCCCTAAAATTCACACCCCGGATCCGGTTTATTCTCTAATCGGGTTCGGGGCCGTGACAGAGTGGTATCAGAGCAATGGATGGTTTCTCAGGGTAAAAATTTTAGAAACCATAGGACGCGTGTGAGGATTACCGTTAGCCTAGTGTTCATATTATTTTCTATGTTCTTATAGCCTTGTGTTGCTAGTTTTGGGCTGCATAGGGTCTTACTCATATTTCTTGCAGTGACATGGCTAATAGTAGACCATCAGGATCAGGTTCTACACCACCCATAGCGGATGGTCAGTTCCAGCATTTGGATTGCATTTTGGGAAGGATAGAGAGATGCTACCATTTGTTCTAGTGGTTGCTACCCCAGTAGGCCGATCAGTAGTGTGTGATTTTGTTTTTCCTGGGTGCACAGTTCAGACTGGAGGTACTCAGTTGACCGCCAATTTGATTGTGTTGGCGATGTCCGACTTTGATGTTATTCATAGTATGGACTGGTTAGTGGCGAACCGCGCGGTGTTGGATTGTTTCAACAAGACCGTAAGGTTACAGGGTGTAGACTGTAGTGTTGAGTTTGTTGGTGCGAAGAAGCCCACCTCCACTCGGTTGATTTCTGCATTGAAGGCAGACCGCTTGATGAGAAGCGGATGTGAGGGTTACATCGCGTTTATCGCGGAGGACAAGCAGTCCAAACCCATAGATGAGATGCCGATAGTATGCGAGTTTCCGGATGTTTTTCTGGAGGAGATCCCCGGTTTGCCACCCGTGCGTGAGATAGACTTCACGATAGAGCTACTACCAGGTACTGCACCGATCTCGAAGGCTCCGTACAGAATGGCTCCTGCAGAGTTGAAGGAATTGAAGACTCAGTTAGGAGAACTATTGGATAAGGGCTTCATCAGGCCAAGTGTATCACCATGGGGAGCTCCAGTACTGTTTGTTGAGAAGAAGGATGGGACTATGAGGATGTGCATCGATTACCGGCAATTGAACCAAGTGACAGTCAAGAACAAGTACCCACTTCCGAGAATAGATGAGTTGTTTGATCAGCTACAGGGAGCACAGTTCTTTTCGAAGATTGATCTACGTTCGGGATACCATCAGGTACATGTCAGAGGGGAAGATATTCCTAAGACAGCATTTCGGACTAGATATGGCCACTTTGAGTTTCTAGTAATGCCCTTTGGTTTGACGAATGCACCGGCAGTGTTCATGGCTCTAATGAACAAGATATTTACTCCTTACCTCGATCAGTTTGTAGTTGTATTCATTGATGATGTGTTAGTTTATTCCAAGTCCAAGGAGGAACACGAGCATCAGTTGAGGACTTCGTTGCAGCTCCTGAGAGATAGCCAGTTGTATGCCAAGCTGAGTAAATGTGAGTTCTGGTTAGAACAAGTGTCATTTCTAGGCCATGTGATTTCCAAGGAAGGATTGGCAGTGGATTCCAAGAAGATAGAAGCAGTTGTCAATTGGGGTAGTCCACAAAATGCAGCAGAGATTCGAAGTTTCCTAGGACTTGCAGGCTATTACAGAAGATTCGTGAAAGGATTCTCTACTATTGTAGCTCCTCTTACTAAGTTGACTAGAAAGAACATTCCTTTTGTTTGGACCGAGGAGTGTGAGAAAAGCTTTCAAGAATTGAAGACCAGACTGACCACAGCACCCATTCTTGCTTTACCATCTGGCAGTGGAGGATTTGTTGTTTACACAGATGCATCAGGAGTTGGTTTGGGTTGTGTTCTAATGCAAAATGACAAGGTGATAGCGTATGATTCGAGGCAGTTGAAAGAACATGAGAAGAAGTACGCCACCCATGATTTAGAGCTTGCAGCCGTTGTACTTGCACTCAAGATGTGGAGACATTACTTATACGGCGAGAAGTTCGAGGTACACTCAGATCACAAGAGTTTACAATATCTATTTACACAGAATGAGTTGAACAACAGACAGCGGAGATGGATGGAGTACATCAAAGATTACGATTTTCCTATCAAGTACCACCCTGGAAGAATCAACGTGGTAGCAGATGCTCTGAGCAGGAAGTCAGCGTTCAGCGGGTGTATAGTGCCAGAATGGAGATGGATGGAACAGTTTAGAGATTTAGATGTTGAAGTTTGGCCTATCAGCGAGAAGGTGATGATTGCTGGCATGGCAGCATGGGGACCAGAGTTAATGAATAGAATCAAAGAATGTCAGAAGGATGACCCAGGGTTACAACGCATCATTGAGCACATAGATGACAGGCCTGAGTTCAGACTAATTGAGGGAGTGTTGTATTGTAAGGACCGGTTGTGCGTGCCAGATGTACGGGACATAAAGACAGAGCTAATGACAGATGCACAACATACGAGATATTCTATTCATCCGGGCAGCACTAAGATGTATCAGAATTTGAAGAACCACTATTGGTGGGTGAGTATGAAGAAAGAGATTGCAGAGTTCGTCTCCAAGTGTTACACATGTCAGGTGATCAAGACCGAACACAAGAAACCTCCTGGTTTACTTCATCAGCTAGATATTCCCCAGTGGAAATGGGAGCACATCACTATGGACTTCGTGTCAGGACTGCCACATACCAGGAAAGGGAATGATGCTATATGGGTGATCGTGGACCGATTGACCAAGTTAGCCCATTTCATACCATTCAAGACCGGTCAGTTTATGAATAAGATGGCCAAGTTGTACAATGATGAGATCGTCAGATTGCATGGAGTGCCTAAGTCTATAGTATCCGATCGAGACACCAAGTTTGTCTCTCAGTTTTGGACTACACTTCAGTCATCCATGGGCACACAGTTGAGATTCAGCACAGCTTACCACCCTCAGACGGACGGACAGTCAGAGCGCACTATTCAGACTCTAGAGGATATGCTCCGGGCATGTGTGTTGGATTTCAAGAAAGATTGGGATGAGAGTTTGCCCCTCTGTGAGTTCTCCTACAACAACAGTTATCATTCTAGCATTGGCATGGCACCGTTCGAAGCATTATATGGACGCAGATGCAGGACTCCAGTGTGTTGGGAAGAGGTAGGAGTACGAAGTTTCCATGGACCATCTGTGGTTGGTGATTCCAGCGAGAAAGTTAAGGTTGTTTAGATGCGTTTGAAGGAATCCCGTGACCGTCAGAAGAGCTATGCAGATAAGAGACGAAGACCATTAGAGTTTCAGGTTGGTGATAAGGTGTTCCTCAAGGTTTCTCCGATGCGTGGTGTTGTCAGATTCGGCCAGAAAGGGAAGCTTTCCAAAAGATATGTGGGGCCGTTTGAGATTCGCACCCGGATTGGCGATGTTGCGTATCGTCTTGCCTTGCCGCCAGAGTTGTCAGGTGTGCACAACGTGTTCCATGTGTCGATGTTGCGCAAGTACATTCCAGATCCCACCCATGTGTTGCCACATGAGCCACTGCAGACTCAGTCCGATGCATCTTATGTGGAGCAGCCAGCGCGGATTATAGACACTAAGGAGATAGTTCTGCGGACGAAGACCATTCCATGGGTCAAAGTTCAGTGGGAGCACCACCGTCCAGAGGAGGCCACGTGGGAACTTAGGGACCAGATCAGGAAAGCCTATCCTCATCTTCTTCCTGAGGAGGTATTTTAGGTATTTGGAGGACCAAATGTTCTTTTTAGAGGGAAGGGATGTAAGGTCCCCGACCTTAATAGGGTGATTAATTTCTTAATATTGGCGATTAGCCTAATTAATTATGATTTTTGCTAATTAGGTTAGTTTAGTGGCTAAGCGAGTTTCTTTTATTATTAGAAAGTGGTTGCGAAGTTTAGTTTGATTCCGAGGGCGATTAGTCTTAATAGGGGGTTAGGTTGTGATTAATAGGAAAATTGGGTATTTTCCCAAAAAATTCTGTTTTCACCGAATTTGTGCTCGTTAGAAAGATCTCGTTGCGTTCGTCATTTTCCGTTCACGATTTGACGCTCCGAAGCCCCTCAATTAAGCACATTTCTCTCATTTCACTAAAAAGGGGCATTTTAGACTTTTCCTCCTTCATCTTCATTTTTAAATCAACTCAAACCCATTCCAGCAACTTATCATTCGTTTCTTCCTCCCTTTCACTCAACAACTGCTGTAGCTCTCTCTCTTCTTCCTCCTTCACTCTCTCTCCTCTTGCATGTGGGTTCTAAAGGCCATCTCAAGGACAACCAAGCTCACCAATCTCTTCATCTCCTCTTCCCCTATCTTTTGATCAAAAAATTGGTAAGTTTCCTCTTCTCCATCTCTTCCAATTTCTCTTCTTCTTGCTGTTAATGGGCTGCATGTTAGTAAATTCTATTCTTCTCCTTCCTTTGTGCTCTTTGGGTGTAGGAGAAGACTTTGGGAGAACTAGTTTGGCTAGGGTGTGAGTGGAGAGCTCTCCTCCTCAATTTCTCTCTCTAATTTCCATTTCTTTCATTTCTTTGGTGAAGGCAAGTAGATTTGCTTTATATATTGAGCATGCATGTATTATTATTGTTTCTTGTTAAGTCATTGCTTAGATTTTCCCTAAATTCCAAGCTTGTCATGGATAATTGGATTACATATGCTAAAATTGGATAAATGGGTTGAATGGACTTTACTTGTATATGGTTTGATGAATGGAATGGAATGTGGTTTGAGAGAGAGAGCATGGAGGCTCTTCTCATGCAGGTACATGCCTTGGAAAGGCTTAAGAAGGAAGGGAATGGACCCTAGGTGAATGGGTTTGAAAATACCTTGAAACAGGCCAAATCTGCTTCAGTTCGGGCTCAAGCAGCAAGCAGGCTCGCTCTAGCGGGCTTAACCCTCGCTAGAGCGAGCTTTGCTACTGTTCTGGAGCCCAGACAGAATGCATTCTCGCTATAGCGAGACTTTGGATCGCTATAGCGAGACTGCATTCTGCAGACAGCAACGTCCACTTCGAACGGACATAACTTTTGACCCGTTCGTCGGAATTTGGAGTTCTTTATACCGTTGGAAAGCTCTTGAGACGTAGAATCCAATGATATACTAATCTTAATCATCAGAGATTGGAAAAGGAAATAGGTATTGGATCAATAAGCCAAGCCCTTATCTCTTTTAGAAAGGGATTGTAAACCTAGTTTGGACCCTAGGTTGGAACCTATTGACCCTATCCTTGTATGACCAATTGGGGGAAATGAAAACGGAGCATGTTTGGCTTGGTGTGCTTCGTTGGTTGTCCGGGACTTCCGTGTATGGTTGTAACTTGGCTGAATGCATACGGAACTTAGTCAATTGGTGCCCAATAATTTTTGTACACCACGGGCTCACCACACTATGGCATCATTGACTCTTTCTCCGTAAGCACTCCGCTGGGAATACGTGCGGTACACGATGGACAACTCTTGACCTAGGATTGGCTTGTTCTTCACTCTTGACTCTTGAATCATGTATCCATAGCTTGTCGTACCTTATACACTCTAATCTTGTATACTTGTATAACTTGTAACTTAACTTGTAGAATTAGGATTTGACTGGACTTAGAGTGTATCCTTAGGTACCTTTGTCTTGTATTGATGAACACGTGTGGATAGACTTGAAAAGAGGACTACTCATGGAACTTGGAACTTGACTTATATCTTGGCTTGACTTTGAGTAGCCCTCGGCTTGTTATGTTATTCTTGGAAATCTATCCACGTGTATTTGTCTTGGAACTTGGGTCGTGTACAAACCATCATCATCATCTTGCATTCATGACCAGCTGCAGACTGATGATTATAAAGTGGGCCGGATACCGGACACTAGGGTGGGCAGTCGGCTTTGGACGGCGTCCATGGCGCGAATAGCTGGGAGCGGGCTCGGACCGTGCTGCTATTCCTAGGACCGGGAGCTAGGATCCCCCTAGAGCCAGACTTTGGGTATTCGTAGTCGGCTCGGACGTCACTTATACCCCCGTGAGATGGCTAGGACATCCTCGGAGTCTCCTCTTGCTTGACATTGCATTTCATGGATGGTTATTCTTGTAATATTGCTAGGATTTATCTTGTCACTTGATTCTTGTAACTACTCATGCTTTATGCCTAGCTTGTACCTTGCTATCTTTTAATCATGTACTTGTCTTTATTCTCTTTTGAAACATGTTATGAATAATGTATATTGCTTATCTTCTTGCCAACATATTATTGATCCTTTATTCCATGGTGTGCAGAGGACACCTACTACTATTACGCCGACCCGGATGCCGAGGCAATCCCAGAGGATCCTCAACCGGGGGAGGAGGACGAGGTACGAGAGTGGGGTGCCGATGACATAGCATAACGTCATCACTCCCGGCACTAGTGCGCGTTACATGGTGACATCTTTCTTCGTGCTACCTCATTTCATCTTTTGGGTTTTTGATCTTTTGAATTTGTCTACTCTAACACTGTATATCTTTTGTACCAGGACCTAGGTTTTTTGGGATGGTCCTGATGTTTATAAACTTTATATGTTTTATCTTTTGAAACTTGAATATATATAATGGAATGAGATCCATACTTGCTTTGATATTCCTACAGGTTATTGTTGTGTTTACCGGATAAGTCCCGTTGATTATTTGTTAATGAGGCTTAACTACACAATCCTCACAGCGGACTTCGATCCTTGGGCATTAAGGGCAAAAATTTTTATTTAGCCCTAAAATTCACACCCCGGATCCGGTTTATTCTCTAATCGGGTTCGGGGCCGTGACAGAACCTATAACTCGTTTCATACCGACCAAGCTCTAACCAATACACCCACCACTCATTTATGTTAGAAAATTACTTCCTTTATGCTTAAAGTCTTCTCCTCTTATTTTGGAATTCTTCAACTCTTCCTAAAATTTCTTCACTAAGATTTCTTCAAGTAACTTCCTTTATTTAAATCCCTTTTTGATGCCTTGGGACACTAGCCGAAAGTTTGGGCTAATCGTGGGATCCACCTACACAAGAGAAATTACATAAAAATACACTATAAATAATCAGATTTATGTATGATAATTCGATAATCTGCTAATGTGATAGAAGGATAAAATCTCAGTGTAAAGCAAATGATATGCACATGATATGCTAATAAAACTCGAATTAATGAGGGGTAAAATATGCAATATTTAACACTTATCAGCAAACCATCAAATAGGTTGTACGCATCATCGAAACATGAGATGCTGAACCTTGAACAAGCCACTTCCAAATAAGGAAAGAAATAATAGAACAACATATACCAATTTCACATCCTCCATTAAAACAAACAAATCCATAAAACATAGTTATTTATTTCAAAAACAACACTACCAACCCATTAGAATAGTTGAATAGGAAGAAAACCAAAACCACCCAAAATGTGAAACCAGAAAGTGAAACTATAATAATAGCCATTACACAAAACAACACACTGTTAGTTTTATGGACTCAATCCAGTAGATGATATAATAAATTGATTAAATTCTTTATTTATTCATATATTCATGCTTTCCTTTCATGAGATGAATGGTAATTTATTATATACTTGCACATAACCAATACGAATGACATGATGGTTCATGAGATGAACCGGGGTCCACAAGTATATTAGATATAACACATGTGTATGGATGAGATCCACATACGGGAGACATGTATGACAAATCTTATACTTAAATATCTTCACAACCAGTGATGAGACTGGACATCTTATACTGACAAGGTTGCAGCATTTGAGATAGTGTGATTTGTCTCGATCATTAGAATGGAAGATTCTGGATCATAGTGCTGGTACATTGGATGTATTGAAGGATCATGAGAAGCACCTTATAAACACTGTCTTTACTTTAAGGTCTGCTCTCATAATTCCCTAGCAATAGGCTCTCAATCCTGAGACATTAATGAACTTAAGTTTCTATCTATTCATTTGCTTTGAGTCACCAATGAGTGAGGCCAACTGTAGGTCAACACCTCGGTGATTTGGGTACATGGTAGTAGAGCTGTGGGAACATTCAATAGTCAAGATGGAATCTATCTCTAATATCCCCTTATGCCAATTAATGGATTTATCATTGGTAAGTGCGCACCCATTCCGATTAAGAGTTAATTGGAAAGGTACCTATGATCATTATAATTAATTGGGGCTCAAGGATAATAAGATATGGATCTATTTTGAAAGACAAGTCCAATTGATCCATGGATATTGATAGAGGGGTCTACTTGTGGTAATGTGGAAGTTTAGGGTCTTCTATGTAATATTCCTAAGACTGGAGTTCAATTGCATTTATATAGTGGAGTTATTTTCAATTAACTGTGGGCCCGGATTACACATGAGATGTGGGGTCGCGAGTCCCAGTTGGAGCCAGATTTCTAAGGAATCCCTAGTGGTCCCCACGCTAGCCCAATTATTAGAAAGTATCTAATTCTAGTTGAACTCTAAAAGGAAAGTTACTATTTCTATTTGAAGTGAGACTTCTAATAGTGGTAATAGTAGACTTACTAATTTTAGTAGAAGTGAGACTTCTATTTTAATTAGAAAGGAATTAGAAAGATACTAATCATATTTGAAGTGAGACTTCTAATTATGATATGGTAAGTTACTAATTAATGGAAGTAAGACTTCTAATGTAATTAGTAAAGAGGAGGCAACTTGCAAAAGCTATAAATAAGAGGAGAAGAGGCCTTGGACGTCCATGCACTCTCCATACATTGGGATTCACGCCCAAGCCTCCCTAGTGCAAGTGTTGCACGAGCTCTTTCTCCTCTCCCTCTTCTAGTTCTCTTTCTAGTTCCTCCCTAGAGTTCCTAGTAGTTTTCTCTTGGAGATCCCACCATCTTCTTGAGAAAAAGGAGAATCTAATACGGGTCATAGCGTGGAAGATCAAGAGGTCTTGGAGATTCCTAATTGATTAGTGAAAGCGTTTCATCAAAGAAAGACGCAACTTCTCCATTAGAGCACAACCGAGCTCCAAAGGTATAATCTACTTCCTTGCATGTTGTAGATTTATTTGTAGCTTATATGTTGCTGGTTCTATCTTCTAGATAGATTGTATTTACTGATCATCATGGCTGAGATTGAGGACATAGATCTTGGATTGGGTTTTATAGCCTTATGGATAGTTGATCCCTGCATCAAGTGGGTCAAAAGTTTTTGAAACCTATCCTAGAGGCCCACCTTATTTCCAACACACACAATCAAAGCTTGAGTGTTGAAAAGGACAAAAAGGAAGGATGTGAATGGAGATGACAAAAATATGTGAGAAAATTAGGTGTTGAATGGAGAAGATGAAAACAAGGAGATGAATGTAGAAGATGACAGTACATGAGAAGATTATCCGGCTTGGTAGAGACAATAGAGGCATGGGTTCATTGAACGCACCTAAAAATCATGAGTTTTGATGGTGGAAGTAGAAGGATGAAGCTCCCTAACATTTTCTTCTTCTTCTCTTTGGTTCCTTCCTTTTCCTGTCAAGTGCCCTTTTCAGGCTTTAGGGATTTATTGACATCAACAAAACAGGGGCAAAATGGGAATGAAAAATTAAGATTTGGGTGGGAGGGACCTCTGCTGGTATTTGGGGTCCTCAATTTTGGTAATTATGTTTAGTGGGATTTTTTTAGTAAATGTCCCTTTGTTTTATTATCTTTTGAAATGACAATTCACCATACTTCACTAATTTACCGAACAGGGGAACATATAAAAACCTATAATAGCCCCTACCTATCAAGGAATCTAATCCGCTCAAAATACAAGACGTCTTCTTTTATGGGATATGGTCAAATCTTACTTTATTTAATATGAGTTAGCCGTTCCATGAGATTGAGCTTATATATATATAAAACTAAAACAATTATTTAAAAAAAATAATTTCTTTTATACACAATTGGCTATATCCTCAATGTTATTATGCTGACTCATATTGGAGTAAAATGAGGACATATCTGTAAAAGAGTAGGCCTTTTATTTTTAACGGTTTATAATTTTTTTATAGATGGGGCCTCTTTGGAGTTTCACATTTGTAGGAAGTGTGAATGATCCAGACTAATTTAAGAAGGAAGGTGACTTGCTTGGGACTCTTCTTCTCCACTTTTGAGAACTATAGTTTTTCTATAAATTTGTGAAAAGTAAAAAAATTAGAAACTAAATTTTGTGTCCAACATTTATACCTATTTTGTTTTAGGTTGTGGTTTAAAAAGAAAAACAAGCTTGGATCTATATGAGTATCAAATCTGAATATGAGGTTTAATAAAGAGCATCGTCCTAGGCCATAGCCCATGAATGTGTGTCACTTCCAACAAGTCCACACATCTCACAAACTAATTTCTGCTGGTAATGATTATTAAGAAGGTTGAGAATGTTACGAAAACAATGAGTTCATTTTAGAACAGGATATTTACGGTCATGATGTGATTAAAAAATATTAGGTTACATTGATGTATTAGATTTAGGGAGAATTTCAAAAAAGTCCTTGAGTTTCCGCCTTATTTCAAAAAAGGACACAAGTTTCAAAACTATTCAAATTAGTCCCTAAGTTTTTCAGGAAGTTTTCAATTAAGGACATCCATCTATTTAAAGTTATTTTTGGCAACTTTTTTCCTTTTTTTAAAAAAGAAAAATATTCAAGTGAGAACTAGTTCACACCTATTATATGAGAACTTTTTTGCGGGGCCCAACTAGCAACCCATCCAAACCTAGCAACCAATAGGGAACCCCCTAATAGTAACTAATCCCAAGGATTGGCATACATTCGAATGGACTGAACCATTGGATCGAGAGTTGAATATTTTTTTTAATGTGAAGTCATTAAACTTGTGGGCCACGGATGAAGGGGTTAGGGGCATGGGTTTGGGGTCAAACTTGATACTTGGGGTGATCTCACATAGATCTTTCCATCCCCCTAGTCCCATCTCCAAATGGGGCCCACAATTGGGCCCCATAAAAAAGTTCTCATGTAATATGTGAGAACTAGTTCTCACCTGAATATTACCATTTTTAAAATACCTAAATTACCCTTCATTGTAATAAAACTCTCCTTCACTTCCTCTATATTCTCCTCATTTTCCTTGCCAGTGTCCTCACGGTGATCAAGGACACCCGGTATTCCCACAGCGATTGGCTGCTTGTAGTCGCTATCGAAACCATGTCATGGCTTTAAATGAAGGGTAGTTTGGGTATTTTTAAAATATTGAGGGAAGAAGTCACTAGAAAATATCTTTAAATGGCCGGATGTCCTTAATTGAAAATTTACTGGAAAGCTTAGGGACAAATTTGAAAAGTTTTAAAACTCGTGTCCTTTTTTGAAATAAGGCAAAAACTTAAGGCCAATTTTAGGGTATAGCAAATAGCCATTTGGATTATTCTAACAAATAGCCATTAAATGGCTATACTCTACAAATAGCCATTTTCTACTCTCAATGAAAACATATGGAGAATTTGACAAGATGTATTCCCTAAATTTCTGCACCTGGTGATGTTGGTATCCTCCGATTCCTCAAGACAATTTTAATAGCTGCCACTAATAGATTGATCACTCATTTTACACAGTGAAGTTTCCACAGAAGATGAAGATACCATTCATCATGTGTACCAGACATATAAACAGAGTTTTGTCATTCCACCAAGTTATTAAACCAAAAGGCCAAAAATAAACATAACCAAGGCAACTCTCCCCACCACCTACATGTGACTGTTGCATTAGCTTCTGATATTCTAAAAGCGCTTCTATCTGCTCTTCAATATCCTCAACAACTTTAGAATTGTAGGCATTGTGAATCATTCATAGGGGGCCTCAAATGATCAGGAACTAGTTGTTTTTTTTTTCCCCTCCAAATTTAAGGTTCATATTGCCCATCTATAAAGCACCCCAATCTATGTGAAGAGGAAGTTCAAAGGAATCTTCTAGAAAACTCCAAGAGACACTTCTAGGAGTGCTTCCTAAGTATGGAGATTTGTTGATATAAAGACACTATTAGGTCTATAATTAGGTCCTTGGTGTTAGTTTTATGGACTCAATCCAGTAGATGATATAATAAATTAATTAATTTCTTTATTTATCAGTATATTCATGCTTTCCTTTCATGAGATGAATGGTGATTTATTATATACTTGCACATAACCAATACGGATGACATGATGGTTCATGAGATGAACCGGGGTCCACAAGTATATTAGATGTAACACATGTGTATGGATGAGATCCACATACGGGAGACATGTGTGGCAAATCTTATACTTAAATATTATCACAACCAGTGATGAGACTGGACATCTCATACTGATAAGGTTGCAGTACTTTGATCACTATGAGATAGTGTGATTTATCTCGATCATCAGAATGGAAGATTCTGGATCATAGTGCTGGTACATTTGATGTATTGAAGGACCATGAGAAGCACCTTATAAAAACTGTCTTTATTTTAAGGTCTGCTCTCATAATTCCCTAGCAATAGGCTCTCAATCCTGAGACATTAATGAACTCAAGTTTCTATCTATTCATTTGCTTTGAGTCACCAATGAGTGAGGCCAACTGTAGGTCAACACCTCGGTGATTTGGGTACATGGTAGTAGAGCTGTGGGAACATTCAATAGTCAAGATGGAATCTATCTCTAATATCCCCTTCTGCCAATTAATGGATTTATCATTGGTAAGTGCGCACCCATTCCGATTAAGAGTTAATTGGAAAGGTACCTATGATCATTATAATTAATTGGGGCTCAAGGATAATAAGATATGGATCTATTTTGAAAGACAAGTCCAATTGATCCATGGATATTGATAGAGGGGTCTACTTGTGGTAATGTGGAAGTTTAGGGTCTTCTATGTAATATTCCTAAGACTGGAGTTCAATTGCATTTATATAGTGGAGTTATTTGCAATTAACTGTGGGCCCGGATTACACATGAGATGTGGGGTCGCGAGTCCCAGTTGGAGCCAGCTTTCTAAGGAATCCCTAGTGGTCCCCACGCTAGCCCAATTATTAGAAAGTATCTAATTCTAGTTGAACTCTAAAAGGAAAGTTACTGTTTCTATTTGAAGTGAGACTTCTAATAGTGGTAATAGTAGACTTACTAATTTTAGTAGAAGTGAGACTTCTATTTTAATTAGAAAGGAATTGGAAAGTTACTAATCATATTTGAAGTGAGACTTCTAATTATGATATGGTAAGTTACTAATTAATGGAAGTAAGACTTCTATTATAATTAGAAAAAAGGAGGCAACTTGCAAAAGCTATAAATAAGAGGAGAAGAGGGCCTTGGACATCCCATGCAAAAATCCACCTAGGGATTCACGCCCAAGCCCCCCCTAGTGCAAGTGTTGCACGAGCTCTTCTCCTCTTCCCTCTTCTAGTTCTCTTTCTAGTTCCTCCCTAGAGTTCCTAGTAGTTTTCTCTTGGAGATCCCACCATCTTCTTGAGAAAAAGGAGAATCTAATACGGGTCATAGCGTGGAAGATCAAGAGGTCTTGGAGATCCCTATTTGATTAGTGAAAGCGTTTCATCATCAAAGAAAGACGCAACTTCTCCATTAGAGCACAACCGAGCTCCAAAGGTATAATCCACTTCCTTGCATGTTGTAGATTATTATGGATGCTTGTTAGTTGCTGGTTCTATCTTGTAGATAGATTGTATTTACTGATCATGATGGCTGAGATTGAGGACATGGATCTTGGATTGGGTTTTATAGCCTTGTGGATAGTTGATCCCTGCGTCAAGTGGGTCAAAAGTTTTTGAAACCTATCCTAGAGGCCCACCCTATTTCCAACACTTGGTCTCTCTCTAATCGCTACAACCAATTTGCGAGATCCCATCATTACCAACCAAAATAAGAGAGCATTCATTTTACAGGGCAACGAGGCCCAATTCTTAACCTTGACTTTGATCATGAAGCGTCCCCAGTACCAAATAAGAGCCATGTTATTAATGAGAGACGAATTATAAATGGCCCTTCCATGATGAGAAAGCTCGATGAACAGTCTGGATCTAAGGAACTTCAAGGGATGACTTGAGAACAAGGGGTTGCCCAATTGGTTGGGTATTCTGCTTCTCACCTTAGGGTTCGATCCCTAGATTCTTTCCCATGGCTGGGAGACTTCTCTTCCTATAGAAGCAGACTTCGTTCCACATGGCTGGGGACTGATGGTTCCACATGGCTGGGGACTGATGGAGAGAGAGAGAGAGAGAGAGAGAGAGAGAGAGAGAGAGAGAGACTCTCAAGGAACAAGGAGTCTTGTTAATGACCTCCTTACACCTATGGCAGGTAATAGGCTAATAGCAAGTCTAGCAGACATAAGCTCGTGATTAAATGTGGAGATTGGGAGGTGGCGAGTTCAAGAAAAAACAGAAATAAGCTCAGTTCATCACATAAAATTGATGCAAATTGCTATTACTTGGGTCAACTTAAGAATATGTGCGTAGCTTAAGCATATATAAAAATTTAATTGTTTTCTAACTTGTGTGCAGTCAACCTCTTCGCTTGATCAGACCCCACTTATAGATAACATAACACGGGCTGCTCTATATAGGAACTGGCCCAAATGCCACTCCAATTGGAGGTCCACATACATGGATTGAACCTGATGGAAACATGACGACATGTTTCACACATGATGACTCCAACAGTGCATTCACCGTGACTAAAGAGCCAAAATTCTGGCCGGTGCCTCTGAAGAGGTGGGGATGTGTCATATGAGCAGATTGGATGAAGCAAAGGTGGGCTTTAGATGAGCTACCACAGTTTTAAGGGCAGCATCAAACAGAAGCATGAGTTTTTTTTCATAATAGCACTCTCAAGTAAACTAATTTCCATAATAGCATCCATTTGAAAATAATTCTCATAATAGCATTCCGAGCCTACATGGCACATCTGTAATAAAACAAGATCTAGATCTATGATCCAGAAAACTTTATTGTCAACCATGATCCTCCATGTCAAATCATCGAGAGATGTAAAGCGGAAAACATACCTTGATCCATTGTGGAAGTTACTCGCAGGTTGTTGATCTTCCAATCCAATATGGCTACCCAGAGAAACCCTCTTGATTCTTTCGGATGATGGGATGTCAGAGAGAATAGGAACTTACCATATGAATTGGGGACCATAACCCTAATATATATAATAATGAGATTTGCTAATTCTAATTTGTCCCCTCATCAAATTAGAATTAGTATTCTGGTATCTACACATTAATCCCATGACAATTATACCCTTAAGCCTTAAAACTTTAAGTCTTAATTAGATCACTTCAATTAGGCTTAACCAAAGATAGCATAACACATTTAATGGTAACATGTGTGGCCCCACATGATGGAATTTTCCAACAATCTCCCACTGGGCCATATATGTAACTTAACAAATGTGTATGACTGTATGAGCTCCAAAATTCTGCTATCATAATCTTAGGGTATATCCAAACAATCTCGTCCATTGATTATGCCGGTATAGGATCAAAGCGGTTTTCGTCATATTTAACATGACTAAACCCATCAATGGTCACGTACACCAACATAACCAAATGACATAGATCAATCATGGATGCGTAGCATGGAAAATACATGCAATGTGATCTATACATATCTATTTCCAACTGGTCCTACTTTATTCCTTAGTGAGATCAATATTGAATACAATGTAACATAGTGAAATGTACTGAAACTTTATTTCTGATCAGAAAAATATCCAAATACATAAATGCATAAGTATGTCCAAAGTTAAACATAAAGCAATAAAATATAAAATGATACAAACTCCCACTATAGTGTGATATCCTCACACAAAATAACACCCATATGAGCAGTGTGCTCATGAAAGACCTTGGGTGGTAATCCCTTTGTAAGCGGATCCGCTATCATGGAGTTTGTCCCAATGTGCTTTATAGATATCTGTCCATCCTGTATTCTTTTCTTCACAACGAGGAACTTAATTGCAATATGTTTTGACTTAAATGAGCTCCTGTTGTTGTTGGAATATAGCACTGCTGACTTATTGTCACAATATAGTGTGAGAGGTCTTTCAATACCCTCTAGAACTCGCAGCCCAGTGACAAAATTCCGCAGCCATATACCATGGTTGGATGCCTCATAGCATGCTACAAACTCTGCTGCCATGGTGGAATCAGTAACGAGTGTCTGTTTGGCACTCCTCCAAGAAATAGCTCCACCAGCTAACAGGTAAAGGTAGCCTGATGTGGATTTCATACTGTCTTTGCATCCAGCAAAATCGGAATCAGAATACCCTATGATCTCCAACTGATCCGATCTTCTATATGTGAGCATGTAATCTTTTGTTCTCTGTAAATATCTCATAACCCGCTTGGCTGCTTTCCAATGATCCATTCCAGGATTACTTAAATATCTGCCTAACATGCCAACAATGTACGCAATATCCGGACGCGTACACACCTGAGCATACATTAAACTACCTACAACTGATGCATAGGGAATCTTTTGCATTTCCTTAATTTCAAGGTTAGTTTTAGGGCACTGATTGAGACTGAACTTGTCTCCCTTAGCGACAGGGGTGTCACCTGGTTTACAGTCCTGCATGCCAAATCTTTTGAGTACTGTATCGATATAACGTCTTTGTGATAATCCAAGAATACCCCGAGAACGATCACGTTGTATCAGGATCCCTAATACAAAGGAGGCGTCACCAAGATCTTTCATCTCAAATTTCTTTGATAGAAATCTCTTGGTTTCGTGCAACATGCCTATATCATTTATGGCAAGCAGTATGTCATCGACATACAAAACTAGGAATATGTGCTTACTCCCACTGAATTTGTGATACACACAATTATCAACAGCGTTTGTCTCAAAACCAAACGAGATAATCACATGATGAAACTTGTGATACCACTGACGAGAAGCTTGCTTGAGTCCATAGATGGACTTTGTCAATTTACAGACCATATTCTTTGGGTCTCTCAACTCAAAGTTTTCTGGCTGCACCATATAAATTGTTTCGTCAATGTCACCATTGAGAAAAGCTGTCTTGACGTCCATTTGATGAAGCTCAAGATCAAAATGTGCAACAAGTGCCATGATTGTCCTAAAAGAGTCTTTCGATGAAACCGGAGAGAAAGTCTCTTTAAAGTCAATCCCTTCCTTTTGGGTAAAGCCTTTAGCTACAAGACGAGCCTTATACCTCTCCACATTACCATTCGAATCCCTTTTGGTTTTAAAAATCCATTTGCAACCAATGGGCTTCGCACCTTCTGGTAATGGAACAAGTTCCCAAACCTTATTGTCTTGCATGGACTTATACTCCTCATTCATGGCATCAATCCACTTTTGAGAGTTGGAACCTTGCATGGCCTGATGGAAGTTGATTGGATCATTTTCCACCATTCCAATTTCTTCCTCATGTTCTTGGAGAAATACGAAAAAATCGTCAGGAATAGCATTTCTCCTTTCTCTAGTGGATCGTCTTAATGGCACTGGTTCTTGAGGTTGTGGAGTTTGTTCCTCAGGAACGATCACCTCATCTTGAATAGGGGGTTGATCAACATTGTCTAGTTGAGGATCCGGACTCGCTTCTTGATCAATGACAGTCATAGAAACCGGCACATTGTCAATAGCGATAGTGGGAATCGAAACCGATTCTTCCTCAAAGACAATGTCTCTAACCTTATTTCTCCCCCCAAACTCAACATCCTCAAAAAATATTGCAGTTCCCGTCTCAAAAATTGACTTAAGTGTGGGATCATAAAACTTATAGCCCCTAGATCGCTCAGAGTAGCCAATGAAGTAGCTGCTAATAGTTTTGGAGTCCAATTTCTTTTCATGTGGCCTGTAAGGCCTTGCCTCAGCATGACATCCCCAAATGTGAAAATGCTTGAGACTAGGCTTACGGCCTGTCCAAAGCTCATAAGGTGTTTTTGCAGCTGCTTTAGTTGGCACTCTATTCAGAATATAAGCTGCTGTTTTGATTGCTTCTCCCCAGAGTGACTCTGGTAAAGAAGAATGACTAATCATACTCCTTACCATATCCTTAAGAGTTCGGTTTCGCCTTTCAGCAACACCATTCATGCTAGGTGACCCTGGCATGGTGTACTGGGGGACGATTCCACATTCCTCTAGGAATTTAGCAAACGGTCCTGGACGTTGTTCACCTGATCCGTCATATCTACCGTAGTATTCACCACCACGGTCAGACCGGACACACTTTATTCTTTTGTTGAGTTGGTTCTCAACTTCAGCTTTAAATGTTTTGAACACGTCCAAAGACTGTGATTTCTCATGAATGAGAAATAGGTACCCATAGCGAGAGTAATCGTCTATGAATGATATAAAATACTGTTGGCCATTCCAAGAAGCCGTAGGGAATGGGCCACAGATATCTGTGTGTATCAATCCTAAGACGTCTGTAGTTCTATTGGCACCTAATTTCTTCAGTTTGGTCTGTTTTCCCTTGATGCAAGCAATACAAACATCAAAGTCTGTAAAGTCAAGGGAATCTAAAATTCCATCAGACACAAGTCGCTCAACTCTAGGCTTAGAGATGTGACCTAAGCGTTTGTGCCATAATGTGGCTGAATTTTCTTTACTCAATTTGCGTTTAGTACCTCGTGATTCCACATGCAAGGATTCATTATAAGAAACAATTATATCAAGCAAATATAAGTTGTCATATACACATAGAGAACCAGTTCCAACAATATTTGAATTTATAGATAAGCTGACTTGATTGTTTCCAAATGAACAAAAATAACCAAACTTGTCCAATAAAGAAACTGAAACCAAATTCCGTCTAAAAGACGGTACAATAAAAGTATCTACTAAATCCAAATAATAATCAGTTTTCAATAACAACCTAAAATGCCCTATTGCCTCTACTTCTACCGAGTTGCCATCGCCCACAAAGATGTGTCTTTCAGCATCACTTGGCTTTCGGCAGCTCAGGCAACCCTGCATAGAAACACTGATGTGAGTAGTAGCACCAGAATCTAACCACCACGTGTTTCTAGGTACTGAAGCTAAATTGACCTCAGAACAGACCAAAGTAAGAAATGTACCTTTCTTTGCACGCCAAGCGTGATATTTGGTACAGTCCTTCTTCACATGTCCAGGCTTGTTGCAAAAGAAACAACCCTCATTTGCTTGCTGTGGTTTCTTTTGAACCTCATTTGTTTGTTGTTGTTTCTTTTGGGCTGGACCCTTAGCAGCATCATTATTCTTTCTCTTTTTGCCCTTATCTTTAGAGGTGTGAGCCAAATGAGCACTTTCTGTCCTGTCTTGCTTCAATCTCTCTTCCTCTTGCACACAATAAGAAATGAGCTCATTAAGAGTCCATTTCTCCCTTTGACAGTTGTAACTGACTTTAAATTGACTATATTGTGCAGGAAGTGATATTAATACTAAATGCACGAGCAAGTCGTCAGACAGCTCGAGCTTCAGTGCCTTAAGCTTAGAAGCAAGATGAGACATATCCATAATGTACTCCCGTATATTCCCCTTGCCATTATACTTCATAGAAATCAAGCTTTGCAAAAGCGTGCTTGATTCTGCCTTATCGTTTTTCACAAAACGCTTTTCAATCTCGGCGAGGAATTCTTTGGCTATGGATAACTTGTCAGATACCGCACCCCTAAAAGCCTCCGGAATGCCGCGCTTAATGATCATAAGACTCATGCGATTTGAGCGATCCCACTTCTCAAAGTTCTTCTTTTCATCAGGAGAACTTTCAGCCGTAAGAGAAGCGGGTTGCTCAGTCCGTAGTGCAAGGTCTAGATCCATGCAGCCGAGAACAATTTCTATGTTCTCTTTCCAATCCTTAAAATTAGTCCCATTAAGCACAGGTATTGAGTTGATATTAGCAGATATAGTAGAAACAGTTGCTGTAAAGAGAACAAAAAATAAACAGACAAACAAGCTCATATTAATAACCAAATACGATAATCAACATATTCAAATAATGGTAAGTCTTATCTCAAGATACCTAGCACAACATTAATATCAAGTCTTTGGACAGTAATATTAATTGTAAATGGTACTCTTGTGGTAGTGAGCGAACATTGACAATAATTTATGTCAAATAATAAATCTATCTTTGGATCGATGTATTATTTACATGGAAAACCTGATAATCGTCACATGTTTATCACTACGGGTGTGTATGCAATTCGGCCAAGTATTAACCTTCCTTTGGGCCGACTAAGACCCGCATGAATTTACATATACACAAACATCCAATATTTCTTATGAACAATCGACACAAGAGAGGTCACTTTGGTGACATCTTGTTTCAATTAGCTCATTTAGAATGATGGACAATTTTATTTAACCATAAAAGATATACCAAAAATTATTTGAATTTGTTTTGTAGAAAACTAATTAGTTCTCTCCAGATGTCACCGCATACGGAAAAAAAAAATATAGAGAAAAGGACACAGAAAAAGAAAACAAAAGGAAAACCAATGCTTTGATTCCTGATTCCTCCTGCATTTTTTTTTTTTTTTTTTTTATTGTTGCAGCAGGATTCGAAATTCGGATCCAAATCCCATTACGAAAGGCGAAGTGCGCACAGACCACAGTTGTGGGGAACTCAGAGAGAGAGAGAGCCGCTGGCTTGACGCCCCATATAAAATTAATTCAACAATCGATTAAACAGAATTTGTAACAGGAAACTCCTTCAGGAATCCGCAAGGGATCTCCAAATCATCATTGTCATGATTGAAATAAGATTTCCTCATCTGGGTACCGAAATTCCCTGCAAAACTTTCTCCCTCCATTGACAGATACCTCAAAGGAGAGGAGAAAGTTGAAGAATTCCTGCAGAAATCTTGGATCTCCTTCAAAACCACCCCATAATCTGAGAAAGATATCGGGGAACTGCATGAAGAATGGGCGGTTGGGACTGAGTATTTGCGTTCTCCATAGGTGGTTGGGTAGGAGAAGAGGGTGTGCCGGATTTGATCCGACGGTGTAAAAGCAAAGAGACAGCTTGACAATCCCAACCTTTGCTCTATGAGACCCATCATAGATGGAAGATGACCTCAAAATCCGTAGTGAATCAGAAAACTATTCTAATCCGTAGTGAATCAGAAAACTTTTCTACACATGTCCCTAGGTGTATCAAGTCAATAGCATGAATAAAAAAAATTGGCTTGATGGCACATGTAATATGTGAATGCCTTATGTGCTTGATCCATGGGCTTTGATGTAAAAATCCAACGGAGCCAACAAGACATAAAATTGCTCATGTCCCAATGAAGTTAAACTTTTACACGTTTTCTGTCTTCATCCAAGTTTTGGCACATGTCTTTATGAAATTAAAGAAGATCCATTGAATAAATAAAACAACAACAGAAATCTGCTTGATGGGCGACGGCAACTTAATTAAACTGGATCCATGAAAAGAGACAAAAAAGGATCCAACAACGACGCGCACGCAAATTAATAAAATATTTAAGAGAGGAGATCAAGTACTTGAGATTTTGATTAGAAACAAAATACTTGATTCCCAATGGCTTAACATGGAGATGCTCTGATACCACTTGTTATAAAACAAGATCTAGATCTATGATCCAGAAAACTTTATTGTCAACCATGATCCTCCATGTCAAATCATCGAGAGATGTAAAGCGGAAAACATACCTTGATCCATTGTGGAAGTTACTCGCAGGTTGTTGATCTTCCAATCCAATATGGCTACCCAGAGAAACCCTCTTGATTCTTTCTGATGATGGGATGTCAGAGAGAATAGGAACTTACCATATGAATTGGGGACCATAACCCTAATATATATAATAATGAGATTTGCTAATTCTAATTTGTCCCCTCATCAAATTAGAATTAGTATTCTGGTATCTACACATTAATCCCATGACAATTATACCCTTAAGCCTTAAAACTTTAAGTCTTAATTAGATCACTTCAATTAGGCTTAACCAAAGATAGCATAACACATTTAATGGTAACATGTGTGGCCCCACATGATGGAATTTTCCAACAACATCTTGGAGTGATTTCATAAGCGGACCGATGGGTAGCAATGAAGCTTTCCCTTCTTTATGTTCTTGAATTGGTTCACTATGACATCAGTGAGGCTCTTGTAAGGGTTCGTCTCGAGCATGAATGAGGGTATGTCAGCAGGGGCCAGCACAGGCATGCCAGGCAATTCGACACTGATTTCAGATTCTAGTGTGGCTGGGTATTTGATTGTGGGATCACTGCAGTAATGATAGTATGCCGTGAAAACAGCACAGGACTGGACCCAAAGAAGGCCAGCTTGAATGCCAGCATCAGTAGCCACGTCCAGGACCCATGGAAGAAAAGGGTTGGTGATGACACAGGAAACGGGTCGACCCTCTTTGGCTTGTCAGTCGATGAGGTCGGCCACTGCCTTTGGGTCGTTTAAATCAGGATCGTCGGAGAAGAATTCGAATCTCACCTTGCCCTTGCCTATGGGTATTGATGTAGAAGCCTTGTTGTCAGTGGCCTTTTCATCATGAGGCCTGCTTCTTCTGTTGAGGAGAAGGTGACCAATAGGCCTTTAGAAGCTAACCGTTTGGCCAGCCTTAGCACCTGGCCAGGGAAGGTAACTACAAGAACATGGGCGAGTTTGTCTTCTTCCATTGCAATGGGTTTGAGTCGAGTTTGAGTAGTAGGGAAGATTGGGGAAGGGAATTTAAGGGGTGAATTTGGAACACCCCCCACAGTTTGGTTGCGAGAGCAATGACGCAGAGGGGGTTAGTTTGTCATGCTCTGTGTGATTTCTACCGGGTGTAGCTTTCGGTTCATTACTTGCGTGCTTGTACTTGCTATATATGGCATTATAGGATTAGATGCCGTCTTTGAGGATCTCTGTGTGGGCTGCAATATTATGTGGCGACTGTTTAGTAGGACAATGTGGAGAGGTCATGGCCAATTGGCCATTTTCATTTATCATAGTCGCTAGGACTTTCTTGTTGTTTTTTTAAACTTGTCGTGGACCATGGAGAGGAAGGGATGGTCTATATTATTGACCACTGAGATTTGAGGATATTCTCAGCATCCAGTTGGATCATCATGTACACTTCTTTTAATTGAGAAGGAATTCTTCACCATACATGGGCTTCTTTTTATAGTTCAAAATCAAATAGAATAGAGTGAGATGAGCATGACATATATCGTTGGCACCCATGATAGGATTGGATATGCCACGTAGGCTCGGGATGCTATTCTGGGATTATTTTTAAATGGGTGCCATTATGGAAATTAGTTTATTTGAGGGTGCTATTATAGGAAAAAACTCCAGAAGCATGGGGTCATTTCACATCAATATAATGGTTCAAAAAGATAACAGTTTCAACATGGATTCAATCAAAGAATGAGTACTACTATAATCAGATAGAACCAGAATTCTGATTCACAGGATACGAATTGGTTGAACTGTACATTGCCTGAAATCTTCCTCACACAAGCAAATAGTTACAGAAATACCCAAGCCTTCACTTTGAAGCTAAATTTCCATTCATAATCATACCCAGATGACTGCCCTGATGGCTTTGTGGTGGCGGTGCACCCTCTCTGAATCATCTTCCGAATCACAGCCTGCAGATGCAAAGTAACTCAACCAACATACATTACATGCTCAATGTTACACATTAGCTTCCACCGATAGGAACGTGCCGGGTGTAAGAAATAGAGGAAGATTGGTGCAAATTGCAAATACAGGCTAAATGGTCATACAGAAACCAATTGCCTAAATTACATTGGTACAAAGGTTGATCCTGCCCAAAATGATTACTCTACTGAAATCGTCTCGATGAGGCCTTGGTTGAAAATGTAGTTGCACTGGTTGTTGCAGCTTTTCTCAAACCTGTGTGTTAAACAAATTAGAAGACGTGAAAGATCATGCACTGCAATTACTACCCATAACAGTGAAAACTTATATTGGTGCATTTCACTGAAGTAAATAATGGAATGGTCTAGTGTCAGGAGCACTAGGCCATAGAATATGAGGAACACTGCATCAAGAAACTGTTCAATCAAGATCCAGGGTTGATGGTTATGGCCTCCCACACCAAACTGTCCAAAGCCCAAACAAAACAAATTCAGGCAGGGCACTCAAATGTGGTCAGACATGGGCCTGAATATTAGAACTCGATTTGTATCATGGTTTGGGTTGACTTCCAGTTCAGTTTGGGTAAGTTCTTGTCAGGAGTACTTTACAAAATATAATACAAGCCAGGGAAGCAACTTGAGTCAAGTTGGATTGAAGTTGGGTTTGGGTCAGATTAAAATCAGATTCAGGGTTCACTCAGAAAGAAATAGTAGTTAGAAAGGAAGATACGTACCCGTTGGCCCCTTAGAAGGAACTTTTGTTGCCACTCTTGTTGAAGTTGTTTGTGTGGACTTTTGTGTTGGTCGAGGAATCTGTGAAGAAACTTTTGTCCTGCATGCAGTAGTTTTGCAATTTTGCAAGATCTCAAAAGTCTACTAATCACTATATAGAAAGAAAATGCATGACTGGATTGGTCTACTCAAATATATGCTGCAAACGCCTTTTACTCTGGACAGTGAGACCCACATTCAGAATGGGTGGATAAGTGGACAGGAACAATCTACCATATAACACAAGGTTAATTCTGTGAAAACTCACCAGTTCGTACCTAGTAAATCACCAAGAGGCTGCAAACCAACCATTCTAGAGGTTATTGTTTGGATCATTGAAACATCATGATAGCTAGGTCACTAACCCATTCATGATGTGCGCTTCCTATCCAAGAGCTCTCGTGCATCAAAGATGAGAAAGCGGTGTCCAGTTTCATTTTTAATGGTTTTTACACCCTATTAGACAAAAGTTTTGCACCGCAGTACAAAAGGGAACTACAAGATGAAAGACGGATGAACTAGTTTTCAAGAAAATAGTTTGATTTATACATGAACAAGAAAATAGGTTACTAGATGACAGTGTGAGAACTTCAGCTAAAAGGATTGAATAATCAATTATGAGAACAAATTAATGACTAGATGTTCCACAGCATTAACTTGTGATCATACACATAATGCAGCTGCTGAATGCCAACCAGCTTGTGGCATTGGGAAGACAGCTAATCTCTCATTAGCATCCCATTATTTAAAAGTCCTGCAACCAGACATTATTGGACAGAGCAAGAGCAACAGATGTAAAGAAGCATGGAAGTGGAGAAGGAAAGAATCAGGAGTTGTCTACCAGTAAAAATAGTAACATATTTAGTAAATAAAGAACTACAGATACGAAAATTTATAGGGTCCCGTCCTGAAGCCAATTTGAATTGGATCAGACTCCCTACAGGAATAATTAAGTGATGTTCCTTTTTCGGTTATATGTTCTGATGTGCGAGGGCCCGCTCCTAAAAAATATGTTTTTGGATATGAATATTTTATGACTTCTATTGATGAATGCACCAGAATGACCAGTGTCTATCTTATGAAAAAACAAAGATGAAGTGCTAGACATGTTCAAATCATTTTATAAAAATGCCAAAAGTATGTACAATGCCAAAATTAGAGCCTTACATTCTAATAATGTAGGTGAACATACTTCAAAAGAATGTGAACCTATCTATATGACGAAGTAATTGATCTTCGAACTGTTGCTCCTATACACCTTAACAAAATAGGAGAGCTGAAAGGAAGAATATGCATCTCCTTGAAATATCTAGGATTCTCTTGTTTGGTATGAATGTTTAGAAGAAATATTGGTCAATATCAATTTCAACAGCTACATATATCATTAATGGACTCCCTTGCCGTCTTCTGGGTGGGAAGTCACCCCTTCAAGCTCTTAGTCACAAACCCAATTCATTTTTAGTCCCTTCTAAGGTTTTTTGTTGTACTTGTCTTGTACACGTTCTCGGACCTAAATGAGATAAACTCGATCCAAAGGCTGTTAAGTGCTTTTTTTTTGGGTGTCCTCCTAACCGAAAGGGTTGTAAATAAGTGTTGTGATCCCATCAAAAAGAAAAAAATTGTTCCAATGGATGTTACATTTTTTTGAAAATTGTTCATATTTCCCATTGAAAGGAGATGATTGGCCATAGGGAGAGGAAAATGAAAAAGAAAAGGTTCTACCTCCTATGGTGGTTACTCTTAGCCATTCTAAGTGTTAAGTAGTTGTTTGTGCAGTTTCCTATCCTATCACCAATTGGTTTTGGGATTACTGGCTAGCAACTTTGTTATGGTATCAGAGCCAGAGGTCTCGAGTTCGAGAACTACACAGGGCAAAAATACCCCATGCCGCGTTGTGTGTTTGTGCAGGTGCAAGTGCACAGGGCAAGAAGGCCCCATGCCGCGCTATAGTCTTGTGCGGGCGTGTGCTTCAGATCCAGGCGGTGTCCAGCCCGATGGTGGTGGTGGTGGTGGTGGGGGGGGGGGGGGGGGGGGGGGGGGGTTGGGGGGGGTTGTGGGGGTTTAATAGTTGTTTGTGCAGTTTCCTATCACCAAATGGTTTTGGGATTACTGGCTAGCATGTCACTAAGCCCCCAAATTCATTGTCCCTCAATCAAGTGCTGGAACACCTGAAAAAACTTCTATCTCTCAACCCATTGGTGAAACCGTGAAACACCTGAAAAATCTTAGGTTGTTAAGACTTTCTTGGTGAAGGAAAAAGATGCAACTATAAGTTGAAAGTGATCATCACATTAGTGATTGACAAAGAAGTCGGTAATGTTCCCACTAGCAATTCTCCTATTGATTCATCACCTATTGATTCGGATGATATTTGATTTACCTATTGCCTTATCCAAAGGTAAACATTCTTAAACTGAACATCCTATTCAATTGTTTGTTTCATATCCATGTCATCTCTTCTTTAATTGCTATTTGGCTATGATGTCTATTGTTTCAATTCCTTCCAATGTCACATAAACCCTATTGATTCCTCATTGCAAAGATGGGATAAATGAAGAAATGAAATCCCTTGAAGAAGAAAAAAACACATTGAATGGGTACTTAAGAGCTACCAAAAGGAAATGAGGTTGTTGGATGCAAATGGACGTTCACAGTCAATTGAAAGGTATAAAGCATGGCTAGTGGCCAAGAGGCTCACTCAGATACATAGGGTTGGACTTTCATGAAACATGTGCACCCATAGAAAAGTTGAATTCTATCAGAGTTCTACTTTCTCTAGCAGCTAATAGAAATTGGACTTTATTTCTCATAGATTTTAAGAATGCCTTTGCTACATGGTGACCTTCATCAGGAGGTATGTATGGTAAATCCTCCAGTTTTTACAATGTAGGGGGAGACTGGAATGGTCTGTAAATTGAAAAAAAAAAAATGGATTCAAACAATCTTCTCGTGTGTGGTTTTCAAGATTTAGCAAAGATGTAATGCTTTTGGGATACAGGAGTAATGTTGATCATACATATCTTTGAGAAAACACTTTGGAAGTATTGCTATTATTATCTATCTTGACAATATTATTATCACAGCCACAGGTGACATCATGTACCAGTAACCAAAGTAAAAGGATACTTATCAAAGGTATTTGAAATTAAAGAATTGGGTCTCCCTAAAAGTACTTCCTCAGTACAGAGATAGCGCAGTCTATTAAGGGATTGTAATTTCCCAAAGGAAGTATGTTCTTGATTTGTTGAATGATATAGGACTACTTAGGTGTAAAGCATCTAGGGGTCATCTCTTTGGTGCAATGGTAAAAGTCTTGGGTGCCATTCGTGATAACTTAGATTTGAGACATGCAAGCAGCCACTTTGTGCAAAATTGCCAAAGGTTAGGTCTGTCTCCAGTCTGTGTCATTTTCATGGAAATTGCTTAACACAGGATTTCTGTAAATGATATTTGATGATCTCATTGTGAGATTTCATCTTCTTATATAGAGTATTCTATTTCTATATAGAGTAAGTTCTAGCAATTTACAATCCCTTTGATAGGGTTACAATTAATGGCAATATATAATGATTGAATGTCTATGTAATCAAATCTCCTAACAAGGAAATATATAATTATACATGACTGAATGTTTGACCACTCATGAAGAATAATAATGTAGTAAGTGAGTCTCGGCCTAGGTGTGATTAACAATGGGCCAGGGCCCATGTAGTGCCCAAATGGGCCTTTGTTAACACCCCCCTTCAAATTTATGCGGGGGAGTCAACAAGCATCAATTTGGTAGTCAAGAACTGATGTCGAGGGCGAGGGATTCCTTTGGTAAAAATATCTGCAATCTGTAAGCCCGAAGAGATGAATGGAAGACTGATGATGTTACGCAGAAATTCATCTCAGATAACATGGCAGTCGACCTCTATATGCTTGGTTCTCTTTGGAAAGACTGGATTTTTAGTAATCCAGATGGCACTTGTATTATCCGCATAAAGTGGAGTCGGATGGGCTTGAAGAAAACCAAGATCAAGGAGCAATCCACGAAGCCAAAGTATTTCGAAGGAAGCAGCCGACATAGCCCTATATTCTGCTTCAGTGGCAGATTTTGAAAATTTGCCTTGTTCTTACATTTCCATGAAATTAATGCATCCCCAGGATACATGCACCATCCTGTCATCAAGCAGCGAGTGTCCAGGCATCCATCCTAATCAACATCAAAATAGGCAGTCAATGTGAGAGAAGATCCATCAGGAAAAAAATAACCCACGGTGAGTACCAAGCAGGTAGCGGAGGATTAGGAGGTATCCTATACCCGAACATTGTCTAACTTGGTTTTCACCTATAAACTTGCGGGAAGGGATGTTTTAATTTCTTTTACACTTCTCAAATTATCCGAAGGCATGTGGAGTGCGGTGATTACCGTTCTATCCGGACTTAGGGCTTGGATATCCCCACCTTTCGAATGCACCAAGTGTTGAACTTAATATGATATCCGACCCTTAGAGCGTATAGTTATGGGTATTATTGTACTTTCATGTCAAGGGTAATCAATATCTAAAAGGCTGCATTGTAATGGATCCTTGACTACACTTTATCAGTACTTTTGCATTCATACACATGGTGCGTATTTCTCCTTGTTATCGCATTTTATGCACTTCGTCATACCTGGACTAACTCGGCCCTAGCATTGTGGCCAATGGGACTCCTTGAGAATTAGCGAGCGGTCTACCCGGATCCTTAGGTGGTTTCCCGTTTGGTGTCATTAAAAGAGATTGAAATAATTCTGCAGAGATGGCTTCATTCAGTGACCTTCTTGGTCGACTGTTCTTCCCATTATAAAGGGGATGAAAACCCTGATTACATGGGATGAAATCCCTGATTACATGTAAGTATATAGGGACATGAGGTAGACTAATGACAGCCCGTTTAAATTCATCCCTAATAAAATGGCAGTCAACTTCAATATGCTTGGTGCGTTCATGGAATACTGGATTTTCAGTGATTCGGATAGCCCCAGTATTGTCGGCATGCAATGGAGTAGGAGAGGTTTGAGTGAAACCAAGTTCCGAAAGAAGACCCCGTAGCCATAAGACTTCAGAACAAGCAGAAGACATTGCCCTATATTCGGCTTCTGTGGAAGATCGGGATACACGAGCCTGTTTCTTGCATTTCCAAGAAATGAGCGAATTGCCAAGGTACATGCACCAACCAGTAGTAGAACGACGCGTGTCTTGACAGCCTGCCCAGTCAGCATCCGTATAAGCAGTTAGGTGAAGAGGATTATCCTTTGGATAATATAAGCCACGAGGAACAGTTCTTAGCAGATAACGGATAATGCGCTTCACAGCTGTCAAATGAAGGTGTCGAGGAGCGGTCATGAACTGGCTCACAAGATTAACAGCATAGGAGATGTCAGGTCTAGTGATGGTGAGATAGACAAGACTGCCCACGAGTCGTCGGTATGTATGAGGATCAGGAAGTAGCTCTCCATCATCTTTACTCAGTTTTAGATTTACTTCAACAGGTGTATCAACAGGTGAAGAATCCTGGAGGTCGGCCAACTCGATAAGGTCGGATGTGTATTTGTGTTGATTAACGAAAAGACCTTTGGGAGATTGATGCACCTCTAAGCCCAAGAAATAATGTAAAGGACCCAAATCCTTCATATTAAAGGAAGTCCGGAGGGAAGCTTGGAGAGATTTGATCATACCATCATCCGTACCAGTGATAATAATATCGCCAACATACACCAGAAGTACAGTAACCCCTGTAGATGTGTGGCATAGAAAGAGAGATGGATCATAAGGGCTCTGAGTAAACCCACTTTCGCATAATCGACCCCTGAAGGTTTCGAACCACGCCCGTGGAGCTTGTTTTAGACCATAAAGTGATTTTCGCAACCGACAGACAAACTTCTTGGAGGGAGAGGGGACGCCCTGTGGTATACGCATATGGACTTCTTCGTGCAAATTCCCATGGAGAAATGCATTTTTGACATCCATTTGATATAATGGCCAAGACCGACAGGCAGCAATGGCGAGAAGTAACCGAACAGAGGTCATTTTTGCCACCGGGGAAAATGTCTCCTCGTAGTCAATGCCATACTCCTGTCTGTTTCCAAGTGCCACAAGTCTAGCTTTGTGTCTATCCAAGGACCCATCAGATTTAAGTTTGATCGAGTAGATCCATTTGCAACCAATGGGCTTAACGGCAGGAGGACACTCCACAATATCCCATGTGTGATTCAGAGCCAATGCATCTAATTCCTCCTTCATTGCCTGGTTCCAGCAATCGTGTTGTACAGCCTGTAAATAAGAACTTGGGATAGAAATAGAAGAGAGAGTAGTCATCAAAGAAGTATGGTTAAAGCCATATCGCTCTGGCGGTCGAGAGGTTCTGGAGGAGCGACGTAAAGCAGGCGCGGAACCAGTTGTCGGTGGAGGATCAGGGGAAGGGCCATCTGCAATGAGAGGTTGCTCCCGTCGGTGGTATACAAAAGAAGGATTAAACCTAGTAACAGAGGTTTGATCCGAAAAACCTGGTAAGAGAGCTGGGGAAGAGGGGGAAGGACAATCTATGTGAGTTTGGAAGAAATATTGATTTTCAAAGAAAATAACATTTCGAGAAACCCTGATACGACGACCAATGGGATCATAACAAACAAAACCTTTTTTATTAGTGGCATAACTCAAAAATGCACACCTTCGAGATTGCTCGGTTAGTTTCGTTCTTTCTGTGGGAGGTAGATGAACGAAGCAAACACAGCCAAATGTATGTAGGTGATCAAACACAGGATGATGACCATACAACTTAAAATGAGGCGTGAAATGAGCAATAGTATGTGATGGAAGGCGGTTAATGAGATAGACAGCCGTGGTGAGAGCTTCAGTCCAAAAACGAGGGGGAACGGATGATTCAATCAGAAGAGTTCTAGTTACATCAAGAAGATGTCTGTTTTTCCGTTCTGCGACGCCATTTTGTTGTGGAATATACGGACAGGTACGTTGAGAAATGATTCCTCTATTGTTTAGAAAGGATTGAAAATCCTTAGAAACATACTCCCCCCCTGAGTCTGAACGCAAAGTTTTAATGCATTTAGAGAATTGGTTTTCAACATAGTTAACAAAAAATTTAAATGCATTAGGAACATCAGACTTCGAATGCAATAAATAGATCCAAGTAAATCTGCTATAGTCATCAATGAAAGATACAAAGTACCTAAAATGACTATGGGAATGAGTCGGAGCAATGCCCCAAACATCACTGTGAATCAAGTCAAAACATGCAGTGCTCCGTGTGTTGGAGTGTGGAAAAGGTAAAGTTTTACTCTTTCCTAATTTACAAGTATCACATTCAAAAGAAGCAGAGTCAAATGGTTTATTTAACAATCCAGATTTAAATAAAGTAGACAAAGTAGAGACATTTGGATGACCAAGTCTATTATGCCACAATCGAGAATTATTTTGAATAAAAAAAGAAAATAACTGATGTAAAGTTTTATTCTCAATAACAGAAGACATTGGTAAGGGAAAAAGTCTGCCACGCTTAGGCCCCCTCGCGATCACTTCCCCCGACTCCTGGTCCTGCACAACACAGCCAGAAGAAGAAAAGGAGACATTGCAATTATTTTCAACAAGTTGACCCACAGAAACCAAATTAGTAGCAAGATGAGGAGAAACGAAAACATTGGTTAAGGGTAAGGGGCCAGGTTTATCACCAACAGAGGTGATGGGGATATGATCTCCGTTGGCAGCTTGAACAGTGAGATGACCAGAGTAAGGAACGACATTCTGTAATGTTATGGGTGAAGAGGTCATATGGTTACTTGCACCAGAATCTAAGTACCATGTAGTAGAAAGAGAGGAAGCAGTACCTGCGATGTTCATGGATGCCAAGGCATTGATGATCATTTGGTTAACCATTTCAGGAGTTAGAGGAGCTGGAGACACAGATTGTGATGAGGAACCAGGCTGGGAGGATGAATCAAATTGCATAGAACCACTGAAGTCAGATGAAGCATAAGGTGGAGTGGTCATTGTGTAAGCAGTAGGAGCTGACGACACAGTGGAAGTACCAGGGCCGGATTGCACAAAATTCCGGGAAGTAGAATTGCGATTCTTCTTCCGGCATTCTTCAATAACATGACCAGTTGCCTTACAATAGCGGCAGATTTTTGCCTTGCATTGATTGGCATAGTGACCATATTTCCTGCAGTTATGGCACTGAACCTTACTGATATCCCGGGAAGATGGTCTGGCGGCTGCAACATAGGCAAGCGGAGCCTCAATAGAACCTTGTTGTTCCAGAGTAGTTTTTGTTACCAGGCGTTGTTCTTCCCGTAGAAGCTCCTGAAGACAATCATCCAAGCTGGGAAGAGAAGCCCTACTCATTAAGTTAGATCGAACTGTCTCAAACTCCCGACGAAGTTTCATCAGAAACTGATCCCGATGGCTACTCTGTTGTAAGGGAAGGAGTTCAGGTAGGAGTGCATCAGACACCTTGGCAAACTTAATCTCATCATATTCTGACCACAGTCGACGAAAACCATTGTAATACTCCTGAATAGACTGGGTGCCTTGAGTGAATTAAGAAATGTCAAGTTCCAATTGAAATTGACGGGCAGCATTGCCTTGTTGATAGATCATCTGAAGATAATCCCACATTTCTCGGGCAGTTTTACAAGGTCGGAGGTTGAGGATAAAATGGAGCTCAACCGATCCCAACAACCAGGTTTTGATTTTAGCATCCTTAGTTTTCCAAGCTAAAATCTTCTTATCATCTGCTGCCGGCATAGGTTCAGATCCATCAATATATGACCAGAGTTCCTTGCCTTCTAAATAAATTTGAAATTGGAAGGCCCAGGAGGTATAATTGTTTCCCTCAAACCGAACCATTTTAATTTCAGATTTTTCCATGATGGGTAGACAGAAAAAAAAAACTTCACACAACTGAACCAGAAACAAGAGGCTGTACTTAGAAGAACAGACAATTATATCCAGGAAGCAGAAACAGATCCAGAGAGTTCACAGCACAGTACTGTAGCACATACAGAAAAAAAAATGCACAACCGTCCCTGTTCGTCAGTGGGTTGATTCCCACGTGTGCCCCAGCAACTGATCAAAAGCCAGATCACAGGGTGGGGATGACAAGGTGGACTAAATTCGCACCTAATGGAAGTGGTCCCAGGCAGAACCAACTGGAATCCAATATTCTGGACGGCAGTGATGAAAACAATGTGATAAAACTGAATTTTCACAAAAATTAGTAGAAACCCTACCTCTGATGGTCCAAAAATCTTGAAAAAATGCCCATAAAAAAGAAGACCCCCAGGCGACCAAAATGAGCTGCTGCCGCTGAGATGATGTTGATGATCGTAGGTGGGCCACGGCTGATCAGAGATGATCAGGGATGATCACAGACGATCAGGTGGCAGATAATGTCTTCCGGTGAAGAATATGTGGTGGATAATGGAGAAGATGCACAAATAGAGATAGTGCAAGCAAAACAGTGCACAGATCTGCACTAAAACTGACTGACGACAATTCCGTCAGTATGATTCCAGGAAACAGAAGCCCCACCAGATCATCATAGGACAGATCAGAGGTCGGGGATGAAGACACATCAAATTTTCGCAAGTGAGGGAAAAAGAATCAGCCAAAAATAACCAAGATCTTTGATTTTAGACGGCCGAGATGAAATCAGATTGAGAAATCTGACGAACCACAGAAGACGATAGAAAACCCACTTCGGTTGGGAAATAAATTCCTGAAAAATCACCAGAAATACCAGCAATGCTAGTCGACCAACATGGGCTGGTTCTGCTGAGTTGATGAAGAAGATCTCAGGTGGGCCACACCTGATCGGAGATGCTCTGAGTGCTTCCAGACGTGGAAGATGACTTGAATGATCTAGATATCAAGGCTCTGATACCATGTCATTAAAAGAGATTGAAATAATTCTGCAGAGATGGCTTCATTCAGTGACCTTCTTGGTCGACTGTTCTTCCCATTATAAAGGGGATGAAAACCCTGATTACATGGGATGAAATCCCTGATTACATGTAAGTATATCAAAACAGATCCTAAAAATCTGTTTTACCAACTAAGAAGCTTTGACTAAGTAATATATAAAGTCTGGACCCAGAATGGGCCTGGGCTTGATTGGGCTTGGATTGACAGTTGGCATGCGAGCATTCAGTTGCTCCACCCCTTTCTGGGTTACCTGGATCACCTTTATCCCTTCTCCACCCATTCGGGACCCTTATTTTCAGCCGAAATGCTGCCCATTTATCGTTAGAATTTTTGGGTCAATTCTTTTTGTGGTTCTGACTTTTCAAACTCCGATTGAATCGGTTCTATCTAATATTTTGTCCGACCATTGATCAGGCTCAGTAATGACTCAATTCTTTATGTTGAGGCTCTCAGATGGTACCCGGGTTGGGGTAACCAATTTATGTCTGACTGATCCATTCAATCTATAATCTTTTCTATTTCCATTGATTCTGTTAAAATAGGTAACCCTGAGAGAGACGAGAGAGTGAGATAACCATGGACTTGGTGACCCAAGTGAATTCGCGAGCCCAATTGAGTTATGAAGTGCCCTTGTCAGGATTGAGGCCACAGCTAAGCCTTGAACCCGTGGGGTACTTCTAATACCCAATGGGAGCTTCAAATTCTAGAGTACGTGGACCCTGACCCTTTGCACTGGGATCACGAGCCATAACCACAACACTTTATTATTTCAATTATTATCACTATTATCATTTCTGCAATCATTGTGCTTACTAAGTCTGCATTGTTACCTGCATTGAATAACATCATCATGATCATCGCATCTGCATATAAGTGTAGTACCACCCCCCATATTTCTTGTATTATGCTCTCCGGTAGAGCTTTGGTACTGTAGATTCTGACCGCTACGGGACCACGGTTGGCCCGTATCGATGATTCTATTCCGGTCGCTATGGGACACACATATGCACCCATACTGACAATCATGTTCCGTCACTGTACCCCCTGCTCAGGTTGATGCACTTGGGGGAAATCCTGGCGACACCCACCCACCTGGACACACTGATAGATTATGTTACTGTACTGCTCTGTATTATCTTGTACTGGTAGGTTGTACACATGACATTACACTGTTCTCTTGACCGAACACCGTATTAATTCAGTATAATTGTCCAAGTAGACTGTACTCTGTTTCAATTAATTTAACAGGCTTTAATTCTAAATAATACTGCATACTATGATATTTATATTGAAAACCTACCAGAAATTCGTGTCTGACCCTACACTTGGTGCTGTAGGTAGGGTTTCCCCGACCCTCACCCTAGAGTGGTATCTGGAGGAGGCGGCTGCTGAGCCGCAGGAGGCGAGTGATTGAGGTGCTGAGGTTATCTCATAGACTCCACTTCTTGCACACGAGGCGCTAACACCGGGGAGTCTTTATTTAGGTTTTGTATTACATTGTACCGGCTTTTGTTGGCCTTTTATTTTGGGATTGTAATCAACACATCTTTTGGAGCTCTCTAACTTGAATTATGGGAATATAATCTCCAGTTTACTTGTCTATCTATGCTTATATTCTGTTTATGTTATACCAGTCTGATGATGTATGTTATAGTATGATGCAACTAGTAAGACATTGGTGATGCAACGCAGAATCTGATGAGCTCTGGACTTCGTGTTGCACCATAGTGCAAGCTTCCGCAAAATGTTCCATAACGATGATGGATCCTATATTTCTCACCAGTGCGGATCCTGGGGAAAAGAAAGATTATGCTACAGTAATCCCCATAATCACGGCCCCTTAATTAAACCCTAATTTTGGGGTCGTGACATGTAGTAAGTAGATTCATGCATTCACGTTGAAAAGTTCAACTAGATGCAATTTACAAGATTTTGAGGGATCCAAAGTTAGAAACAGGGAAAGGATTACTTTACCATTAAACATGAAAATCAAAGCGATGCTATTGACAAATGAAAATTAGGTAGGCTGCATGGATGACTGCAAGATCAAGTGCCAAAGAAAGTTATAGGGCTATGGCTCACAGTACTTGTGAAACTTTATAGTTAACATCGCTTCTAATTTATCTTGGTATTGAGCAAAAGTACTGTTGTGTTTGTATGGTGACAATCAAGCAGAGATAGATATTTGAAAAAAACCAATGTCTCAAGAAATGACTAAACATATCGAGTTGGATTGCCATTTCATTTGTGAGAAGATAATAATAGTGTAATTTTATCGGCAGCAACATTCACTCCCTCTCCTCTCCGTCTGACAATCTCTTTCTTTATCTATTTCTCTCTGCAGCAGAAAACTCCCAAATCGCAATCCAGCACCGCAAAAAAACCTCCAAATCTCAGCAGCGATGGCTCACTCTCTCCGTCCGGCCATCTTTTTCTCTGGCAGAAAACTCCCCACATCTCTTCGTCAAGTCATTCTCTCTCTCTGGCGGAAAACCCCCCAAATCTCTTCGTCCTGCCATTCTCTCTCTCTGTGGCAGAAAACCCCCCAAATCTCTCCATCCAGCCATCTCTCTGGAGAAAACCTTTAATTGCAGAAAGAAGAAGGTAAGAGTTTTCTTTTTTTTGTCATTCAATCATGTGTTTTCATGTTCTTTTTCATTTCCCCCGGTCATCTCTCTTTCCCTATCCCCTATATGCATTTATCATCTCAAGAAGAAATCTAAATGTAAACCTTCTCTTTCTTTGTGCTATTTCAATTAATAGTGGGAGAGTACAGTCCTTGTTTTGCATCATTAAAGGGTGCTGAATCAAGTGCTGGGGATGGGCCACCTCACTTGTCGGTCAGGTGGTACCGTGGTAGCAATGTATAGAGGCAACAGTTCAGCTGTTTCCTGTTGATCTAACTGGCGGTTCTGCAATTTACATTTGTTGGCCTATCTCTCCCTCTCTAGCAGCGCAGGGTAGGTATCCTTCCTCTCTTTCGATTTCTCTCTTTCTCTGTCGATTTTTTTTATTTGTATGTTATATTCAATGTGAGTTTTTGTTGTGAGTAATGTATCCTTAATACTATATGTCTATTTAAATGCAATATATTTTCTCTTTTGCTATTGTTAATGTGAAAAAGTGTAGCAAAGTCTACTTTTAGCACCACCCAAACAAAAATCTTTGGTCCGCCACTGGATGTGAGGGGATATGCATGCCCTAGGCATTGTGCACAGATCCACCATGTATTCCACAATAAGTTTCTTTTACCTAAAAGCCTAGATCTCTTATTCTTTTCTTCTCTCTTTCTATTCTCTTTACTTGTCTTTCATCTTGCATTATCTAATTAAATCAGATTTACAATTCATTTGATAACGTCCCAAGACCAGCTCGAAAGATCCTAGCCATCCATTTTTTTATGCTTTTTGGTGTAATGTCCCAAAAAATTTTCTTTTGGAGTTAATTAGTGGAAGGTTTTAATTAATTATTTTGTATGATAGTATTTGTGTTATTTCATTTTGGGCTAGGCCGGCGAGCTCTGGGCTTAAGTTAAAACTTAAGTAGCTTTGGGAGGGGCCAGTGGTTTTAAGTTAAGTGTTACACTTATAAGTTATAGTGGGACCTCCTTCAAACCATTATAAAAATGCATTAAGTCCTACTACTGGTCGAACCCTAGATCATGAAATCTAGGGCTGGCCGACCCTGTTGTAAGGATCCTTAGCATGTTTATAATTTAATTTTGGGTACTGTTGTGTTGCGTAATATTTGACATCATGGCTGTAGCTTCTTTTGCGACCTTTTTCTGAAGCTGAAACTGAAATTGAAGATCTATGAATGAGATTAACTCCAGTCATGATGGGCCAATTGTATTAACCATTAGTTTCTAATTCCTGTAACATGAGTTCTGTTATTCATTGTAAACCCCTTCCTGAATTCAATTCTGAAAATAAAGATAGAAAATGGCACACATTTCATGTATGCACAGAACTGTTATTAGGGATAAATCTGAATTTGTACATTCTAAATGGTAAGCCACAACAGAGCAATAATGTTTTCGGACATGTTGGATCAACTAAGATATAGTCTACACGAATAGTGGGCGGGATGTAGTAAGATCACACACACAGGATAACGACCTATTCCGGTATTGGCAAGGGAAATTAAAACCAGGAAAAGGTGTGTGGTCTGACTACAGAAACCCCAAAAAGGTGTAGTGATCATTATGATGCCTATGTTAGAGATGACCATCCAATGGATAATAAATGAGAAAATATGTTCAACTGTTCAAGTTCTTGGCTGATTGAGATTCCCCTGTTTGGGCACTCTTGGTTGCTGGGCACAGTATAAGAAATACTCTTATACGACGGCTAAGTTGGAAGTTTATTTCTAATTCAGACATTGACATTATGTGGCGTATATGTGTTGTGAGGGTGTGCTTGACATTCAGAGACATGCAAAAACGAGAGAGAGAAAGTCTGTGAATTGCTTTCTTTCGATCCTAGCCATCTTGGATTTCTTCTCTTTAAATAGAGTTTATAATGCCTATGTTTAGGCTACAAATCAAGAAATTAAAGCTAATCAGATCAATTAGATCTCTAAAAAAGGGAATACAACTTGGTATCTACGGTGTTGCCTAGCTGTACAAAATATGACTAAGTCTCCTCTTTATAAGTGGGCTGGGCTTTATTATCATACAAGTGGACTGGGTCCCTGGGCCTATTATGATACAATATTACACTTTAACACCCCCCCCTCAAATTGATGCGGGGAATCAACCAGCAACAATTTGCGAACCAGGAATTCATGCCGCGGCCGTGGAAGGCCTTTGGTGAAAATATCAGCAAGCTGGAACTCAGTGGAAATATGGGGAAGAGTAATGACTTTGCGATCATACTCGTCCCGAATGAAGTGACAGTCTACTTCAATATGTTTTGTCCGCTCATGAAACACAGGGTTTTCAGTAATTCGAATGGCACTTGTATTGTCGGCATGAAGAGGAGTCGGTTTGGTCTGTGAGAATCCAAGCCCTGAGAGCAACCCACGTAGCCATAGTATCTCAGAACAAGCAGAAGACATGGCTCGGTATTCGGATTCCGTAGAAGATTTGGAGACTTTATCTTGCTTTTTACATTTCTAGGATATCAAGGCGTCTCCCAAGTAAACACACCATCCTGTGGTAGAGCGACGTGTGTCCGGACAGCCGGCCCAATCCGCATCAGAATAAGCAGTTAGAGTAAGTGGTGTGCCAACTGGAAAAAGTAAGCCGCGGGTCGAGGTACCAATGATATATCGAATAATCCGTTTGACGGCCGCCAAATGATGATGCCGTGGGGCGGTCATAAACTGACTAACCAGATTAACGGCATAAGAGATATCTGGTCGAGTAATGGTCAGGTAGACAAGGCTACCAACCAAACGACGATAGAAAGTAGGATCAGGTAGGAGATCGCCGTCTTGTTGACGAAGCTTGACATTTACTTCCAATGGTGTGTCAACTGGGCGAGAATCACCGAGATCGGCGAGATCCACTAGGTCAGTAGCATATTTGTGCTGATGAAGAAACAAGCCTTTCTTGGATTGATGAACTTCTAAACCCAAGAAATAATTCAAAGGTCCCAAATCCTTCATATGAAACTTATCTTGCAGAGATGCCTGTACCTGTTGAATCATATCAATGTGAGGGCCAGTAATAATGATATCATCAACATACACAAGAAGAATTATTAATCCTCTGGAGGAATGAAGTGTGAACATTGAAGGATCATATGGGCTCTGTATAAAAGAAAGCTGAAGGAGAGTGGTCCGGAACTTGTCGAACCAGGCTCGGGGTGCCTGTTTGAGGCCATATAAAGAGCGTCGTAACCGAGCAACATCGGTCTTGGAAGAAGAAGGAATTCCATGAGGGAGACGCATGTAGACTTCCTCTTTAAGATCCCCATGAAGAAAAGCATTCTTCACATCCATCTGATATAGGGGCCAGGATTGAGAGGCAGCTATGGCAAGAACGGTACGCACAATTGTCATTTTGGCCACTGGAGCAAAAGTCTCCTCATAGTCGATACCGTACTCCTGCCTGTTTCCAAGTGCAACTAGACGAGCTTTATAGCGATCCAAGGATCCATCAGACTTTAATTTCACCGAGTATACCCACTTGCAACCAATTGGTTTGACAGAGGAAGGACAGGTAACAATGTCCCATGTATGATTTTCTTGAAGAGCACTTAGTTCATCCTGCATAGCCTGTATCCAACAATCATGGTGCACTGCCTGAGAGTACGAGTTAGGGATAGAAAGAGAAGACAAAGTGGTTAATAAGGAGGCATGAGTAAAACCATAGCGATCAGGGCGCTTTGTGTGGCGAATGGATCGGCGAAGAGGAGCCGGAGGTGGATTAGGTGCAGTATCAGGAACAGGAGGCGCCGGAGGTAGATCAGGTGTAGGATCAGGAGCATTCAGGGTAGGCGTAGCGAGAGACCCAGAGCCAGGATCACCTGTAACATTCCGTCGTTTATACACAAAATACGGCTTAAACCGAGTAACAGGCGGAGGCGTTGTATCTGAAAATGATGGCAAAAAAGAGAACGAGACAGAGTCATTTGAATCACCATGCCGTGGAAAGAAATATTGATTCTCAAAAAACACGACATTGCGAGACACTCGAATTCTTTTGGCATTAGAATCATAACAGAGATAGCCTTTTTGATTAAGAGCATAACCGAGAAAGGCACAGATGCAGGATTGAGCTGTGAGCTTAGTGCGCTCAGTGGGAGGAAGAAGAACAAAACAAACACACCCAAAAGGACGAAGATGATTATAGAGTGGATGCTTTTGAAAAAGTCGAAAAAACGGTGTCTGGTTGTCTATTCTAGATGAAGGTAGGCGGTTTATGACATGCACAGCAGTGGAGAGGGCTTCGGGCCAAAACCGAGTTGGAACTGAAGATGAGAGCAAAAGTGAACGAGCAATATCCAAGAGATGTCGGTTTTTCCGCTCAGACACACCATTTTGTTGGGGGGTGTAAGGACAAGATCGTTGAGAGATGATGCCTTTGGATTGTAAAAATGCTTGAAATTCCTTAGAAACATACTCCCCCCCTGAATCAGACCGAAGAATTTTAATGGTAGTGGAAAATTGATTCTCAACATAAGACAAGAAAACTTTAAAAACCGAGAAAACATCAGACTTAGCATGCAAAAAATAAATCCAAGTAAAACGACTATAATCATCAATGAATGTAACGAAGTATTTATAATGAGAATGAGAGATAACAGGTGCAATGCCCCACACATCACTATGAACAATATCAAAGCATTTCAGTGCTAGAGAATCATGAAGGGGAAAAGGAAGGGTTTTCCCTTTCCCCATTTTGCAGCTATCACAACTAAAAGAAACATCCTTAAAAGAAACTTTATTATCATTAATTAAACCAGAATTTAATAAAAACATCAAAGTTTTGGAATTAGGATGTCCTAAACGATTATGCCATAACTGACATTTATTATGACTAAAATGGGAAAACAAAGCAGACTCCGAAGGGAACTTTTCATTTGACGAAATCTGGAGGGGAAACAGTCGGCCCAGCTTAGGGCCCTTCGCTAGCACCTTCCCCGATGTTTGATCCTGCACAACACAACCAGAGCGAGAAAACAAGATGGAGCAATTACTATCAACAAGTTGACCAACTGATAACAAATTTGTGGTTAAGCGGGGAGAAAGAAAAACATAATGCAAGGGTAATGAATGAGGAACCTTTCCGACAGCAGAAATGGGAATACTGCCACCATTAGCAGTATTGATGCAGAGGTCTCCATCATACTCCCTAATATGAGTCATATTGACAGGAGAGTGTGTCATGTGATTGGAGGCCCCTGAATCAATATACCAGGTGGAAGCTGAAGATTTTGGATTACCTGATAGGCCAAGGGCAGAGAAAGCATTAATGATCATTTGCTGGACCATTTCAGGAGTGAGGGTAGAAGAAGAAGAGGCAGCAGGTGGTGCAGGTATGACTGTTGAAGAAGCATCAGGAAGATGTGCAGAGTATGCGCTCTGTTGCTGAGGTGATGCAGGTATGACTGGTGAAGAAGTGTCAGGAATATGTGCATAGTAGGCTCTCTGTTGCGGTGCCCTATTTGCCTGATTCTGAGGTCGCTTCCGGCATTCCGGAAGAACATGACCTTTGGTTTTGCAGTAGGAACAAAATTTCTGGTCACACTGAGTGGAAACATGTCCGAGTTTGTGGCAGCAAAAACATTTGACCCTGCTCATGTCCCTGGTCTGAGGCTTACCCCTGGCAACATAAGCAACATCGACAGGAGTAGTCTGAGGAGTATTCTGAGTAAGTGCCGTCTGAGTCATCAAGCGCTGTTCCTCTCTAAGGAGTTCACCCAAACATGATTCGAGTGAAGGGGATGGAACCCTGCTCATTAAGTTGGACCGGACATTTTCAAATTGTGGTCGTAACTTCATTAGAAATTGATCCCGCTGACTTGTCTGATGAATCTCTTGAATAGAGGCTAAGGAGTCAGCAGGAAGGTCAGCATAAATAAGCTCATCGTAATCAGTCCACAGACTGGTAAACTGAGAGTAGTAATCCTGTATTGACAAGGTCCCTTGAACAAACTGCGAGATTTCATGTTCTAAATGAAACCTGCGAGCAGAATTTTCTTGCAAATATATCTTTTTTAAATAAAGCCACATTCCTTTGGCAGTCTCGTAGGGACGAAGATTCAGGATAAACTGTGCATCGACGGACCCCAATATCCAGGTCATGATCTGGCAATCTTTAACCTCCCATTTAGATAGGAGCTTGTCATCATTAGGTTTGGGATCGGAATCATCAATATGTCCCCAGAGTTCTTTACCCTTAAGGTAAATTTGAAATTGAAAAGCCCAAGTGGTATAGTTTTTACCATTAAATTTGATCAACTTGAGATCACCTTTCTCCATGATAGCAATGCAGAAATAACAGAACAAGCAGCAATCCGACTATCAGCACAATAGACGTGCAACTCAAAATACACTAACAGTCACAATAAAAAGTAGAATTTTACCAGACAGCACGAATCAGGAACAAGTAGCACTAATCAGAAGTACTAATAATCACGTTTTTTTTCAATGCAGAAAGCGACCAAGAAGATAAACAGTCCTCAGATCAACAAAAATGTCTGTTTTTAAAAAAACAGCATACCGCAGCAGTAGAATAGAGCAAAAGAACAGACGTGCAGCCACAGAACACAAACAGTGCAAAAAATGCACTAAAAATAGCCCAGACGACCTGAATTTTTTGGTTGGGATCCTTGCGTGGGGCCCACAGATTGATCTAATGATTGATCAGAACAACAGCCAGAAACTAGTATCCAATTATCGTTCCAGCAGTACTAGTTTTATCCAGATCCAATCAGAATCAAGTAATCTGTGCGGCTGTGATGAAAACCATTTAAGGAAAGTGAATAATCACAAGATGGAACAAATCGCCTACCTCTGATCTCTGAAAAATGCTGAAAAAATCTTCAAAAAACCAAGAAGAAATGGACGACCAAGGCTGAAGTAAAACTGGTGGATTTTGAGATGATTGTAAGTGGGCCACTATTGATCAGAGAAGAGAACAGCCACGATTTGCTTCCCCAAAACACAGATCTGCGATCTGTATGCAAAAGAATCCTTAGAAACTGTCCACAAATACTAGAAGGAGCAGGCGACCAGATTGATTACAATATCCAGACTCAATGATGTTGATATGGGATGGGCCACGTCTGATCACACCTTGATCTGGCGAATTCCAGTGCTTGGAAGATGAAGAAAAATATCCAGAGAGTCTCACAGAGACTATGACAACTTCCAATGCTTGGAAGATGGAGAAGATTCACTCAGAGGCTTAAAGCTCTGATACCATGACATTCAGAGACATGCAAAAACGAGAGAGAAAGTCTGTGAATTGCTTTCTTTCGATCCTAGTCATCTTGGATTTCTTCTCTTTAAATAGAGTTTACAATGCCTATGTTTAGGCCACAAATCAAGAAATTAAAGCTAATCAGATCAATTAGATCTCTAAAAAAGGGAATACAACTTGGTATCTACGGTGTTGCCTAGCTGTACAAAATATGACTAAGTCTCCTCTTTATAAGTGGGCTGGGCTTTATTATCATACAAGTGGACTGGGTCCCTGGGCCTATTATGATACAATATTACACTTTAACAGTGCTATGATTTGTTGTGTTGTGTCATGGGTTGGCGTGGTGATTTTGATGTTGTGGGAGCATTCTGTTGCGATATGGGATGTGTCCTGAGTTCGTAAGGATAAGGGAGGACTGATGACGTGGTGCAGGAGTCTTTTACGTTGTATCGGGGTGGTATCAGTTGTGTTACGAATGTGGGATGTAACAGTTGTGCTGCGCACGTGGTAACATCTTTTTTTTTTTGGCTCAAAAAGGAACTCTTATATTAGCAAAGCATTGTTGCTTAGGGTCGTAGGAGGCCCATCAACTACATAGTAAAGAAGTTGAAAGGCACAGATAAGCTGAGACATAAGAAAGCAGTAAAAGTAGAGAAAACCAACAAAAGCCAGTGTTGTCAAAATCCTGATCGTGAAACCATAACGTGGCCGCAACCCGTCAACCGGTGTCATTGTGGAGGTGGTGCGACGTTTACCAATTGGCGATCCAGAACAGCTGTACTCAGTTGTGCCGACTGCCGATGCATCTTGGACAGCTGGGGCACGTGGTAACAGCTATGTTACGCATGCTGGGTAGTAATTATGTGAAAATCTATTGTAGGCCCGAGCTGGCCAAAGGCTGGAAGAATGTCAATTGGAGCCTCCTAAATCATTGTTGAACCATTAATAATGTCTGAATTTTATTTCTGTAAATTGCGGATGTATCTTTTGGCTTATGTAAAATACATGTACAAGCTCACAATTAAATTATAATTTCTTTTAACTTAGTATGTACTGATTCCTAGTTTGCCCTTGCCCGGTAACCAGATTGTAGTGCGGGCTGTGATGAGCAAGAGCCGACCTTTGACATCCACGGTTGAGAGTCGTATCATCAACATCTTCGAGGATTAGCCTCGTTTAATTCATTTTAAATTTTCATTTGATAGATTTGAAGTTATGAATTTAATTAGAAGATGTATTTGGATTGTTCTTTTATCTATTTATGAACTTTGGTACTGGTTATTAAATAATTCAATAAACGCCCAGTTTTATGCTTATGTTTTGGATTTAATTTATGCTGTTCGTGATGTTCATGAGTCATGGTTCGGAATCCGAATGGGTCCTCGATTTGGGACGTGACATTTGGACAACTGGTTTCATTTATTTATTTATTTTTTCTTAATAGCCCATTGTAGGCCAGTGATCAGACTTTAAGTTTACAATATGAAGAGCCTTTTTGGGCATTATGAATGGTTCAACCATCAATCAATGTAACTGAAAAGGATGCTCCTGGGCACATAAAAAGCAGGATAATGAGCTGCACTTATTCCAAAAACTGGCATCTCAGGTAAAGGTTATCCATGTGGACCAGACTTTCTAGGAATGTTTAACAAAGTTTGGGAAGTATCAATGATTTATGTGACTATGAATCAATCAAATAAATAAAGTATCTATGCAACTGAAGTATGAAACTACTCACGTTTTTTCTGTGGTCTCTGCAGGTTTTACACCTTCAGTGGAAAGGGTTAACTCAGCTGAACCATCAGGCTCTGCTCCCATGGAAATGTGACCATCAGATGTGTCACTTAATCTCTCCTCAGAATCTACATTGCTGAATCCCATGGCCTCAATATCTACAGGAAAAGGACCAGTTTCTGCGCCAGTGAGTTTTGACTGGCCCAAAATTTCCTTTTCATGCCTAAAGTCATCCAAAGAATGCTGAGAACTGGACTCAGAGTGCTTATCACTGTGCTCAGAGAAATTGTCTTGATCAGAAGTTGGTTTGTCAATAGGTCTTGTGCCTCTTCCGCTTGACAGGCTTCGGCTTCTGCGGGTGGGCCCGGCAGGCGAGGAGGGTAGGCTAGGAGATGAGGATGCATGCCTCAACAATTTTGTAGCACGCTTTTCACCATTTACAGTGGGTGACTGGGTTTTAAGATCCTTGAGCAGCTGCAACTGTTCAATCTCCTCATCTTTCTTCGCAATTGTGTCCTTAAGGCAGGCCACCTGTGGGATGAAGAAAATTTGAAAAACAATTAATAAGGAGGGCCTGCACAACTATATAAGAAAAGGTCAATGAACTAAAGTTTTTCATATTTGAATATCCATTGTGAATGTAAGAATCTAATACTATGATCTCCATTCAAGACAGTTTAATTATGCAAGTAATATTTTTTAAATCACCCTGTCAGTGTCACAATCCAGAACTCGGGGTCCTTCGAATTCCGTGTCATTAGTAAATTGTATCTCAACACATTCAAATGTCAAATCAAATATGCCAGATAAGAATTCAGGCATTCAATAAATAAATTTGAATGTATAATTAAAGTATGAATCAAAGTTAAACATCTAAACAAATCAACTAAATAATGAATAAAAACAATGTCCTTAATTGTCTAACTGAAATAAACTAAACAAATCTGATGAGGCTAATCCTCTTTATCTTCTATGTGAATCCGCCGCTCAATTGCGCATGCAAATCCCATCTCTTCTTGATCATCCATATCATCATGCAAAACTAACATTCTGGTTACCTGGTAGGGGCAAACCAGAGATCAGTACAACTGAGTGAATAAACATACAATCCTATTTGCATACAAGTACATCACATTAAATTTAAAATACAGATAACATAATTAATTCTACCTAATAACAGGTCCAACAAACTCAACAATATTCTGGCTATAGTCTATTCCATCGGACATGGTTTCCTCACACAACAATCTGCCTAACCCCCAGAATGCACACAGGCCAACAAGGATCAAGTACCACAAGAGTGCAAGATCAAACAGGGTACCTTGATTAAAACTTAGGTGAGCACACTCCAAATGATCAACTAGGGCCCACATCATCAAGGCAGTACCAGAGAAGTAAACTCTCCCAAGGTCGGCCTAAAGTCAGACAATAATCTTACAGGCTGACCTTAGTCAGACAACATCATCATAACAGGTCCTATGTACGAAGGATGTCTTGTCGTCTTCTTTGTATTGTGCTAGCAGTCTAGAGGTGTCCAAGGGATAATTCAAGATTATCTCCAAGTCCTTCATATTTTATTATGTGCTTAGGGTTCAAGTTTGTTCCTCGATCAATTTCAATACCTATAATTGGGTTGGTTTCTGTAATCAGCCCCACACACTAATTCCAAATTTAATCTGCCCCTATATGATTGGGTATTGGTATCCAATGTGTATGAGGATAATTACATATCCACCCTTTTATAGATGCAATACAATTCATAGATTTTATAATGACATGTCATAATCATATAATGAAACATATATTTAGTTGCAAGAATATAACATGGAATCATAGGAAACATGTTACGAAAGAACAATTAGATATCACTCACCAAATGTTAATTCATTCATCAACTAATTATTAAAATGTAGAAAGTCATCACTTTTCATTCACCATTGTATATCTATAACTCACAATTGGGACTCAACCAAAGACCAAACCCACATCCTGGGGTTTGGGTGAAACTCAAACTCCACGTTCGGGCTCGGCCAGCATTAACATGGATCAGATTTGATTCCTAATTCATACCTGAATTACGCACATATATTATCGCATTAAGTTCATATAATACAGGTTCCAATCGCATGTCATGCTCTTGTAATTTGAACATCATTACAGTTAGAACCAACCAGAATCACAGATCATAGGATCATCATACAAGAATCTTCATATCTAGCCTGCCCAATTGTAACAAAACCAAAGGATACAATTCCAAGGTTGGTTCGGCCAACACTAAGAACCAGGATGGGGTTCAATTAGTCCGGATCTCCAAGATTGGAGTTCAGCTGGGTGGAAAAGATCCATATTTACATCTAGAATTCAGCCAACACACATGTATTCCCATATCAGATTCATCAATGCATAATACTAGAACGAAATTCTTTAAACAACATAAACTTAATGACAACAGATACCTATCAACTTTCAGCTTAGGTCTAAACCATGAATAGGATTCAACCATACCCTAGACTCCAGCCCGAACCCCACTCTGGGTTCGGCCACTATAGAACTCCCAAAGGGGAGTTCAGCTATGCCCCCAAAAAAACCCAATTCTTGTTCGGCCAGCCCCAAACTTGTCGACTAGAAAATTTGGGGCAAAAGAGATCTTCGATGGCTTATATTGACTTAGAGGTGGCAGAATTGATTATATCTGGGGTTTATATACCTTATGCAAAAAACAACGATAATCAACTTTGATTTGTAGGACCAGCACTGTTTCAGCTTAGGAGAGCTGGCCCCTATATATATATATATATAGAGAGAGAGAGAGAGACTACTCTCTTATTTGTGTTATTTGTCATGGTATCAAAGCAAGGCTTTGTTTAAGCAATATTTTATCTCTTCCATGTTCGTGGGACACCATTAGTGTGCGTGATCCTCAGTGGGGTCCACCATCTGAATCAGAAGATCTTCGAAAGTCTATAAGAAACCAGAATATATTATTTTAGAGTTTTTGAAGATTTTTTGGTGATTCTTGGGCTATCATAGGTTAGTTATTTTTCCATTCCACTGTTTTGCCGAAAATCTAACTGATCTCGGCTGTTGAAATGTCTTGATCTTTGGGTATTTTAATTAAAAATCTGTCAGGATCCTATTTTTGAATTAGGTCAAACCTTTATGTTCAATTAGTGAAAATGCAAGAATAATTTGGAGTTTTATGGTTTCCAGTTCACAGAGATAGGGACATCTATAAGTGCATATGTAAGATACCGATTCATAATTATGTGATTTTTAGTAATTAATTGGGTTTAGTGGCTAATTAAGTGTGTTTAGATGCTAGTTAATTAGTTTTGTTAGTTAAAGTAGTGTTTCATAAGTTTCGAGAGAGTTTGGACTCGGTTTAGTACTCCGGGGGGGGGGGGGGTGTGCTAATTGTGATTTTGGGGAGAAATGAAGTCTATTTTGGGAATTTCAGAAAATTATCGTTTTGTGCTCAGTAGATAGATAAAATTGTCCTCAACAACTTTTGTGTTCAGCCCGAATTCATTCAATGCCTCGAAAACCCTCATCTTTCAAACTCATTACTATCCAAGAACATAGTCGTCATTTTTTTAAAAATTGAGTTCTCTCTCGAGACCTCGAATTGTGCTGCACTTGGACTCGTTGAAAAGCTGATTTAATTTATAGCAACTTTTGTTCTGGCCCGAGACCAATCTGAGCCCTCAAAGACCTCCGTTGTTCCAAAAACAAGTTTTCACTCGAACCAGGACGTATCCATCATTTCTAAAATTCCTGAAACTATATAAGTGCATGACCCTTTTGCTGTTCATCGTCTTCCCGAGCATGTTCGGGCAGCTGAAACTCATTCCTCTCTCCTCTCTTCCTCGTTTCCTTCCCTAAGGCGTGTTTGTTTGCATTAGGGGAGGAATAGAAGAGGAGTAGGATGTTACATGAGGATAAAGTTAAAGAGGAGTGGGTTGAGATAAATTAGTAGATGAATTACTTCGTATGCGTTTGGGTAGTTGGTGTAAAGTAAAAGGATTTAAATTTTTTATTTGATTGGATAAAGAGAATGGGGAATGAGTTACTCTACCCCACTTTATCATGGTATCTCTGAGTAATTGTGAGAGAGAAAAACGTAAAGTTGAAGTAACTGCCAATTAGGCAGGCATATTTACTTTACTTTCTGGGCTAATGCAAACAAACACATCATGGGGTCAAGAATCCAACCATTGGGATTTATTTCAACCCTCCTTTACTTTACTCTTTTGCAAACAAAGAGGCCCCTGGAGTCATCAAATCCAAACCATTTCTTCATGATCAGTCGCAGCCATCAGATTTCCCACCTCAGATTTCATCTTCTACTTCATTTTCACGCAAATCCACGGCTGGCGACTTCCCCTATTTCCTTTTCCTTGTCGGTTAGGGCTTTAGAGGTAAGATCTATTAGAGTATATGGAAGAATAAGAAGAGAACATAGTTGGAGGAAAAGGTTGTATCCCAATAGAGGATCGACTATCCAATTTTATATCATCATTGTGCCTAATCACATCATGCTCTAATTACAATCAGAATATTGAAGAATATATCCTAATCTCTATACAAGGAAATAAGTACACAAAATCTGCTTGTACAGTGTTTGATTAAGTCCCACACGTGGGATACTATACAAGTTATACATGGGCCTATAACTTTTATTTGATTAGTTATCTTCTACACTCACCCTCAAATTGATGTGGGAAGACACAAAACATCAATTTTCTAGTGAGATCATTATGACAGGTTTTGGAAAATGCTTTTGTGAATATATCCGTGATGAGTAGAAACATGAGGCAAAGTTATCTTTACAGTAACAACATGCTGACGGATGAAGTGACAATCAATCTTAATATGCTCATCCTCTCATGAAAAACCGGATTGTTTGCTATTCTGGCGGCACTGTATTGTCCCTGTAAAGAGGTGTAGAAGTTCCAAACAAGGACACCCAATTCACAAAGAAGACGGCATAGCGAGATGATTTCAGCACTAGCAGACGACATTGCTCGATATTCTGCCTCAGCAGAAGACTTTGAAACGGTGGTTTGCTTCTTGCACTCCCAAGAAATCAAAGATTCTCCAAGAAACATGCACCAGCTAGTGGTAGATCTCCGAGTATTTGGGCAGCCAGCCCAGTCAACATCCGCATAAGCTGATAGGTACAAAGACGCATCAGAAGGGTAGAAGAGACCATGGTTAAGAGTGCATTTAACATAGCGGAGTATGCGCAAAGAAGCAGCAAGGTGGGGCTTGTGGGGATTGCTAACAAACTGGCTAACCGTATGAACCGCATGAGAAATATATGGCCTAGCCATAGTTATGTAGAGCAGACTACCAACGATCCGTCAGGAAACGGAGGGATCATCGAGGGGAGAGCCATCATCCGTATTGATTTTACTGTTCAATTACAAAGGCGTATCAAAGATGTTAGCATCATCAAGCCGTGCCGAAGTGATCAAATCTGTAGCATACTTACGTTGAAGAACCCTAATGCCGGATTTGTTATGAACAAACTCAAGCCCTAGGAAGTAAGTGATAACAGTCTTAGTGAGAGAGAGAGATGAATGACAGAACTTTCATATGAATGTCGTCCTCTTCTTAGGATCGACTGATGTCTATTTATAAGGGCTAATACCCTAATTACAATCCTAATTGAATCAATCTCAATCAATTACATATCAATTACAGATCCTAACATTATCAATTACAGATCCTAACATTAAGCAACTTTGACTAATCACAATCAATTACAATCCTAATAAATAGAAGAAATAAATGGGCCTAGACATGGGCCAAATCTTAGTGAGAGAGAGAGATGAATGACAGGACTTTCATATGAATGTCGTCCTCTTCTTAGGATCGACTGATGTCTATTTATAAGGGCTAATACCCTAATTACAATCCTAATTGAATCAATCTCAATCAATTACATATCAATTACAGATCCTAACATTATCAATTACAGATCCTAACATTAAGCAACTTTGACTAATCACAATCAATTACAATCCTAATAAATAGAAGAAATAAATGGGCCTAGACATGGGCCAAAATGGATGGGCCTGGATTGACACCCCCCCTCAAATTGATGCTGGGGAGTCATAAAGCAGCAATTTGGAGACAAGAAATTGATGACGAGGCCGAGGAAGTCCCTTAGTGAAAATATCAGCAAACTGAAACTCTGAAGGAACATGAGGTAACCGAATGACATCACGCTTATATTCATCACGAATAAAGTGGCAGTCGACTTCGATATGTTTGGTACGTTCATGGAAGACTGGATTTGCAGTGATGCGGATAGCCCCAGTATTATCAGCATGTAATGGAGTAGGATCGGTTTGAGCGAATCCGAGTTCTGAAAGGAGTCCACGTAGCCATAAGATCTCAGAACAAGCAGAAGACATGGCCCTATATTCAGCTTCAGTGGAAGATCTGGACACCCGTTCTTGTTTCTTGCATTTCCAAGAAATGAGAGAATTTCCAAGGTACATGCACCAACCAGTAGTAGAACGGCGGGTGTCTTGACAGCCCGCCCAGTCAGCATCCGCATAAGCGGTCAGATGAAGAGAATTATCCTTTGGATAAAAGAGGCCACGAGGGACAGTTCGCAGCAGATAGCGAATAATACGTTTCACAGCAGCCAAATGAAGGTGACGAGGAGCTGTCATGAACTGGCTCACAAGATTAACAGCATAAGAGATGTCAGGTCTAGTGATTGTGAGATAGACAAGACTTCCCACCAGGCGCCGGTATGTATGAGGATCAGGAAGAAGATCGCCATCATCTTTACTTAACTTTAGATTGACCTCGACAGGTGTATCAACAGGTGAAGAATCATGGAGGTCAGCCAACTCGATAAGATCGGATGTGTATTTGTTTCGATTAACAAATAGACCTTTCGGAGATTGATGCACCTCTAAGCCCAAAAAATAATGTAAAGGGCCCAAATCTTTCATGTGAAAGGAATCCTTGAGAGAAGCTTGGAGAGAGATGATCATATCAGCATCCGTGCCAGTGATAATAATATCATCAACATATACGAGAAGCACAGTAATGCCAGTAGATGTGCGACAGAGAAAGAGAGATGGATCATAAGGACTCTGGGTAAAGCCATTATCGCATAAACGTCGCTGGAAGGTTTCAAACCATGCCCGAGGAGCTTGCTTTAGACCATAAAGTGATTTTCGCAGGCGACAGACAGTCCTCTTTGAGGGAGAGGGGACACCTTGTGGTATCCGCATATAGACCTCTTCTTGCAGATTCCCATGTAGAAATGCATTTTTGACATCCATTTGATATAAAGGCCAGGAGTTAGATGCAGCAATGGCAAGAAGCAACCGAACAGATGTCATTTTGGCCACAGGTGCAAATGTTTCCTCATAGTCGATGCCATACTCTTGACGGTTGCCGAGTGCCACAAGTCGAGCTTTATGTCTATCCAAGGACCCATCAGATTTAAGTTTGATCGAGTAGATCCATTTGCAACTAATGGGTTTAACTGTTGAAGGACACTCCACAATATCCCAGGTGTGATTCTGATCCAATGCATCCAATTCCTCCTTCATGGCCTGGTTCCAACAATCTTGCTGTACAGCCTGCAAATAAGAACTAGGGATAGGGACAGAAGATAGACTGGTCATCAAAGAAGTATGGGTAAAGCCATACCTCTCAGGGGGTTTAGAATCTCGGGAGGAGCGACGCAAGGCTGGAGTAGGTGCAGAACCATTGGTCGGTGAAGGATCAGGAGGACGGCCATCTGCAGTGGTCGGTTTTTCCCGTCGGTGATACACAAAATCAGGATTAAACCTAGTAACAGTTGGTTGATCCGTTGGTTGATCTGAGAAACCAGGTAATAAAGCTGATGAAGAGGGTGGAGGACAGTCTATATGAGTCAGGAAGAAATTTTGAATTTCAAAGAAAATAACATTGTGAGAAACCCTTATACGACGACGTCCAATGGGATCATAACAAACAAAACCTTTTTGATTAGTGGCATAACCCAAAAATGCACACCTGCGGGATTGCGCGGTTATTTTGGTTCTTTCCGGGAGAGGAAGGTGAACAAAACAAACACATCCAAATGTATGAAGGTGATCAAACACAGGTTGTTGCCCAAACAGTTTAAAATAAGGTGTGAAATGATCAATGGTGGGTGAGGGAAGACGATTGATGAGAAAAACTGCGGTGGTGAGGGCTTCAGTCCAAAAACGAGGGGGAACGGAAGTTTGAAGGAGAAGTGTTCGAGTTACATCCAGGAGATGTCTGTTTTTCCGTTCCGCAACTCCATTTTGTTGTGGAGTATATGGACATGTACGTTGAGAAATGATGCCTTTATTGTTCAGAAAAGATTGAAAATCATTGGACATATATTCCCCCCCTGAGTCTGATCGCAAAATTTTAATGCAGGTGGAGAATTGTGTTTCAACATAGCTTAAAAAAATTTTAAAAGCATGAAGAACATCAGACTTTGAATGTAATAAATAAAGCCAAGTAAATCTGCTGTAGTCATCAATGAAGGTGACAAAGTATTTAAAATGACTATGAGAAAGAGTCGGAGCAATGCCCCAAACATCACTGTGGATTAAGTCAAAACATGCAGTGCTCCGTGTGTTAGAGTGTGGAAAAGGTAAAGTTTTACTCTTGCCTAATTTACAAGCATCACATTCAAATGACTCAGAATCAATAGGTTTATTTAATAATCCAGATTGAAATAAAGTAGACATTGTGGAGTCATTCGGATGACCAAGTCGATTATGCCACAACCTAGAATTATTCTTAATGGAAAAACAAAATAACTGATGTGAAGAGTTATTTGGAAGAAATGAAGACACTGGTAACGAAAAAAGTCTTCCACGTTTAGGCCCCCTCGCGATCACTTCCCCCGACTCCCGGTCCTGCACAACACAACCAGAAGAAGAAAAAGAGATATTGCAGTTATTTTCAACAAGTTGACCCACAGAAACCAAATTTGTAGCAAGATGAGGAGAAACTAAAACATTGGTTAATGGTAAGGGGCTAGGGGTTTCACCAACAGATGTGATGGGAAGATGATCTCCGTTGGCAGCTTGGACAGTCAGATGACCAGTGTAAGGAACTACATTTTGTAAGTTTAGGGTGGAAGTGGTCATATGATTACTTGCACCAGAATCTAGGTACCAGGTATTGGAAAGAGATGAAGCAGTACCTGCGATGTTCATGGAAGCTAAGGCATTGATGATCATTTGGTTGACCATCTCAGGGGTGAGAGGAGTTGCTGACGCAGATTGTGAGGAACCAGGTTGGGAAGAAGAATCATACTGCAGAGAACCACTGAAATCAGATGAAGTATACGGTGGAGTGGTGACTGTGTAAGCACGAGGAGCGGACTGCATATTGTAAGTACCAGAGGCTGACTGCTCATAGTTGTGGGAAGTAGAATTGCGAGTCTTCTTCCGGCATTCTTCAATAACATGACCAGTGGCCTTACAATAACGGCATATTTTTGCCTTGCATTGATTTGCATAGTGACCATATTTCTTACAGTTATGGCACTGAACTTTACTGATGTCTCGAGGAGGAGGTCTGGTTGTAGCAACATATGCAAGGGGAGCCTCAACAGATGTCTGTTGTTCCTAGAGTAGTTTTAGTAAGCAGACGTTGTTCTTCCCTTAGAAGTTCCTGAAGACAGTCATCCAAGCTAGGAAGCGAAGCCCTGCTCATCAAGTTAGATCTAACTGTCTCAAACTCCAGACGAAGTTTCATAAGAAACTGATCCCGATGACTACTTTGCTGTAAGGGAAGTAGTTCGGGAAGGAGAGCTTCAGATACTGTGGCAAACTTAATCTCATCGTACTCGGACCACAGTCTGCGAAATCCATTGTAATATTCCTGAACAGACTGGGTTCCTTGAGTAAATTGAGAAATGTCAAGTTCTAATTGAAATTGACGAGCAACATTGCCTTGATGATATATCTTCTTAAGATATTCCCACATTTCTCGGGCTGTTTTGCATGGTCTGAGATTGAGAATAAAATGTGGGTCCACTGAACCTAGTAACCAGGTTTTTATTTTAGCATCTTTAGTTTTCCAATCTAACATCTTCTTGTCATCTTCCGTGGGTTGAGGTTCAGATCCATCAATGTGGGCCCAGAGTTCCTTTCCTTCTAAGTAGATTTGAAATTGGAAGGCCCATGAGGAATAATTTTTTCCATCAAACTTAATCAGTGTAAGTTCAGATTTGTCCATGACTACCCAGATCAAGCAATCAATTCCCAATCAGTGGTTAGGAACCCAATCCAGAAGCAAGAAACAACCAGAAGATAAATTACTAACAGAACAGCAGAAGGATGATCAATTAGCAGTAACAGTGCCCAGAACAGAGAGAAGGATGATCACAATCAGTGGTGAGGAATCAAATCAGAAGATCAGATGGGTGTAGCATACCTTGATCACTCTGTTCACCAAAAATTAACAGGGAAGAACAGTAGCAAGCACAAACCAGTCACCAGAAGTCGTCTGGAAGAACAGCCGAAGCAAAATAGAAAAAAAAGAGCCAGAATCGTCCCTGTCGACAGTGTGTAGATGCACACGTGGGCCCCACTGGATGATCTTGGTACAGATCAAAGTGTGGGGATGGAATGAGAGTAGTTTTCTTCAACTACTGGCACTGGTCTCATGAAGATCAGATCCAGATCAAGGATTTTGAATGGCCGAGATGAAAACTATTGAAAAATAATGGATATTCACAAAAATTGATAGACGACCTACCTCTGATGATCAATAAATCATGAAAAATTCATCATAAATCCAAGAACCTTCAGTCGATCAATATGGTAGTCTTCCGCTGATGAGGTGTTGATGATCTCGGGTGGGCCACGTCTGATCTGAGTTGATCAGGATGATCCGGCTGAGGTGAATGACCACAGATGATCCACTTCTGGCTTCCAATGTTTGGAAGATGATTGAGGAGAAGATCACAGCTCACAAATCACAGATGATCTATAAGCTCTGATACCATAACAGTCTTAGTGAGAGAGAGAGATGAATGACAGGACTTTCATATGAATGTCGTCCTCTTCTTAGGATCGACTGATGTCTATTTATAAGGGCTAATACCCTAATTACAATCCTAATTGAATCAATCTCAATCAATTACATATCAATTACAGATCCTAACATTATCAATTACAGATCCTAACATTAAGCAACTTTGACTAATCACAATCAATTACAATCCTAATAAATAGAAGAAATAAATGGGCCTAGACATGGGCCAAAATGGATGGGCCTGGATTGACAAGTGAGAGGACCAAGACCCTTCATTTTGAAGTGGCGAGTAAGATGGTGTTTGAGAGCAATAATGCTGCAACATCATTGTCACTGATAATCATGTCATCAACATAAACTAAAAGAAATGTGAGCCCTTCGGTGTCTATCTAAGAAATAGGGAACTATCAGAATGACTATGACGAAATCCAGCTTGAAGGATTGCTGCCCGAAATTTATCAAACCAATCCATGGGAGCCTGCTTAAGTCCATAAAGAGATTTCCGCAATTTACAAACATGGTTTGGAGGACAGGCATAACAAGGAGGTGGCTTTAAATAACCAGTCTCTCCTAAGTCCCCATGAAGAAATGTATTTTTGACATCCATTTGCCATAGAGGCCAGTTGCGGGCTGCAGCTACACAAAGAAGGGTGCGAACGGTGGTCATTTTAGCCACTGGTGCAAAGGTTTCCGCAGAGTCAATCCCATATTCCTGCTTGCAACCCTGCGCAACTGATAAGTGCTTAATTGTTTGCAATCTAAGCCCTAATATTTGATTCATCTTGTGCTAGTCATAGTTATTTTATTTGATTTTACATAGTTTTGTTAATTTTTATGCTAAGGTCAAAAAGAGCAAAAAGAGATGAATTAATGAAGAGGATGATGGGCGTGAATCCCAAAGAAAGACCATGGTGGGTCCCATTCAAGATATTCCAGATTTCAAGAAGACTTTCTAATTATTTGGACAACTTACAATTCAAATCAAAGAAGGAAAGAATTAGAGAAAGAAATTCTAGTCAAAGAAGAAAAGCAAAAGAAAGAAAGAAGAAACCCAATCTAGGGTTACACGCACCAAATAGGGCCCACTTTTATGTCAAAAGTTTAGATTTAATTCCTTGCAATTAATCTCAGATTTGTGGGTCCATGTGAATAAGTTTCTAGAAGATACAAGTGGGACCAGATTTAGAAAGCTTGCTAAAACAAGAAAGAAGACTCCTTATTCAATCTAATTAGGTTTCCTAATTATAAGGAAGGTTGAAGATCTATTTCTACAAGGAACTACTTGCTAAAAGGGGCTGTTTTCAAGACTTATAAATAGCATACAAGGGAAAAACGTGAACAGTAATTTTCCAGCCCCATCAAGCCACGTCCAGCCACCATTCATCCCATATATTCTAGCCATATAACCAGCCATAAGACAGCAGCCATACAGCACCTTTGGAGCATCTTTGAAGCCATCTTTGGTGAGCTTTTGGAGGAGGAATAAAAGGGAAAAGCTGCTAGCCATCCACTACTTCACCATCATCTTCTAGTTTTCTTCTTATGACTCTACTTTCTAGTTTATTTTTCATTAAAAACATGAGTAGCTAATTTTTTTAGGGCTAGGGTGTAATTGAAACCCTAGCCTAGTTCTATGTAGTCTCTTTTGGCGTCTTTTAATTCAGATTTCAGTTTTATTGGTTGAGATTCTAAACCATGTTATTAATTGATGAGTTGTGTATATGCCATGCCAACCATGTGATGTTCAATTAATTTTAAGAGTAGCTAACTTAATTTTGATTGATCTTGATGTTATGCATCTAGGGTTTAGAACCATGATCTAAGTATATGCCATGCTTAGACTCATGCATTTATCTTTCCCATTGTTTTTATGCATTATGTTTGTTTTGACTAGGACATATGCCATGCTTAGTTTTTACATCATAATGAGCAATTCATGTAATATGCCACTCATGAATTAGGTTTAGGGGAATAATAATCTAGATGCATATGCCATGGTCTAGGTTGATAGATGTCACTAATAAAATCTGATTTTTGATTAAAAGATAATAAGGGACATGCATGGGATTGGTTAGGGGAGTAGATGAAACCCTAGTTCATTCATTCATTATTACTGTTTTTCAATTCTCATACTAGTTGCTTTTAGGTTACTTTCCAATTAGCTTTTGATACTTTAAATTACTATTTTTTTATAGTTTAATTCCACTTTTCATCTTCAATTGTTTATTTTAATATTCTGATTTTTAGTTAATTTTGACATTATTTTATCACAAGTCTTCGTGGGATCGACCTCGTACTTACAATTCACTACACTACATAGTGATCTTGTGCGTGTCAATCCAGGCCCATCCATTTTGGCCCATTTCTTGCTTTGTAATTAGTCAAAGCTGTACCTACTACCCACTAGTCAAAGCTGTAACTACTACCCACTTATTGCTTTGTAATTAGTCAAAGTTGTTAGTCATACCTACTACCCACTAGTCAAAGCTGTACCTACTACCCACTTATTGCTTTGTAATTAGTCAAAGTTGTTAGTCAAAAGTTGTTCCTTAATTTTAGGATCTAAGATTTGTAATTGATTGTAATTAGGGTATTAAGCCCTTATATATACATCAGTTGATCCAAGGAGGAGAGCACATTTTCATGTCTCTCTCTCTAAATTTGTCATGGTATCAGAGCTAGATCGATCATCTGTGATCTATGATCTTCTCCTAAATCATCTTCCAAACATTGGAAGCCAGTATATGATCATCTGTGATCATTATCTTCAGTCAGATCATCCCTGATCATCTCAGATCAGACGTGGCCCACCTGCAATCATCAACCTCATATCAGCGGCAGCAGCTCATCTTGGTCGCCTGGGGTTCTTCTTTTTTCTGGATATTTTTTCAAGATTTCTGGACCATCAGAGGTAGGCTTTCTACTAATTTTTGTGGAAATTCAGTTTTATCAACTTGTTTTCATCACTGCCGTCCAAATTTTTGGATTCCTGTTGGTTCTGCCTGGGACCACTTCCATTAGGTGCGAAAATAGTCCACCTTTTCATCCCCACCCTGTGATCTGGCCATTGATCAGTTGCTGGGGCACCCGTGGGAATCTACTCATTGACGACAGGGACAATTGTGCATTTTATATATATATATATGTGCTACAGTACTGTGCTGTGAGATATCTGGATGTGTTTCTGCTGCCTGGAGACAATTGCATTTTCTTCTAAATACAGCCACTGTTAGAATTGTTTCTGGTTCAGCTGTTCTTCGTCGTTTATTCCGGTGTGAAGTTTTTCTCTTTGTCTACTCATCATGGAAAAATTTGAAATTAAAATGGTTCGGTTTGATGGAAACAATTATACCTCCTGGGCCTTCCAATTTCAAATTTATTTAGAAGGCAAGGAACTCTGGTCATATATTAATGGATCTGAACCTATGCCGGCAGAAGATGATAAGAAGATTTTAGCTTGGAAAACTAAGGATGCTAAAATCAAAACCTGGTTGTTGGGCTCGGTTAAGCCCCATTTTATCCTCAACCTCCGACCTTGTAAAACTGCCAGGGAAATGTGGGATTATCTTCAGACGATCTATCAACAAGGCAATGATGCCCGTCAATTTCAATTGGAACTTGACATTTCTCAATTCACTCAAGGCACCCAGTCTATTCAGGAATATTACAATGGTTTTCGCCGACTGTGGTCAGAATATGATGAGATTAAGTTTGGCCAGGTGTCTGATGCACTCCTACCTGAACTCCTTCCCTTACAACAAAGTAGCCATCGGGATCAGTTCTGATGAAACTTCGTCGGGAGTTTGAGACAGTTCGATCTTAACTTAATGAGCAGGGCTTCTCTTCCTAGCTTGGATGACTGTCTTCAGGAGCTTCTGCGGGAAGAACAGCGCCTGGTAACAAAAACTACTCTGGAACAACAAGGTTCTACTGAGGCTCCGCTTGCCTATGTTGCTACCGCCAGACCATCTTCCCGGGATATCAGTAAAGTTCAGTACCATAATTGCAGGAAATATGGTCACTATGCCAATCAATGCAAGGCAAAAATCTGCCGATATTGTAAGGCAACTGGTCATGTTATTGAAGAATGCCGGAAGAAGAACCGCAATTCTACTTCCCGCAATTATGTGCAGTCCGGCCCTGGTACTTCCACCGTGTCGTCAGCTCCTACTGCTTACACAATGACCACTCCACCTTATGCATCATCTGACTTCAGTGGTTCTTTGCAATATGATTCATCCTACCAGCCTGGTTCCTCATCACAATCTGCGTCCCCAACTCCTCTAACCCCTGAGATGGTTAACCAAATGATCATCAATGCCTTGGCATCCATGAACATCGCAGGTACTGATTCCTCTCTTTCCAATACATGGTACTTAGATTCTGGTGCAAGTAACCATATGACCTCTTCACCCATAACATTAAAGAATGTCGTTCCTTACACTGGTCATCTCACTATTCAAGCTGCCAACGGAGATCATCTCCCCATCACCTCTGTTGGTGATACCCCTCGCCCCTTACCCTTAACCAATGTTTTCGTTTCTCCTCATCTTACTACTAATTTGGTTTCTGTGGGTCAACTTGTTGAAAATAATTGCAATGTCTCCTTTTCTTCTTCTGGCTGTGTTGTGAAGGACCAGGAGTCTGGGGCAGTGTTCGCGAGGGGGCCTAAGCGTGGCAGACTTTTTTCCTTACCAATGTCTTCCGTTATTGAGAATAAAACTTTACATCAGTTATTTTGTTTTTTTATTCAGAATAATTCTCGATTGTGGCATAATAGACTTGGTCATCCAAATGCCTCTACTTTGTCTACTTTATTTAAATCTGGATTGTTACATAAACCTATTGACTTTGCTTCTTTTGAATGTGATGCTTGTAAATTAGGAAAGAGTAAAACTTTACCTTTTCCTCACTCCAACACACAGAGCACAGCATGTTTTGACTTGATTCACAGTGATGTTTGGGGCATTGCTCCGACCCTTTCCCATAGTCATTTCAAGTACTTTGTAACTTTCATTGATGACTACAGCAGATTTACTTGGATTTATTTATTGCATTCGAAGTCTGATGTTCTTAATGCATTTAAATTTTTTGTTAACTATATTGAAAACCAATTCTCTAAATGCATTAAAACTTTGCGCTCAGACTCAGGGGGGAGTATGTTTCTAAGAATTTTCAATCCTTTCTAAACAATAAAGGAATCATTTCTCAACGTACATGTCCGTATACTCCACAACAAAATGGAGTCGCGGAACGGAAAAACAGACATCTTCTTGATGTAACTAGAACTCTTCTGATTGAATCCTCCATTCCCCCTCGTTTTTGGACTAAAGCTCTCACCACGGCTGTCTATCTCATTAACCGCCTTCCATCACATACTATTGCTCATTTCACGCCTCATTTTAAGTTGTTTGGTCATCATCCTGTGTTTGATCACCTACATACATTTGGCTGTGTTTGCTTCGTTCATCTACCTCCCCACAGAAAGAACGAAACTAACAGCACAATCTCGCAGGTGTGCTTTTTTGGGTTATGCCACTAATCAAAAAGGTTTTGTTTGTTATGATCCCATTGGTCGTCGTATCAGGGTTTCTCGAAATGTTATTTTCTTTGAAAATCAATATTTCTTCCAAACTCAGATAGATTGTCCTTCCCCCTCTTCACCAGCTCTCTTACCAGGTTTTTCGGATCAAACCTCTATTACTAGGTTTAATCCTGCTTTTGTATACCACCGACGGGAGAAACCTCCCATTGCAGATGGCCCTCCCCCTGATCCTCCACCGACAACTGGTTCCGTGCCTACTCATGCTTTACGTCGCTCCTCCAGAACTGCTAGACCGCCTGCGCGATATGGGTTTACCCATACTTCTTTGATGACCACTTTATCTTCTCTCTCTATCCCAAGTTCTTATTTGCAGGTTGTCCAACAAGATTGCTGGAACCAGGCCATGATGGAGGAATTAAATGCATTGGATCTGAATCACACATGGGATATTGTGGAGTGTCCTTCAGCAGTTAAACCCATTGGTTGCAAATGGGTCTACTCGGTCAAACTAAAATCTGATGGGTCGTTGGATAGACACAAAGCTCGACTTGTGGCACTCGAAAACAGACAGGAGTATGGCATTAACTATGAGGAGACGTTTGCCCCTGTGGCAAAGATGACATCTGTTAGGTTACTTCTCGCCATTGCTGCATCTCAGTCTTGGCAATTATACCAAATGGATGTCAAAAATGCATTTCTCCATGGGGATTTGCAGGAAGAAATCTATATGCGTATACCACAAGGCAACCCTCTCCCTCCAAGAAGTCTGTCTGTCGGCTGCGAAAATCTCTTTATGGACTCAAGCAAGCTCCTCGGGCATGGTTCGATACCTTCAAGGGTCGCTTATGCGATATTGGCTTTACTCAGAGCCCTTACGATTCCTCTCTCTTTCTCTGCCACACATCTACTAGGGTTACTGTGCTTCTGGTGTATGTTGACGATACTATTATCACTGGCACGGATGATGATATGATCAAATCTCTCCAAGATTCTCTTCGGACTTACTTCAATATGAAGGATTTGGGCCCTTTGCATTATTTCTTGGGCTTAGAGGTGCATCAATCTCCCAACGGTCTCTTTCTTAATTAAAAAAAATACACATCAGACCTTATAGAGTTGGCGGACCTCCATGATTCTTCGCCTGTTGATACTCCTGTTGAGGTAAATCTTAAACTAAGTAAAGATGATGGCGATCTCCTTCCTGATCCTCATATATACCGGCGCCTGGTGGGCAGTCTTATATATCTCACCATCACTAGACCTGACATCTCCTATGCTGTTAATCTTGTGAGCCAGTTCATGACAGCTCCTCGTCACCTTCATTTGACAGCTGTAAAGCGGATTATTCGCTATCTACTGCGAACAGTCCCTCGTGGTCTATATTACCCAAAGGATAATCCTCTTCATCTGACCGCTTATGCGGATGCTGACTGGGCGGGCTGTCCAGACACACGCCGTTCTACTACTGGTTGGTGCATGTACCTTGGAAATTCTCTCATTTCTTGGAAATTCAAGAAACAAGAATGTGTGTCCAGATCTTCCACGGAAGCTGAATATAGGGCCATGTCTTCTGCTTGTTCTGAGATCTTATGGTTACGTGGACTTCTTTCAGAACTCGGGTTCGCTCAAACTGCTCCTACTCCATTGCATGCTGATAATACTGGGGCTATCCGCATCACTGCAAATCCAGTCTTTCATGAACGCACCAAACATATCGAAGTCGACTGCCACTTTATTCGAGATGAATATAAGCGTGATGTCATTCGGCTACCTCATGTCCCTACAGAGTTTCAGTTTGCTGATATCTTCACTAAGGGACTTCCTCGGCCTCGACATCAATTTCTTGTCTCCAAATTGTTGCTTTATGACTCCCCAGCATCAATTTGAGGGGGGGTGTCAATCCAGGCCCATCCATTTTGGCCCATTTCTTGCTTTGTAATTAGTCAAAGCTGTACCTACTACCCACTAGTCAAAGCTTACCTACTACCCACTTATTGCTTTGTAATTAGTCAAAGTTGTTAGTCATACCTACTACCCACTAGTCAAAGCTGTACCTACTACCCACTTATTGCTTTGTAATTAGTCAAAGTTGTTAGTCAAAAGTTGTTCCTTAATTTTAGGATCTAAGATTTGTAATTGATTGTAATTAGGGTATTAAGCCCTTATATATACATCAGTTGATCCAAGGAGGAGAGCACATTTTTATGTCTCTCTCTCTTGTTCTGTGTTTCATCTCTCTCTCTCTAAATTTGTCAGTGCGCTTGCGAGTTTTAAGTTGTGTGCATATTAAGTAGCTTATTTCTAGGTTGTTTGGTGCATATCAGCAACCAATCTAGCTTTGTAGCGATCAAACTCCGATCAGAGTGAACATTTACTGAATAGATCCATTTACTGCCAATTACAGATGCTCTTTCAGGGGCTGGTACCAATTCTCATGTTTTGTTTGCTTCAAGAGCGATCAACTCCTCATTCATAGCATCCTGCCAGTACACAATTTTCGAGGCATGTGAATATGAGGTGGGTTTAGGAGCACTATCCAAAAAGGTGAAAATAGCAGGAAATCCAGCGGCAACTGAAGGACGACTAGAGCATCATAGAGATATGATACTATCAGAATAAGCATTAATACCTGAAGGTGTAGTAGGCGGCACTAGGAGATGATCCGGAGGAGTAGAAGGAAGCACCACAGAACATAGACTTTGGTAATAGTTGATGGAGTAGCAGACTCAGGGAATTGCGGCAAATAAGACACAACAATAGGATGACTATCCAAACGCAAAGAAAAGAAAGGAATATGTTCCAAGAAGATCAAATTACGAGATATTCGCATGCGTTTGTCGGACTTATCATAACACAAAAACCCCTTGTGTTAATTAATGTAGCCAAGAAAGATGCATTCGGCAGCCTGTGGTTATAACTTGTGCGCTCGGTAGGTGGAAGATGAACAAAACACAAGCAACCAAAAACACGCAAGTGAGAATATGAAGGGGCATGACCAAAGAGAGTCTTTCCTAGAACGGAACTAGGAAGACGATTGATAATATACACCACAGTCTGTGCAGCATCAAATCAAAAATTGGGAGGAACTAAGGATGCAATTAGAAGTGTACGGACCGTTTCAAGCATGTGTCTATTCTTACTTTCCGCAACTCCATTTTGCTGAGAAGTATGTGGACAAGTTTTTTGGTGAAGAATGCCTTTATCATAAAGGAAGGCAGAGAAATCATGAGATATGTATTCTCCTCCTGAGTCCGATCTAAGAATTTTGATTGCTTTCTTAAATTGGGTTTGGACCATATTGTAAAACCTTTGGAAAATAGAAAATACTTCAGATTTAAAACACATGAAATAAATCCAAGTATAACAGGAATGATCATCAATAAAGGTCACATAATACTTAAACCCGCCCTACTCAAGTTAGGTGCAATTCCCCAAACATTAGTGTGAATAATGTCAAATGATGTCAATGCACGAGAATTATGAATAAGAAAAGGCAAAATATGACTCTTACTTACGAAACACGTTTCACACTTTGACTGAAGTAAAGAGGACATCATTTTATTATCAATAGTAGATTCTAAAAAACCAATCTTAAACAAAGAAATTAAATGAGCATTGTTCACATGACCAAGACAGAGATGCCACACAGTCCACAATTTATTAAAATTATGAAGCAAATAAGGAATGATGTCCAATGTCAAGGAGAAACAGACGACCATGTTTACTCCCCATCGCGATCACCTTCCCAGTTGGTCGCCTTTGTATAATACAACTAGAGGAAGAAAAGTTAACACTATATCCATCATCAATAAGTTGTCCTACAGAAAGTAAATTGGCTGATAATTTTGGAACAAAGTAGACATTGGGAAGGATGATGGACTGCCCAGAGGCACTAGATAAAGTAATGGTACCAACTCCAGAAATGAGTAATTGATCCTCATTTGTAGTGATTATTGTTTTCTTTTCCATAATAAGGGTGAGACCGTGAGAGTCTGTAAAGCTATGTTCTACAGAGGCCATGTGGCAGGCTCCTGAATCTAAAAACCATGTGGATGGGGTAATAGAGGAAGAAAGAGAGGCTGAAGAATGAAAGGTAAGAAATGTTATATATGAGGATGAGATTGATACCAACCACCATTAAAGCCCATAAATGCATATGCTGAGGTCACCGTGTTTTTAATAAACTCTTGAATATGGGCAGGCCGTTGGAGCCATGGTTATAGCCCCAGAAGAAGTAGTTCCCGTATCAGATGAGGGAGCTTGATCCTGAAATGCACCTGGAACATTCCGTCTTGGCAGATTGGAAAAAGGCTTCTTCTATTCATTCCTCCATTGTAAGCCGCGATAGTCATCAATAGGATGACTAGAGCGTTTTCAATATCTGTAAACCAATTTCTCCGAAGCCTTTGCATTCATAAAATTGAGTAGGCTTCTGATTTGGGGTTGCCAAAATAGCAAAATCAGCAGGAAGAGGTGCAATGAAGGTCTTTGGTTCTTCAAGAATGGCACGCTATAAAGTTAGTCGAAGTTCTTCTCAAAGGACTTCTTAAAAGCAAGTATCAAGATTGGCAGAGACCTCTCTATTCATGAGAGCAGAACGAACAGATTCAAATTCTGGTCTTAGATTCATAGGTAATGTGAGTTTCCTCTTGTAATTTAAGAGCCTCAGACAAAAATCCAGAAGAGACATTTGAATCGGCATAGAATCCCTTTCAGTCCATAAAGTGAGAAAACCATTAAAATACTCCTACACAGATTTATCCCCTTTACTGTATTTAGCAATTTCACAATCCAAGTGAAACTTTCGGGCTTTATTGGTTTGATGGTAAACATTCTTGAGATGAGCCCACATATCAGCTGCAGCAGTATAGGCATAAAGAGCCACGGCAAGTGAGGGATCAATAGAGTTAAGTACCCAAGTGACTACTTTAGTGTTTTCCTTGGACCAGGTGGCTAAAAGGCTTTTGAGTCACTAGTACTTGTAGTAGTAGGCTTAGTTGTGGATCCATCAAGGTAACCAAATAACCCTTGGCCTTCTACAAAATTCTTTAGATGGAAGGATCAGGTCATATAATTATTCACATTAAATTTAATTGGAATAATGTCATATTTTTTCCATTATCTCCAATGCAGCAGAATAATCAACACACACACAGAGAGAGAGAGAGAGAGAGAGAGAGAGAGAGAGAGATTGAATTGTAAAGCAGCAAATCAGCAAGCAATTGATGTGAATATGATCAATTGTATGTCATCAGAAATAAAACAGAGTCCCACTTCTTGATAAATAACCCCTCTGATAAGCAAGAGACATCCAATAGTGGTAAAGAACAGTCAAGCAGCAGTAGGAAGAAGTTCTGTTATGTGATAATCAATCCAAGCATAGAAAGTTGCAGATCGAGATGCAGAGGCAACCGGCCAGCAATAAACAGCGAAATAATCTGAAATCTGGTTCAGATATGTTATTGGAGCACAAAGTTTTGGAACTCCAAATGCAAAGCACAACAAAAAATACCAATTCCAGGGCCAGACGACCCATTTTCTGGTGCTGGAGTGGTCACGTGGGGCCCACAACGAGATCAGATCTCTGATCAGTAGGTGTAGTCCTCTTCATTACACTTCCTGCTATCTTCTAGATCAGATTGCATAGAAAAAGATTGAAAATCCGCAAGATGGGACGGATCTGATGAAAATTATATTGAAAAACTGGGGAATCACGAAATGCAGTAAATGACCTACCTCATATTTGCCAAAAATTCTGCAAAAATCACCATAAATCATAGAAAATAGGGGCGACCCTTGTGGTGGTGATTCTGTTGATACACAACCTGCAGAACACAGCCACCATCTTCCTGAATCTACTAGTATGAAGAAATCCCCCCGTCTTCTTTTCAGATCCTTGAAAAGGGATTGTAACTTAGAGAAAGCTGATATGAAGAAATCCCACAGAGCTCTGATACCATATTAGAGTATATGAAAGAAGTAGTTGGAGGAAAAGGTCGTATCACAATACAGGATCGACTATCCAGTTTTATATCATCATTGTGCCTAATCACAGGCTGTAATCATGCTCTAATTACAATCAGAATATTGAAGAATATATCCTAATCTCTATACAAGGAAATAAGCACACAAAATCTGCGTGTACAGTGTTTGACTAAGTCCCACATGTGGGATATTATACAAGTTACACATGGGCCTAGTTTAGTTGGGCTAGACCTTTTATTTGATGAGTTATCTTCTACAAGATCTCTCTTTCTTTCCTCTTGGATTCATGTTTAGGAGTGGATTTCGTCCAAGAATTCCAACATGCAAGTTTGAATTCCATTTCCTTCCTAGATCGTGAGTTTTCGTGGGTTCTGATGTAGGGAACCTGGGGATTTTCATGGGAAATGAATTCCAAAGGGTTTGAGAGATTCTTAAGTTTGAAGCGTGGAGAAACCAAGGCAAGTGCTCAATTTCGATATCCTGCTTGAATGCTTGAAATGGTGATTAATTGCCTAAATTATACTATATGATAGATTGCCCATATGAGGAGTTTAATTGTGGTAATTAGATGGGAATTTGATGCTAATGTGAGACCCTAATTACATGCTAGAATTGCCTCTTGATTGCCTCGGAAATTGGATAAGGAAAACCCCCAAACATCCCTCGAAATCGGCTCCAGCTGAGTGTTACAGTGCAGTCGGTGGCTTGCCTCTGCAGGCAAATCGCCAAATGCACAAGGTAGTGCACTCGGTGGTTTGCCTACTTAGGCATACCACTGACTGCACCAAAGAGCACACTCGGCGGTTTGCCTGAGTAGGCAAACCACCGACTAACCAAAGTGTTCACTCAGGCATTGGACCTGCATGAGTCCATTTGACCTATTTCTCGGCCCTTTCCCTCCTTGATGACTTACGACCCCTATTTGGTTAATTGTGGGCCCTCTTTGACCTACCTTTTTTTACCAAGGAATGATTTTTAAACCCGGTTTTCATGGGGAATACCTTAGACCTTAGAACTTGGACAATGGACGGGAATTGGGACTCACCTTGAAATCCCACTTAAGACCCTCAAAGAAACCTTCGACAAATGTGTCTAGGTTTCGGGGGAAACAGGGGTGCGTTGGCCCTGAAACCACAACAGGGGCGCGATGCACTTGCAACCCTAGCAAACTCACCGTACAGCTAGACCCACGTTTGCAAAGTTTACCGTACCCCTCTTGTCAGTAAGTATATTAAAAATTGGACTCGCCTAGATGCTTTAACTCGAGACCAATGCGGAGTGATGTGTGGGCTGACATACACTCTCGGGATTGTCCGGAGATTCGTGTCGTACAATGTTAGGTCAAGAGCGTGCTTACTTAGGATCTTAAATGTCAATACCATCGGAAAACCAAGTAACTTGTAAATTTAGACATTCGGTGTCCTAGGCTTAGCATAGGGTTGAATGACATTGTACTACTTGGCTGATGCAATCTAAGACTTAGGATTTAGTGTTTTCAATTATTCCTTGAACTTGCACCTATTCATGCCCTTATCATGTTCATGTGGTGTCGGTTTCATTGCATGCATCGCTTGTCTGTCATAATGCATAGTATTGGTTTGAGATCATGCCCAACTACCTAATTTCCATGCTTAACCATGTTTGAATGGACTTAGTAGACCTCAATTTGGATAGGAGTTGTACCCTACCCGTTGGACTTGTGTAAGTCATTCTCGAGGTCGTAGCAAGAATTGAGTTGCCTTACTTCTTCCTTTAGTCTCACGGGATCTCCGGTACGACATACTCGGTCGGTGTGTGCGCATTCAATGCCCCCGCAACCTTCCAAAATTGTCTAGATCTGAGAAACCTTTCTTACCCATTTTGGGGCCAGTCATTTCATGTCGGTATGCTACCCGTTTGCCCGGAACTCTTGTGCAACGTCCATACTCAGTTTAATCTAACTTCCATCATCTTGTCTTGCTCATCTATCATTCTAGCTTGTCTAATCTTGCATGGTTATGCCTAGCTGGTCACCTGAGATTTCATTAAGGCTACTCACGAAGGTCATGACTTAGCCCAGTCTGCTCGGTGCACAGAGTATTTCATTTCTTGTGGTATTTCTTGATCTTGTGGCATTCTCGAGTTGGCACCACCTTGCTGGTATTATTATTGTGTGTGTATATTGTATAGCTCACTGCAGTGTAACCTCAATAAGTGACAAGGGTGTCACTTCAGCCTTCAGTACCAACCTTGCTAGGGAAACGCGGACGCACTTGTGGTAAGGCAAATCATACTTGATGGCCATATTAACTCGAGGGGATTCTCATGGTACTAATTGCTCACTCGTGGCAATGGGAAACGTGGACGCATTTAGACAGGAGAATTTAGCCACGTGGCTGGCAAAGTTCATTACTTGTCTTGCATCTATTGTACTTGCCACAGTGATTACCTGTTGCTCGAATTTATCACACTTGCCAGAGTCTCATGCTTATCATTACTTGTCTTGCATTTATTATTATGTTCACATCGTTATTACTGTCTTGCATTTTCAACACTTGTCTAGCTTGCACATGCCAGAGTATTGTTTATCCAGTATATCAATCATGCATAACTTCTAGTTTTCATGTCTTACTCTTTTTATTTATTATTAACTTGTCATTTAATTATAATTATGCAACATGCTATGAGGTTTATTTTAAGAACTTGCCAGGATTTTGTCTGATCTTGCACTTGGTGTTGTAAGTGACGAACCCCTCACTTTTGCCAAGGAGGAGACGGCGGTTGCAGAAGAACTGAAGAACCCATGATCCAGTAGAGTGGAGCGCAGATGATGTCGTTTAAGGCATCGGGCTAGCAAAGGGGCGACAATTTTGGGGACTATCTTTGAGTATTGAATAGTAATAAATGGCTGTTGTTTCAAGCGTTTACTCTCTTTCTGGGTTGTAATAAAATTACTTTGTTAATGCAAGTTGAACATCAATGTATTTGAGATTTGTGCTACTCTGATATCTTGTTATTATATCTAAGCTTTTGTTCTCATTTATTTTCATCCACGCAAGATTCCGCTTGTAAGTCCTCTTTGAATAAGAGGAAAATGCAAGTTAAATCCCACAAGCGGAGTCCTCTGGGGGAAATCAGCGTGCAGGGAAATTTTCAATTAGCAGCATCACCATCCCCGCACGCAGCTCGTGACTCCGGATCATTGCCCCGTTTTCCTTGACCCAGTCCGGGGTCATGAGAGCATATTTATTTGGGGTCTCGTTTGCATCATCCTGGTCCTGTTTAAAGTTAAGAATAATTGATTAAAGATCTGGTTATTGTGAAGATTAGCAGTAGTATTTAATACTAAAAGGCAGTAACATTAGATCAAAATATAAAACCTAGTGAATGTCTTTGACTTCAAAAATTCTGTATAAAAATAAAATCTCAGAGAGAGATCATGGAACTCCATCTCTGTTTATAGATTTTTGTGTTCTTATAGTCTTCTCATCGGTAAACATAAATTCATTATTCCCCTGCCCCATCTGGCAAGAATTTCACATAAACTAGAAAACACAGGAAATAATGTTGAAAAGGACCTGATCCATCAGTTCTCTAACATCCTTGCCTTCTTTGTTGCTTCGTGAAGCTCCCAGCTCGATACCAGAGACTCTTTCAGCAAACTTTAAGGTACTTACGGTCTCAGAATATGAGTCCAAATCAGGGTTAAGCTGGACAAACATAAGTGTCTTTGCTTGACCACCTGCAGATTGAAACAATAGAAAACAAAAGGGCAATGAACTAAGAATCCAGCATATGAGAATTCTCAAGGCAGAAATCTTTAATACCTAGAGAACTTTGAAGGACTTGAGTTAATTTGCTGTTCCTGTATGGTACATGAGGACTCTTTTGGGCCAGAGCAAAGATGACATCACCAAGAGCAGATAAGGATTTGTTGATATGCTGTGCTTCCTTAAGCCTCTCTCCAGTTGCTTCAGAGCGATCTGCTCTTTCACTCCCAGCAAGATCTACTAAATGAAGAGAACCGCGCAAACCAGCACCACTCTCCAAGTTTGTACTCCGAACATGAACAGTAAGAACACTGTAGACATGAACCTTAAGAAATGTCCTAAAACGAAATATCTGGATGGTTGAACACATCAATAAGAAATGTAAAACCTGTGTGAGCGGCTACTTCGTACGTTGAGAGCAGTGGAACCAACAGTCCTATTCATATGTCCAATCTGCATTAGTTCCAAGACATCTGTGGTTGAATTGACCGGGTGCATACTAGCATCAGGGACGGCAAGTCCATTGGGTTGAGTGGTACTGCAAATTCCAAGTGTGTGCTAGTAGTCATGGGAAACAAATTCATTGTACAAAAATAACATAAGCAAGCTACTCAAGATGCTACAGCAAGGAATGAGGACAAAAAAGAAATTAGTCAACACAAACACAGAAATTGGAAAGATGAAAAAGGATAATGGACTATAAACATATCACTACTATCAAAAAAAGGTATAGTAATCAGTAGGAAACTTAGGTGCCCAGCCAGTAGCAAAAGCCAACTATATCCCCAAGCACAAAACACAACTCTCAAGGTGGAGAATTAAGAAAGAAATGACATAAAGGATATCTCTTTTGTGCGCAACCATTTCCAAGTAAATCTCGCACTTGTTCATTATATATCTCTACCATTTGAACTCCAACTTCATACAAGAAGGTAGATTTCCTGTTCTGAGAAATATAGAAAAGGTCATTTAGAGCTCGGTAGTTGACCCCCCAGGTCTCTTTTGATTGTACATCTGGTCCAGTCTGGCAAAACACAATTTCAGTGCATAAGTTACAACTTAAAAGTCCTAAAAATATACTATAAAGAACACCAAAGCAGTGCAACCAGAAGTCATTGGTAAAGCGCTTGCACTTTGAAAGGAGTGTATACCATTGTGTATGTTTTCCCTGAGCCAGTTTGACCATATGCAAAGATGCAGACATTGTAGCCATCGAGTACAGACCTTATTAATGGCTGAGTGTCCAAAAACACCTCCTCTGTGAAAGTTTCAAAAAGGATAATCATGAGGCCAATATTATTAAAACCTAAAAGTGTCACACTAGTCAAAAAGATTTTACAAAAAAATATAATGAGAATTTAGAAATTGAATCCTCCAACATAAAACAACCTATTCAACAACATTAATCTTATTATTATTAGAGAATAAGTTATGAAGGTTGGGTATGTTATAATAATGATTTTCAGATTATATTAGGATTAGGATTATTTTAGATCCATGATGTAAGTAGGTTATCTATTCCTAATGTGATTAGGATTATATAACGATAGAATTATGATGCTAAGGAGAATTTTCTCCTAAAAACAACAGGATGCGATAGTTCCCAACTAGACCCTCCATAAGGCAGGACGACCCCCTTGAATTTAACAGATAGGCCTGTGACTAAGGCATCAGTCTATTAATTGTACTCAATATAGCCATTTGCTATTCTCAATGAAATATCACATGGGATTTGTCAAGATGTAGTCCTAATTTTTTTATGGTATTAGAGCCCTGGTTGTTAGCAATCATGCAATCAGGCTGGCATGGTCCTCTTTCGCTTCACCATGTCTTGTCTTTCGTTTCTCTGCAAAAAAAAAAAAAAAGGCCACAGTTAGGTGATGATCAGTGCTTTACGCTAAGACAGTGTCTACGCAACATGAAATGTGTATTTGTCTTCATCATCCGACTACAAGTGACCTTTGTCTACAATGGCGGCCCAGAAGCCAAATCATTGGCAGACTCTCTCACCCAGGACTGAGTATTCAACAAAATAATCGGGACACTCAAGCATTATTGGCGGTGGCAACTCAAGCTCTTCTAATTCTGCCACTGATCATCACCGTTCAAGTGCAGGAACCAGAGCCCAGTCTTGAGCCTTCCAAGGCCTGGTCTCATGCAAGTGCATCGGGCGGCTGGAAGAGCATCTGTAGAAGAACCCTTCTTTTATAATCAGTTAGAAGAACCATTCTTAGAAAGGGGCATCTATTTGGATTAGCTTCTTTCCCCATGGTAGAGCACTATCCTTTTCCTGTTGCATCTTGTTGATCAATCAACGCCAGCTTCCTCATCTTCCTTTCAAGTTCCTTCACTGTCCCAAGTTCCAAGGAATTCAACAAAAGAAGCCATACCTTCTTGCACAAAGAGAGAAAGAAAGATGTATCCAGTGTAGCACCACCATGATTTCCTATGGTCCTTCAAGGAATTGGATAAGGTAGATCTATGACCTGGCTCACTTATAGAGCTTGATTCTCTATTTTGAGCTTTCTAGACCCATCAGGACTCTAATTGTCAATTTGATTAGGCTCATGGTGACAAGATCTATGCATTGGAAGGACAATCAAGACAACTATTCTCATCTCCATCTAAATTTTTTCTCAACCGCACATTCATCAAGAATCACAATCTTGTATTTTTGTTACGCCCCGCCCAAGTTAATCAAGATTAATTTAATGCTAATTAACTATGTTTAATTAGGCTACTTATGGTTAGTGACCAGATTAAGTTGAATTAGCCTCAAATGATTGATTTGAGCTTAATGAAACGAATTAGAATGAGATTAAGGAAGTTGAGTTGATTTTAGACTCAAACAAGGAAAGACAAGGACTTTTCCGTAAATACGGATTTCCGTGTATTTTGTCGAATACGGTAACTCTTGATACCAACGCGGGTATCTCAAAGAGTACGTTAACTTTCATAATAGGTGTGATTTCATTTGACTTGAAACGGATCAAATGAACTTTCATTTGATTTAAATTGTAAATGAAAGTGAAGAGGGCTTAAGTGTAGAAGTTTCATTATATAAACTAAGATGAACTCAAATGAGTTCATTCAAGCATTCTCCAGCACAAAGCAAACCCTAGACCTCTTTTCTCTTCTTTCTTCTTCCATTTTCTTCATCCATTGACAAGGTTTGGAAGATTGGAAGTGAATTTTGAAGAAGTACAAGACTTCATCTTCTCCATCAAACTCTCTCATTTCCTTGGAGTTGGAGCTTGAGATAAAGCGCAATTTTTCTCTTCATAAGGTTTCAAGTAAGTGTCTTGAACTCTTTATAGAGTTTTCTGGTTCTATTGAGTGATTAGGAGTAGTTTCTAGCACAAGTAGCTTATGGAACTCTCTTTTGAATGTTTTCATGGAATTAGGCTTGAATTGAAGGGATTTTCATCTCAAAACAAAGCTAGCAAAGAGGGGTTTTTGTCAATTGATCTTCAAGAGAGGCAAATATATGCATTTACTATGATTTAGGATGCTAAAGTTGAGGTATGAACTCTTAAGAGTTCAAAATTTGGAAAATTCGGATCAGAATTTTCATGAAGAACTGGGCTCAATTCGGTTGACCGAATGCCAGTTCGGCTGACCGAATTACTGTCAAAATTTTTCCTTAGCTTCTGTGTGAATTCGGTCGACAATTCAGTTGACTGAATTTCCACAAAAAGTGCACCCAAATTCAAATTTGAGAAAATTGAATGGGAGACCTTGTAGGCTGTACTTAAACTTTTAAATAGGACTGTTCATGGAATGGTACCTGGCTATTAATTAGATAGGTTTACGACTAATTGTATGAGCATAATTGTTATATTTGGATTGAAGTTCGCAACGAATTCAAGTCCCGAATTGATAGAAGTGAATGATGAATTGATCGAGATTAATGAAGGATAAATGATGTGGAAGATTGTGTAAACCTTCATAGGTGTTATCTAAGGAAATCATAATGTACAATTACAAATAATGTGATGTTCATCGAGAAGAACACGTACATTAGATAACCGAACGTTTCACCTAAATGATTGGTTTGGAATGTTTGAAATGATAGAAATGGATGCTTGAAATGAAAGCTAAATAGATAGAATTGCTAGAAATGAATTGGAGTGTCAATGGTCTAACCAAACCAAACCAAACCAAGCCTTTTCCCACTAGGTGGGGTCGGTTATATGGATTTGACGAGGCCAATCAAATCTGTTTAGGGCCATGTCCTCCGTTAGATCCATGTAGGCAAGGTCATGTTTAATAGTTTCTTTCCAACTTCTCTTGGGTCTCCCTCTCCTCTCCTACTCCTGGCAATCTCCATGCTTTCACACATTTTAACAGGTGCCTTTGTTGGACGCCTTCTAACATGGCAGAACCATCTCAGTCGATTTTCTCTCATTTTATCTCCAATCAGTGCTATTCCTACTTTGCCCCTAATCTCCTCATTCCTAATCCTATCTCTCCTTGTGATCCCGCACATCCATCTTAGCATTCTCATCTCCGCAACTTCCATCTTCTTGACATGATTATGCTTTACTGCCCAACATCTTGATCCATATAACAACGCTGGTCGTACCGCCACCTTATAATACTTTCCTTTAACCTTAAGGGGGACTTTCCGATCACACAAGACCCCGGAAGCACTCCTCCATTTGGTCCACCCGGCCTGAATCCTGTGACTTACATCAATATCAATCCCTCCATCGTGTTGCACCATAGATCCAAGGTACCTAAAGTTTTCTTTCTCTACAATCTTTTGTGTGCCCAAACTTACTTCTATGTTGCCAGGTGTCCTACTTTGACTAAACTAGCATTCCATATATTCCGTTTTGCATCTAATTTCATGAAATGGAATTGTGATCATGTTGTTGATCTTGAGTCTTATTCCTTCCATTTGTTTGAATGGAATTTATTAAGTTGAATCGAACCCAAAGGGGTTGAACATTGACTTGAGATATATATACTGATTTGAATTGATTCCTGAGTCTGTCACTACATAGTAGTTTTATTAAGCTCGTTGTAGAGCTGAAATGAATTAATGAATGAATTAATGAAACAATCCTGCTGCAGTAGATGGACCGGGGGCGTTCCGGAGCTCCGTGGTGATGCCAGTGATCTCTGATCTAGACACTGGTAGATCCCACATTATTGAATGAAAAGACACTTAATGAAAAGTAATCACTGAATTCCGTTAAACGGATAAATGAATGCTTCCTTTTGGAAGAACTGAATTGAAATGAATGAATACTATTGTAGTTGCCAACTAGTAATTGTCATTACTTGACTCTTAATGTACAGGTTATTGTTATTATTAGAACTGTCTAGAAATGGATATTGAATTGTCTAGAATTGATTATTGATTGAAGAATTGATAATGGATAAATTGCACAGATTTTGTATATGTATTAGCATGTACTATTATGGATTTGTGTATACATTGCTGACATTATAGGCCCAGTTGCCTATGCTGGTCGTGCAGAGGCCGCGCCGCCAGCAGAGGAAGCTGCTCAGGTTCCTCCAGGAGGATTAATAGAATGGACGTGATGGGATATCATGTGATTGATATCCGAGTGAGAATGAACTGTGAATGGAATCATTTTGGAAACGTTTTGAGAGAACTTTTTGTATATTCATTTTGAAATGTTAATACTTGTCATCTTGCACTGTATTTAAATGTGCGTGTATGACATGAATAGGAGTTAGGACAATGGAACGTTAAATTGTATATATAGACTTTACTTTTGGCAAAGGACTTGTACAATTGTAATTAAATATCATTGAATATATTTTCCGCAAAAATGTATATTTGTCAGGTATGAAAGTATGTTTATCCCTTGTGGATTTCGTTTTAACTTCGGTTAATTCAGAGTTTACGGGAGTACGTATGGATTGCGACTCGGGGTTTGTCCGGAGTAATCAAATCTCAGGCTCGGGTCGTGATAATTTTTCATCAAGCTATATGATCCATATACTGCTAGAAGAAATCACGACAGAGCTGATCTAGTGGGCTAGCTTCAAAAAACTCAGAGTAGATGCAATAATGATGGACTCCATAAACAGACGATGATCAAGATAAGCATGACTATCATTTTAGCAAGACATTAACAGAGAACAAGGGGGTTATATTTATTGTAACCAACCACAAGATCCTTTCTTAAAAAGGTTCGTGTGAATGCAGGGTGATATTAGAGAAGAATTACATTAAAAGTTTGGATATGTTACGATAATGATAAGTTCAAATTATATTAGGTTTAGGATTAGTTTCAATTTGTGATGTAAGCAAGTTATCTATTTCTAATGTGAGTAGGACTATATTAGGATAGAATTATGATGTGATTAGGCTATGTTAATTGTACTCCACAAATAGCCATTGGCTTTTCTCAATAAAATAACAAAGAGAATTTGTTAAGATGTAATCCTTAAGTATCTTCATGTATATCTCCGCAATCACCAACAATGCTGATATAAACTGCACTTATATATGCTCCACAGCATACTCGGAGAAGCCACAATGTTATATAGCATTTACCAATGACATAAAACCGTACCTCTTAATGGTCAGCTAGGTTTACCCCAAGATGCTTTCAAGTTTCAACTTTTCATCCCAAACTAAGCATAAATATACCAAATAAACTTGAACATGCCTGAGACGACTTAAACTCCATCAAAAACTCTAGATGTGATTAACAAGCTCATTTGGCGAGAACAACTTTCTATCAAAACACTCTATTCACACTTTAAGGATGACAACTCATCCACAAAGAAACTCAGTTGGGATGCACTCAAAACCAGCAGCTCTAAACCTGTAGAATCTTCAGAATGCTCACTGCAGTGGAAAAACATCCCACAAATCAAAGCATGGTTTTCGCAAAAAAGGAGCAGCCCGTTTCATTTTGAAGATGAAAAAGAAGGAACACCACAGAAAAAATCAACCAGCAACTACTGTTACACAAAACAGACTTTCTAGCACCCAACTGCACCTGTCAAATCAGCAACCAGTTGTCCACCAAAACAGCCAATAAATACTAGTTTCTGCTAAAAAGCAGCCCCACAACCTCTGCAAATTTTCAACTGAACAATTACCAGCATGCTGTTATAGTTTATACAAGGAGCAGGCCTTCAAACAAAACCAGAAACCTGAACAAAAATCTGGACAGCAGCAGCAATCAAGCTAGATTTCAGGAACAAAATCTGTAGAAATGATTCACAATCTTGAGCTTTTAAAGTGACCTTCACAGGTTAGAAAATTTTCGGTAGATCTTCAAAAAAAATCCATATCCTTGAGGACTTCGAAGAACTGTACCTCAACAAAAAAAATTTAGCCCCCAGTCAATCGTACAAAGGGAAACAAACAATCCTCAAGCGAATGGAATTACATAGAGAGAATTTCAGGTATTAACATTATGATTGGTTTTTAAAAGCAATTTAAGGTTCAAAGGGGTGCAAGTTCAATGGGAATGCATAAGGGATTCATTGAGTTTATGGGTTGAGAGGTTTTGGACTTGGCTGTGAGGGTTTTTGGTTGGTTTTAGAGACTGATATGAATGGGTTTTTGGAGGGCAATAAACTGAAGTAAATATATAAAAAGGAAGAACAGAAAAAGAAGAAAGAAGAGGAGGATTGCTCGATCCTTGCTCTGCTTAGGTATGGATTGACTCCCTAAATATAGAGCAGTGTTGGATTGTTTTAATAAATGGCTCCATTTTAATTTAGAAGGGTACAGTCTTGTGTGTATGGTAGGGAAGAGAAGGCCAGTGGCAACTGGAGTTATATCGGCAATTAAGGGCCTTAAATTATTAAGGAGTGGATGTGATAGATACCTAGCTTTTGTTATAAAAAAAAAAAGAAAACCAGAAACCTAATCTAGAAGATATTCCCATAGCCAGAGAATTCCGTCATGTATTTTAGTATGACCACCGGTTAGGGAAGTAGACTTTACCATAGAATTGGTATAGGGAACTGTGCCAATTTCCAAAGCCTCCTACCGTATGGCGCCTGTAGAATTAAAAGAACTCAAGGAGCAATTATAGGAGTTAATAGAGAAAGGGTTTATTAGACCCACTGTTTCCCCGTGGGGAGTGCCAGTTCTGTTTGTCAAGAAGGACGAGTCTTTACGGATGTGCATTGATTATGGCCAATTAAATCAGGTCACCATTAAGAATAAGTACCCACTTCCATGTATCGATGAGCTCTTCAATCAGCTGCAAGGCGCAAGATATTTATTGAAGATCGACATAAGGTCTGGATGTCTTTTTTTTTTGAAGAAGAAGAAGAAGAATGACGATATATTGCTCAAAAGGAACCATACAGTATAAGAGAAATATACTGACTCAAAAAACCCCACAACAAAGGGGAAGAGCAACCAAAAACTGAAAGAGGAAACGGATTAAACCCCAAAAAAAGGCATAACCCCATAAAAAAAATGGGAAATAGCACCTGAAAAGAGCTAGCAAACAAATTACCTAGACATGGTCAAGGTGTAAAGAACCATATACCAACCCAAAAGCTTAAGCTCATAGGTGGAAGGCAAGCCTTGCCAAAGGCATTACTTAGGCAATGTGGGATGTGAGGCTTTACTTTATTAACACTCCCCCTCACGTGCAGGCCCAACAAATTTCATGGACGGGCCTACCACGTTGGCTACACAAGAACGACGGGATCGAAACCTGATCTGATACCATGTAAGAAACCATATACCAACCAAAAGCTTAAGCTTATAGGTGGAAGGCCCAAACAGGTATATATGAAGCCTTGCCAAAGGCATTACTTAGGCAATGTGGGATGTGAGGCTTTACTTTACCAACACAAGGCAGATTTTAGAATTCCCTCTTTGGCGAGCTTATCCGCTTCCTAATTAGCTGACCTCTTAATATGGTGGAAAGAGCTATTTAACTCCCTTGAAAGATGGATCACCTCTTCAATGATATCTACTAGATTCCAAGGAAGATTGGAAGCCTGACTTGCCCACCGAATGGAAGGTCTGGATATCATCGGCTAAGGGTGAGGGAAGAGGACATACCTAAGACAGCCTTTCGGACCAGGTATGGACTTTATGAGTTCTTGGTAATGCGTTTTGGTCTAACCAATGCGTCAACGGTGTTCACGACGCTTATGAATCAGATCTTCAAACCCTATTTAGACCAGTTTGTTGTCGTATTCATTGATGATATACTCATTTATTCTAAGCCTAAGGAAGATCACAGGGACCATCTGCGCACTTCACTTAATCCGTTGAAAGATAATCAGCTTTATGCTAAACTGAGTAAATGTGACTTCTGGTTAGAATAGATGAGCTTCTAGAGTCATATCTTCTCAGACGACGGTTTGTTGATAGATCCTACCAAGATCAAATCCATTACAAATTGGAAGAGATCCACGACCATATCTGAGATTCGCAGCTTCACGGGGTTAGCTGGCTATGCAAGATTCATACGGGGATTTTCCTCCATAGCAGGACCATTGACTAGGCTCACTAGGAAAAATGTGGCCTTTTCATGGGATGACAAATGTGAAGCCATTTTTCAGACACTGAATGACAAATTCACCTCAGCTCATGTACTAGCCCTTCCTTCTGGTAGAGGTTTTGTGATATTTTGCGATGCATCACTGCACGGTTTGGGATGCGTGCTATGCAACATGGCAAGCTGATTGCTTACGCATCCAGACAATTAAAGGTACATGAACAGAATTATGTCATGCATGATCTAGAATTGGCTGCAGTATTTTTTGCACTCAAGATTTGACAACATTATTTGTATGGGGAGGAATTCGAAGTCTAAACGGATCATAAAAGTTTGAAATATGTTTTCTCACAGAAGGACTCGAATCTACGGCAGAGGAGATGAATGGAGAGGAGATCTAAGATTTGGATGTGAATCTGTGGCCGATCAGCAATAAAGTGTTGTTCGGAAGTTTTAAGGTCCAGCCTGAGTTGATTCAAAGGATCAAATTACTAGACGCGTCAACGATGGTAACAGTTATGCACTTGCACTGCCGCCACAGCTAGCTAGAGTACATAATGTGTTTCACATATCTATGCTCAAGAAATATGAATCCGTCCCCTCTCACGTGATAAATTTTGAGTCAATTCAGATGCAGCAAGACTTATCTTATGAGGAGAGACCTTTGGCTATCCTAGAGACCTAGGAAGCACGGACACTTCTCCGGGGCCAGAGTGACGGTGTCCGACACGTGTCGGACACGGACACGCTCCGACACGTGTCGGACACGCCCAAAAGAGTGTCCTGATTATTTTTTTTATTTTTAATATTTCGGACACGCGGGGGACACGCTGGCCTCTTTTAATTGGAAAAATAATAATAAAATTAGAGTAAAAAATGAAAAGAAAAGGGGGCTGTTTGTAAAAGGTCATAACTTATTTGTTTGCTAAATTGATTATAAAGTTAAAATAATAAAATTAGAGTAAAAAATGAAAAGAAAAGGGGGCTGATTGCAAAAGGTCATAACTTATTTGATTGCTAAATTGATTACAAAGTTAAAATAATATTATTAGAGTAAAAAATGAAAAGAAAAGGGGGTTGTTTGTAAAAGGTCATAACTTATTTGATTGCTAAATTGATTACAAAGTTAAAATGATAGTATCTTTTAGTATATGATTAGATATATTATTATTATTATTAATTATTAACGTGTCCCTAACGTGTCCGTGTCCTACTTTTTTGAGAAATGTCATGTCGGCGTGTCCGTGTCGTGTCGTGTCCGTGTCCCGTGTCCGTGTCCGTGCTTCTTAGCTAGAGACTAAAGAAAAAGCCTTGCAGAATAGGATAGTGAGACTGGTCAAAGTATTCTGGGAACGCCACGATCAAATGGAGTCCACATGGGAGACGACGGACGAGGTCAAGAAGAAGTATCCCCACCTTTTTCAACCAAGCATGAGTTAAATTTGGAGGACCAAATTTCCTAAGGGGGGGAGTGTGTAATATCTTAGGCAAGTAAGGGCCCGGGTTCATCCAACCCATGGGATTAATGGGTTGGGTTGGGTTGGGTTGGGTTTGTTTTATTATTATTTTTTTTTTTTTTTTTTTTTTTGCGCCTAGGATAGACTAGATTAAGAAAAGAGATTATTGTTGAGCACATTTTGTTATATCCATTTAGTTATGCAGGAATGGAGTTGTTTGGGGAGGGATTTGTTTGGATCCCAAGGAGGGAGTTCCAACAAAATAGAACTCTGGGTTATCCCCAAACCTAATAGATTAGGATAAAAACTTTCCTCTTTATTTACTCCTTTGATGAATCATCGACTGCTGTTGAGGTATAGAGGAGAGGAGGAGAAAGATCCCCGATTTGAACTTTTCTTTGGGAACAGCAAGGAACGATGGGATTCGCAAGGAAGATCAACCTTGGGAAGCGTAGCAAGTCCAATATTCGAGACCCGATCAACTATTCGAGGTGAGTTATTTTCCTAAATTGAGGAACATGATAATTAGGATAATCCATTTAATTTTATTCATAGTAGGATTGTTACCAGTACTGTCATGCTCGATGGAAAATTGGAAATCTCAAATCTCTGGCCATAGCAACCAAGACGGGTTGATTTTTGGGATCTAGTAGTAGGGCCCACATACCCCACTTGATGGGTAATCCGATCCGATGATCAGGGAGAAGACACATGGTTGATTATAGTGGGCCAGCCCCTCTTTGTGTAGTGCCCTAAAATGTTTCAATTTCAACTCTTGCATTCTGGTTAAAAATAAGAAGCACTGCCGACCTGGCCCAATTATGCCCTAGGAGATGGAAAACCACATTCTAGATATTAGAAATCTGAGGATTTGAATTCTTACAGGTATTTGATCATTTGATAATGATCTAGCCTTGAAACAGTGAGGAAATTGGATTTCCATTTTTTTTTTTTTTTGGTAATAGGATTTCCAGTTTCTTATCGGTAAATACAAGGTTTGGTTGACATGGATGGTGGGCCCACATACCCCACCTGATCGGTAATATGGTCCGAAGCTCAAGAAGAGGGGCTACGAAAATCCTTTTATGGTCTCAAGCAAGCTCCCCATGCATGGTTTGATAAATTTCAAGGTGCAATTCTTCAAGCTGGATTATACCAAAGTCCAAATGACAACTCCATATTTTTTTGACAAACTTCACGTGGTTGAACTCTCTTACTTATTTATGTGGACTACATGATTTTTAGTGGTAATGATGCCTCTAGAATTTCAGCTCTCAAAACATATCTTACGAATTATTTTAAATGAAAGACCTTGGAGCCGTCACGTATTTTCTTGGGCTTGAGATCACTAGCTTCAAGGCTGGGATTCACATTTGTCGAACGAAACATGCAGCGGATCTCATTTCCTTAACTCACCCCATTGACTCTAAGGTCTCTGACACTCCATTAGAGCTCAATGCCAAACTTTGGAACGACAAAGGCATTCCTCTTCCTAATCCCACATTAGTTATTCTTAGCGTCTTGTTGGGAGTCTAATACATCTTACCATGACTCGTCCTAATACCTCTCATGCAATACAGACTGTCAGACAATTTGTAAGTAACCCTTGCAAACCACATCTCAATGCAGTCCACCAGATTCTTCGCTATCTTCACGGTACTCTTGAACGAGGGCTTTTCTACTTCAATTCCTCTATGGACCTTCATGGGTACGCAAGAGATGACTGGGCTAGATGTCCAAATTCACAACGTTCGACTACTGGATGGTGTGTGTTCATTGGGATATCCCTTATTTCTTTGAAATGCAAATATCCTATGCAAAAGCAGAATACAAATCATGTTGTCTGCAAGTAGTGAGGTAACTTGGGTTCGAAGTCTCCTACGTGAACTCAGTGCTCCTGTTATTGGTCTGACTTAGCTTAATGTTGACAATGTCAATCCAGGCCCATCCATTTTGGCCCATTTCTTGCTTTGTAATTAGTCAAAGCTGTACCTACTACCCACTAGTCAAAGCTGTACCTACTACCCACTTATTGCTTTGTAATACCCACTAGTCAAAGCTGTACCTACTACCCACTTATTGCTTTGTAATTAGTCAAAGTTGTTCCTTAATTTTAGGATCTAAGATTTGTAATTGATTGTAATTAGGGTATTAAGCCCTTATATATACATCAGTCGATCCAAGGAGGGAGGACACATTCATCTCTCTCTCTCTTGTTCTGTGTTTCATCTCTCTCTCTAAATTTGTCATGGTATCAGAGCCAGATCGATCATCTGTGATCTATGATCTTCTCTTAAACATCTTCCAAACATTGGAAGCCCAGTATATGATCATCTGTGATCATTCTCTTCAGTCGGATCATCCCTGATCATCTCAGATCAGACGTGGCCCACCCGAGATCATCACCAATTCCTCAGCGGAAGACTACCATCTTGGTCGCCTGGAGGTTCTTGGATTTATGACGATTTTTTCATGATTTATTGATCATCAGAGGTAGGTCTTCTACCAATTTTTGTGAATATTCATTTTTTTTCAATACTTTTCATCTCGGCCGTCCAAAATCCTGGATATGGATTTTCTCTTCATGCGACCAGTGCCAGTAGTCGTATAAAACTACTCTCATTCCATCCCCACACTCTGATCTGTGCCAAGATCATCAAGTGGGGCCCACGTGTGCATCTACACACTGACGACAGGGACGACTTTGGCTTCCTGTACTGTGGCTACTTGCGGTTGATGCCACTAACAACTTCTGGTGACTTCTATTGCATGCTGCTGTTATTTCCTGCTATTTATTAGTGTTTGCTACTGGATTGCTGAGGTTTCTATCTACAGATTGCTGCTGTTTTTTTCTTTTCCTTTATCTACTGTTCTGGTTTCTGCCCTGTGTTGTCTGGGCACTGTTCTGGCCATCCTTATTCCTCAAATCTTGGCTGTGGTCTATTTTCTATTGGACTACCACGGTGAACATAGAGGATCTCCACTTATTCTCCTTGTCTGTCTTATTTCAGGACTTATTTCTGTGTACTTACTAGTTTTTAGTAATGGAAAAAAATGAGATAGCCCTGATTCGTTTTGATGGAACAAATTATACCTCATGGGCCTTCCAATTTCAAATTTACTTGGAAGGAAAAGAACTCTAGGAACACATCGATGGATCTAAACCTCAACCTACGGAAGATGATAAAAAGATTTTAGCTTGGAAGACAAAGGATGCTAAAATCAAGACTTGGTTGCTGGGATCTATTGAGTCACATTTTATTCTCAACTTAAAACCCTGCAAAACTGCCCGTGAAATGTGGGACTATCTTAAGAAAATTTATCAACAGGGCAATGCTGCTCGGCAGTTTCAATTGGAACTTGAAATCTCTCAATTCACTCAAGGCACCCAGACTATTCAGGAGTATTACAATGGCTTCCGCCGCCTGTGGTCTGAATATGATGCGATTAAGTTTGCCACAGTATCTGCCGCACTTTTACCGGAATTGCTTTCATTGCAGCAAAGTAGTCATCGGGATCAGCTTCTTATGAAACTTCGTCTGGAGTTTGAGACAGTTAGATCGAACTTGATGAGCAGGGCTCCTCTTCCCAGCCTGGATGCCTGTCTTCAGGAACTTCTGCGGGAAGAAGAACGTCTACTTACTAAAACTACTCTGGAACAACAGAAATCTGTTGAGGCTCCGTTTGCCTATGTTACAACAGCCAAACAACCTCCTCGGGACATCAGTAAAGTTCAGTGCCATAACTGCAAAAAATATGGACACTATGCAAATCAATACAAGGCAAAAATTTACAAATATTGTAAGGCCACTGGACATGTTATTGAAGAATGTCGGAAGAAGGCTCGCAATTCTACTTCCCGCAATTATGTGCAGTCCGGCCCTTCCACTGTGTCATCATCTCCTACTGCTTACACTGTGACCACTCCTCCATATGCATCATCTGACTTCAGTGGTTCTCTGCAGTATGATTCCTCCTCACAGCCTGGTTCCTCATCACAATCTACGTCTCATGCTCGGTTAACCAAATGATCATCAATGCCTTAGCATCCATGAACATCGCCGGTACGGCTTCCTCTCTTTCTAATACATGGTACTTAGATTCTGGAGCAAGTAATCATATGACCTCTTCACCCGTAACATTACAGAATGTTGTTCCTTACACTGGGAATCTCACTGTTCAAGCTGCCAACGGAGATCATCTCCCCATCACCTCTGTTGGTGATACCCCTGGCCCCTTACCCTTAACCAATGTTTTGGTTTCTCCTCATCTTGCTACTAATTTGGTTTCTGTGGGTCAACTTGTTGACAATAATTACACTATCTCATTTTCTTCTTCTGGCTGTGTTGTGCAGGACCAGGAGTCGGGGGAAGTGATCGCGAGGGGGCCTAAGCGTGGCAGACTTTTTTCCTTACCACTATCTTCCGTTATTGAGAAAAATACTTTACATCAGTTATTTTGTTTTTTTATTCAGAAAAATTGTCGTTTGTGGCATAATAGACTTGGTCATCCGAATGCTTCTACTATGTCTACATTGTTTCAATCTGGATTAATAAATAAACCTGTTCATTTTGCTTTTGAATGTGATGCTTGTAAATTAGGTAAAAGTAAAACTTTACCCTTTGCAAACTCTCACACTCGGAGCACTGCATGTTTTGATTTAGTTCACAGTGATGTTTGGGCCATTGCTCTAACTCTTTCACGTAGTCATTTCAAGTATTTTGTAACATTCATTGATGACTACAGCAGATTTACTTGGATTTATTTATTACATTCGAAGACTGATGTTCTTAATGCATTTAAATTTTTTGTTCAATATGTTGAAAACCAATTCTCTAAATGCATTAACACTTTGCGCTTAGACTCAGGGGGGGAGTATGTTTCCAAGGATTTTCAATCCTTTTTAAACCATAAATGAATCATTTCTCAACGTACCTGTCCGTACACCCCACAACAAAATGGAGTCGCGGAACAGAAAAATAGACATCTTCTTGATGTCACTAGGACTCTTTTGATTGAATCATCCGTTCCCCCTCGTTTTTGGACTGAAGCTCTAACCACGGCTGTCTATCTCATTAACCGCCTTCCATCCCCTACCATTGATCATTTCACACCTCATTTTAAATTATTTGGTCATCTTCCTGTGTTTGATCACCTCCATACATTTGGCTGTGTTTGCTTCGTTCATCGCCCCCCCCCCCCCCCCCCCCCCCCCCACAGAAAGAACGAAACTAACAGCTCAATCTCGCCGGTGTGCCTTTTTGGGTTATGCCACTAATCAAAAAGGTTTTATTTGTTATGATCCCATTGGTCGTCGCATCAGGGTTTCTCGAAATGTTATTTTCTTTGAAAATCAATATTTCTTCCACACTCACGTGGACTGTCCTCATTCCTCTTCACCAGCTCTATTACCAGGTTTTTTAGAATCACTCTCTGTTCCTAGGTTTAATCCTGCTTTTGTATACAGCCGACGGGATCAACCTCCCACTGCCGATGGCCCTTTCCCTGATCCTCCACCGACAACTGGTTCCACGCCTACTCCTGCCTTACGTCGCTCCTCCAGAAATTCTAGACCGCCTGCGCGATATGGGTTTACCCATACTTCTTTGATGACCACTTTATCTTCTCTCTCTATCCCAAGTTATTATTTGCAGGCTGTCCAACAAGATTGCTGGAACCAGGCCATGAAGGAGGAATTAAATGCATTGGATCTGAATCACACATGGGATATTGTGGAGTGTCCTTCAACAGTTAAACCCATTGGTTGCAAATGGGTCTACTCGGTCAAACTTAAATCTGATGGGTCGTTGGATAGACACAAAGCTCGACTTGTGGCACACGGAAACAGACAGGAGTATGGTATTAACTATGAGGAGACGTTTGCCCCTGTGGCAAAGATGACATCTGTTAGGTTACTTCTCGCCATTGCTGCATCTCAGTCTTGGCCATTATACCAAATGGATGTCAAAAATGCATTTCTCCATGGGGATTTGCAGGAAGAAATCTATATGCGTATACCACAAGGCGTACCCTCTCCCTCCAAGAAGTCTGTCTATCGGCTGCGAAAATCTCTTTATGGACTCAAGCAAGCTCCTCGGGCATGGTTCGATACCTTCAAGGGTCGCTTATGCGATATTGGCTTTACTCAGAGCTCTTACAATTCCTCACTCTTTCTCTGCCACAAATCTACCGGGGTTACTGTGCTTCTGGTGTATGTTGACGATATTATTATCACTGGCACGGATGATGGTATGATCAAATCTCTCCAAGATTCTCTCCGGACTTACTTCAATATGAAGGATTTGGGCCCTTTGCATTATTTCTTGGGCTTAGAGGTGCATCAATCTCCCAACGGTCTCTTTCTTAATTAAAAAAAATACACATCAGACCTTATAGAGTTGGCTGGCCTCCATGATTCTTCGCCTGTTGATACTCCTGTTGAGGTAAATCTTAAACTAAGTAAAGATGATGGCGATCTTCTTCCTGATCCTCATATATACCGGCGCCTGGTGGGCAGTCTTATATATCTCACCATCACTAAACCTGACATCTCCTATGCTGTTAATCTTGTGAGCCAGTTCATGACAGCTCCTCGTCACCTTCATTTGACAGCTGTAAAGTGGATTATTCGCTATCTACTGCGACCTGTCCCTCGTGGTCTATATTACCCAAAGGATAATCCTCTTCATCTGATCGCTTATGCGGATGCTGACTGGGCGGGCTGTCCAGACACACGCCGTTCTACTACTGGTTGGTGCATGTACCTTGGAAATTCTCTCATTTCTTGGAAATGCAAGAAACAAGAACATGTGTCCAGATCTTCCACGGAAGCTGAATATAGGGCCATGTCTTCTGCTTGTTCTGAGATCTTATGGTTACGTGGACTTCTTTCAGAACTCGGGTTCGCTCAAACTGCTGTTACTCCATTGCATGCTGATAATACTGGGGCTATCCGCATCACTGCAAATCCAGTCTTTCATGAACGCACCAAACATATCAAAGTCGACTGCCACTTTATTCGAGATGAATATAAGCGTGATGTCATTCGGCTACCTCATGTCCCTACAGAGTTTCAGTTTGCTGATATCTTCACTAAGGGACTTCCTCGGCCTCGACATCAATTTCTTGTCTCCAAATTGCTGCTTTATGACTCCCCAGCATCAATTTGAGGGGGGGTGTCAATCCAGGCCCATCCATTTTGGCCCATTTCTTGCTTTGTAATTAGTCAAAGCTGTACCTACTACCCACTAGTCAAAGCTGTACCCACTACCCACTTATTGCTTTGTAATAATACTCACTAGTCAAAGCTGTACCTACTACCCACTTATTGCTTTGTAATTAGTCAAAGTTGTTAGTCAAAGTTGTTCCTTAATTTTAGGATCTAAGATTTGTAATTGATTGTAATTAGGGTATTAAGCCCTTATATATACATCAATCGATCCAAGGAGGGAGGGCACATTCATCTCTCTCTCTCTCTCGTTCTGTGTTTCATCTCTCTCTCTAAATTTGTCAGACAATACTAGTGCGATATAAATCGCCGATGACGCCTTGGAATCTGTAGCTCTTCAAATTCCTAGAACGTTACTATTTATAAACCATAGTCACATTGTAAGTCAAGTTCTGCACAACAAAAAATTAGGCAATTCCTCTAAAAGATTTAAAGTATCATTTAAAGTCAAAATAACAAAGGAGATGAATCAATATCAACATAAGTTTTCTACATGAAATATATCTTAGAGTCCAATTTCTCTAAAGATGTTTATTTCTCAAATCTAATTCGACTGCCATTATTAGAAAAGTGCGGGCACTCTCTCAATCAGCCACGCAGATTGAAGTTCAGAGGCTGATTTTTATCGTCACCCAACTCCCCCATGTGGTCGGTAGCTGAAGTGGGTGAAGCACTTGTCACCAAAACTGGTGAGCAATGTTTCGAGATCGATGTGACTAAATAAATCAAATTAATAGCAGATAATTCATTGATGCAAGGATAAGAAGAGATTCATGTGTTGATATAAGATGAATGGATGCGTCTTATGGGGTTTCTTATGGTCTAATAAGTTTTCCTAAATGGAATTTCCAACCATGTCATTGCACTGGTCAAGTCAAATATCCCTAGGCGAGGATTCTAATATTCATTAGGACTCTCTTGTAAGAGAGATTTAGTGGTTCAGTCTCTTCCAAGAAGGAAGTCATTTCCATAAGTCAGTCATGCTCTCCCATCAAGGAGTGTGGTTCAATAGCCATTACCAATTCTGTCCATGTCCAACCTTATCACTCCACACCCAAGAGGGTTCACTACTCAAACTCAGCCCAAGTACGGTGATGTTAACCTGTACCGTGCTAGCGGTATAAGCATTCTAAATTCATTTCCTTTTACAGCATAGGGTAGTTCTTTTAATTCTTCTATGTCCACTAGGAGTTCGATTAATTAATATAGGAAAATTGCAACACTATCCACTTTTGATATACGACCAGTCCCACATAAACCGGGGTTCATCCATGCCCCACTCCGATTCAAAATTGGTGCCCTCCTATGTTGCATTGCTCACATATCTCTGAATTCCAGTTTTTATTGCATGCTTAACCCCTTATATAACTCATAAGTGGACTAACACCCATTGAAATTCCCAATTTATCATTCATATGGTCATTATGATTAACCACATCATCTACTTAGTCAATGAGGGGTCCTACATAAAATTTCTTTCAACAAAAGGTGGGTTCCATAATTCCTTTGAGTCTTTAATTTCACATCCTAATGGCTGGACATAACACAGAAATATTATTCATGTGTCCATAATAAGGACTTGGCCATACAAGAATGCATTGGGTCCCAAACAATCACTATAAAAAGAAAGTCTACACATCTAGTATTCAATGGATTGGGTTCTATAAATAAATAACCATAAAGGTGTATCTGTGAATATACACTAGACCAGCGTTTAAATTAAAATTTTCAAAAACTAGAAACAAAGAGGAACTGTAAAACTCTTGCAGCACTATCGTCCATGCTAGAAGTGACTCACATCACTGCCAACTAAGCCCACTTGATGGTGGGCCCCCAACATTCTGGCCCACCTGAGACCAGGCCCACAATTGTCCTGTCTGATGGCTGGCCCTGATCATTGATCAGGTGGGCCAGGTGGTCCCACAAGTGCTGTTGGCCAGCACTAACAAAGATGGAATTCTGGTTTTTCATCTTTTGGTTTGGATTTCCTCATCAAGTCAAAGGCAAAACAGTACCTTAGGATCAATTATCTTTAGGAAATCAATTCGTCAATTTTCCAGGATCTGAAATTGGGATTTCCATCCCTTAAAAAGCATGATTGGCCATGTCGACAATGTTTCTTGTTCCTGATCAGAGTTCTGGACTTGGATCTGTAGGGTGATAGGGCCCTACACAAAAAGGGACTGCTCTTCTATGGTCAAGCAAGTGTCCTCTTCCTGATCATCGGATCAGATTACCCATCAAGTGGGGTCTGTGAGCCCACCATCCATGTCGACCAAACCATGCCATTACCAATGGAAATCTAGAAATCCAACTTCTAGTTGGGATTTCCTCACTGTTTCAAGGCAAAATCACTACCAAATTATCATATGTAGGAATTCAGATCCCCAGATTTCCAATATCCAAAATGGGGTTTTCCAACTCCAAAGGCATAATTGGCCCATGTCGGACATTAAAAATGGAGTTGGATCTGAAACATGTTAGGGTCTTATTCAAAGAGGGGTTGGCCCTCAATGATCGACTTACCCACCATCAAGTAGGGTATGCGGGCCCTACTACCGAATCCCAAAAATCAACCTAAGCCCTACTCCCATATCCCAAAAATCAACCTATATTGGTTCCTGTTGTCAGAGATTTGAGATTTCCGATTTTCCATCCCCAAAACACTTGTCAACAGGCATGCCAGTACTGGTACCAATCCTACTATGAATAAAATTAAATGGATTATCCCAACTATCATGTTTCTCAATTTAGAAAAATAACTCACCTCAAGTAACTGAATGTGGCTCGCTCAATATGGGGTCTCGAATTGGATTATCCCAATTATCATGTTCTTCAATCTAGAAAAATAACTCACCTCAAGTAGCTGATTGTGGCTCGCTCAATATGGGGTCTTGAATATCGCATTCGCTACGCTTCCCAAGGTTGATCTTCCTTGTCTTCCTCGCAAATCCCGCACTTCAAATAGAGGCTATTTCTCTTCCTCTCCTCTAGACCTCAACCGATATCGATGATTCATCATAGGAGTAAATAAAGAAAAGTTTTTATCTAATCAATTGGGTTTGAGGATAACTCCGGATTCCCATCCATTGGAACTCCCCCCTTGGGAACCGAACAAAAGCCCCCTCCCAAGGCCGGAGACGTTTCTCAACAACTCCATCCAATTCCTGGATAACCATAAGGATACAACAAACTGGCCCAACATTAATCGCCTTTCTTAATCCAGCCTGTTTTAGGCCCAAAAACAATAACAATAAAACAAACCAGCCCAACCCATTAATTCTATGGGTTGGACGAATTTGGGCCCTAACCAGCCCAGGATATTACATCCAACAATCCTATCTTCCATGAGAGAACCAAGCACATTGAAGTGGACTTCCATTTTTTTCATCAGCATCTACTCACTGGCCTTCTTCATCTAACTCATGTATCATCTGAGCTTCAATAGGCAGATATCTTCACTAAAGCCTTGCCTTGTCCACGGCATGATTTCCTAGGGGGGGGGGGGGGGGGGGCGCGGCGTCTAAGTGACCCAAGAGGAGGTGGGGGTGGTGGGGGTGTGTCAAAGTGACCCACAAGACCCAAGTTAATATCCCAGGTCGATTATCCACTTAGGATCCAATCCAGTTATGGCAGATATATCCTCAACATGGGTGATTGTATCGTGATTGTATATTACTATTCTAGGAGATTCTAAGAGTGTTGTAATGAGCAAGTAAATTCATTCTTTGATTGTACTTTGACTGTAACTATAATCAATTGATATCTATAGAATGCCAATCGATCCCTAGGCGTGTTTGGCACTTTACTAGTAAAGTTAAAGTGAAGTAAAGCCTCCATTATCCAGAAAAGAAAAGATAAGGGGTCATATCAAAAATAAAAAAATTCAAAATTCCTTCTTTCCTTTTCAAAAAAAAAAAGTCAAAAAGCAACCTCATTTTTTCACTAAATGACAAAAAAAAACATCCTCTTTTTACAAAAAAAAAAAAGTCAAAGATTCCCTATCAAACAACTAAAAACAAAAGACCATCATAATCCCCTATATTTTATTCTCTCTTGATTTGATACTTCACCTCACTTTTACTTCAATTCACCATACATCCAAACACGAGATAAGGACTTTTCCACAAAGAGTTTTCTCTTCTTCTAAAGGTTATACCATGCTATCATAGAATACCATGAAACCAAAGGGGATGATGTCTACTTGCCCTAAATTCACCAAATATGATAAAAGGAAGGACTTATGGGATGGTTGTGGCCTATTGGGAGGTCTAGGTTGGTCGTCCACCATGGATTCAATAATCCATGGTGAAATGAGCATTTTTGGCATCACTGGGCTTGTGTTTTAAGGTTCCAACACTTGTAATTGATGCATTGAGTTAGGCCTTTTTTGTGTACTTGACTATCCCTCATTTATCAAATCTACTTGTTCTAGTTTGTTTTAATCATCTTTACCTACTGCCCTAGTGTATTTCATTAAGAATCCGGATTTGTGATCTTAGAATTGAGTTTCTAATTCAATATCCTCACATGTGATGTGACCGTTTGAGTTGGTTTGTTTTGAAGAACCATAGAAACATCTAGAAACCATAGTTTCTGATTGGGATTGATTCCATGTATGTTTTGGGAACGGGGGCAATGGGATATTTGGGTTCTTAAACGGGTCAAATCTGGAATTTCCTGCACTAGGCAGCATGCGTGTGGCCCACCTTTCCAGGGTCAAACAATACCAGAATTCAGTAATCTTTAATTTGTTGGTTTCATCTCGTCGAGTAAGTACGAAATTGACATAAAGATCATAGATTTGTGTAGATTTTTCAACTGGAGTATATGTGGATGTGTGTAGATTATTTTTATGTACAAGATTACTACAATGCCGCTTTACAACTTGGAATAGTGAATAGTACAAGGGTGTAAATCGTAAATAGAAGATACAGCACATATACCACTCTAAGTTCGTGAATAGTGCACCTATATGGTTGTCCAAATGAGCACAAGATATGGTAGCACCAATTGAATGAAGGCATTCAAAGCTTCTTAAGTACTGAAAAACGTACTAGTAAAGTATGATTTGGTAAAGGAATCAGCCAATCTATGCTTAAGAAACAGAGCACGTCTAACTTCTAAGATATAGTCTGTCATTTGCCAGTCCTCCTGCCCACTCATCAGTCCTTTCACTGGATTTAAAAACACTGTTTTGTATTGTTTATTACTTGGTTATGTAAAGTAGATTTTCATATTAGCTCTTGTTGTTTTTTCTTTCCTGAAAAACAGGGATTTAATTCAATAAATTTAACTGTCACAAATCCTATAATTAGAATCTGCCAAATTGACCAATGTACCAGTGATGAATTCAGATAGATGTACGTGTACACATACAACTTAAGATAGAAGAAGCAGGAAAATAAATAAATACATAAATAACACAAAAAAGGACAAAAACCTTGAGAAGCTGCTTGGCCAAAGACCTTGTTAAACTTGAACATTCGATGTCCTTCTTTTCCCTGTTTGGAGGGGTTTGCAACAACCAATTCCCCATCATCACCAATATGTTCTATAGTTGACTGTTTTCCAGTTTGTCCAGGAAGGAATGGCCTTATCCGACAGTATACTCTTATCTTTCCTATCAAAGAAAGCCCATCCCCAAAAAGAAAGTGTATTAAGAAGAGGAACATCATTAATTATTAAGAAGAAGAACATCAACAATTTAAGTATATACTGCAATACCACACAGTAGCACCTTTCAAATCTTGAACCTCATTATACAGCCTTCGATTTTCAGAAAGAACTGTATGATAATTTTCAACTGCATTTGTTATTCCGTGAAGCTTTTTTCCTGCAGAAGGTCCAATAAACTGACATATGAAAACATGCCAAAAGTAGTTCCAAACAGTAAAATAAGAAGCAATGGATAATTATTCCTACCCAACATATTGAATTCCTGCTGCCAGTTGCTTTGTGCATTGCTGATTTCCTTCTTGATGGACCCTGAAGCCACCCTCAATTCCTAAATAACTTTATTAGTTCATACACCCTTGTTTTAACATAGTGACTAAAAGAAAGAACACAACTAATACATTGTGTACCTTCAGGGCTTGGACCTCAAGACTTATGAAATTCTGGTAGCTTTGCTCTTTTCTATTCCAGGTTAGAATTTTAGATGTTGAAGCTGCCTCAAGTTCCTTGGTCTTGTTCCTTGACTCTGTGAGAAGGCACTCAACTTCTTTCAACTTCGCCTCCAACACCAGTTTAGAATCATTAGATTCCTTAGCCTGTTTTTCCAATTGCAAGAACCTTTCTTCATGTGTCTTTTCTGTTGTTTTTAGTTCTTCCTTCAATGCTGAAGTAGCAAGATCGTTGTTTTCTTTCAACTTCTCTTTCAGCCCCATTTTAGCTTCCCTGGCCTCTTTTTCCAACTGTGAGCAACGCTCTTCGTATATCATTTTTGTTTTTTCTAATTCTTCTTTCAATGCTGAAATTGCAAGATCACTATTTTCCTTCTCCTTCATTAGTCTAATGACATCTTGTTCACCAGGTTTCTTTCCTTCTTCCAACTTTATCTTCTCAGTCTGAAATAGCAGCCCATTATAAAATTCATAAGGAAAAGCTCAAGTCTTTCCTAGCGAAAATATATCTATGTATATTTAACAACGAAAAGTACCAAGTCAAAGATCAGAAGTAGACCTGTATTTGACGGAGCTGGTTCATGACAATCTGAGAAAAAGGAAAACGAAGAAAGTAAGTTCAAATCACACAAACACATGCAAACCACAATTTGAAATTCACATTGATGAACAATACTGACTACAGATCAATCGATTGTGAAATGGACCCGTAAAATGGTCTATAAAAGTATGGGCACCATTCAAATGCTTAGGAACAACCGATTCATGTAATTTCTCAACAGGAGCACTGTACAAGGATAGACTGAATTGAAGGCCCAGATCAAAGAATGGGGCAGTCTACATGTCAACTTCTAAAGCATCCATCATCCTATGGCATAGGATAATAAAATGTGCCTGTTAGAATTCTAAACAAAAAGAAAGAGGAACTGTATTGTTTCATCTATTTGAAGCTCTCCTTTTATAATAGAAGTCTTTCTATTCTTAATGAGTAATTACAGTCATTGTAATCTAATGTAAGAATCAAAGAAGGTAACTGTAATCAGAAAATATATGATACAAATATAGTACAGCTACTACTGGACCCATTGATTCATGATCCATCATTGAGCTTGTCTTCCCTCATCCTCCTCCCCTCTTCTCCCAAGTTCATTATGTGAAAAGGTGATCATCAAGAGGAGAATAGTCTAAGGAATCACCGCATAGGATGACTCTTGGTGAAGAAGTTTCAACTTGTTCCTTAAAGGGGATAAAAGAAAGTTTCATAGTACCATGACAAACATGGGAAGAACAAATGACAATCAATCTCAATACACTAAGCATGTCCATGAAAAACGTCATTGTGGGTAACTTTAATGCCACGATCACTATCAAAGTGAAGAGGAGTTGGTGTTGCAATCAAAACTCCCAAATCATTGAGTAACCAGAGGAGCCAAATAATCTCGAAAGTTGTGTTAACAAGGGCTCGATATTCTGCTTCCACGGATGAACAAGAAACAACTCTATGCTTCTATATGAGAGAATTGACAAGAAAGAGGGAGAATCTAGCGGTTGATCTTTGATCATAGACGTCACCAGCCCAATCTATGTTAGACAAACCATCTAGAGTTTCTGAGTTGGTCGTTGATAGAAGGGCACGATCGGTAGTAGCTTGCAGGTAATTTAGAATCCGAAGAACTGCGGCCCAATGAACTGGAGTAGAGTGAGCAACGAATTGACTCACTACAAGTATGGCATGGGCGATATCTGGTCTGATAATTCTAAGAAAGACTAAGGGCCTGCTTCTATACTTGGATTCAGAGAATTCTATATTCTTGGACATGGAGGTATTCCTGAATCTTGAGCATCCAGAAATTCCACCAAATATCAAAGGGGCTGGAATTCTAGGATTTCCAAAATGAGACCATTTAGGTGGTGGAATTTTAAATTTCTGGTGAAGAAACATGGCATTTGCAAATGCGAGGGGACAAGCCATCACATCATGTCATGAATTCCCAAACATACCAAATTCTTGTGAGAAATTCTAGCAAAAAAACAGGCCCTAAACTTCCAAAAACCTGACAGTGACGATAGCGAGTAGGATCAGAAAGAGGAACAACATTAGTGGTCAATGTTAACAACCAGTAACACCAAAAGCTCGAGCTGTTAGTGAATGGCATAACAATTATATCAACACCCCCTCTCGAACGGGAAGCCGTTCGAATTCGAAACCCAACAAACAGACGGAACAGACAGACCCGATAGACAGATGGAGGTTGTCACGACCCAAATCCTGGGGCCCTGTCAGATCTCTGGATCGTGATAACTTCGGTAATTATTTACCAAACATTAGTCAAATATTTCACATAAGCATTTGGCATTTAGAATCAAATAATAATTTTATTTAATCAAATAATTACTCAAACTTTACTATGTTCATTCTGCATCAATAGTGTACTAAAACATCAAATAATATCCCTAAACCAGGCTAATCCCTTTATCTACTAAATTATCTTTTCTCGTGCACTCTTGTCAGCCACGCATATTGAAATTCACGTGCTGATCATCGTTCCGCTCTGTCCCGCCCGCAGCTTGATTACCTGAAGGGGGTAACACAACATCAGTACTACTGGTGAATGAATATTCCTAATTACACAAATCACATAAAATATAACATCACATGATTTAACAATTCTAAATCAATAATTAAATATTATTTAGATTCTTTCACGCACAATCCGTGCCCATGCACATCACCACGCCTCAAAGGCCTCATCGTATACATGTATACCGGTCACCATGACCCTGTCTCATCAGACACGTCCACCAAGGACCAGCCATCAAAGTGGCTCATCACGTCCATTAAGGACCCTGCCGCTATAACGGCCATCATGGCCCGAAGCCATTCATCATCCAGACACAAGTCCAACATCCCAAATCTGGGACCCAGTGCACAATATCTTATAATCACATAGCAATTAGAATTCATTATTCATAACATGCACAATTAGTAGTGTGGACCCAGCCCATGCACAATTTACTAGTTGCTACCCCACAACTTAATCATAATTGGTATTGATTGGCATATGGGGTGGTCCACACACAGCACCAATTAATCATAATCCACAGTTGATTGATCATTAAAAGCTTAAGTAGTCTGGATGCAAGGGTTATATGGTCATTACCCACCAAGTCTAGGGCTAACCCCAATTACATATTATATCCGGCCAGTTTTATTCATACAGAGACTAGTACAGTAACTAGTTCACGCCTGAATCATCTTGGCCTTAATCATAGTGAGTCCCACTGATCAAATGCATGATCAGACACCTAGGCCTTGGTCGCCCAGGACTATTGCATTATTCCATCTGTTTTGATTCATCATAGAATCACTCACTGGGGTCCACAACATCAAGACGTAAAATACAGCAGTCCACGCCTGCAATCAATTGAAGTTCACTGTACAGTGGGCCCCACTGGTTCAAGCCCTAGATCTTCAACTACACTATGGTCGACTGGTGATCCTTGAACAGATGTGTGGTATTGATCAGTGATCTGATCAATAGGTGGGTCCCACAACTATAAACGACATATACAGTGTTTTCTAGGATTTTTACACCTGAGATTCTTTGAACACATTAATCAGTGGGTCCCACTTATTCAAATCTTAGATGTCCATCTACACAATGGTCGACCACAACTCCTCTCACAGATGTGGGGTCTTGATCACTAATCAGATCAATAGATGGGTCCCACAACTCCAAACAGTCAATCTGTTCTTGTCGTTGCTGGGACTGAAATTCCAGTTCTGGCTGATATCTCCGGCTGACCCTCTTTCTTTATATCTTACAGTGAATCATAAAAATCATAGGAAGCATCTCATCATATCACAGCAACAGAACTTGAGGTTTTATACCATCAAACATACAACAGAACCTTGAGTTTGATTCCATCGAACACCAATTCCAGTGTTAATATGTAATAAAACGTCACCAACAATTCATGGATTCAGATTTAGCAAATCATCAGGAAATTCACTCACCTCTGATACACAATTGTCTTCTTTGAACGCGAGCTTGACATCAACAGCCGCCTTCTTCTCCTTCTCCTAAATCGAAAACCACAATGGTTTGCTCTCAGAGAATTTCTCCAATGAGAATGAATATAATACAACTATGGTCGTTGGTTTTCTCTATATAGAGGAAAGATAGAAACTCCCTATTCCTTTCAAACTTCCTTCTTAGAGTTGTGTTACAACTCCCTTCTTTCCCAATTTCACTCACGTGGGATACTTGCTAAGTTTCAAAGATACATGGACTCTATTTCCATTATAACTTGGGTTCTACTAACATTATATCTTGGGCCAAGCTATAATTAAAATACTACCTGGGCCAAACCAATTCTAGGCCCAAGTACTCAGGATATTACAGAGGTAACATGCCTCCCAGGGGTTTCGAACTCGTGACCTTTAGCTCTGATACCATGTTAATAACCAGTAACACCAAAAGCTCGAGCTATTAGTGAACGGCATAACAATTATATCAACATGGACGGCATAACAATTATATCAACACCCCCTCTCGAACGGGAAGCCGTTCGAATTCGAAACCCAACAAACAGACAGAACAGACAGACCCGATAGACAGATGGAGGTAACATGCCTCCCAGGGGTTTCGAACTCATGACCTTTAGCTCTGATACCATGTAAGAAACCATATACCAACCCAAAAGCTTAAGCTGATAGGTGAACAACGGGATAGAAACCCGCTCTGATACCATGTTAACAACCAGTAACACCAAAAGCTCGAGCTGTTAGTGAACGGCATAACAATTATATCAACAGTCAAAAGCTTTCAATTTGTCTCAGCTGGAGTAGTAACTGATATTTTATCTGTTAAACCTTCCCTCTAGATGTTACACCCCGTCCCAAGTTAATCAAGATTAACGCTAATTAATTGTGTTTAATTAAGTTAATTGTGGTAAATGATCAAATTAAGTTAAGTTAGTCTCAAACAGCTGAATTAAGCTTAATGGAATGAGTTTGGATGAGTCTAAGTTAATTGAGTTGGTTTTAGACAAACAAGAGAGAATAAGGACTTTTTCATAAATACGGGTTTTCGCGTATTTTGTCGAATACGTTAACTCTTGATATCATCGGGTGTATCTCGAAGAGTACATCAATTTTCATAATAGACTTGATTGCATTTGATCTCATATGGATCAAAGGAGTCTTCATTTGACTCAAAAAGTAAATAAGAATAGGAGAGGGGGGTTTATGTGCAAATTCAGCTTGTATAAGGTTGAAAAGAACTCGACTTCATTCCATTCGATTGTTTTTCCAGCATAAGGCATTGAGACCAAACCCTAGGTTCATTTTCCCTTCTTCTTTATCTCTTTTTCATCAGTTGTCCAAGAAAAAGCTGTACAAGTGATTTTGGGAACGAGATTTGTGACTGCTTCATCTTCTCCATCATAATTCTTTCTTGGAGCTAGAGTTTGAGGGAAATTTTCAATTTTTCCTTTCTTCAAACTACAAGTGTTCAATGTTTCTTTACAGAACTTCCAAGTTATATTAGGTGAATTGGAATAGTTGTTTAGCTCAATAACTCATGAAAATTTTGTTTTGAATTGTTTCATGGAGTTAGGGTTTGGAATTGGAGGAAATTGTGCTAATTGAGCTAAGAAGAGAGGGTTTTTGTGGATTGACTCCAAACAAAGGCAAGTATACTCAGTTTCTTTGATTTAAGATGTTATTAATAGTGATTGAACTCTTGGAGTTCAAGTTTCAGAATTTCGCTTCAGAAATTCTGAAGAATTGGGCATAGTTCGGTTTAACCGAACTGGTGACCGAACATAAGGATGAGATTTGAGTGAAAATCGAAGTTGCTAGAAAGCTAATTGTAAGTAGCCAAATTGATGTTTGGTTAGCCAGATATAGATTTTCGGTCAGCCGAATTAGTGTTTGGTTAGCCGAGTGTAGATTTTCAGTCAGCTTAACAGGTGACCGAACAGGTAACTGAATACACCAATAAATTTTTCAGAAAATCAAAGTTACTAGAAAGCTAACCTTAGGTAGCCGAATAATGGTTCGGCTAGCCGACTTCCAGATTTTGGTCAACCGAATAGGTGACCCAACAAGTAACTGAAATTGGGAAATTTCAGATTTGAATTCTGATTTTTCCGTGTAAATGCTTATTGAATTGAAGGATTTGTTTTAAGATTACAAGATGATGTTTATACCTCCATAGGTGTTAATTAAGGGGACTCTAATGTACAAAATATATAATGTGATGTCCATCGAGAATAACACGTACATTAGATAACCGAACGTTTCACGTAAATGGATGGTTTGAATCAAGAAAGGAATTGAAATGTGAATTGTCTTAGTTCTCTAATAGAATTGCATTCATATTGTTAATCTAAGTCTAAAATGTGATTTACATTAGTCTGTATTCCTTTCAATTATTATGAATGGAATGTATGGAATTGAAATTGAAATCCAGAATGGATTAAATGTTGACTTGAGTTATATTTGATTTGAATTGACTCCTTGAGTCTGGCACTACTTAGTTATTCTGTTAAAGCTCGTTGTAGAGCTGAACGGGTTAAATGATTATTCCTACTGCAGTAGATGGATTTGGGGGCGTTTCGGAGCTCCGTGGCGATGCCAATTGTCCCTGGCCCGGACACTGGTAGATCCCACAATATTTGTAATTGGAAAACTGAATGAATACTTCCATTTGAAAGAAATAAATGAAATGCTATAGTAGTTGCCAATCAGTGTATGATCCTCATTTGACTCTGAATGCATATATTATTGTCATTGTACGGATTGTTTACATTCATTATTGAATGTAAGAATTGTTTAATGTTAGACTTGAACAGATTGAGTATATGTAATAGCATGTACTATCATAGATCTGTTTATACATTGTTGAATCGTCGTTTTCACTAGTGTTATTGATGGCATTACAAGCCCAGTTGCCAATGCCGGTCCTGCAGAGGCCGCAACGCCAGCGGAGGAGGCCGCACGGTTCCTCCAGGAGGACTAGTGGAGTGGAATGGCCGGGATATCATTTGATCTTGATATCCGAGTGCGAAAATGATATGGAAGTCGTGTTGGAACAATTCTTGGAAACTTTAGATATATGTCATCATGCATTGTATTTTAAATATGCAGATGGATGACATGGTTAGAGAAATGAGAATTTGATATTTTTGTATAAAGAACTTTGTACATACGTAAATGTGTACATTGGTATATGATATCATATTGCATATATCTTCGGCATTATTATGTGTATGACAGGTGTAAATCGAAATGTCTCACTTGCGTGAAGTATGTATATCCCTTGTGGATTTAGTTTTAACTTCGGTTAATTCGGAGTTCACGGGAGTACGTGTGGTCACGACTCAGGATTTACCCAGATGTGATTAAATCTTGGGCTCGGGTTATGACACTAGATCACATCATTGCAATACTTAATTGACATAGGAGACACCCTTTTGGGGAATAAGCTACTTCAATTCCAAAGAAATATCGAAGATGGCAAGGTCTTTCATTTCAAAGTGTTGTTGTAGAAAATTCTTAAGTTTGTTGGTGCATGTGACATCACTATCAATTATAAAGATATCATCAAACATACGAGAGAAGAAAGACAACCAACTGAAGAATTCAATGTGAAGAGTGCAGTATCATGACCACTTGATTGAATCCCAAACTTAGAACACAGGTTCTAAACCATTTAACCAAGCTCAAATACCATGCTTGAGACCATATAAATCCCATTTGAGTTTGAAACATAATGTGTAGTCCGAACAAGTCCAAGTGGTGGATGCATATAAATTTCTTCAGAAGAAAGCCACTGAGGAAGGCATTCTTGATGTCAAGTTAATAGATAGTCCACTGCTGAATAGCTACTTCCAAATATATGCCCGCAAAGTTGTCAGTTTGGCAACCAAAGCAAAGGTCACTTCACAAACAATCACATATTCTTGATTGCAGCCCTTTCTGCTAGTCTAGCTTCATAACGATCAATGGAAGCATCTGACTTGGTTTTGATTTTAAAGATCCACTTGCATCTAATAGCATGTTTTCCTGAAGGTAGAGGAACTAGATCCCATGTGTTGTTTTTCTGGGATTGCAGCAAGCTCTTCTACTACAGCGAACTGCCAATGAATAGATCCAATTGCATCCTTGTAAGACTGAGGTTCAGACAAAGAATATATAATTGCAAGGAATGATTGTGATGCAGGATAGACCTCAGGTCACATGTGTAGGACCGAAGTCAATTTAGGACTTTTTATTTCACTAATTATCTGTCATTAGCTTCTAATTTTATTTAAAGAGTTGTAATTAGGATTAGGTTTCTAGTTTCGTTAGTTTCCTAGTTTAATTAATTTTCTTAGTGCACAAGTTTTCTTTCTCATTTATATGGCATTGTAAACATGGATTTTCAGAGTTGATTAATAGAATTGGGTTTTCCATCTGAGGTGTGTCCTCATTTATGGTCTCTGCAGAGATGTGTAGTGTGCGAAGATTTGTAGTGTCTGTGGACACATGCTTCAGCACCAGTTTTGTGCTTTGGCACTTCCCCACAAGCCCTAACCCTAGGGCCTGCTCAGACTGATATAAAGGAGAAAAGTAGTTCCTATTCAAACAAAGTCATAGCGAGAAACTGGATTTCTATCACACAAGGGATATCATCTAGATAGTGCTTGATCACTTGCATCTGGAGAAGGAAGGATGGATTTTTGGAATGACGATGATTGACTTCAAGAGGTGGATTGGGAGAAGTAGGAGTGGATGGAGTAGGATCTATATGAAAAAGATCAAGAAAAAGATAAAGAGGAAAAAATGTAGGCCTGTCCGGAGGAAGGAAGCTGGAAATGATGATTAAGGAATGTTTTCAAAGAATGTAACACTGCGTGAAATTCACAATCTGTTCGCATTAGGATCATAGCATTGGTATCCTCTCTGTTCAACATCATATCCTAAAAATACCAAATTGAGGATCTGCGAAACAAATTTCCTCTTTCATGTTTAGGTAAGAGGACAAAGCATTTGCAGCCAAAAACTATAAGAAAAGAGATCAGGTTTGAGATGGAATAGTTTTTCATAGGGAGAAATGCCATATACAACAATGGATGGAATTTTGTTTATTAGATAAGCCGTTATTAAGACAGATTCACCCCAAAAACTAAGAGGAACACAAAAGAAATAAATCAATGACCTTGTTGTTTTCAATGATATGTCTGTATTTCCTTTTGGCAACACCATTTTGTTGTGGTGTTGCTAGACAAGATAACTGAGTAGGATGCATTTGTCAGACCCCGACCCAGGTTTAGTATATTTTAATGTTGGTTTTAGCCGCGTTTAGTCTCTAAGTGGAATTAAAGGACAATTAGCTTGGGTTTTAGCTAGATTAGACTTTTGAATAGCTTTGGGGAATTTTGAGAGCCGTTGAGCTTGGTTTGACACACGCCGGGGCGCTCGTGTGACGCGTGTCCATTTGGGGGATTTATTCTTTATTTCAAAAAATTTGGATTTTTACTTGTTTTGATTTGTCGTATCCAACCCTACAACTTTTATGTTTGCTCCGTTTGTGTTCGAACCACAGAAATCACGTTTTTCGAGAAAATGGCAAAAATGACTTTTCACACCAAATCTGTGCATGAATTTTGATATTTGCAAATCATGAGGAAAATATACTTTTCGGAAACTAGATTTTTCGACAATCATTTTTCCCTTCTTCGTCGATCGCATCTGGGACCCACAAATGATAGTTTCAACCATTTGAGGCTTTGGGGCTAGTGGGGCCCACTTCCCCACTTAACTCAAAACCCAACTCCTGTTTTCTTCTCCCTCATTCGTTCTGTACTCTGGACTGAACTTGGAGAGCGCTTTCTTCCCCTCTTCTTCTCACCTTCTCTCCTCTTGCATGCCTATGCAATCCAGCCTAAAGGGAAGATTTGACTTCACCAATCTCTTCTCCTCATCTCCAGCTTGCCTTTGATATTGTTTGTGAAGGATTTCAGCTGGACACATTCTCTTCTACAAGCTCCTCTTCTTGTGTGGAACTTCTAGAGGTAAGCAATGGCTGCCTCCTTGCAACCATGGTTTTGTTTAGTCCTTTAGAAGCCATTCTTCATGCATGCATGGACTCGCATGGAGAGCTCCTTCTCCTTTCAAAATATGATGTTTTTGAGCGGTGTTTCTTGGGGGTTTTGGTGTAGATTGGAGCTTGCTGTGTTAGAAGGATTCTTGGAGTGATTTAGGACCCTATTTGGAGTCAAGGCAAGTGAATAATCGTATTTGAGAATGCATGCTATATAAATCTGATTTCTTCTAGAATTTCTGATTTGAAAATGTTAGGTACTCCAATGGTATGTTTGGTTATGAAAGTGTGAATTTCAGGATGGGTTAATGTTATTTCATGCTCAACTTTTTACAGGCTATGTTTCAGTAATATGGAATTTCAGTTTTGATATGGTTTAAAATGATGGAAAGTTGGAAACTCAGTTAGCAACTGTTGTAGTTACTTATGTTTAAATTCTGAAATTATGTTTTGAACTGTTTTGGAATGGGTTGTGATGGTTGGAGGTTGATTGGAGCTTTGATGGAATGGAGGGAAGCTCAGAATTGTGCAGGATGGAAGGAGGAAGTGAATGAGGGAAGGAGGGAAATGAATGTAGGAAAAGAACAGAGAAAACTGCATCAGGCGAGCCCAAGCAGCAGCTCAGCCCGCTCGAGCAGGCCTATGGCAGCTCGAGCGGGGCAGGCCACTGTCTAGCCCGCTCGAGCAGAGGTCCACTCGCTCGAGCGGACATGGGTTCTGACCCAGGGCTATTTCCTGCGTACTATTGGGCCTTGTTTGGGTATGTAGGCACTCTAATGACTCATGAATGAGTGGGAATTGAGGTTTCGGATCCAAAATATTTTGTGACATGGAAATTTAAGGGAGAAATAAGAAGAACGATGATAATTGTATTACCGGGGAAATTCTACGAGCCTCGGTGTACACTTTATGTTCTCAAATGTTGGAGATCTTCAGAGGCACCAAATATTTCGTTCCCAGTCCGACATTGAGGAACTAAGTGTATAACGAGACAGCCCTAGGTAAGACAATCAACCACTATACACCACCTCATTCCAAGTTAGAAGATTTATACGTTTTCTTATAAATCGATTTGAAATAGAATTGAGTGGTTCGCCACGTTTCCAAAATATCGGTAAGGCTACTCGTTTTGATTGCTCCGTATTTGATCGTTGTACCTTGTTCAGAGTAGTCCTTTCATCGATTGAAATGTATTGCAATGATTTGATTTGTATCGATTCAGATTTTGATCGGCACCACTAAGCTTGGGTTACCTAGTTGGGCTGATCACCCGACTTGGGATCCTCAAATATATTGCCAACTGCAGTTTGGACCCCTTTGATTGCTCTGGCCATTGCAACGGTAATTGAGTGTTCCGGCCATTTTATATGGCAACGGTAATTGATTGTTCCGGCCATTTCATATGGCAACGGTTATTGATTGAGTGCTCCTGTTACTTTGGTAATAGGAGAATATAGCTAAATGTTGATTGCCATTGTTTTACTCAGTTTGTTATGTTCTTTAAAATGTCAATGCTTTAGAAATCATTTCCTTATTTCATCGATACTCATGCTTAGACTTTCCAATGTACTATAATGAATTTATATTGTTTTACAAACACTTGTCATTCTGTTATCTGCCTTATTTGCTTGCCAGACCGTAGTGTTATACTCTCTTGTTTGGTGCTAGATGTCGACCCAGCTCCCTTGAGGCGGAGGGCGAGGAGGAGGCGGTTGAGCTGCCAGTTGCTAGAGAGTGGCAGCCCAACGATGTCATCTAGACATCGAGTTGGTTGATGAGGCGTATCACTTTTTGGAGATTGATATTTCTTTTGGGAACTTGTTTTATTAGCTTTTGTTGGCTTCTTATCTGGGGAATTGTAAACTTTAAACCTACTTTTGTGATGTGTTAAACTTAAACCTAACTTTGAGGTTTGCTTAAGAATGTTTCTCATTTTGATACAAGGCTTGATTGGCTTTTTATGCCTTCTCATTGATTAAGCGTTTGCTACATCGCTTCCGTGCATATGCATTGGTTTTTGTGTGATTGACAGGCCATGGATCTTGAATCCTCACCGCGGAAACCTGTGGAAAATACATCGCGTGCGGGGCGGAATTTTCTGGCCCGCCACGCCCCAGCCCCGGATTAGGGACTTGGTTGGCTCGATCTCAGTCCAGGGGCGTGACAGCGTTGATCAGCAAGAAAGATTCTACATTTGTGAGAAATGTATTCTCTTCCAGAATCAAACCTGAACACTATTATTCTCTTTTCAACCTAAGCGGCAATCATGAAAAACCGGCATATACAGAAAAGAAATCAGACTTCTGTTTTAACATGTAAAGCCAAGTATAACCAGTAAAATCATCAACAAATAAAACACAATACAAAGATCCACCTTTTCTGGGCTGTGAGGCAGGGCCCCAAACATCAGAGTGAATTAAATCAAACTATGCATGTGTAAAAGTTGTGCATTTATTATAAGGCAATGCATGTTGTTTTCCAAGTCTATACCCAACACATTCAGACCGATATGTTATTATTATTCCCAAAACTACCACTAGAACATAAAGAGTCTCATTTTATTCAAGGATAAATGCTCCAAACGAGAATGCCTGAGTTCGAATGGGGCTACAGAAGTCACTAAACCTACTAACGAAGTAAATTTATGAAGTTGCAGACATATCAGATAATAAAGGCCCCCTGACCTATCGCTTGTCCCATTCTGCTTCCTGGTGTGTGGATCCTGCACAGAGCAACCAGTGGAAGAGAACGGGGCAATGTACACTGAAAGATGTTAATTGGCTTATAGAAATCAAACTAAATGAACGATCGGGCATGCATAATAGGTTGGACAAAGAGAGATTCATAAGAAACGGAGCCAATAGTAGCTACCAATAAAGGAGAGACACCAACAGTATGCATAGTCACCTTAAAAGAGGGAGAATAACAAATATATAAGAGAGAGAAATCACAAGTCATGCAGTAGAAAGCCCCATGATAAACAAAACCAAGGAAAGTTGACGGCACCCAAGGGACCAAAGATGGTCATTGCAATTTTCAAATCTAGCATCAGCCGGTCTCAAATACCTATGGAATTTGAGTAAATTAGAAAGGGCATACCTATTGAGACTCTTAAACTATTCTTCCATTACCTACTTATAATCTCTTCTATCTTCCATCTATTTTATAATCTATCTAATCCAAAAAAAAAAAAGAGAGGCTCAAATCAGAAAAAGTGTTTAGTTAAAAAAAAAAAAAAAACCTTCTGCCCTCTACTTTTTTGAGAGCCCAAGGCTCGTATATTCAGAAGCCTCAAATTGGCACTTCTCATTTTAAGAGGATTTGCCTATACTTCTCTAAAGCAGGTTGAGGGCAGAATTATGTGCCAAACACTCTTATTTTCCAAACCTCTACCCACTTTAGACATTTAGACAAGTAAAGGTTGAAAATAGAGGTGCCAAACATGCCTTGAGTATCTTAGGATAGTGAACAGATAATGATCAAAGATTAACTAGAGAGAGGTGTTGTCATTTTCAAGTCTAATGAGTGTCAAGGGCCCAACAAAGGAGACATTATAGAAATCAAGGAGGGGCACAAGTTAGTTTCTACACATTTCCATGACCAGTTATTTTGGAGGGAATTGGCACATTTCCAAAACCGATTCATAATTTTCAAGAATTTAGTGACTATTCTTGGTGTGTGGATATACCTAGACACACATGGAGTTTTTTGTCTAGTATCTTATGTGTGTTTTCTAAAAGGTGTCCCCTCCTGTATGGACCCACCTAGAACCATGGTTAGAAAAATCAGCCGCATCTAAGTCGACTCAGACTCGGCTCATACCTAGTCAGGTCCATAGGGACTCAAGATCGAATGTGTGGGACACGCCTGAGTCCATGTGACTCAGGAGAATGGACTTGACCGACTATAAAACTCAAGAAATGAGCCACTTGTTAGAAACACTTCTTTCTAGGAATTTCAAGTGTGCTAAGGCCAATTCTTACAAGATTGGAGAACAAATCTTTGCATTTCGTGAGATTTAGCCAACCAAAGACCAAATCTACTATTCATCCAAAATAGAGATTTTTTATTCTTTGAGTTTGAAGTATATTTTTTTTGTTTCTACTTGCTTAAATTGTTTAGAATGGAGGATAGGAAATATGTTTTGCTTAGAGATAATTTTTCCACCCTTGATTTGTCAAAAAAAAATGTATTTTCTTTGTTTTTTTTCGTCTTTTAAAAAAAATGATTTTTTTTCATTTTGTTCTAGAAGTTAAAGATTTTGAACGTGTATCACGTAGATCTATGGTTCTAAGCCTAGATCTATGCATGTACAACCAAAAATAGTAATTTTTGACTTAAAAATATTATTCAAAATATGCTAAAAAACATTTTTTTAATTTTTGTTTCTACTTAGAGTCTTTAGAATATGTGATATGATGTATATTTAGCTTAGAGATGATTTTTCCACCCTTGATTTGTTGAAAGCAATCAAATTTCATTAATTTTTTTTTACCTTTTTTGAGAAAATATGGAAATTTTTTTTTTCTTTCATTTTTTTGATTTTTTGAGAAGTTAAAGATTTTAAGTGTGTACCACATAGATCTATGATTCTAAGCCTAGATCTATGCATCTACACCAAAAAATAGTATTTTTTTACTTAAAAATATTATTCAAAATATGTAAAAATATTTTTTTTTCATTTTTAATTTTTTTCAATTTAAAAACATAACTACATGCGTGATGTAGGGTGTAGATCTATGTTTTCTGATTTTCTCACCTAGATTTACACATTTTCATGCAAAAAAATCAATCTTTTCACTTACTTCTAAGCATGTAAATTACTAATTTCTTTCAATTTATTATTTATTTGTTTTAAAGTATGATTAGAAAGGATATTAGAGTTATCAATGTTAGGTATGTTATATAAATGATATGAAATTAAGAGATTTGAGTCATTTAACTCACTTATAAGCATGTTAAATAGCTTTGTTTATTCCTTTGTTTCTCTAATTTTGCAGATTATATTTCTTAGAAGTTAGATCAAAATGGCACCCAAAAAAAGGAAGTCGATCCAGGATGGGAACATGGAGAGATGGTCAGTTGAGACCGTCATAAAGTGAATTATAAATGGTGTCAAAGAGTAATGAGTGAAGGCATTCATAGATTTAACCAACAGCTTGGACAGGTATCAGGGATGCAAAAGGTTATCCAAAGGTCCCCATTGAAGCGAGGAAACAAATGGGAGAAATTTCACTTGATAAGAAGGCAAAAAAAAGAATAAAAGAAAAAAAAAAAGAGGAGAGGCTGGCCGGAATGGAGCAAGTTGATGATGATGATGATGAGGAGGAGGAGGAATTAAGGAGGGGGTTCAAAGCAACCCATGAGGCCTATACAGCTGAATAGGCTTGTTTGGATAAGCTACAAGGTGGAGCCGGTTCTTTCCAACCTACAGACCAAAAATCGCAAAACGTAGCTACTCGGGGGTCCTTGGATCCTTTGTTGTATAGGACACAAAGCAAGAAACAGCCCAAGATTTCTTTAATGGGTGATAAGAAGAATAGAGCTTTACAAATGGGTCGTGCAATTTCCAAGTTCTTTTCACTACAATCAAATTCCGCCAAATGTGGTGAATTCACCATAGTATTGGGCCATGGTAGGCCTAGGAGTTCAACCTCCTTCCCCTTATGAGATAAGCGGAAAATACCTTTACATGGAAGTTGAGGATTACCATAGATACATCAGAGACCATTTCGCAACATGGAAAGGGTATGGGTGCACGCTTATGTGTGATGGATGGACAAGCAATAATGGGTGGCACATAGTTAACTTCATGGCTTATTGTGTCATAGGAACCATTTTTATTAGGTCAGTCGATACATCCGGACATCGTAAGGATGCCCAATATTTGTATAGCTTGATAAAAGAAATGCTACATGGAATTGCGGGATGGGAAGAGTATGTTGTCCAAGTCATGACAGACAATGTAATAATGTGAGAAAGAGAGGAATAATCAAAGAAGAAGAATGGGAGAAGGTCATACCTCAATGGAGGATCGACTGTTTGTATTTATAATTAGATTGTGCCTTAATTAAGGCTCTAAACAAGCTAAGTATACAAATTAGAATAATGAAAGAATATCTCCTAATCTATACAAAGAAAGAAGAGGAAAGAAATCAGCTATACAGGGAGAGAAAAAAGCTAATTGATACAATCTAAACAATATCCCACGAGAGGGATTATACATGGGCCTGGATGGGCCAGGGCCTATTTTAAAGGCCTGTTATCTTCTACACTCCCCCTCAAATTGATGTGGTAAGGCTGAAAACATCAATTTGCTAGTTAGATCTTGATGACGCGGTTTGGGAAGAGCTTTCGTGAAGATATCCGCCAACTGGTTAAACGAAGAAACATGAGACAGAGTTATCTTCTCAGTAACAACATGTTGACGGATGAAGTGACAGTCAATCTCAATGTGCTTTGTTCTTTCATGGAAAACCGGGTTGTTGGCAATTCTGGTAGCACTGGTATTGTCCCCATGGAGAGGGGTGGAACGACCAATAAGAACACCGAATTCACACAGAAGGCGTCGGAGCCAGATAATTTCAGCACTGGCGGATGACATCGCCCGATATTCTGCCTCAGCAGAAGACTTTGATACGGTGGTTTGCTTCTTGCACTTCCATGAAATCAGAGATTTTCCAAGAAACATACACCAGCCAGTGGTAGACCTCCAAGAGTCCGGACAGCCAGCCCAGTCAGCATCAGCATAAGCTGATAATTGCAGAGAAGTATTAGAAGGGAAGAAGAGGCCATGATGAAGAGTTCCTTTAACATAGCGAAGGATGAGTAACGCAGCAGCAAGGTGTGGTTTGTGGGGATTGCTAACAAATTGGCTAACCGTATGAACTGCATGAGAAATATCCGGCCGAGTCATAGTTAGGTAGAGCAAACTATCAACGATCCGCCGGAAAATAGATGGATCATCCAGGGGAGTGCCATCATCAGAACTGATTTTGTTGTTCAATTCCAGAGGCGTATCAAAAGGGAGAGCATCATCAAGCCTGGCCGATGTGATCAAATCTGTTGCATATTTGCGCTGAAGGACCCTAATGCTTGATTTGTTACGCATAAACTCAAGCCCCAGAAAGTAGGTGAGAGGACCAAGATCCTTCATTCTGAAGTGGCGAGTAAGGTGGTGTTTGAGATCAGTAATGCCGGCATTATCATTACCACTGATAATCATATCATCAACATAGACTAAGAGGAATGTGTAGCCCTTCGATGTCCATCGCAGAAAGAGGGAACTATCAGAGTGACTTTGACGAAATCCGGCCTGAAGGATTGCTGCCCGGAACTTATCGAACCAAGCCCTGGGAGCTTGTTTAAGTCCATAAAGAGCTTTCTTCAATTTGCACACATGCTTTGGAGGACAAGCATAACCTGGAGGAGGTTTTAAATAAACAGTCTCTCGCAAGTCCCCATGTAAAAAGGCATTATTGACGTCCATTTGCCATAGAGGCCAATTGCAGGCTGCCGCGACACAAAGAAGAGTACGAACTGTGGTCATTTTCGCCACTGGTGCAAATGTTTCCTCATAGTCAATTCCATATTCCTGCTTATAACCCTGTGCAACCAATCTGGCTTTGTAGCGATCAAGAGTCCCATCAGCATGAACTTTGATGGAGTATATCCATTTGCTGCCAATCACAGAGGCTCCATCCGGGGCCGGTACCAATTCCCATGTTTGGTTTGCTTCATGAGCAACCAATTCCTCAGTCATAGCATCCTGCCAGTAAGCAATCTTTGAGGCCTGTGAATATGAGGTGGGTATAGGCGTACTATCCAAGGAAGTAAGAAGAGCAGGAAATCCATAGCGGTTAGGGGCAACAGAAAGACGACTAGAGCGTCGCAGAGAAATGATGCTAAAAGAAGTATCATTACCTGAAGACTCAGTAGGCGGCGCTGGGAGAGGATCAGGAGAGGGAGTCGCCAGAGGAGAGACCTTGTTCCGCCGGACATAGACTTTGAGAGGAGGTGATGGAGAAGTAGACTCTGAGAAATGTGGCAAATAGGAGACAGCAATAGGATGACTATCCAAATGTAAAGAAAAGAAGGGAATATGTTCCAAGAAAATAACATTGCGAGAGATACACATGCGTTTGTCCGATTGATCATAACACAAAAAACCTTTGTGTTCATTACTGTAACCCAAAAAAATGCATTTAGCAGCTTGTGGAGATAACTTTGTGCGCTCAGTAGGAGGAAGATGAACAAAACACAGGCAACCAAAAACACGTAAGTGAGAGTATGAAGGGGTTTTACCAAAGAGAACTCCGTAAGGAGTAGTCTTTCCTAGAACAGTGCTAGGAAGACGGTTGATAAGATACACAGCAGTATGTGCAGCATCACACCAAAATTTGGGAGGGACTAAGGATGCAATCAACAGAGTACGAACAGTTTCAAGAATATGTCTGTTCTTTCTTTCCGCAATCCCATTTTGCTGAGGAGTATGCGGACAAGATTTTTGGTGAAGAATTCCTTTATCAGAAAGGAAGGCAGAGAAATTATGAGACATGTATTCTCCACCGGAATCTGATCGAAGAATTTTGATAGCTTTCTGAAATTGGGTTTGGACCATGTTATAAAATTTTTGAAAAATTGAGAATACTTCAGATTTCATACGCATAAAGTAAATCCAAGTATAACGAGAATGGTCATCAATAAAGGTGACATAGTATTTAAAGCCCGTCCTACTCAAGGTAGGAGCAATTCCCCAAACGTCTGAATGAATGATGTCAAATGATGCCAAAGCACGAGCATTATGAACAGGAAAAGGCAAAATATGACTTTTACTAAGACAACAAGTTTCACACTTTGATTGAGATAAGGAAGACATCATTTTATTATCAATAGTAGAATCCAAATAACCAAATTTAAACAAGGAAATTAAATTTGCATTGCTCACATGACCAAGACGTTTATGCCAAACAGTCCATAATTTATTGAAGTTAGAAGAAGAAGCAAAAAAAGAATGATGTCCAATGTCCAGCAAGAACAGGCGCCCATGTTTACTCCCCGTCGCGATCACCTTCCCAGTTTGTCGCCCCTGTATAACACAACCAGAGGAAGAGAAGTGAACAAGATAGCCATCATCAATAAGTTGTCCTACAGAAAGAAGATTGGCTGATAATTTGGGAACAAAGTAAACATTGGGAAGAGTGATGGACTGGCCAGAAATACTAGATAAAGTAATGGTACCAACTCCCGAAATGAGTAGTTGATCACCATTAGCAGTGGTTATTTTCTCTGTTCCAAGGTAAGGGTGGGAATCTGTAAAGCCATGTTCTGCAGATGTCATGTGATTGGAGGCTCCTGAATCTAAAAACCAAGTGGAAGAGGTAATAGGAGAAGAAAGAGAGGCAGAGGAATGAAAAGCAGGAGACGCTATATGAAAATGAGTTTGATACCAACCACCAGATATGCCCATAGACGCATATGCAGAAGTAACCGTGCTCTAGATCAGCTCTTGAATCTGAGCAGGAGTCATGGATACGGCCCCAAAGGAAGTGCTTCCTGCATCAGATGATGGTCGTGGCAGATTGGAGAGAGGCTTCTTAGGCAGCACCTCATTCTTACGCTGGAGGCTGCGGCAGTCATCTATAAGATGACCAGACCTCTTACAGTAGCGACAAACCAACTTCTTACGGCAATTCTTGGCAATATGACCAAAGCCTTTGCATTCATAGCATTGAGTGAGCTTTGGATTGGGGGTTGCTAGAAGAGCAGAGTCAGTCGGAAGGGGTGCAAGGAATGCTTTTGGTTCGTCAAGAATAGCCCGCTGGGAGGTGAGACGAAGTTCTTCGCGAAGTATTTCTTGAAAGCAGGTATCAAGATTACCTGACTGTTCTCGGTTCATGAGGTCAGACCGAACCAATTCAAATTCTGGCTGTAGATTCATAAGAAACTGGCTAATGTGAGTTTCTTTTTGGAGAGTAAGAGCCTCGGAGAGAAAGCCGGGAAAGACTGTCTGAATCAACATGGAATCCCGTTCAGTCCATAAAGTGAGGAAGCCATTATAGTATTCCTGCACTGATCTATCCCCTTGAGTAAATTTAGCAATTTCACTATCCAAGTGAAATTTACGGGCTTTGTTGGTTTGATGATAGATTTTCTTGATATAAGCCCACATAGCTGCTGCTGTAGTATAAGCTTGAAGAGCCACGGCAAGGGAAGAATCAATGGAGTTCAGAATCCAAGTAATCACTTTGGCATTTTCCTTGGACCAGGTGGCTATGGCTTTGGAGTCTGTGGTACTTGTCGTAGAAGGTTTTGTAACTGTTCCATCCAGATAACCAAATAGCCCATGTCCTTCTATGAAATTCTTCAGATGGAAGGACCAGGCCATATAATTTTGCCCATTAAACTTAACTGGAATAACATCATATTTCTCCATTGTTAGTACTTTCAGCAGGATGGAAGAGAGAGCACAGAAAACATTGAGCCAGATAGGATCAAGGAAGAACCACCAGAGTGAAAAATCCAGCAGCAGTCAGTACAAACAGTGCAAATAAAGCACCTTGAGAAGCTGTAAATGTTAATCTGGATCTGTGCGTGGGCCCCACAGAGTTGTTGATCACAGATCAGGTGTGATCAAAGATGAAACAGCAGTAGCAGGTCCAATCAGAAGATCTCTAGACCAATTAGAGACAATACCTGTCAAAACGCTGTCCACAGTAGCAGGAAAGGAAGATGAACGTCCTTGTCGGCAGTGATTGAATCCACACGTGGCCCCACAGGGTGAGCAAAATCACAGATCAGGTTTGATCGTTGTAAAGTGGATCAAATGTACTTCCTTTAGGTCCAAATCTGATGAGATTTGGAAAAAGATCCACAAATCTGGACGGTGATGATGAAATCTGTCTGAGAAAACCGTCAGATGAAGAAGAGGTTGGAAACTACCTCAAAGGTGATGGGAAAATTCCTGAAAAATCACTATAATTCCCAGAATAATCAGCCGACCAACACAAGGTGGATAGTTTGTAGGTTCTTGATCATCGAATGTAAGCAGCAGTGAAGCAGAATGAAAAAACCACACGACACGTCCATGCTCGTCAGTGAGTCGATTTGTACACAGATTTGATTGGAGGATCAGTGAGCAGATCAGAGGTGGGGGATGGAAGGGCAAGCTATTTTCGCAACTCCAGGCCAAAGTTTCACTCAAATCGGATCAAAATCCACAAATTTGGACGGTTTTGATGAAAACAGAGGCAAGAAATAGAAATATCACAAATGTTGCTGGAAACCTCACCTCTGATGGGAGAAAAAATCCAGAAAAATGCTCATAAATACCAGCAATGTTGGTCGACCAGGATGGAGGTGTTTTTGAGAGATGTTGAAGATGATCTGAAGTGGGCCACGTCTTGATCAGGGATGATCAGACACTATTAGGGATGATCAGACACAATCAGGAAGAAGATCCAAGTCAGGAAGAATGACTAAATTAATTTGAGAAGGTAACTATAGCTCTGATACCATGTAATAATGTGAGAAAGAGAGGAATAATCAAAGAAGAAGAATGGGAGAAGGTCATACTTCAATGGAGGATCGACTGTTTGTATTTATAATTAGATTGTGCCTTAATTAAGGCTCTAAACAAGCTAAGTATACAAATTAGATTAATGAAAGAATATCTCCTAATCTATACAAAGAAAGAAGAGGAAAGAAATCAGCTATACAGGGAGAGAAAAAAACTAATTGATACAATCTAAACAATATCCCACGAGAGGGATTATACATGGGCCTGGATGGGCCAGGGCCTATTTTAAAGGCCTGTTATCTTCTACAGACAATACGACAATTTTTAAGACAGCGGGAAAATGTTGTTAGATTATATGGTCTCAATCCATTAGATGATGTAATAGATTGATTTATTTCTTTATTTATCAATATAATCATGCTTTCCTATCATGAGATGAATGGTGTTTTATTATTTACTTGCACATAACCAATACGAATGACATAATGGTTCATGAGATGAACCGGAGTCCACAAGTATACTAGATGTAATACATGTGTATGGATAAGATCCACATACGGGAGACATGTGTCGCAAATCTTATACTTAAATAGCTTCAGAACCAGTGATGAGATTGGGCATCTCATCTAACAAGGTTGCAGCATTATGATCACTATGAGATAGTGTGATTTGTCTCAATCATCAGAGTGTAAGACTCTGGATCATCATGCTGGTATATTAGATGTATTGAAGGACCATAAGAAGCGCCTTATGAAATATTATCTTTACTTTAAGGTCTGCTCTCATAATTCCCTAGCAATAGGCTCATAATCCTAAGATATTAATGAACTACAGTTTCTGTCTATTCATTTGCTTTGAGTCACCAATGAGTGAGGCCAATTATAGGTCAACACCTCGGTGTCTTAGGTACGTGGTAGTAGGACTGTGGGAACATTCAATGGTCAAGATGGAATCTATCCTCATTATCCCCTTATGCCAATTAATGGATTTATAATTGGTAAGTGCGCACCCATTCCAATTAAGAGTTAATTGGATAGGTACTGATGATCACTACAATTCATTAGGTCTCAAGGATAATAAGATATGGATCCAATTTGGTGGACAGGTCCAATTGATCCATGGATATAGATGGAGGAGCCTATTTGTGGTCATAGGGAAATTTAGGGTCTTTATGAAATTTATTGCTAAGACTGGAGTTCAATTGCATTTATATAGTGGAGTTATTTGCAATTAACAATGGGCCCGGATTGTACATGAGATTGTCAACAATAGTTGAGCCAAGACCCATGTACAATAGGCCCACTGGCCCATTCTCATATACAACGTGGGATAAGGATTAGTGGACTGTGACTCATCAATATATTTTGAATTCTTTCCATGTATATAATCTGTATCAATATTCTTTATTCTCTTTCCATTCATAGAGATTGTAATTAGATTGTAATTTGCCTTGATTAAGGCCATTAAGTCTATAAGTAAAGCAAATGACTGATCGTTGAGATCATCCAAGATTCCAAATCACTCTCTTCAATTCAGTTCTCTAGTTTTGTCATGGTATCAAAGCCTTCTAGCTTTCACTCTTCAATTTTCTTTTGAATCATGGTGAAAACAGTCATTACTTGTGACTGTTCGTGCAATTGTTTGACATAGATCTTCATCGTCTTGAAATCTGATCACTGTGACCCACTTGTGATCAGTCCAGGAAATACAATCTTGTGTCTTAGAGGGAAACAGATCAAAGAACTGTAACCATAGAAACAACCAGATCAGGGATCTATGTTCATCGACAGCTGATCAGTCTTCAATAGTGATCTGATCAACAGTGGCCCACCTGCGATCATCATGACATCTTCAGCAAAACCTACAGCAGTGGTCGACCAACTCTTCTGGTAAATTTGGAGATTTTTTCAGCATTTTTCCAAGATCAGAGGTAGGCCATTTGAACCAACTTGTGATTTCCCAGTTTTCTAAGATAGTTTTGATCTCAGCCGTATAATATCTTGGATTATGGATGGATTTCAATAAATCTTGTACCACTGGAAAGGAAAATTGATCCTGCTTGCATCTGGTGGATCTGATCTTCACTCAGATCAAACAGCAGGCTACACGCAGGGAACCAGCAGTGCCAATCAAGGTCGCCTGGGGTTCCTTTTTTGTGGAATAGTTCACAGACTGTTGTTTTGTAATTTCTGCACTATTTCCAAGCATCATGAGTTGATCTGATCCCTCTATTGTATTCTGCTGGTTAATCTTGAGCCAATTTGAGAATAATAAATCATGGACAAAAGTGAACGTCTACTGATTAAGTTCAATGGGACCAATTACATATCCTGGGCCTTCCAATTTCAGATCTACCTTAAAGGAAAAGAACTATGGGGTCATATAGATGGGACTGATCCAAAATCTTTAGATGATGTAAAGGCAGCCTCAAAATGGGAAACCAAAGATGCCCAAATCATGACTTGGCTACTGGGGTCAGTGGATCCCCAATACATCATGAATCTCAGACCTTACAAAACAGAAAAAGGCATGTGGGAATACCTCAAACAGATATATCAACAGGATAACTCTGCCCGGTGGTTCCACTTCGAACATGAGCTTTCTCAGTTTACGCAGGGAACTATGTCCGTTCAAGAATATTACTCTACTTTTATTCGTTTATGGACGGACTATACTGAGATCATTTACTCCAATCTCCCTGAGGCCTCAATTGCGGTAGTTCAAAACATCCATTCTACTAGTCAGAGAGATCAGTTCCTGATGAAACTTAGGCCTGAATTTGAACAACTTCGTTCAAATCTGATGAGCAGGGTGCCCTCCCCATCTATTGATTCTTGCTTCGGAGAGCTTCTTCGTGAGGAACAACGTTTAACCACCCAGGTTACTCTTCAAAATGCAGTTCCCACCGGTCCATTAACTACGGCTTATGTTGCCCGTTCTCACCAGCAGAACAGGGATATGACTAAAGTACAGTATTACTCGTGTCAGAAATGTAGCCATGTTGCCACCCAATGCGATCAAAAATACTGCTCTTACTGCAAACGCAGGGGCCATGTTCTTCCTGAATGTCGGCGCCGTGCACAGACCTCTTCTCAGAAAGCAAATATGGCAACTCTGGATGTGTCTACTCCTGCATTGAGTTATGCTGCCCCTACAGCACTGCCTGCTCCAACTGCTTCTTCATCCTCTCTTACCCCAGAAATGGTTCAACAGATGATCGTAAATGCTTCTTCTGCCCTTGGACTCTCAGGTAAACCTAACCAACCAAGCACTACCTGGTATATGGATTCGGGGGCTTCTAATCATATGACCCACTCATCTGAAATTCTATCTCAAATAAAACCTAATGATGGAAGTCTCCGAATCAATACAGCAGATGGTGGCAGTATACCCATTACTGTCATCGGTAAGATCTCACATCCCTTACCTTTGAGTCATGTTTTTCTTTCTCCTCAGTTATCTACCAATTTATTATCTGTTGGCCAACTAGTTGATAATCATTGTTCTGTCTCTTTTTCTCATTCTGGTTGTGTTATACAGGATCAAGCATCGGGGAAGGTGATAGCGAAGGGACCTAAGTGTGGTCGTCTTTTTCCGCTACAACTATCTACACAAGATAGGCCTTTGGTTGCTTCTGCCTTGTTTTCTGCTTCTAGTTCCAATAAGAGCCACTTATGGCACAGAAGATTAGGCCATCCTAATTCTAGAACTTTGTTATCTTTGTTTAAGTCTGGATTATTACATGATAATAAAATTTCTCTTAAGGATGTTTCCTTTAATTGCTCTAGTTGTAAAATGGGCAAGAGCAAGACTCTTCCTTTTCCCATCAGCACTTCTTTATCATTGAAATGTTTTGATCTTGTTCATAGTGATGTATGGGGTATAGCACCTATCATATCCCATTCTCAATTTAAATATTTTGTTACATTCATTGATGACTATAGTCACTTTACATGGATATATTTCTTGCATTCAAAATCTGAGGTGTTTGCTTCATTTAAAATTTTCTTAGCCTATGTGGAAAATCATTTCTCCACATCCATTAAAACACTTCGTACAGATTCAGGTGGTGAATATATTTCAAATGAGTTTCAAACTTTTTTACAAAACAAAGAAATAATTTCTCAAAAATCTTGCCCTTATACACCCCAACAAAATGGTGTGTCTGAGAGGAAAAACAGACATCTTTTGGACATTGTTCGGTCCCTCCTCTTAACATCATCTGTTCCACCAAAATTCTGGCCCGAAGCTCTGTCCACAGCAGTTCATGTTATAAATCGGCTACCCTCACCACGCATTAACCATGAAACACCTTATTTTCGTTTATTTCATAAGCATCCTAGTTTCTCTCATCTCCATGTTTTTGGGTGTGTATGTTTTGCTCTTCTTCCACCGGTCGAACGATCAAAACTATCGGCTCAATCTTCGAAGTGTGCCTTCTTAGGTTATGCGAATGATAAAAAAGGATTTCTTTGTTATGATCCCAAGGCAAAACGTATTCGGATTTCTCGTAACATTGTGTTTTTTGAAAATCAATATTTTTTTCATCATTATCTAGACCCTGATCCATCTCCTATGTTTTCTCTTGTTCCTGCTTTTGGTGATCCTCCGGATCTACCTGCGGAAAATGTCAAGCCTATTATTGTGTACGAAAGGTGTAGACGGGAAAACACGATTGCATCTGAGCCTCCTGATTTGTCAGCTTCCTCGGCACTTGACCCCGCTCCTGCTTCTGACATTTCTCAACCCGTTCATCTTCGTAGATCATCTCGGCCTTCCCGCCCCCCTAATCGGTTTGGCTTTACCCATACATCCTTACTTGCTACCTTGTCTTCTGTTTATATACCTAATTACTTTTCTCAAGCAGTGCAACATGAGTGTTGGCGGCAGGCTATGCAGGAAGAACTTGATGCACTAAAAGAGAATCACACATGGGATGTTGTTCAATGTCCCCCGTCCATCAAACCCATTGGCTGTAAATGGGTTTACTCTATCAAGCTACATCCTGATGGTACTCTAGCACGTTATAAGGCTCGGTTAGTGGCTCTTGGCAACCGTCAGGAGTATGGTATCGACTATGAAACATTTGCTCCGGTCGCCAAGATGACAACTGTGCGTACTATTCTTGCTATTGCGGCATCACGCTCATGGCCCCTGTATCAGATGGATGTGAAGAATGCCTTTCTCCATGGGGATCTTCACGAGGAAGTATACATGCGTCTTCCTCAAGGATATGAGTCTCCATCTAAAAATGAAGTGGCACGACTCCGTCGCTCGTTGTATGGACTTAAACAAGCACCCAGAGCTTGGTTTGAAAATTTTCGTTCTACTCTACTGAACCTTGGCTTTACTCAAAGTCCCTATGATCCTTCATTATTCTTGAATAAGACTGATCATGCTACCACTATACTTCTTGTATATGTTGATGATATCATCATCACAGGCACTCACAGTAACATGATTCAAAATCTTCAATCCTCACTTCAAGCTGCATTCCATATGAAAGATCTGGGTCCATTAACATACTTCTTGGGACTTGAGGTCCAACAGTCTAGGAAGGGACTGTTTTTACATCAACATAAGTATGCTGCTGACCTTCATGACCTTGCTGGCTTAATTGATACCACCCATGTGGACACTCCATTAGAAGTCAATGTGAAACTCAAGAAAGATGATGGGGATCTCCTCTCCGATCCCACATTCTACAGACGCTTGGTCGGCAGTCTGATCTACTTGACCATCACTAGACCAGACATCTCCTATGCTGTAAATGTTGTTAGTCAATTCATGACTGCTCCAAGACATCACCATATGGTTGCAGTCAAACGGATCATCCGGTACATTCTTGGTTCTCCGACTCGAGGATTGTTCTTTCCGGTTGGCACACCTCTGACACTTACTGCATATTCTGATGCCGATTGGGCAGGATGCCCAGATACTCGCAGATCCGCCACAGGCTGGTGCATGTATTTAGGTGAATCACTCATCTCTTGGAAATGCAAAAAGCAGGAAAGGGTCTCCAGATCTTCCACTGAATTTGAATATCGTGCTATGTCCGCTGCCTGTTCTGAAATCCTTTGGCTTCGTGGCTTACTTACAGATCTTGGTTTTTCTCAGACATCAGCTACCCCACTTCATGCAGACAATACTAGTTCCATCCATATTACTGAGAATCCCGTTTTTCATGAACGTACAAAACATATTGAGGTGGATTGTCATTTCATTCGAGATGAATATGATCGCAAGGTGATTAGTCTTCCACATGTCTCAAGTGAACTCCAGCTCGCAGACATCCTCACGAAAGGACTGCCTCGGCCACGTCATGAGTTCCTAATTCGCAAATTGCTCCTGTTTGACCAGATCAATTTGAGGGGGGATGTCAACAATAGTTGAGCCAAGACCCATGTACAATAGGCCCACTGGCCCATTCTCATATACAACGTGGGATAAGGATTAGTGGACTGTGACTCATCAATCTATTTTGAATTCTTTCCATGTATATAATCTGTATCAATATTCTTTATTCTCTTTCCATTCATAGAGATTGTAATTAGATTGTAATTTGCCTTGATTAAGGCCATTAAGTCTATAAGTAAAGCAAAGGACTGATCGTTGAGATCATCCAAGATTCCAAATCACTCTCTTCAATTCAGTTCTCTGGTTCTGTCAGAGCTAGCTTTCTATGGAATCCCTAGTGGTCCCCATGCTAGCCCAAGTTATTAGATGGTTACTAATTCTACTTGAACTCTAAAAGGAAAGGAAATAGAAAATTACTAATTATATTGGAAGTTGGACTTCTAATAATTAGTAGGAAGAGGACACTTGTTATAATGGAAGTAGGACTTCTAATTATATGAAAGAGTTGCATTAGTGCTATAAATAGGAGAGAGTCTTGGACGTCCACATGCATATTCCAATCTTGGAATGCACGCCCATACACCTTTGTGCAAGAGTTGCACGCCCTTTCTCTTTCTCTTCTAGTTTCTCTTCCGGTTTCCCTTAGAGCTTCTAGTTGTTTTCCCTTGGAGATGCCACCCTTCTCCTTGAAGATTAGAGATTTGATACGGGTTATAGCGTGGAAGACAATTGGGTCTTGGAGATTCTAGTTTACTTTGTGAAAGAGTTCTTCATCAAAGAAAGAGATCAAATTCTCCATTAGAGCACGACAAGCTCCAAAGGTAAGATCTACTCCTTGTATGTTGTAGATTTATTGTGGATGCATGGTGATGCTATTTTCTATCTTAGAGATAGTTTCTTACTGATCATGGGTGCATGGTGATGCTATTTTCTATCTTAGAGATAGTTTATTATTGATCATGGTTGATGATATTGAGGTCTTGGATCCTGGATTGGGTTTTGTAGCCTAATGGATGATTGATCCCTGCATCAAGTGGGTCAAAAGTTTTTGAAACCTATCCACGAGGCCCACCAACTTCCAACAAATGTTACATGAGGAGAAGCCGCATATTATTTAGGTGCCATGTGCGGCATATTGTATTGATCTTGTGTTAGAGGACATTGGTAAATTGGAAGATGTCCATAAACACAATCGTGGAGGGAAAGATGGTCACGGGCTTGTTTTATAACCATCAGTTTATGATCGATCTTCTGAGACAACTCGATCAGGGTCGTGAGCTTCTGAGGACGGATATTACAAGATTTGCTACACATTTTATGGCCCTAGAAAGCATTTGTCATTACAAGGCGAATCTAATTAAGATTTTCACGAGTACAAAATAAGCGAACTCAAACTTTTCTAACAAGCGTTTGGCAAGACGTGGTTTAGAAATTACTCTTGGCAGAGCTTTCTAGTATAGGGTTGATAGAATTACACACTTACTCAAGCCTCTTGTGAAGGTGTTGAAATTAGTAGATGCTGATACGAAACCCAGAATGGGCTATGCGTATGATGCCCTCGATCAAGCAAAGCTTGCTATAGAACAAAGATCTACAGAAAAACATGGGGCTTATTATAAGATTTTGTGCAAAATTATTACATAGATGGGAGAACCAATTACATCAAGATATACATGCCACAGGTACATTTTGAACCAATTATTTATTTTAGAATTTAATGTATTACTAGATTGATATTAATTATCACTCGATTATGACATTATGCAGCATACTTCTTGAACCCATCATGCTACTATAGCAAAGAACTTCTCTAACCATGAAGAATTATTTCAAGGATTCAAAAAATTGTGGAGACGATGGTTAGAAACACATATAAACAAATTGATATCCTTAATCAGGTAGGTTTAAATTAATTGATTGTCATAGTCTTATTTTATTAGGTACTGGTTATTAGTTACTAAATTTTCAATTCTAACTTTTATAGTTGAGGAATTATAAAGGCACTTTTGGCAGTTTTCAGTCCGACATTTGTGGATTAGCTTGTACGAAGATGGACTCAGGTAAATTTCTATTATCATTCGTTTCTTTCTTATGACTATAACTTAAGAGAAAAGTTTGATGGCTTTATACTAATTCTTTTAATATAGCTAAATGGTGGAACAACTTTGGTGATGAGGCTCCCGGTCTTAGAGATTTGGCAAGGAAAGATTTGATCCAAACAGCATCATCGTCCCGATGTGAGAGAAACTAGAGCACATTCAGTTTGATCCACACAAAAAGCCCAAGTCGCCTAACAATGACAAAATTGGAGAAGTTAGAAGTTAGTTTATGTACGTTATAATGCGAGGTTAAGAGCAAGAAACCTCCAAAGAAAAGAAAATGGAGACAATGAACCAATTAATTTGGATTAAATATTCGAAGAAGATGACCCTTTAGATGAATGGTTGGCTGTCGCTAAGAGGGAGCATCCAGTATTGCCCAATACAGATTTCCCCAATGAAGTTATGCCTAATATTGATGAGTCGGGTCGATCCGGTAATTGTGGTGATGGTGATGGTGATGGTGATGGTGATGGTGATGGTGATGGTGATGTGATGTGATGGTGATGGTGATGGTGATGGTGATGGTGATGGAGGAGAAAACAAAATAATACCATTGTCAATCCCAAAACGTATTTCCCATCCCAACCTCCCCTTCGCAAATCTACTACTACGAGAGAAAAGCAAAAGAGTGTATTAGTGTCATCGTCGCAAGGCTCACAACGTCACTGTCAGCGTAGCCATGAGCCAAAGGTTACACATTCTAGATTAGAACATGTGACCGGGGTAACGATCAATCGGCCTCACGTTCAACCCCCTCTAAAGCAAAGCAATGGCTTAAGACCCAACTCTCTACTACAAATGGAAGACAAAAGGTAGCAAGAGCACTCGGACTCAGTCAGAGGTTGCCCGCACATGAAGAAGAACCACAGCAGTAGCACAAGACATAGTCTTCCAGCAAAAGCGGCTTACCACAAGATCAGAAGCAATTACAAGAAGGTGGTGGTAGTGGTGGTGATGGAGAGTATGAGGACAATGTTCGCATCAATGACGCCTTACATGATGATCCATAAGAGCCTACTGGTGGTGGGTCAAAAATGGAGAGCCATCAAGAGAGTACTCTTTTCAGCAACAAATGGCATCAAGTTCTTGGCCCACAGATTCTAATAGTTCATACAAGTATGGGCAGCAATTTAGGGGGTACGGTGATTCTTCATATGGTTATGGGTAGTAGTAGCGTCTTCATATGGGTAGTAATATTATGATCATTCTTATGGGTATGGGCAGCAGGAATATGGGGTTTGGATATCCGTGCAAGGGTAGAAACTACACCAGCGGTTTATGGTTATCCTAATCCAACATATGGACAAGAACACCTAATGCCTACGGGTAGGGATGCAAGGCACGGCAAGCACGGCCCACTGGGTCGGCTGGGGGTCCGCCCAGCACTGCCCAAGGCACGACCTAAGTCGTGCCGTGCTGGGTAGTGCTCCAACTGGGCTGGGCCGGCCCACATGCCTCCTAAGTTTTTTTATATAAATCGTAAAAGACTTATGGACTTTTAGGATTCTCAACTTGAAATAAAGTTGAAACCATTAAAATAAATGCACAAACATTAATGCTAATTTATAAATGAAAAACAAAACTTAAATTATTTTAAGTTTTATACTTTATTTATATAAAAGAATCAGCCTTTTCTATAAATGTCGTGTCGGGCCGTGCTGGGACGTGTCATGCCATGCCTTTCTTGGTCTTGTCGTGCTGTGCCATGGCCCAGGGCTCCCTAGCCCAACACGGCCCATCCTTGGGTCATGCCATGTCGGGCCTCCAATTTACACCCCTACCTACGGGTCATGGATATGGACAAGGCCAACAAAGAAGGGTGGAAAGGCTTCTTTCACTTTAGTATTGAACAATACTATAGTCAAACTCAAAACGACAACGATGACGATGAAGCATGGTTTAAAAACCCCGGGATTGGGACGTGACTCGATCTTGGTCGAGTCCGAGTGACTAGGCCGAGGACTCGGCCGAGTCGGGACAGGTCCCCAGCCAAGAAAAAAAAGCAGAGTAGAGGGGAAGGGAAGATGATGGGTGGTGGGTTAATGTGTCAGGTGAGTTCAGAGTTGGCTCAGCTAAGATTGAGAGTAGGGAAAAGAAGAAAAAAAAAAGAGAGAGAGAGGAGAGGAAGAGCGTACCAGTGTTATAGCTTTCTCCAACAGCACTACCAAGCACCTGTAGGCTGCAACAAGGCCAACTTTCTCTAGCAAGTATATCTCTCTCCCTCTTTGGACTGCCAGCAGGCAGTAACAAGCAGCCGACAGCCCACCCCCTCTTTTTACTTTTTATGTTTGTCTTTTTCCTCCCACCCCCTCTTTCTTTTCCTTTTTTTAATTGAAATTGAATGATGGTTGGGGACTATCCACCTGGACCACCTTTTTACTTTTTATGTTTGTCTTTTTCCTCCCATCCCCCTTTCTTCCTTTTCCTTTTTTTATTCTTTTCAAATGAAGCATGTGAATCAAACGAGTCCGGGTCTCATGGGACCATACTCGATGACTGACTCGGACTCGGCCGATTTTTCAAACCATGCGATGAAGAGAGCAACATCCAATCAAGAACGCATTAATTATGGTATTAAAATGAGTTAAGGTATGGTTGCTAGTTGCTACTTGTCTATTCATAGCTCATGCTTGATTTTTCTTTCATTTGCAATTGAATGATTTATGGCTCTTAATAGTTAAAAGTTAATCCATCATGATTGATTCATGTAGTTGTGATTCTAGGTGTGGATATATAGTTGATACTTAATTACTCATACTACTGTAGTAAGTAGTAAGCAGTAATAGTAGACTATGATTTCCTAATTCATATGAATATGCATTATGTTACTCATAAGCTTATTTGTTGTACTTGTATTTACTGTCTTCTCAAGTATTAATATAATTATATAGTTGATAAGTGATTTCAAAAGACATAAAATGTGAAAACAACTAAGTAATTGCAAAATAGGAAAGATTAAGGGAACCTATTCATTAAAAATGTATCGTTTCATAAAAATACAATAAATCCAAATAGAGGGAGAACCTCCTAGGACTTTTTTTTTTAATTTTTGAAATTTTTTCTGGGACTCGACCTAACTTAGCCGAGTCCCAAGCAACTCGCCCAGGTAGGCCAAGTCAACTCGGACCCGGCCATGGGAGATTTGGGTCTTCAGTCCACTTCTTAAATCCTTGCCTAGAACACATCTAATTCATGTAGGTAGATGATATGCATAATGCATTGAGGAGAGAGAGTGGGCCACATGCCACTTTGATTAGATAATCCTAATCATCAATTTTAAAACCTCAAATTTAACAGTTTTTTTAGACAAGTTTCATTTATAATTGAATCAATGGTAGTTAATGGTTGAATCAAGATCAAATTGGGGTGAGATTAGCCCTTTTTTTTGTCTCTTTGTTTCATATTGTGGTTAATGGTCAGACAATGTCAAACTAGGTCTTTTCTGGAGGTAGGCAAATGTGAACAACCTGGATTTGTCAAAGGTGGGCCACATGATACAAAACAAAGAGGAACAAAATAAGTCTTAAATGTAAAAGGGGTAATTTGAGAAAACCTCTAGAAAGAAAGAGGTTCTTACAATGCCAACTACATTGTCAAGCCGATTTTTTCTTTTGAAACTCAAAAAATCTGGCTTCTCAAGGTAGCAAATTGTTAGATCTTAACCTCCCTCTTTGGTCGGTGATGGTCCTGAATATCAAACTCATTAGGTTGTTCACCAAACATCACATGATGCTACTTTGTGAGCACTATTGTGGGGCCTACTAATCAATGGATGGGGAACAGAAAGGGCTCTATAGGGATTAGGGACAAACAAAAATTGCCTTGCATAGACTAACTACTAAACAAATACCTGGCTTTCCTCACTTGTGCCCATTGCAAGTGTTTCAAGTACTCTAATTCTTGATTGGTACTTCTCTTCACGCGCTTTAATGACATTATTTTGCTGCAAATATCCATCAACATAGAGAGACTAGTGAGCACCAAAATGTTTTTGAAGAGAGATTGAATACCCAAATACATCTTACATTTCTTATGTGTTCCGCTTGAGTTGAAATCCGCCGCTCAATCTCTTGCACCACTCTTCGTAATAAGCATGCTACACGCTAAGAAAAAAGACAACTATTAAATTGTTTCTCATTTTAGATCACATTAAAAAGAAATTAATGGATGCTCGCTTAAAAAAAAAAAAGAAATGTTAGGTACACATGACATTAATGAATATCATCTTTTAAAAAACAAATGAATCCAAGCATCAGGTAGTCCATGCTTTCTTTCACTAGCATACCTGAGGTATTTCACCATTCTTCCGTTCGATGTTTTCATCCAAAACTCCATTCACAACACTCAAAAGTGATTGAGTCGGGGCATTCTGCATAAGAGAGATACTAAAAAGAACATGAAAAAATATCCAGAGAGAAGTCCCCAGAGCAGAACTAATAATAAAAGGTATACCAATTAAATCATATAAATTAGTTCCAAGAATTTACATCTAAGCTGTTTGACTTCATCATTTCTGAGATCTTTGCAGCAGGAATATCTGAATAGCGTCCTTGTTTCAGTTGGAAAACCTCATGGAAAATATGCCCACCATGATTGGACAATGCAGTTAGTGGCTCTGAAAAATGATAAAGAAAAATATCAGCTATTTGTAAGAAAAATATCAACTATTTGTAAGAAAAAGATCACTGTCTGAATGTTATAAAGAAGGAAAGAACTCAATAAAGGAGAATTTAAAAGAAGAGCAAAATAAACTGAGAACTTATAACATTTTGTTTCAGTATCGTAGATGTGACCTAATGATGAATATTAATGATGAGCTAATTCATAAATGACACACCACTGTTGCATTAGCCTTGTCATGGGGTCAACCAGGGTTAGATCCCTAGCAATGGAAGAAAAGGCATTTAGTGTATGGCAAGTGGCATGCAAAGCCAAAAAAACAAAACGAATATTCATGAATGACTCACTAGAACCAATCTATTCTACTTTGCTACAGACTAGAAATGTGTTCTTGAAAATTAACTAGTTCATTGAAGAGTGAAAAAAGTGTTGGCTCATGTTCTCTGCAGAACTAACCATTTCATATACAACAAAAACATTTATAATCATTTTGAAGACGAAACTTGGTGTGAGCTATTGACATGGCCAATTTATAGATTTTCACTGGATAAAAATTCCACCTCTGAAGACCACTTTACAATAAAGAGAAAAAGGTTACTGCAGTCGTTTACGTTCTCCTTGGATGCAATAGCAACAGAATTGTTTGCTATAGGCATCTGACAGTACGTTTTACAATTCTTCAATATCTTCCACTGCTACTAATATTTTAAATGTAATACATTCTACCAAATTCATTGTTCTAAGTTGCATGTTGTGATCAGATATTCCATTTTAACCATTAACAATTTCAACTCTACCTGAAGCAACAGGGCTTCGCAAAACACGCTGGGATTTTGCATCCAAAAGACTCTTGCGCCTTTCTTCTCCTGATCCAGGAGAATTCTTATCCAGGTCCCCTCGAGCACCACTGGTACCCTCCAGGTTTTCGACTTCTGGAAGTCTCCACCTTCTCAGTTGACTTCCAAATTTAGTTAGTGACTTGGTATCACGGATCTTAGAATCCATGTGATCTCTAAGGGCAAGAAGGCACTCCACAACTGCTGACATAGATCCCTGCGCAAATATATTTTTGTGACTATGAACAATATATATTTATATATATATATATATATCTGTGTGCATGTAGATCCCTGTGCAAATATATCTGTGTATAGATAGATAGATAGATAGAGAGAGGAACTATTAAGTATTAACAAATGTGTAGCACTGAACACCATAGAAAAAAAGGGCACATTTGAATGCAGAAAAACGAATACGAAAATAATATACGAAAGAATATAATATTCTCTCTTGATTTGACCCTTCACTTCATAACACTATACAAGAAAATCACCTAAACAAGCCCTTAAGAATTTCTTATAAATATAATTGGTGGGTCAGAGGAAGCTATCCTTGCAATAACAGGGAGGCACTTAGGAGAAGATGAAACCATTGCAAATATATTTGTGTGTATAGATAGATAGATAGATAGAGGGAGGGAGGGAGGAACTTTTAAGTATTAACAAATGTGTAGAACTGAACACTATAGAAAAAAAAAAAGGGCACATTTGAATGCAGAAAAAAGAATGCGAAAATAATATACAAAAGAATATAATATTCTCTCTTGATTTGACCCTTTACTTCACAACACTATGCAAGAAACTCACCTAAACAAGCCCTTAACAATTTCTTATAAATATGATTGGTGGGTCATTGGAAGCTATCCTTGCAATAACAGGGAGGCACTTAGGAGAAGATCAAACCATTATCATCAAACCATTATCTCGAATATCCAATCCACTCAAGTTCAAGTTCAAGTTCAAGGACAGATACAAGTATGCCTAAATCCTTCTCTAGTTTGGATTTTTTTTTTATGATTATTGATTCTAAGATCCAGCAATGGGAAAACTAACATTTGGTATCAGAGAAACCAAGTTTTAGGGTGATAATTTCTAGAACTCCACCTCCTTTGGGTTTACTTTTTTTAGGGTGATAATTGCTAGAAATCCACCTCCTTTGGGTTTACTTTTATTCAGTCTTGCTCTTGAAAAAATAATATCAAGTTAAAATTCCATATTGATTGATTGCTTTCCTCATTTTATTTCAAGGTTTCAGACTCCTATCCAATATACCAACAAATTGTATATAGCATGGATCCGCAAATTTTATCATTGATTCACATTCTAAATTCTTATGGTCTCAATGTGGAAATTTAAAAGAGGATTGCTTTGCCACAAATTCACTGTGTATTTTATTGTGACATCCTTCTCTTTTTATAAAAAAAAGAACATAATTCAAATTTAAACAATGCTTATCTCTAACCATCCTAACTAATCTCTATCTCTAACATCTTTATCTCTAACACTCAAACAGATAGACTCAATTGTTCTGTGATCGATACCTAGATTGTAAAACATCCAACATCAGCCATCTTTTTTTCCAATTCATAGCCTTAACAATGTTGGTTTACAGCTCTTTGGTCAAATGCCAAAAGGATCATTGAGACTGATTTCATAGCAGCATTGTTTCAAGTGTAATGGAAAGTGTGTGCATGCATGCTTCTGTGTTTCGCACATGGGGTTAGGTGGGGGAGTCTCATAATTTAGTATATTCATATGGATATCTTGTGTGCGTGGCTGGTTTTTTTTTTTTTTTTTTTTTTTTTTTTTGTGTGTGTGTGTCGTTTAATAGTATGAAATATGAGTCTCTTGGATAGATACAAACATGCCTAAACAAGGCTTAAAAAATCAGACTCAGGGGAGCCTTGGACACCCTTTGGTCGAATCAAGTCAGCTGAGTCGCACCCTAGGCTCAATATAGTTTGAAGAACATGAAAAAGCAGCATAAAAAATCTAAAAATAGAATATATAGTCCCATGAATTTGAAATTTTAGGACTTATAGTATTTCAAGTTAATTAGGTACCATTTGTCAAAGTTGCTAGCCAGTAATCCCAAAACCAATTGGTGATAGGAAACTGCACAAACAACTACTTAACACCCCCCCCTCGGGCGGGACACCGCCCGGATCCGAAGCACACGCCCGCACAAGACTATAATGCGGCACGGGGCCTTTTTGCCCTGCGCATTTTGCGCCCGCACAAACACACAACGCGGCATGGGGCATTCCTGCCCTGCGTGGTTTCGAACTCGAGACCTCAGGCTCTGATACCATGTCAAAGTTGCTAGCCAGTAATCCCAAAATCAATTGGTGATAGGAAACTGCACAAACAACTACTTAACACCCCCCTCAGGCGGGACACCGCCCAGATCCGAAGCACACGCCCGCACAAGACTATAACGCGGCATGGGGCCTTTTTGCCCTGCGCATTTTGCGCCCGCACAAACACACAACACGGCATGGGGCATTTCTGCCCTGCGTGGTTTCGAACTCGAGACCTCAGGCTTTGATACCATGACAGAGTTGTTAGCCAGTAATCCCAAAATCAATTGGTGATAGGAAACTGCACAAACAACTACTTACCACCATTGATCTTCAAATGCTTGGATCTTCAAAAGATGTGGTTTTGATCTTCTAGAATCAGTGCAGACATGTCTGTAAAGCCTCCCTCAGTATTTCCGATTAAACAAATAGGAAATAAATGCATTAGAGCCCCAAAACCATGGGGCTCAGCCAATCCAGTTTGATTAATTCATAGTACTTGGTTTTCATTAATTGATTATTGATTCTTTAGTATCTAATAATTAGGAAGATCCATTAAGCATCTGCTTAAAGTGTTGAACAGTGTGCCAACATAAAAAACAACAAGAATGTCTAATTTATTCAAGACAACAACAAGAGTCGGAGCGGCATAGCACACCAACTCACACTAGTCCTTACCAGCAATGGGAATTTTATCTTGCAGGGCACTAGCAATTTGAAGTCCGAGCGAAATAAAACCAGCAGACATCTCTAATTTTATCTACATGTGTTGAAGTTTAGTATGTCCTAATGCATACACCAAAAATGCCCCTAGTACATCTCTTCCAAATTCCCAACACAAAAATGTAGTTTCAACCCAAAGTAAAACATTATTTCTTAAACCAAAAAACTTTAAAAAAGAAAAAAAAAATTATAACATCAAAAGAAAAGGACTTTCTTGATTACTAAAAAGTTGCCTTGAGAGAATTGATAAAAAGAACTTGACCAAATAGTACTACTACCTTTTCTAAGTCCAATGCATCAAACCCAGGCAACCCCATTTCTTCCATAACTGATAGAAACTTATTAACAATATCGAAAGACTTCCCTGCAGAAACTCCTTGATTCTGCATCACAACAAAGATACAAAGACTAAATTCATAGTATCTCAAACTAAGTTTCAAGTTCAATTTCAATAATCAATAATAAAAAAATAAAGAGACTAGCTAATCAACAAAATAAAAAGGACTGTATATCAGTAAGATCAGATGCCAATTACTCAACCTCAGGTATGAGACCAGGATGGAGATTATACAAAATGGTATAAAAGATCGTCCCATCTTTCAAGAATGCCCTCAGTTCCTCTTCTGTGGCTTCCAATGACAGTTTTGGACTTGGAAAAATTGAGTTTAGCCACTCCACAGCTGCCAACCTTTTTGCTGTCAGACATATCAGAATCATTATAATTCCATGTTTCTTCAAAAGATTACTAAATGAATGAATATATGTATATATGTGTGTAGAGAGAGAGAGAGATTTCCTCACCAACATTTTCTCCAATAGGTTTGCTCCCATTGACGGCATTGGAGCTATTCAATTCTCGAGCTCTCACACGCAGTCCAGATGGAGAACTCATTGTGCTATCGTCAAGAAGACGCAATCCACGTTAGGTTTCTCACAAGAACACCCTGTAAACAGCGGAGAAAGCCATGTGCTTTTATCAATGGAGATAAGGAATCTCCTCAACGAAGAACAATACCTCGATGACCCACAGCACACATCTTTCAAGCAATGCAGCATTGTTAGAAAACCTTCTCAACTGACCCATTCCATGGGGCAAACCTCTCCTTTGATAAACAATATTAGAGGCAATAGTGTTTGTCCATCCTTCTAGAATTACGACAAAACTCAACTTTGGAAAGAAAGCAAATTCATCTGGAGGTAGAAAATAAAATTCAAATTTGAGTTAGTAGTTCTTTGAACTTTTAATGGTATGTCTGAACTTTTAAGGGCATGTTTGAGCGGAGAATTTTCCATGGAACCTAAAAATGGTTTCCAAGGTAAGGTTTTCATTTTCCAAAGTGAAAGTTTCTGGAAAGTAGTTTCAGACCAAAGATGTAGAAACATATCTCACCATGGAAAATGTTTTGCCACACCAAACATAAATTGAAATTGTGAAAAATGAAGCTTTCAGATGTCAGCTTCAAAGAAAAATATGAGTTCACTGAGAAAAAACGGTCACCCACAAATACGAGGCTTTAAACCACCTATCCTCCCCCACCCCCCATGTCGGAAATGCTTTTCCGTGGACTCATGGAAAATTGCACTGGTTTTAAATTTTTCCTCCCAGAAAAAATATTTCTCATAGAAAAACATCCCACTTTTTTGCAGCATTTCCACAGAAAGTACGGATGGCAATGGGTCAGGTTTAAACAGGGACCCGCCCCATCCCACTCCGATTTGGGGTGGGTTTGGTAGTGGTTTTCTTGGTTCAGGGTGGATTTGGGTTATGTTATTCTACCCCACCCTGCCCATATATATAATATATATTTATTTATCGTTTAAGGTATAAACAAAACTCATGTTGTGCAAGTGGTGTTGGGAATTAAATTAAGGCATGTGGGAAGAGATGTGGTGTGTTTGATTTCTATCACACTCATTCCCATGCATTTATATATTTTAAAAGTTTTAAGCTTTAAATTCGATCTTACCCCAACCCAAGTGGGGCACGTTTGGTATCACATGTCAGTGACCCACGTTTGGTATCACATGTCAAGTGACCTATCACTGGGTGGGTTGAGCTTGGATGAGATAAACTTGAGACGGGGTGAGTTTGGGTTTTACCCCAACCCATACAAAACCCACCCCATTGCCCCTAAGAAAAAGGCAATTCCACAAATGTGCCCTTAGTGCGGCGCATCATTTTCAAAGATGAAATGCATTTCTACTGTGTCAAAAAATCGTTTCCTACCTCTTGAGGTCCTCTTATGATCTCTGCAAGAATTGCAGAAAATGCTTTCACCTCACAAAACCACAAGAAATTTTAACATGGAACAACGAAAAATCATTCTCACCTGAAACCATTTTCTGGAAAAATGGTATTTGGAACACAATCATTCCCGAAAAAAGAACAATATTTTCTGCTGTTCCAACCGGACATTTTCTGCAGCTATCCTTTTTTATGAGGAGTGAGAGCATTTCCAACAATTATGTGGAAATCAAACTCAGACATAAGAGGTAGAGAATCATTTATTACCTAGTCTTCCACAAGAGATATCAACACATTTTACCTTAGAAAACATTTCCCATCACCAAACAATAGAAAAAAGATACATATATATCCAGCACCCCTTTGATAATAAGGCATTGCTTACAATCTCTTCCCAATTCAATTCCCACAATGCAACAGAAGAGGAACAAGGATATATATATATATATATATATATATCAAGCAGAGAGAGAGATTCTGCTCACCTGGATATGGAGAAATGAAGGGATTTTCTTGTATGCTTGTTGAGATATGATGGAATGCAGGAGGAGAATGCGAGTGAAAGGGAAGGAGAGATTGGAAGAGAAAAGAGAGAAGATAGGGAGGAGAGGAAAGGGCGATTAGGATCGCAAAGGAGGGGGTCTGGGTGGAGTTGCTCCTTAACGCGAGCATCGGGCTCCGTTTAAACTCTGTGGAAGAGGTTGATCTAGAAAGAGGGAGAGAGAGAGGTGGAATGATCTTAAAACTTGCCAACAGCCAACTATACAGTTAAATTTTAAATGGAACTAAGCTGGCGAATTAAGGAGAATCCTGTCATCTTCATTCTTCTGTTTAGAAGCTTTGATCGCTGACCCATCCCCACTATCATGAAAATGGCGAGGCTCTTTTGATGGGGCCAATTTGCTAAAATAGGAAATTTTAAACCACTTGAAAAAATAATGGCCCTTGTATATGGGTTGTTATTGGAATTTATTCTAATATGAGTTTGGGTCCACCGCTGGATCGATTTTTTTGCATAATATTTAATCTTGTATGAGAAGGAAATATCAAGAGGATTTTACAGGAAAAAAAAATCAGGTTAGAGCTACTGTCAGCCAAAAATGACCCAAAACATATGTACCCAACGAAGTGGTTCTAGTTTATTTCTTTTGTTCATTTTTTTAAGAAAGGCCTGCTCACCCGCATAAATGAGTGGGGATATCTCCTCTTTTCTATGAATGGAAACATATTTTTTGGATCTATTTTGGTCTATAGTAAATGTAAGAGGATTTTTTGGGTAAAATCCTCAAATATAAATGGTAAATTATGTATATTTGTTTTGAGTTGTATAAAGAATCGGATTCAAGACGTTTGTTTTCCTTTTTTTTTTAAAGAGAAAAAACGACATGAGCCGTCTATTTCTTGATTCCTATTTGGCTTCCAAGCATATCTTTGATAAGGCCTAGGCCTTTGGGGAGCATATTAGGTTGACCCCGTAATTACGGGTTTTCAAATGCTTACCCGTACTTTTAGAAATATGGATTGGTACCCTCTCTCGATGGCTATATTTCTCATCTAGTGTGGACTGGACCCACCATCGAGATAGGAGGGCTTGAATCCTCGTGAGTAGGATTAATGATATGCTTTCTAAAATGACTGTTATTTATAAAGTCTTCTTTAATTCTCGTTCGCCAAGAAAGACCCACTTCCATCAGATTTCTTTCTAATCCATTATATTTACAAGAAATGATTCGCCTTCTAGGTGACAAACCGTTTGTCCACCACTACCCCCATTGAGTTTAAGACGACTGGGTCACTGTGGGATTAGCGATTCTCTCATCGTAAATATTTGCAATTCTTTGCATCCCTTGTACCCTTAATCTTTGCGAAGTGGGTTGTGGCTAGAGCTGTCAAAGGTCCAAGCCGGGCCTGGGTTGTATTAATCCTACCCTCAATATATGTACGGTCGGGTCTAGATAGGCCAAAAGCTATTAGACCCCGGCCCAGATTTAGCTCGATCAGTATTTATTAAGTGAGTGTTTAGTCTTAAGTAAGTTTAGTGATCATTGGGTTAGAATATAATTGGTTTGAGTCTTCGATATAGCTTTTGGAATTTTGAGAGTGTTTAGTGTTAGTCAGACACGCTCAGAGAGACCCTGAGTGCGCGTGTAAGCATGGGAGGATAATTCCGGTTTTCCGATTTTAATCATGATTTTGATTTCATTTAAATGATTTTATAATTTGCTACAACTTTTGTATATAGCCCGTCTGTGTTCGAAGCCCAGAAACCCAAGTTTTGGCCCAAAAGGGTAAATTTGACTTTTCGCACCAAATCTGAACGCGATTTTCGAAATCTCAAAATCATGTCAAAATTATAATTTTTGTAAACTAGATATTTCAAAGATCATTTTATCCTTCTTCGTCGATTTCATCCGGACCCAGGGCAAGCATTAGACCTGTTGGGCCCACTCTCCACTCAACTTAAGTCGTCTCCTTCACTCTCCCTCACTCACGTTCATTCTCATTTCCTGAAACTCTTTTCAAGAACCAGAGCTGAGAGGAGAGCTCCTTCCTCTCCATCTTTTTCCTCTTGCACGTCATAGCTAAAGAGCTTCAATTTCAAATCTGAAACCATCTTCTTCTTCCTCTCCTCCCAAGCTTCACAAGGGACTCATTTACTTGGAGTTTCCAGCTGAACAACTACTCCATCTCCCTCCTTGCTTCTTGTTTGGGCATTTCCAGGTAGGGAGCTGCAACACATCTCTTTCATGGAGTCTTTTGAGCTCCTAGAGAGCTTATTTCTCTAACGAAGTATCTTGGGTTACTTTCGGGAGGCAATCCTTTTTCTTTAGCATTTTGGGAACCAGTGATAGAAAAAGTTAAAATCTATTGTGTAGGCCATATGCAATTTAAATTTCTTGTTTCAACACTCGGTGTACTGTCCCAGAATGCTAAATTAAGTGATAAAAGTTTTCTCTTTTTTTATTTTACTATAATAATGTAATAAAAGCTGAAATAAAAGCTATGATGCATAGGGACTGGTTCACATGTTAGTAGGGGATTCCACGTAAAGATGGTGTTTAAGTGTTTATGGCCTTAAGATAAACACACAGGGGATTCCGCGTACACCATATGAAGAGTTTTGCTTTATGGTGTTTATCTTATTATGTGCTGAGGCCATGATACCATTTTGGTCCCAGATTGTTGGTCCTTGTTAGGGGTGGAGCCACATAGGATTTAGTGGCAATGCTAAAAGTGTTGTGCGCGTGTATGCGGAAACGTGAATTAATGCGATCGAACGAACAAGCAACCATACAAGAACAATCAATCACATGCCACAAGAGAATTACGTGGTTCGGCAATCTTGCCTACGTCCACGGGAAAGAAACTCGACTCTCATTTAGGTTCACTCTTCTGTCTGTCTGTCTGTCTATCTCATGGGTTACACATTACATCATATATATAATGTTCTCTTTCTTATTCCCCAAGAAACCCTATCTTAGTCAATAAGAAAGTCCCGGTACAATTACCATAATACCCATGACCATGAACATACTTGGTCTGGACCCACTAAGCCCAACAATCTCCCCCTCCAGACCATGGGGAAGACGCCTCTGAACCCCTTACTAGGAGTCCAGTCCTACCAACTCTGAACACAGCTCCAGCTTTCCCTTAGACACGACCTTAGTCATCATGTCAGAGGGATTCTTGTCAGTGTGAATCTTTTCCAGCTTCATGAGATTCTTCTCGATGACCTCACGAATCCAATGATATCTCACATCAACGTGCTTTGTGGGGGCATGGTATGTAGCATTCTTGCTAAGATCCATAGCACTCTGACTATCACAGTAGACTACATACTCTCCTTGCTTCAAACCCAGTTCTTTAAAGAAATTCCTCAACCAAATCATCTCCTTCCCTGCTTCATTAGCAGCTATGTATTCTGCTTCGGTTGTAGACAATGCTGTACACTTCTGCAACTTAGACTGCCAGGAAATAGCTCCCCCTACAAAAGTAAATAAGTACCCAGAAGTAGACAACCGACGATCAAGATTGCCTGCAAAATCAGCATCTGTAAAGCCTTCAAGTCCTGGTTTTAAGCCTCCGAAACACAAGCAAAAATCTGATGTACCTCTCAAATATTTGAAGATCTACTGCACTGCTTCCCAATGCTTTTTCCCAGGGTTAGAAAGAAATCTACTCACTACACCCACTGCATGAGCAATGTCTGGCCGTGTACACACCATGGCATACGTAAGACTCCCAACTGCTGAGGAGTATGGAACAGACATCATCCGTTCCTTTTGTTCATCTGTAGTATGACATAATCTCTTACTGAGCTTGAAGTGACTGGCTAAAGGCATGCTAACTGGCTTAGTATCTATCATGTTGAATCTCGCTAGCCGTTCAACATATTTCTCCTGTGACAACCATAGCTTCTTGGCATTCCTGTCACGACGTATTTGCATTCCCAAAATCTGTCGTACGGGACCCAAGTCTTTCATGTCAAAAGTCTTTGACATGTCCCTCTTCAATCTGCCAATCATTTTACTATCTTGTCCAACTATCAACATATCATCCACATATAAAAGAAGGATAATAAATTTTTCATTATCAAATTTACGAACGCAAACACAGTGATCTGCAGCTATCCTCTAGTACCCATGACTCACCATGAATGAATCAAACTTCTTGTACCATTGCCTTGGCGCTTGTTTCAGTCCGTAGAGACTCTTTTTCAACCTGCAAACCAGCTGTTCTTTTCCTTCTACCTCAAACCCCTCCGGCTGAGTCATGTAGATCTCTTCTTTCAGATCACAGTGAAGAAATGCAGTCTTCACATCCATCTGTTCAAGTTCAAGGTCCATGCTGGCAACTAAGCCTAAGACAACTCTGATAGAAGTCATCTTCACAACTGGAGAGAAGATTTCATCGAAGTTAAGACCCTTCGTCTGCGCAAAGCCTTTAACCACTAGCCGTGCTTTGTGCTTTATCAGTTTTCCACTGTCATCTCTTTTCAGCTTGAACACCCATTTGTTCTTTAGAACCTTCTTGCCTTTTGGGAGTTCCACCAACTCATAAGTATTGTTCTTTTTCAAAGAACCCATCTCATCCTGTATAGCCTCCATCCACTCATCTTTATCTGCATGAGTTTTTGCTTCTGGGTAGCTCTCTGGCTCCCCCTCATCAGTAAGCAAAATATAATCTGCTACAGGATATCTTGTTGATGGTTGACGCTCTCGAGTAGACCTTCTAACCTAAGGTTCTGTGGTTTCTGACTGATGAGACTGCTCCCCCTGCTCAACACCCTGTTCATCTGGCAACCATTGCGCCTCATCACGATCTAAATCGTTTTGTCCACCTTCTCCACCTATAGTCTGCACTGGAGAAGGAGTCGGTGTGAGATCAACCACTCCATCAACAACTTCTTTAGACTTTTCAGTCTTTTCAATATCTCCAAAGAACTGGTCTTCATGAAACACCACATCCCTACTTCTGATAATTTTTCTCTTCTCTGGATTCCATAACCTGTAGCCAAACTCGGCTCCACCATAGCCAAGAAAAATGCAACACACTGCCTTCTCATCCAGCTTTGAACGCTGCTCCTTTGGTACATGTGCAAAAGCCTTGCACCCAAATATCTTCAAATGAGAATAAGAAACATCTTTACCTGTCCATACCCTCTCCGGAAGATCAAAATCCAAAGGAACTGAGGGAGACCTGTTAATCAGGTAAACAGCAGTCAGAATAGCTTCACCCTAAAATGGCTTGGGTAGCTGTGCCATTCTAATCATGCATCTCATCCTTTCAAGAATAGTGCGGTTCATTCTCTCTGCTACACCATTATGCTGTGGAGTACCAGGAACTGTTCTTTCATGTCAAATACCATGCTTCGAGCAATAGCCTTTAAACTGGTTGGATGTGTACTCACGACCATTATCTGTGCAGAGACATTTCAAGAGCTTTCATGTTTCTCTTTCAACCATGACATGAAACTGCTGAAATACCTGGAACACCTGATCCTTCGATTTCAACGCATAAACCCAGACTTTCCTGGATGCATCATCAATAAATGTGACAAAAAAAACTTATTGCCACCCAATGACTCCACCTCCATGGGACCACAAACATCAGAATATACCAAATCCAACACATTAGATTTTATCGTTGATGTTTTAGAGAAAGAAACCCTATGTTGTTTACCAAACAAGCAATAATCACAAGGTTCAAGGGATGTACCTTTGGAGTAATTAATCAGATCTTTCTTTGCCAATAACTGCAGTCCTTTCTCACTCATATGTCCAAGTCTCTTGTGCCACAGATTTGGAGAGGATCTGTTTTCAACAGCATTCAACACACCTTTGCATAGCTTTACATGTGTCTTGTACAGCATATTACACGCCTTCTCTCTCGCAAAAATAAGAGACCCTTTAGTAAGTTTCCACCTGCCATTTCCGAAGTAACTTTTATAACCTGCACGGTCCAATGAAGTCCCGGAAATCAAATTCAACCGCAGATCGGGAATATGTCGCACATCTTTCAGCGTCATTGTGCAACCAATATCGGTTTGAATGCAGACATCACCGATCCCAACAATATTCGATTGACTTGTGTTGCCCATCTTCACAGTGCCAAAGTCCCCTGCTTTGTACGTCGTGAACATCTCCTTAGAAGGAGTAGCATGGTAGGATGCTGCTGTGTCAACAACCCATTCAACCTGATCATCTGCAACACTCAAACACTCTTTAACCTCACTAGCAAAATCACTACTTCATTATTCAAAGTAGCTGTAGTGTTAGTGTCTTTCTTCTGCTCATTGTTGGTTTCTTTCTTTTCCTTCAAGGCAAAGCAATTTTTCTTAATGTGACCCTACTTGCCACAATGAAAGCATTTTCCAGAATTTTTCTTAGTCTGTGATTCCTTGCCACCTCTGGACTTGCCACGACCCCCCTTTGGTCCCCTACTCTTACTGCTCCCTCTATTCTCAGTAACAAAGGCCTGTGCATTATCTGTCCCTGCAGTTTTCCTTCTTGTTTCTTCATTTAACAAGCTGCTAGTAACCTGACTCATTGATAACACACCATCTGGAGTAGAGTTGCTCACAGAAACAACCAATGTCTCCCATGTATCTAGCAAAGAACTTAGAAGAAATAAAGCTTGCATCTCATCATCAAGGACCATCTTCATTGTAGCCAGTTCATTCACAATGCATTGAAAATCATTTATGTGATCTTCAATTTTACCACCCTCCTTGAATTTCATGTTCACAAGCTTTCTAATCAGAAAAGTTTTGTTTACGGCGGTTTTCTTCTCATATCTTTCTTCTAACTTCATCCAAAGGGTTCTCGCATTGGTTTCATTAGACACGTGATGGAATATGCTGTTATCCACCCACTGTCTGATGTGACCAATGGTCTTTCTATGCATCTTTTTCCAATCTGGATCAGACATCTCTTTTGGTCGGGCACTATCCCCCTCAATGGGATCATAGAGGTCTTTGTAATAGAGTATATCCTCCATCTTAGGTTTCCAAATCAACCAATTGGTATGGTTGAGTTTGATCATGGTAGTGTTCACAGTGTTGTTCTCCATCTTAATTGAATAATCAAGAAAATATAAACACCTGTCACTAACCTCAATTTCTGCACCAATATGTAGATCTCGTCACTACGAGTACGCTGGAAGAAACAGATCTGAAATCCGACTCTGGATGGCTCCGATATCGCAAAAATAGTTTTTTTTTTGCTCCGATTAGTCAAACTTTCTTGTTGACCGTCAAACTGCCAATCTTCTTCCACAGTTATGTAGATCTGCTCGCAACGAGTCTGTAGGCGCAAACGGATCTCCGATCAGACACCGGATGATCAAGATATCGACGAAACAAGTTTCAGCCGTCAATCTGGTCAAACCCTTGTTGACCGTACTGTTCGCTGACGTCAGCAGCTACTGGACCGGACTTCCTGCTTCACGGGTCAGGCGGAACTGACCCAGAACCTGAACCCGATCCTGGCTGTGGGCTGGGCTTACTGCGTTGGGCTTCTGCAAATGGGTCAGGTCAACCTGACCCAAACCCAACCCGGACTCCTCCTTCCCAAATAGAACTGGGTTCTGTTTCTTCGTTCTGGTTTTGTAACCAGAAGACGATGGAGGTGCTGCTCCTTCCTTCTTCCTCTCCGGCGATAGTGCGGCGGTGACCGGCGATGGCCGGCGACGACACGGCAGCAGCGGGAAGGCGACCAGAAGACTCCGGGGACACGCAGTCTACACCTGCCCTCTTCTCCGGCGACACGCAGTGAACAGAAGCAATCCGAGTTTTCTGAAATTCGGTCCAAAAAATCTGGAATAGCCCCTTCTGGACAGAAACATGTTCCTCTATGGCCAAGCGAGGATCAAAGAAACCCAATTCCTCTCAGGCTTCTTCTGTTTCAGAAAACTCGATCCGTGTGACTCAGAAGAGATCAGAAAAACGATCTCTCTCCAATCTTCTCTGATCGTGTGGCCCAACAGAGATCGGAAACGATCTCACTTTTCTGTGACGAAGAACCACGCGCAGAAATCCGAATACCCTTGATCCGATCCGTCGATCACGAGCGCGGCACAATCTAAGCACTAGAAACCACAGCTCTGATACCACTTGTTGTGCGCGTGTATGCGGAGACGTGAATTAATGCGATCGAACGAACAAGCAACCACACAAGAACAATCAATCACACATAAGAAAATTACGTGGTTCGGCAATCTTGCCTACGTCCACGGGAAAGAAACTCGACTGTCCTTTAGCTTCACTCTTCTGTCTGTCTGTCTGTCTATCTCATGGGTTACACATTACATCATATATATAATGTTCTCTTTCTTATTCCCCAAGAAACCCTATCTTAGTCAATAAGAAAGTCCCGGTACAATTACCATAATACCCATGACCATGAACCTACTTGGTCTGGACCCACTAAGCCCAACAAAAAGGTCTTAGAGTTTTGGGATTGGTTTATCCCTATAATATTTTAATAATTGAAAATTTTTCAAAAATTGCTAAAATGGTGAACACTAGTGTATAGGGAGTAGACTAGAGGCACAAAATGAAAAGAACTAGCTAATGCCTTAAATTTAAAAATCCAGAAATTTTGAAAAAGAGCCCGAAAAGTAGCTTTTGTCTAAAATGTAAACTAACATTTTATCCTTTTCCTTTCACCCTTGTGGTGGACGTCTTAAGTAGGTTGATGGATAGGACGGTTCTTGGTAATTTAGTGGAAGATTTTTCTGTTGGTAGGGATGAGATATGTGCTTTTCATCTTCAATTTGCTGAAGATACTATTTTTTTTTGGGTTTCGGCTGACGTGGAAAATTTTAATAAATTAATTTACATTGTTGAGATTTTTGGGGTGATGTCGGGACTTAGAGTCAATATGTCAAAGAGTTGATTGTGGGTATTAATTCGGAGGAGCATAAGTTGAACTACTTTGCTAGATTGTTGGGTTGTGAGATTGGGGTTTGGTTGCTTAGATATCTTGGGTTACCTTTGAGGAGTAATCCGGTGTCTTTAGAATTTTGGGAGCCGGTAGTGGAGAGAGTTAGGAAGACACTTGATGGTTGGAAAAAGACCTTTTCTTTCTAGGGGAGGGAGCTTATTTTGGTACTATCGGTTTTGGGCAGGGATGAACCTAAAGGGGGGGCTGGCTGGGGCCATGGCCTTCCCATAATTTTTAAAACCCCCTTCTTTCTTAAGTGAATTTAATGGAATTTTTACCTAGGGCCCTTCCAAGATTTTTGAGAACCCCTTTATTCTTTACAAAGTTTTATGGATTTTTACATATGGCCCCTCCACAATTTCTAAAAACCCAATTTCTCTTTAGAAGATTTTATAACTTTTTACATATGGACCCCCGGAATTTTCAAAAAAGCTATTAAATATTTTGAAAACTACATAAGTTTTTCATATGTGGGACCCCAAAGAATTTTTATCTTCATAGTGGCCCCCCCCCCCAAGAAAGAATTCTGGGTCCGCCCCTGCTTTTGGGTAGTATTCCCTTTTTTTTTTTTTTTTGTCTATTTGAAGTTACCTTGTAGAGTAGCTAAGATCTTAGAGAATCTAATGAGGTTTTTGTGGGAGGATTGTGATGTGGGTAGGAGGAATCATTTAGTTAAATGAGATTTAGTAATAAGACCTAAGGATAGAGGTGGGTTAGCTATTGGTAATTTGATGGTGAGGAATAAAGCTTTGGTTGGCAAGTGGTTATGGAGATTCCCCTTGAGCATAATTCTCTTTGGTGTGAGATCATTAAGAACAAGTATGAGCTGCATTCCAATGGTTGGGATGTGAATGTGGTAGAGCATGGTTCTTATTGTTGTCCTTGGAAGTTTATTTCATAGGGTCTTCCTTTGTTTACTCATCATGTTAAATTCATTGTGGGTGATGGTTCTAAAGTAAAATTTTGGGAGGACATATGGAAGGGTGATATTTCTTTTATGTATATGTTTATGCATCTTTATCGTCTTTCATTGAGTCATAATGCTCCTATTATTTATTTTGTTTCCTCTTCCGTTTCTAGTCCATTTCTTGGAACTTGAATTTTTATCGACATCTTAGTGGTATAGAGTTTTTAGAGTTTTCTTGTCTCTTACTTATGCTTGAGAATGCCTTCTTTGATCCCTTGTCTGTTGATAAACGTAGTTGGGTTATTGGTCCTTCGGTATGTTTACTTGTAATTCTTTTTCTGGTTCTTTGGTTAAGGATCCTTCTTTTCCATTGTTTAAACCACTTAGGATGATATGGAAAGCCAAGGTGCCAACTAAAGTTTAGATGTTAGGTTGGTTGGTGTCTAACGGGAGGGTTAATACTTGTGTTATGCTTCAGAGGAGACGACCTTTTATGTGTTTATCTTCCCATTGTTGCCTCCTTTGCAATGAGGATGGATAATTTATTGATTATATTTTCTTGCATTGTCGGTTTACTTTACAGCTTTGGGGTATATATCCAGATTTATTAATTTTTAAGATTTCTTTAAATTCCTGAATAAATCACATTTAACATCTCATCTCATTTGCATCATTTAGATCTGTCTTTCCTCTCCTTTAAGCTTCTTTATGGATTGGAAAAGCGAATGTAAGTAATTTAGGACCTCTAATAGGGTTAATCCTATAATCATAATAGCAATGAATTAATTAAGTTTTATTTTAAGTATGAAATCCCTAGTTATCCCCTTCTAGCCCCATTTATCAAAAATCCAAAAAACTATAAAACCAACAAAATCAACCCCAAAAATATTTTCTTCTCTTTTCCTACACCTCCGGTGCCAAAAATTTAATTAAGCTTATAGTGATAAAAAAAATGGGAGTAAAACACCGATTTAAAAATTAAATTAATGATAATGATGAGACTAATGTGTGATTTCAGAAACCCCTCTCAATTAATCAAACAAACCAACCCGAATGTGGTCGCCCCAATTAAATTGGCCCATCGACCACAATTTCTTTTTTTCTTTTTTGGACTGAAATCACACACCTTACCTTATGTGCATCATCAATTTGATTTGAAAATTAGCCTTTAAACCTTTTTTTTTTTTTGCTTTTTTACCAAGGGATTTGAAGGGGGTAATCGAGAACGAAGCCAATCCTCCTCTTAAATATTTGGCACTCCCCCTCTTTCTTATTTTTACTTTATTTATCTACTTTAATCTACTTGAATTTCTTTTAATTGCTCATATATATAAATATGGATTTTCCCCTATCTGGACGTTATAATGATCCCATGTTATGAACCATTTTCTTAAGGTCCAAATTAAGTGATAGAACAACTGCGTGTGTTGCCGGCAGTGCATTAGACGAGAGGGAACCCACCCCATTTTCTTCCTTTCTTTCTTCGACTTTCATCGAAGAACGGAGTTATGGTCCGGCGATCGTGATTCATCGATTTTGAGGGTATTCTGAATCTTCATTTTCGACGTACAAATATTAAATATCATACATAGATGAGCGGTGATCCCTCTCCCTGGGGGGGATCAAATTTCACATCTGAAAATTAGCATTAATGTTCATGTATTTAATTTAGTAAGTTCAATTTTATTTCAAGTTGAAAATCCTAAAAGTCCATAAAGTCCCTTTCAAATTATATAAAAATAGGAGGGGCATGGGCCGACCCATAGGTGGCACAGCTCAACCCGTCTTGGGCACTACCCAGAATAACACAACATAAGTCATGCCATGGGTCGTGTCGGACTAAAATACCCTGAAACCTGAACCGTGAGCCCTGAACCCTAAGTCCTAACCCCTGAACCCTAATCCCTAAAGCCCTAAACCCTAAACCCTAAGGAAATAGTGTTCTTTTTGTGTTTTAGGGTTCCTTAGTTCCCTTATTTTCTATGAACTATACTGACGAAAGTGAAAAAAAATACAATGCCAATGATAGTTATTCAGTGCAACAGTGGCACTGCCACTATAAAAGGTTATTCTGGTTAGTAAATAGTTTGCATTAGGGTATTTTAGACTATAATACCTATCCAATCTCATGCACATGTTAGGGTAGGTTGTAAACATAAGTCTGACACTAGACACATGGGCCATGCCCGTGCTTAGCACGAGTTATTGTGCTAGTTATACTATATTAAAGCGGAGGGTTGTCGCTTAGATTTTGAATGTGAGTTGCAATTTTGATCGGAAGTATGGTTTATTACATGGTATATGGTTTGATGAGCTAAAACGGGGGCTAATTCCAAACACAATGGAAAACAAGGTAACCGCAGTAGGTATCAAATTTGAAATTCAGGAACTTGATGGCAAAATTAATTTTGTTGGGTAGCATTGCTAGGCAGAGAAAAGATAGGTCCCTTAGAAGTAAAAAGAGCTTTTTCTTTCTCTTTCGTGCAATTTATATATTAAAGCAATAGGGAAGGTCGACTGATGGATTATATGCCTACTTAATCTCCATGGCTTTCCTTTCAATATGTTGGGACCACTGAAAATTAATTTTTTGTTACCTTTTTTTTTCTTTTTTTTTTCAAATTTAATTTTTTTATATTAATAATTTTCATATTATTGTGTGACGTGGTTAGATTGATCATAGAATTTTAAAAATGATAAAAGAATGCCACTTCATGTTTTTGCATGATCTCTTCCTACCCTTTTGTTTTTTCTTTACCCATTAGTGGAGCCCAACCTTGATTTTAATGACAGATGGGCCCATAATGGGTGATGCAGGAGAAGAAAATGGTTAGTCACGTTAGATCCAAGTTGCTAAAATCTAAGGTCCACTAATGGATCATAGCCTACTTCTTGATCTATGTAGTCTTCAATTTGATATGTGATGCCACTACAAAATCAATATCTTCCTATAACACTTGCAACAAGTAGTTTTTATTTATCTTATTTCTTATTTTACTTTTAAATTGAGACAAAATTCAATAGGAGTTCTTTTGAATTAGCTTAATTTAATTTAGATATTCTTTTTTAATGCAATAACATAGTACTAGCAACACAGGCCCATGCTTAGCCTGGGCCAATGCTTAGCTTGGGCCTCGATAAAAAAACTAAGTAGTTTATTACAAAATTAAAAAAAAAATCAGATACTTATGAAATTAAATAGACTTTAAATAAAATCTTTTAAATCATGAGAATCATTCGGTGGGCACCTTACTAAAGAGAATCCAAACTAAATCAAATTGCAATCATATCATATGATATCAATATCATGCTCATGTGTATTACGGTGTCCCTCATCTCACACCTCACCACAACAGCAACAACAACAACAAAAAGAAAAAAAAAGGATTATAAAATTAAACAAATAAAAATATGAAGAGAATCCAAATCAAATCAAATTGCAATCTTGGCTACAATATGTTAAGACCCACAAAGGCATGGAACTTCGCCAATTGCCCAGACGCCACTCAGCCGAAAGAACAATCAGTAAAAGGAGACAAATCTCATTATTTTTCATTAGATCAAGAAAATCAAGAGTTTAATGGAAAAAGGAAAACATGTATCACATGCACCCCACGCACAGAAAATGGATTTTACGGACAACCAGATCATTGTACCAAGATTCCTAACAAATTAATTTTCTTCTCAAAATAAATTGAAAACAGAAATAAAAGCATACACAAAAAAGGAAAAAATTACAAACACCACCATCATAGCCCTTGAATTTCATCAATGCTCCTACAACTTTCTTATTATAAACCTATCAGCATGGAATCTAAGAGGTAAACCACCTCATGATATGGAGAGGGGTTTTTATTAGCTCCAATGCCATCCCCACCAGTACCATCATGTCATACACGACAATAGCAATTTGCTCCCCAACCACACAATTGACAAAAAAAAAAAATCTTCATAAAAAATCAGATTACTAGGCAAACCTGTACAAGTACTTGAATGTACTAGGGAGAGACCGTTGGGATGAGAATAGGAATAACTTCGCTGAGGATAGTGTTTCTTATTATTAAAGAGAGAGGTTTTTAGGAATTAAAGTTTGAATTCAAAGAGATAAAGAGATAATTTAAAGAATTGGATTTCGTTGAGAGATATACTATAGATTTGAGGGAGAAATTTTAGGGGATTCAAAATTATGAAAGCCCTATATATTTTCTTGAGTAAATTAGTGAAAGGTCCCTGAAATAGAACGTTTAAAGGCTCTGATCTACACAAATTTTGTTTAAGGGTTGTAGTCCACGCAACTAGACATATTTGAGCCAGAGGTCCATATATATGCCACATCACATATTTTGTGGTTGATTTGTCCATGTAACTGCCATAATACATCACGCATAAGTGGCTTAACATGTCACACAAATTAAGCACTTAATTTAAGGGCCTTAACATGATATTTCATAACTGATTTGCACCTCTAACGGATTTTTTCCCTAGTTTTAGATGAAGTTTCAAAATTCAAATGAGAGGGAATATATCAAGTTTTGAAACTCAAATGGGAGGGAATGATGTTGCTATGTCTTCTGCTACACACTCATGTCGATTTTCCATGGATGTCTCATTGATGAAAGTCTAGTAAATGATTTTATCTAAAGTTTTTTACTAGAACGATCGAGCCACATGCGTATTTACAATTATTTAGGTAATTCTCCAAAAGAGGGGGAGAAGCTGCATTTGATGTGTTTTGACCCACTCAAATGACCATGCTATCTTTCCTTTATTTTTTTTCTCATCATTTGTTTCCCTTGATTTCATTGATTCATGGTTTAATAATGACAAATATATTAAGAAAACTAACAGCATTTAGTGGAAATGTATAAGGGGGTATGTTGACTATGCAAATGTTAATTGGGATGAGCTTGGATTTGGTCTTATACCAGCTGATTACATGTATATTATGAAATGTTCCCAAGATGAGAAATTCTCATGAGGGGAACTCAATCATATTAAAATTGGGAGGAAGTTTATTCTTGTGAAGTTTTAGTTGGGGTCTTGATCTTTTTTTTTTTTGAAGGAATGGTGGAGAGTGTGGTTTTTCTTTATGAGACTCTGGATTTGAACTATCGCTTTCTGAATTTATCTGAGTTTCGAGTGAATTTATTTGAGTTTGATTTGAATCTATCTGAGTTTGGTATAAATTTATCTGACTTTTACACAAATTTATTTGAGTTCTGGAAAAATTTATCTGAGTTTGGAACAAATTTATCTGAGTTCTGGAATAAATTTATCTGAGTTCTAGAATAATATAATTGGATACGAGGCACGGATGCTTCCAATCAAAGTCGTTCATCTCGTGTGCCCCACTATGATAGGGCATTTTGGGGGACATTGGCTTTGATTGGGCAATGTTAGCCACCTAATTGATTGTTGATGAATGGACGGTATATCTTTATATTTGGTACCGTCAGTTTTGGGTGGAATGTTTTTCACCAATTTGACAGTCTGGAAGGTCTAATTAATTGGATTTGTTGATCGATGCCCATCCATGGTGGGATCCGCCCGATAAACTGTCTCCTTTCTTATTCACTTTCCTCCTTCTCTTTGCGCCCGATGTTCAAAGTCCCTAATTTCTCACTTTCATTCCTTCTTTGGCAAGTTACCGCGATTTTAGGCTTAATCTTTTTTAATAAAGAGATAAGAGAATATGAGAGCATTATTGTCCTTTCAAGTATATGAAACGGTCTAAGGGACCTTTGCCTTTACGAAATTAATTCGTAGACCGTTTGCAATAAAATTTAATATTGAGGGACCTCCGGCCAAATGCCCCTTTTTTCTTCTGTATTTGTTTGAAATGAGAGCTCCTAGTTGCTGATGTGGCCCCCTGTATAATGATATTTATTTCTGTAAAAATATAGTTGTGCCCTAGGGCTAGTTTGGCACTTTAGTGACTTTGCTAGCATAGTAAAAATCAAGTAAAGCCTCTATTTTTCAAAAAAGATGTCACATGAAAAGCACTTTAATTCAAAACTCCCTCTATCTTTTTTAAAAAAAAGTCAAAAAGCAATCACATTTATTCACTAAAATACAAAAAAAACTCCACTTTTCCATATAAAAAGTAAAAAGATTCCATAACAAATAACTAAAAATAAAATATTATCATAACCTACTTATATATATTATTCTTTCTTCAAAATCAACTTTACTTCACTTGACTCCATCAAATGTCTCTCTACCTCTCATTAGATGTATTAAATAATAATATTCAAATTAAAAAATTATTTATTGTGAGCAAGGGCCTTTGTTGCGAGTTCAATTTGCAGGGGCTTGAGTTTATTTTAAAATTAACGTTGATATTAGACTGCATATGCGAAGAAAAAGTATTTGGTGGGCCATCAGGGTCAAAATGGCATCAGTTTTTTTTTTTTTTGGGGCATTTTTACCAAAAAAGTGTCCGTATATTCGTATTATATGAATTTAACTATAAATACATTCAAATGTTGATTTTAGTGTCCGTACGTTGATTTTGGACGGTTTTACCCTTCCCTTATCGAACGATATCGTCTTTTATATCAAACCCTATTTCCATCGAACGCCATTTTCTCTTCTCCTCTCCACGCCTGTCTCTCCATTACCGACCCATCTCACAGCCTCCCCTGTGCATCAAACATCTCCATCGCCCACCTCCATTTTCCCTCATGAGATCCTCCTTGGTCAAGGGAATGAGAAGGTCAAGCAACCCCATCTCTCCAATCACTCTCCTTCCACGACCATCTCACTCCTTTTCATGGCATCTCTCTCCCAATTACCCCCATTTCCTAACCTTGACGATGTTTCCTTCTTTCTTTATTTTTGAGGATTTTAGGTTGAGTTCTGAAATGGGTAGTCTCCAAACGCTTCTCCCCTTGTACAATGTTGTATCATCGGCTCGATTGACGTCGTGTCTAGGCGTGGATTCAAGGAGCTCCAGATTGCTGTCTCAGGGTACGCTTGAAAACCCAGGGGTCTGATTTTTTCGGTCTGAGTTTGTGTTTGCTCATGATAAAAGTCTGGTTCTAGAACAGAAGGTAAAAGAAAAAAAGTTAGTTTACATGTTTCATTTTTTATTATTATTTTTTGTATATTGGATTGATGAACGGAAGTTTTTTGTTCCTCTTTTTCTATCTGAGTTTGTGTCTGCTCATGATGTTGTCATGTGTGTGGTGGTTGGTTTTTTTAAAACAGAGGAACGATTGGAATGAAATGGGCCATTTGTTCCCTCTATGGAAATGGTTTATCTACTGTTTTTATGTTTTTAGCTATGTTGTTGGTATCATGCATTTGTTTTATAATGTGTTTCTTGTTCTTATGTTGATTTCTATTTTTAGATGAATGAGTTGGGTTTTAGGTATCTCTTGTTTCTGCTAATGGCTAGTGGAATGAGACAGAGGAGTTTTGAGGATTTTCTCATCGGTGCTTGGCAAAAATAGTTTATTTATTGGATTTGGCTGCTTTTTATGCCTTTTCTGGTTTAGACTTTATGGATAGTAGGAATTTATTCACATGATTGAGAAGGGATTTTGTTTTTATGGTTTTTCTCACTCACTTGAACGACACATAATCTGCATCCCACCAAACTGCCTACTAGCAACAACAACATAGACATATGGATAGTATGGATTATTATGTTCCAAATTTTTAATATAGAAGTGGAAGGTGACATACATTGGGCATTTGGGCTAACCCTTGTATAGACGCCAGCATTAATATAATTGTACATGATTGGTTGTAGGTGGTGATTTTAGTATTTATTGTTGATTTTTTGTTTAAAGATTCAACTCAGCATAGACTGAGAATTAGTTGATGATGTGAATACCTGACATCTTTTGCGTTACTTAACGTTCTCTTGTTTAATTTCGCCTATTATGGTAATCACGCAAGCATGGAATATACAAATTAATACTGATTTAAGCCTCAGTGGGTCTGTTGGGCAAGTCTATATGCTTTGGTTGCCATTAATCATATGCTTTTTGCTGGAACTCAGGTACCCATTTACATGACATCTAGAATACATTTTCTTTTTATTCTGCTTTTTTACATTCTATTTTCTCATGGCTTTCTCCTTTCTACAATTCACTTTTCTTTTGCTCCATGTATATCTATGTATTAGTTTCATACGATCTTCTAATGTAAGATTCATGTAAAAGTCATATGTTTTTTTTTTTTTTTTTTTTTTGTTTTCTTGTTCTTGTTGTTGTTGTTGCAGGATGGCAGCATATTGGCATGGAGATTCAACGTCGCAGGAAACTGTTTTGAGCCTGCTGCTTCTCTTGCTGGTCATCATCGTGCTGTTGTATCAATGGTTGTTGGAGCTCAGAGCCTTTTTTCCTGCTCCATGGATAATACAGTAAGAGTGAGTCGGTTTTATTATAATAATTTTACTGTTCTTGGTATGCCACTGCACCAATCACTGATATTGATTTGGGGTGTAAAAGTCACAGTATAATGTCCAATCATGTGATTTTGTTGTTCCATGATGCTTTCATCTTACAATAGAATTGCTGATACCATCCATCCTGCAATGCTAGTTAGAGTAATTGCAATTGTGTATACATTAAAATGCACCTTTAATTGTGAAATGTTTTAGATGCCTTGGAGAATAACGATGATTCTTTCTACCCTAAAAAATTCTCTTTCATTGACCGGTGTAATTTTGGATGAACCATTGACTACTGAGTTGATAAATGATGATCAGGTCAAAGTCCAAACACAGCATAAGCAAGAACACATTAAAAAGATGATTTTTTATTTGTTTAGATGAATTGGAAGTTATTCAATGTAGAATGAATGCATGTTATTGTTCATCCAATGAATCAAATTACTCTGAGGTTAATGATGTTGAAGCAGTTGAAGGATTTTATAGGCTTTTGAAGTAGTTAAAGTCATATATAATGGCCTTGTTCATGAATCCTATTTTCTTATTAAGCCTATGAAGGTGAAAAAATATTCCTGCTGCATATGTCATACAGTGCTGGCATGGAACACCTCTTAGCCCCCTCTCTCTACACTCTAGTTGACACCCAATGGATCATCACTCTGGTGTATTTGGATCCATTTGGTTGAGGATTTATCTAATCTTTAGAATTAAAATAGTCCTAGATAGTGATAAAAGGGCCTGTCTACTGATGTGACCAACACTGTTTTGCAATTCCATGTCCTGAACAGAATCTTATTCTCATATTTCTTTCTTCTTCTTTTCTTTTTCATCTTTTTCTTGTTCTCAAAATCTCGTCAGTAGGATGATTCTGTTCCATTCAATTACCACTAATTCCTCAACCAGACAGACCAAGCAAGTAACAGGGAAAGAGAAGTCAGATTTTGGACTCACAACAGTCAAGCAATATTGGCTAGTCAAGGTATGTGCATTTAATTTTCAATTGATTTGATTATATATACATGTTGCAGGGGCTTTGCACGGATCATTTGCATTTATAGAAACTTAATTGATTTTGGTTGCATGTAAAGAGCAAAAAACAAACCTGTTGCTCCCAATTTGTTACGACTGTAATGATGGTGAGAAGCGTAACTTGTATGGTAGATCCACACAATATTCCAATCCAAAGTCCCTTTCCTCCAATATGAAACACAAAGCCTAGTACCATGGAGATCGGAATTCCAAATAAATAGAATGCATTCTCCTCAACGTAGGTATTCCCCTGGGAGAGATATAAGAGGTCGACATGCATTTCATGGTCAGAAACTGTCTTCTTATGAGAGGGATAAATGTTTCTTAAGTGTCTCATTTTATTTATTTATTTATTTATTTTGGTTTTATTAGCTGATTAGGTGACATTAAAATTATAGGATTTTTACCAAAAAAGTGTCCCTAAACTCATATACGGCGGATTTAATCAGAAATACATGAAAATGTTCATTTTGGTGTTCGTACATTAGACTTTTACTCTTTTACTTTCCCTGTTTCGAACGACATCGATTTCAATCTCATACCCTTTTACCTTTCGTTCTCCTTGCTTCCCCAAAATTTTTCTCTCAGATTTCCTCTCTCTTTCTCATAAATCACTCAACAAAAGTGTCCCATGGAGATCGATTGCAGAGGAGAATAGAAATCGCCCCCTTTTCTCTTTCTCTTTCCCTTCTCATTCGTGTCTCGTGGGACGAAGTTCTAATTTGGATCTCAGGTGGGGCCATCGTCGTTCACTAGAGGGCACCAAAGAAGAGGCGTTAAGAGATCTTTGATTGCTATGGTGTGCAGAAACTAGAAACTAGAGAGAGAGAGAGGAGAGGCAAGATGTTGGAGAAGATTGTACTTCCTGCAAAGCCGTCAATGCGAGGAGTCAATTGGGTGGAGGACGCATCTCATTGTTAGGGCTGTTCTTCTCAGTTCACCTTCTTTAATCGCAAGGTTGGGTTGGACCTCTCTTTCCCTCATTTTCTTCTTTCTTCCATCACCCAATCTCCTCTCTTAGATTGTTTCAATTGTTTTGACCAAAACCCATATTGCGAAATCGTATCTTTTCTTGATTTCCGTTCATGGGTGCACAGTTCTCTACAGGATTCGATCTGGGTTTTGCTTCTTTGTAGAGATCTATAGGAAGAAGTTCTGTAATTTTATTAAAGATCTTTTTTTTTTTCAATTGGGTTCATGCCTTATATTGATTTTAGTGAAGAATCTTGATTTCATGTGGGATTCACTTCTATCTAGTGATTTTGGAAGGAAAATAAAAAACATATGTGAAAAAGGATTTTTTTTTCACTTCATTGGATAGCATAAAAAACATAGAGATCTCTCCGCATCGATTCAGGTTTGCCGATCGTTTGTTTTGTATAGGAGGTGGTGATAATGCACTGGGCATGTACTAAGATAACAGCCTCGTTAGCTATTAATGACGGCAGTCTTTTGGAAATCTTACTTGATAAGGTGAGTGTTTGATCACATGAATTTCAAGTTACCCAGAAGCTTTATTGTTGTTTCTTTATTTAGGTTGATAACTTCCTAGTTTTGATAATTTCTGAAACAACTGTTTATGAGTTTCAGCTGAAATTATGCTAATGTATATCATATGCAGCAGTTACTGCTCATGCAGATAGCATTGGCCGGCGGAAGTTAGCTGCAATGCTTGTTGACTATGAACCACATTCATCAAAACAAGTTTTTTTTAATCCTTTTCCCCTCTTTCTTTTTTGGTGGCCTCATGAAGACCTTGAGCTCACACACTCACACCCACGTCCCTAACCAGCTGGGCTATAGCTGGGGACCTTTGGATCCTTCCATATAGGTTGTCAATTGTCATATTTGTAGAATGTCATTTGACATCCATACTTGTCATTGTCTTTACTAACTAATTGTTATCAAGGCATTGCCTACTAGATGATTATTAAAGTTGTTGAAAGAAGTATTGCCAAAAAGTAGTTAAGTTCTATCTTTTGAACTTAGGTTCCCCTCTTACTAAGCATAGGAGAGGAAGACACGGCATTGGTGAAGGCAACTGAAAGTGGTGATACTGACCTTGTTTATCTTGTACTCTTTCATATCTGGCAGAAGGTATTGCTTTCAACAAAATTTGATGCTGCATTTATTTATCTTGTCACATTTATATTGTCTTGTTACTACAAAGTGAATCAAAATCTGCCCCATGTCTCTATGGATCAGAATATTGCATAAATGAATGTTACATGTTTCAAATTTTATACATCAGTGTCTATTTGTTGGGTGGTTTTCACTTGCAGAGGCCTCCTCTGGAGTTCTTTGGAATGATACAGGCAAGGCCTCTGCCCGCGACTTATTCATAACATTTGCACGGTATTATGTTCTCTACTGCATACTTTGAATCACATTTAAGATTGATTTCTTTCTAACTTTTTCTACTTTTTAAAACCCATATGTGAAATCAAGTATTCAAGGATTTTTTCAGTTATATTGTATTTATTATTTTGATCTGCTTGCAGGTATTCTAAGCATGAATTCCTGAAGGACTTCTTTCTGTCAACTGGCCAGCTTCAAGTAGGTTTTTTAAAGCACACTCCTTGGTGTTCCCCCTCCTCTTAAGATCAATGGTTTTCCTTGGTCTTTCTCGTGTGCGCGAGTTTTAAGTGCATGTATGAGTGTTGTGCATGAGTGTGCTTGTGCTTGTGCATGTGTGTATGAGTGCTTTCCTTAAGATCAATGATCTTTTCTAAATTCTGACCATTAGGACTGACACACCAACCTAATCCATACCATATATTAACCATTGGGATTGCTTGCTCTATGGACCATTTACAAAGGGGGTGTTCTTGCATATGAATTCGCTGCATTAAAAGTGAAAAATGATTTCAAGGTTATCAAATATAGTCCTCTTGTACTGCTCGCTTTTCTTTTTAATAAAAGCAGCCATTCAAAAAATTAAAATAAAAAACTTTTTCCTCTTTTTATTTTTTTGGCGACAGGTTTCCCCGTATAATATTTTATGAGAAGTTTGCATATGTCATTTTGTTTAGATTTCTGCTGTCATCATGTACAACAGATGGTTTCATAATTATAACCGTAGTATTTTTAATATAAACAGGTTATAAGCCCTTTGTAGAGGCTTGCATTGATGCTGATGAGAAAGCGGAGGCACTCAAATACATTCCAAAGCTCGCCGATCCTCGTGAGAAAGCAGAGGTATTACAAAGATTTTGTTGTGGTAGAAGTTCAAAGATTTTGTTGCTTAAGTGCCTGTTGAATGAGCCAAACCTCATATATATTGTTCTGATTGCACATGTCAGGTTGAGATTTGATAATGGCCTTGTGATCTGAAATTTGCTGGAGTTCTGGGGTCCATGATTGAGATTCAGGGCTAGTGTGTAAACCCTGGTCCGTCCTTTGATGTTGTTGATGCAACCAAAACAATCTAATCATGGAGACATTATGAGATGATAACCCTGTAGAATGTTTTCAAACATAATATATATAGCTATCTGTAATGCCATGTGCTCTGGACATTGCTGTGTTCTCATTGCAACTGAGAGGACATTAAAAGCTCACTTGATCATAAGATTATATGTACCCATTTGATTAACAACTAGCTATTTTAGTTGATTAGGTTTTTAAAGTTTCCTAGATAAAAATTAATCTACTGGGCCTGGGCTTGTTTTGGTAGAATCTCCCTACTTTCTTTACATCATTAATGCTTAATTGATCTTACATGTATTAGATTCTTGATCACCTAGCAAGATTCCTTACCTTGACACTCCAGCAAACATATTACTCATTTACATGGCATGGCAAGCACTCAATTTAATCAAGTTTGACTTGCAAGAAGTGGGGACTGAGTAAGAATGGCATCGTAAAGACTACTTAACCCTTTTGCATGATTATTGACCCATAATCATTTCTTAAGTTTAAAGGCTTCTAACCCTAATGCTGAGTCAAGATACCTGTGGGGGGAAATTTGAAGTAGGATTTTGGATTGGGCTTTGGTGGAAGCACCTACAATACCTATACTATCCAAATGAGATTTAAGCAAGGGTATTCTTCATCCTCAAGACTATTAAGCAATGGCCAGCTGGTTGTTTCCATGATCACCAAGGGGAAGGATGTTGATCACTAGATCAATATGGCAAAAAAATTGTTGAAGAAAAGCAGAAACAAGCGCTTGCATGACATTATGCTTAATCTACAACAAGACCAACCATCATCTATACAAAATCACCCAACAAGTTGTCTTTCAATATCCTCTATTATGACTTGGTTCTCATATCATTTCTCTGGTCACATACGAATTTCACATCTCAAACTTGTTACTAAACCAAACACATCAGTAAACTTCACATTCATCATCAGTTGTCAAAATGCAGGCAATGTCACATGATTTTCATTGATTAGCGTAATAATCAAAAGCGTATAACAGCAACCCAAGCATAGTAAATGTTTTGCTTAATAAAAAAAAACTACATGAGTTGCATAATAATAGAAAAATGAACAATGTTTGATGACATATATAGAAACTTAAATTTCAAAAGGTTTGAGAACATGGAATAACCTTGGTCTAAGAGCCTGGAAGATATATTCAGTTGCATTTGGGGGTATAGTGTGTGACAATTCATATGGTTATGTACCTGCAAATCCACTAGAAAGAAATTCACAGAAACTTATTTAAAGTGGAAAATAAATGCCACTTCTAAAATGAAAGACAAATAAATTGTCACATGGAAGGTAAATATGAAAACCACTGTTAGGACCATTTTGGATTGGCCATTAATACAGAATCCATTAACAACAAATTAAAACTTATCGATATCAAAGGAATAATTTTTGAATAAAAGAAGTTCAATAGATTTTCTCATATCTTTAGAGGGAAACAAGAAGACGAATAGCTTCCCTAATATGATAAAATCAAACTGGAAGTAGATAATTGATCAATTTTAACACCTTTATGCTCGTACATCAGTTTTCAATGCATTTTGTTTGCAATAATTTTCTAGTCAGGCAATGATTCAAAATAAAACAAAGGTTACCTCAATAAACTGCAAGGCATTGATTTTGTGTGGAATCCCAAAAAAACAAAAAAACAAAAAAATAATAGAGGCTAAGAGTTAGCCAAAGAACCCAAAGAGTAAAAAAGAAGAAAAAGAAAAGTTATGAAAGAGGACTAATGAATTTATACAGGATACTGCATGCCCTGTATTAGGCTAATGTAGATCACTGTGGCAAATGTTGCTTAAGATTATGAATAGTTCACAATGTAATTAATGCTTGTATCAGATTCCATCAATCATCTTGAGTTATGCTATATATATATATATATATATATGAATCACACATACTAAGTGAAATCTAACAGAAACATGGTTCTCTCATGAATTTATCCAGTGCATTACAAAGAAGAAAACTCTCTCTGGTTGGACAATCTGAAAAACCCAACCTCTGATCAACAAATTACAGTATAAAAGAATGTGTACAAATGACAGGATTAAAGAAGAAGGGATATTAAATCTGATGCATTGGATCAATAGCTTATATGATCTTTGTCCAGCAATTCAAGCAGAATGGGACCCACCCATTGGATGGTCCAGATCATGGAACATCAGTCCATATGCCCATTTGAAATGTGTTTCAATAACTTACAGAAGAATCACACTGTAATTACATCTTCCTGCTCAGTTTACTACTAGTCTCAAACCTTTATGCTTGTAGTTGTTCATGTGAAATTCATTAATGTGTGCTAGCACATTCCATTTGAATATGGAATCATTTGTTTGATTCCCAACTCCTAGGAAGAAAAGAAAGAAATAAAGAAGAGAAGACCCACTGATTTATTCACTACTTAGTTACTTGAATATCTACATATATCATTTTAACATAGATATTAATCATCCATCCGATGTTTGCGAACATATACAACATAGAAATTATAATGACAATTTACCTGCTACTGCTAACGCTTTGAAAAGGTAGTAAGATACCTGAGCGATCGACCACCTTTAAAGTAGTTTTATCTATCTTGCTATCAACATCGTCTTCAAAGCCCTGTCCCAATTATATTTGGGGTTAGATTACATGAATTCTATATCACAACTTCTAGTTAATTTTGGACCAAATCCTTGAATAAGTTGAACTCAACCTATATAGAGAAACTTATTTTCACTGGTTTCATTGTTGGTTTATACCTTTGCTATGGAGCTTGACAAACCATGCAAGGGGTGTGCTGCTTCAAATTATTCAAAGAACGATGCCTCTGCAGGATTTTTAATAGTACTAACATGTACCTGGAGTTTCATCGTCGTCCAGGAGCCTTTAATCTGAAGGTATAGGAAAACTTGAAGGGTAACAAAATCAAGGAAGCACACAAACTAACAACCATGAAACTCCAAGTGGTCCACCGCATCAGAGACCCAAAATATGCATGTCATGGCCTATGAATTATAATTAATTGATATTAATTTACTAACCATCCTATTTCCATTGCCGATAGTGAACCACAAGATGCAGTCCATTTGCAAGCCATCAATTTGGACAGCCAGGATCATCTGGCAGTGGATTATATCAAGGGTACGTTGTCACGTGATGGGGTCCACCAGAGGATCCAATTGATTACCAAGGCTTAAAAAATCGGACCCTGGGACCCGACTCAGCCATGGTTGAGTCCGAGTCGACAGTTCCAACAAATGATAAAGAAAAACTTTTCACGAATGCATATCAGACAGCTTGAAGACAAGACCAAAATATATATTTTCTCCATCATTTTTTCTGATGCACAAGGTGAAAAATGTACCAAGGACTTCCATAATGTCCGGTTCCATGTGAAATATGCCACTGAACACAAGCTAATTTTACTGAAGCATCAAAACATGGACATAAGTACAGTAAATAAATAAACATAGTAGAATGAGGAAAAAGCTCTCATACAAGCAACTCCACCAAAAGATGGAGCATTTAAAGACAATCAGTCTTTTTTCCGCTACAGCCATTAGAGGCTAAACCTAAGAAACTGTTAGTTTTATGGACTCAATCCAGTAGATGATATAATAAATTGATTATAATTCTTTATTTATTCATATATTCATGCTTTCCTTTCATGAGATGAATGGTGATTTATTATATACTTGCACATAACCAATACGAATGACATGATGGTTCATGAGATGAACCGGGGTCCACAAGTATATTAGATGTAACACATGTGTATGGATGAGATCCACATACGGGAGACATGTGTGACAAATCTTATACTTAAATATCTTCACAACCAGTGATGAGACTGGACATCTCATACTGACAAGGTTGCAGCACTTTGATCACTATGAGATAGTGTGATTTGTCTCGATCATCAGAATGGAAGATTCTGGATCATAGTGTTGGTACATTGGATGTATTGAAGGACCATGAGAAGCACCTTATAAACACTGTCTTTATTTTAAGGTCTGCTCTCATAATTCCCTAGCAATAGGCTCTCAATCCTGAGACATTAATGAACTCAAGTTTCTATCTATTCATTTGCTTTGAGTCACCAATGAGTGAGGCCAACTGTAGGTCAACGCCTCGGTGATTTGGGTACGTGGTAGTAGAGCTGTGGGAACATTCAATAGTCAAGATGGAATCTATCTCTAATATCCCCTTGTGCCAATTAATGGATTTATCATTGGTAAGTGCGCACCCATTCCGATTAAGAGTTAATTGGAAAGGTACCTATTGATCATTATAATTGATTGGGGCTCAAGGATAATAAGATATGGATCTATTTTGGAAGACAGGTCCAATTGATCCATGGATATTGATAGAGGGGTCTACTTGTGGTAATGTGGAAGTTTAGGGTCTTCTATGTAATATTCCTAAGACTGGAGTTCAATTGCATTTATATAGTGGAGTTATTTGCAATTAACTGTGGGCCCGGATTACACATGAGATGTGGGGTCGCGTGTCCCAGTTGGAGCCAGATTTCTAAGGAATCCCTAGTGGTCCCCACGCTAGCCCAATTATTAGAAAGTATCTAATTCTAGTTGAACTCTAAAAGGAAAGTTACTATTTCTAGTAGAAGTGAGACTTCAAATAGTGGTAATAGTAGACTTACTAATTTTAGTAGAAGTGAGACTTCTATTTTAATTAGAAAGGAATTAGAAAGATACTAATCATATTTGAAGTGAGACTTCTAATTATGATATGGTAAGTTACTAATTAATGGAAGTAAGACTTCTATTGTAATTAGTAAAGAAGAGACAACTTGCAAAAGTTATAAATAAGAGGAGAGGATGCCTTGGACGTCCATGCTTGCTCCTTCCATTGGGATTCATGCCCAAGGCTCTCTAAGTGCAAGTGTTGCACGAGCTCTTCTCCTCTTCCCTCTTCTAGTTTTCTTTCTAGTTCCTCCCTAGAGTTCCTAGTAGTTTTCTCTTGGAGATCCCACCATCTTCTTGAGAAAAAGGAGAATCTGATACGGGTCATAGCGTGGAAGATCAAGAGGTCTTGGAGATCCCTATTTGATTAGTGAAAGCGTTTCATCATCAAAGAAAGACGCAACTCCTCCATTAGAGCACAACCGAGCTCCAAAGGTATAATCCACTTCCTTGCATGTTGTAGATTATTATGGATGCTTGTTAGTTGCTGTTTCTATCTTCTAGATAGATTGTATTTACTGATCATGATGATTGCGATTGAGGACATAGATCTTGGATTGGGTTTTATAGCCTTCTGGATAGTTGATCCCTGCGTCAAGTGGGTCAAAAGTTTTGAAACCTATCCTAGAGGCCCACCCTATTTCCAACAGAAACAACCTGAATGGACAGGGATTCGAGAATGCAACAATATCACAATTTGAGATAACACTTTGGGGAGAAAGATTTGATGGTAAATCAGCTATTCTTGAAACCTGCTAACATTTTGCCCAACCATTGGCAATATAAAAAGACCTTTGGGGAAGTTGGGCAATATAAAAAAAAATCATTACAGAATACAGGAATCAGTTGAAAAAAGAAAATTTGTGCAATGAAAAGAGAATAATAACGTTCACAAAGAAAAACCCATTACAAAATCAATGATAATAAGCTAAAGCCCATACTAACCATCCCACAAACAAAATAAAAACAGTTAAACAAATTCTCATATGCATAACCCGTTGGGTAATGAGAGAGAGGAACCATTTCTGAAATGAAGAGGAGACAAAGATAACAGAGCATCTAAAACTTTAAAAATCACCCATTTCAGAATAGAGGAATTCGTTAAAAAAATAAGTTTTAAGGGACCAACTATACAAAAGGAGAAAATCTATGCAATTAAAAGAGAAGAATGAAGTTCACAAGCAGGACCCATCACAGAATCAAAGACAAGAAGCCAAAACCCACAGTACCCATCTCATAAAAAAGTAATAGGCAAAGAAACAGCTTCAAATGCATAACCCATTTGAGAGAGTGAGAGAGACAGAAGACCCATTTCAGAAAATGAATAGAAAATCAGCTATAATCGTTTATAGTATCTTGAAAGAAACTCAAGATGGTAATGCGGTTATAATTTATATGGATGTAAACTACATACATGAAAGCATAGCCCATTCAATACAACAATTCTCAACTCCTTTTCAAGCAAAATACTCATGGTGTTCCAAAATAAATACCCTTTTGGAACACAAAATACTTCAGCATGATTTTTAATGGTACGAATGTATATGCACAACCAGATGCTCTGTCTTGATCAACCGAACCCCTCATGGTTTTTTCAGCCCCCACTGCGGTCTTCGACAAGGTGACCCCCTATCACCTTACCTGTTTATCCTTGCAGAGGAAATTCTCAGCCTTCATCTCCACAACCTTCACTCTCAAAGGACCATCCTTCTCCTATCCTCAGTTCCCTCCACCCCTTGCCACCTCCTCTATGCGGATGACATAATCATCTTTATGAAAGGTACCACTTCAGGAGTGCTAGCTCTTCAAGACCTGCTGGAGCTTTACCAAACCTCCTCTGGCCAGCACATAAACCTTCTCAAGAGTCAGCTCTTCATTGGCAAATGTGGGATTCGTAGAAAGTCTAGAATCTGCTCTATCCTTGGTCTGCAGGAGAGCCAGGCTCAGCTAAAATATTTGGGATTTCCTATAGTTTTTGGCACTCCGAAGCAAGCACACTTCCTCCCTCTGCTGGATTCCCTTCTCGCAAGGCTGTCAGCTTGGAAAGCCAAATATCTCTCTTTTGCAGGCAGACTGATCCTCATTAAGCACGTCCTCTCCTGTATCCCATTACACACAGCCTCCATCCTTCCACTCCCTGTCTCTATCTGTAAAGCCATTGACAGATTGATGAGAAGGTTCCTCTGGTCTGGTAATGCCCCCTCCTCTAAGATCAACCACGTCAATTGGTCCCAAGTTACCCTCCCAAAGTCAGAAGGAGGCCTCGGCATCAGAAGGATCAGTGAAGTCAATAACGCAGCTTTCATCAAGTTGGGCTGGCAGGCTTCCACCATGAACACCATCTGGTCTGCATGGTTCAGGGACCGTTACTTCAAGCTCAGCAGCATCTGGAACCCTGCAAATACCATTTATGGCTCCTGCATTTGGAAAAAAGTTCGTCGTCTTGCTCATCTTCTCCACCAGGGCAGTGCCTGGGCCTTTGGCAATGGTAAAGACATCAACCTCTGGCATGACACATGGTGTGGAGACAGACCTCTCTCTGCTGTCTTCCCCAATCTGCACTTTCCTCTGGATCAAAGGCTGGCCTCCCTCTTCCACTCTGGCTCTTGGCATATCCCTCTGAATTTGCCAACTCCTGTTCTAGACCTGCTCGCCAACGCTACCTCATACCTCTCTCCCAACCATGCTGCTAAAGACAATCTCTACTGGAAAGAGTCTACCGATGGCCAGCTATCCCTGAAAACTGCTTGGAATGTAATTAGACAGAGGGGTATCATCCTCAACTGGCCTTCTCTCATTTGGAACGGTATCTCCCTTCCCAGAGTCAGTTGTTTTGGATGGAGACTAATGCTAAACAGAACACCCACTGATTCGCGTCTGCAGCAAATCGGCTTCTCCTTAGCTTCGAGATGCAGTCTCTGTCTCAGCGGAGAAGATTCAACCAGCCACCTTTTCTTCTCCTGCTCTTTTGCTCATTCTCTCTGGCAATGGCTGCTGGTCTCCTCAACTGCATTGCACCCGCCCTCCTGCTCTGCCTCTTCTATTTGGCATGCTCTTTCGACAGGAAATGACTCAGCTGGGAGGCACTTCATGGCAGCAGTCTTTCTCTCAGTACTTCATACTATCTGGAAGGCAAGGAATGCAGCTATTTTTGATGATCATCATCCTTCCCTTAATCAGATCTTACTTAATCTGCATGATGATCTGGGTATCTCTCTGAAAAGGATCTCAAAACCTTTTGGCAGCCACCAACTAACCTCCCTCTTCAGATTTTTGAATATACCTGTAAATCACAGTTACAGCTGAATTCTCCCTGGCTTTTGTATCTTCTCAGGGTCTTTTGGCTTTTCTTTACTTGTATTTTCCCTTTCATTGAGGCTTCCTTGGCCTCTGTATTCTTTCTTCTCTTTCATTAATACAATTACCCTTTAAACAAAAAAAAAAACATTTACAAGTATAGCTAGATAGAGTATAACAACACCTTTAGAGAATAAAAATAAAATAAAAAACTCATCAAATTACAGTATAGCTAGATAGAGTATAACAAAGAATTATATAACGATGAAAATACATACCCAATTTTGGAGATTTTTTACGCACTAACTCCTCAAAAACTAGTTGATCAACCTGAAGAAAGAAAAAAGTCTAAAATAAGAAGTCTTAAATTGTGTAAGAAATCTTAACTTTCTATATAGTTAAATGTACAAAATTCAGGAAATCGTTTCAGGTGTTGAGTGCAGGTTGGAGAGAGGACATTGAAGTTGCATGTGAAAATGCACTTTCGAGATACAACAGAAAGGCCTATAACCAGATCCTGAAGAATGCAAGGCCAAATGGGTGGTTAGATTGACATGTATATATTCCAAATCATGAGCTATTTGAATCTATCTGCATCTTTTAAACTATTCTATTCCACTTTGCATTGGCCAACATGAAAATTGGCAGTCAGATTGGGTGAGATATTACTTCATCAGTAGCGATTTGGGCAGAAAGTAAAAAGAAGGCATCAGCCTATTGTTAACATTTTGATTTCTATGATGTCCCAAAAGCAAAGGAGATTTCAAAGGAGAATGGATGATCATGTAGAAATTTTCAAAATGAATGAAATTCATGGTACGTCCAAGCATGAAAAACTAAAATAGATCTAATAAATCAAGTAGCTATTAATGCTAACAAAGAAACCGCTGAAATAAATCTAAACCCAAAAGGCAAATCAAATCCATCCCCCAACTGAAATAGAACAACACATAAACATCTAAAAATAAGAAACGATTCAATATAATCCCCAAAAGCACCAAATAGATCATCTCACAAACTCATCCAAAAAACTCAAAACATCCCAACACACTCAATAAGACCTAAATAATACCCATCAATCAGAACAAACCCACCAATTTGGACACCTTAAACCCACAAATGATCTGAAACCAACATTTTGAGGCCTGAGGATTTACTTGGCTGGGCTTGGGCTTACATATGTGCCTGATGACAGCGTTATTAGTGAATATTCAGAAAAAAATGGGGTTAAAAGCTGCTGAAAGAAGTGAATGCTATCTAAAGCAATGCGAATTACCTGAGGAAGCCGCGGGTTTGTTAGTGGTTTTGACAGTTCGATACATCCGCAAAAAGAGAAGCAAGGCCGAGTAAAGGGAAAGGGGAGATTCTATATGCACCCACTACTATTGCTGTATGCACCCACTTGCTGAACTCACCCCCCCTTTTATTTTCTTAAATACGTTTTGCTGAGCTCACCCACCATATTTCCCAAACTGCCCATGCTCTATTCCTCTTCGTTCTCCTCTGCATTTCCCTCGTCGACCCACTTCGAAAAACCGAGCAAAGGCAGCAGTGGACATCGCTTCTCCTCATCTTGCCTTCCCTCTTCTCGGTCGTTCTCCCTCCAAAGAGCATCAGTGCACATCGTTCCTTCTTCTTCTTCTTCTTCACAGGACGCGTGAGGTGAGTCTTATTCTTCTTTTTCCTTTTTCTTCTTCTTCATACGTTTTTCATGTTTACATTCCTTTTAGGTCGTAATTTCATTGTTAGATAGTAGATAAGTATATTACGAGCTAATTCATGTGCATTCGAAGTACTGAATCTCTTCACTTTGCCAAAAATCGTAGCATTTTTCGCGATCTGCTCGGCAATGCAGAACCGTGCACCAATTGTTGTGCACGGCAAATGTTTACTGTGTATGGATTTTTTGCACGATAAAAGAAACCGTGCATAAATATTTTGCAAGGAACCTGTAAACCGTGCAAAACAAATATGCACGGTAAACATATACCGTGCATAAAATTGTTGCACGGAAAAGTTGTGCCGTGCAGAACGATTTTGCACGACACAATTGAACCGAGCAGTACAAGAAAAAAAGATTTCTTCCTATAATGCTTTTTTTTTATTAATTTTTATTTTAAACCCAGATTGGAAGATATGCCGAGGAGACCAGCTCGCCGTATTGGTGGCATCTCACATCCTACTGGTGGACGTGGTAGTACTTCTAGCGATCCATCTAGAGTGCGGGTGAAGGTTGGCGTTAGTAGACCTCCTCGCCGAGGTGTGCATGCTACTACTTCGACCGCCGGCCGTCAACGGCCAACGGCGTCTGAACGAAGACGCAAATTACGTTTGGATCCACTGCCTGAGAGCTCTTCAGAGGATGATTCCTCAGAGGATGAGGCAGGGCCGTCTAGTCCTCCCCAACCGTCCAGTACTCCGATTGCGCCAGTAGGGGAGGATGATTCCTCAGAGGACCAGGCACAGCCACCCAGTCCTCATGCCTCGGCAGCAGGGGATGGACCTATTCCAGGCGGTCCGGCCGACGAGTCCGTCCTTGTGAGTGTCAGGACTCACGTGGCCATATCCATATGGGACGGGGAGGTACACGTTAATTCTTTATATGTTTTAACTAATTCTTTATATAAGACCAGATGCTAATGAAGATTTATACTATACTTGTAATGTGCAGGAACGTGGCCCTCTCAAATGTATCAGTCATTGGCGGTAGTTGAAGGACTGGTACATACCTCGCCCTGGAGATCGTCTTGATATTGAGGTGCCTATGTTTCGCGCTATCATAGAAGAGTCTGGATTGGCAGACCTGAGGCATTTCAGCTACAGATATATCTCCTGCCCCTTGGTCTCGAGCTTTGTGGAGAGATGGCAGCCCGAGACCAATACCTTCCACATGCCGTTTGGTGAGATGACGATCACATTAGATGATGTGAGTTCTCTACTCGGCATCCCAGTCACTGGACTTCCTGTCCACGTATCTGCTACTATGGGATTTACTGACCAAGTAGATCTACTCGAGCTAGGACTGGGTGTGGATAGGGAATCTGCATCAGCCGAGTTGAACCTGGCACGGGGTGGGGTAGTGAGGATGGGGTGGATCCGACGGGTGTGCGGCGAAGTGACTCCCGCATCGTCGGTTGAGGAGGTAGAGTGTGCAGCCAGAGGATATCTTCTTTACCTGTTGGGCTGTACACTATTCACTGATAAGTCCGCCACGAGGGTTCCTGTCTACTACTTATCCTTATTGATGGACCTACCACGGGTCCGTCAATACGCATGGGGGGCTGCCGCACTTGCGTATCTGTATCGCCAGTTGGGGACCGCCACGAGGGCAGATGTGCGGCAGATTGCTGGATATTTGACACTGCTCACGGTAAGAACGGTACATTTTATAGATTCATATACCTTTATCATTATAATTGATATAAGTACTGTATAATTATTAATATTTGTCATTTGTAGTCTTGGGTGTACGAGCACTTCCCATTCGCACGTCCTCCTGCACAATAGGGATACACCGCAGGGATGCCTCTAGCAAGCCGCTGGAATCCTGGACAGGATTCCAGAAATGCCATTGAAAACATACAGCTGATGCGGGAGAGATTGGATGCCTTACACCCGAGTGAGGTGAGCACCCATTTGAGCGTTTTATGTTATATATTTCTGACTTTCTTTATTTTTTTCTTTTACGTTTTTTTGACAAGGAGCATGTTTTATTATATTAGTGACTTGTTTCGTTTACTTGTGACAGATTGCTTGGGATCCGTATGCTAGTGTTAGGGCCCATCATCCACTACAGCAGATATCCTTCTTCTGTGGTTGCTTGAGATCCCTAGATGTCATTGAACCCTACCACCCACACAGGGTTCTTCGACAATTCGGCTACATACAGACCATCCCACCCGCACCTCTCGCCCCCATCCGTGCTACTCGGGGTAGTACTGCCGGAAAATACAAGGTCTCCTATACGTTTCTGGATTAGTATTGGATTACTTGGGAGGATCATGTATTATCTATTACGCACCGTGGCCATCGTGCACATCATGCATGGGAGTGTTCGCGGGACTACCTCGATTGGTACACTAGGATATCTCACCCTCGTGTACAGAACCCCGCCCGCCATTCCCACTATGACCCTAATGAGGGTAGAGAGGACCCGACTCCGAGAACGGTGAGTGCATTGTAAACTATCTTATTTCGTACATCGAAGCAAGTATTGTTTAAAATTTACTATGACACATTCTATTGTCTCTTATAGGTCCTTCGAGCAAAGGATCATATTCGTGCCACGCTTGAACGAGGTGACCAGCCAGTTGACTTCTACCAGAGGGCACTGCGGACTACCCTCGAGATTCTTGATGGCTTGCCGGTGACGTATCGTCGGCGTGCGCAACAATGACGCTCGGAGGACTTTTGGATAACATGCTTTTGTTTTTTTCCAAAGGATATTTTATTTTTTATTTTTTTTATAGAGACTTGTGGGATGTATAAGTAATTTTTTTTATGGAGATGGGATATATATTAGCTTGCAGCTTCACCGTTGGAGAGTATCATTGGGTTACGTTCGCTTGTCCATCGAACACGACATTACCATATGAATTCCTCAATCGTATGAAGAGTAAGTGGATTATGATACATATGGGCATTAGATCCCCATAAAACACTGATATGGATTTCTAAAGCCCATATGTGTCAGAATCCACTTACTCTTCATACGATTGAGGAATTCATCTGGTAATGCCTTGTTCAATGGACAAGCGAACGTAACCCAATGATACTCTCCATTAGTGATACTGTAAGCTAAGATTGCTCCAGGCTCTTGGGGAATTTTGGATTTGACAATGTATCCTTCTTTTCAGATGTATAAGTAATTACAAGAAAACAGTGTACTACAAACTGCCACATTTCAATCAATGAATATTGATTTTTGTATAAGAACTTGTTTGTTTTTGGACTTCTGGTTGTGAAATTGTGATATGCCGTTCATCTCATTTTTTTTTTTGAACATCTACATCCCTCTTCGAATTTGGATACAAATAGTTCCACTAGTCTACGTTAATGCATGAATAATCCACGCATATCAATAATGCACGGCCAACATATGCCGTGCAAATGCAATCTGTTCAGTATACATATGTCGTGCAGAACCATTCTGCTCGGCTAATATATACCGAACAGAAACTTTATATACGGTCAAATTGTACCGAGCAGTTCCATTCTGCACAGCAACTGTTGGCCGTGCAGAATGGTTTCACACATATACTTTGTGTGCCTTGTCTTTGTGTGCCTTGTAATAGATGTTTTATTGTATGATAGATTCGCCAACCCACAATCAACTAAGGAGGGTTATGATGGAATATAAAAAAAAAGATGGAAAGCATAAGAGCTTGATTGCATTTCAACATCCTTTCTTACAATTTGTTTACATCGAGTTCAAAGTACAAGAAATTAATCACTGTCAATATTAACCGACTCGCGTGTTGCGACACTGTCTCCGATTATTTCTTTGAATCGCTCGATGTTCTGCGCATATGGTAGTTGCCATCCGTCAGCATTAGGATGGTGGTGTCTATACCAATTTGTCGCAATGGGAGGCATGGGAGCCCCGGGTGTCATGAAGACTTGAACAAAATGGTTACCATTGACAAAACCGATCGCGATAACTTTGCGATCAGAAGATGGAATCGGGGTTGATCTCAAAGGCAGGAAAGTAAGGCACTGTTGCAAAGAAAGATGGATCAATACAACATTATAATATGAAGCTACCAGATGACCCATGTCTGGCATTGTCATCCAACGAGCATATGGAGGATGGCTATCATAGTACGCCAAGGCATAATACAGTTCCCCAACCCTATCATCTCTGCCATATAGCAATGAATAATAATTTTGATGCCTCTGTAGTTCATTGCTTAAATCCAGTCTAACCTGCATCCAACCATCCTCGCTCATTCCCAATAGACCAGCTACTGCTCTGAATCCACAGTTACCATCCGCCTCGATATCCTTAATAGTCTCGATATAGGGTCCTAATGACTTAGGAAGTTGATGCTCAAATGTGCTTGAACGAGTGCGTCGAACACTTAATTTATCCTTCCCCTTCTTTAAATCTAGACTGTTGGTTCTCGATGGAACGGTAGCTTCGATCGAGAGTGCATACTCAAAAGCAGATGGTTCCCGACGCGTAGACCGATCCAACTTCTTCTTTTTCGAGGATGAACGACCCCGGGTGTTCAATTTAACATCCGGCTCAAGAAGAGAAGTAGATGACGGACACCCCAACTCTCTTAGTTTTTTCAATATTTGTATTTTACCAGCCTGATCGGTACTATGAAATTTCTTATTGATCAATTCGAACTCGGAAGTGGTGGTTAATTCGGGGCCTACATTCTCCTTAGTGGAGTCTAAATTGAGCTTCCTCTAGTATTGATGGACACAACTCAGTGGTATTTGAGTGCCTTCCCTTATGTATTCGGCAATCTCGTGTGCACATGGTAACCCATGTGTCCGTCGAATTACGCACCCACATGCCAAGGAATCTGGACCAATATAACCAGCTCTGATCGACTCATTCAATACTATATCCAAAGCATTCCTTGATATGATCCTCTCAACTCGCGAAACAGTGCAGGTTTGAACTTATGTTGCACGGTGTTCAAGCTCTTTTCAAATGAAGCCTTTATCTCCGTAAAGAGCAACTCAAGCAATGCATGGATAATCTGCCAGGACGAATCAAAGCTACTGTTCGATGTGCCAAGGTGTCTCTTCAATTTTGCATGTGCACTCTCAGCCCTATTCGTAGTCACGTTTCCAAAGTGCATATGCCGATCCGTCCAAGCAGCTACAAATTGTTCCTTATGGTTATTCAACCACGATTTCTTCACATAATCAACGGCGTTTGGATACCCACAGAAATTCCGGTCCAATGCACTTAAAAACTGAATGTAGTCATTTTCAGTGGGAGAGACTACCAACATGTTCCAACTAGATATAAACGCATCCCATCTGTCGTTGGTCTCAAAATACTTCTTACAATTTGCCAATATGTTCCTAGAAATATGCCACTTGCATAATAAGCTTGCTGCATTCGGAAAGACAACGTGTATTGCATTGATGAGTGCTAACTCTCTATCAGTTACAACGACACGGGACATAATACATCCATCCATCAATTCCTTAAGCCTCTCCAAAGCCCATCTGTAATTGGCCTCCCTCTCTGATTCAGGTACACAAAAGCAACGGAAAAAGTCAGTTGAGTGGATGTCACACCAACGATCTCAAGCAAGGGAAGTCGATATCTATTAGTCTTGTACGTGCAATCCATTATCAGAACTTCTGGAAATGCACGTAACAACTTAATAGATGATGGATGTGCCCAGAATAGGTCCATCGTAGCATCTGTAGCGGGGTTGCTAGTGTGATACTCAATGTAGTTGTTCTGCTCCAAATGCATCATGAGTTGTTGCATCTGTGATCGACCGGCCAACTCAGTCACCCTCCACTTCTGACGGGCATTGTAAATACTCTTCATCGAACTAGTGTTGTGCACGTCCCTTTCTTGCAACGTACGAAGGATGTTCCTTGGCTTCACCATACTCTTCGACATATCAATCAAAACATTGAGTTCCTCCCCTGAAAGCCTTCCAGCAAATGAGTGCCCCTCGAGATGTTGTGCGTTTGGATGATTGTGCAACCCACAAACCACTGTTAACATCCAATCATCATCATTTGCCAACTTTCGGCCCTTCAAAGCGAAAGGGCAATTACACTTCTTCGTTCCCGTTGCCTTATTAGGATTTCTCTTTTGAGGGACCTTTGATGGACCCTTATAGCTTCCGCTTCTCTCACAAGATAAAATTATTCTCGGCTTCCTACCATCTCCACCAGCATCTGAAGTTTTGATTACAATAACCAACCCATGTTTCTTTCCAACTTCCCTTGTCCATTGGATTAGGTCCTCTCGGCTTCTAAATATCATGTCAGTGGTGAAGACATTAGTAAAATCCATAGAGCACTCACTGGCATCGGTTGACTGAATCTCCTGAAAATATAATTGCTAAATATTAGTATATTAATGCACGAGACTATATGCTGTCCTTGTGAAATATGCTCGGTTTACTCATGCTGTGCAAAACATTTTTACATGGAATAAATACGCCGTGCTAAATGTTTTTGCACGGCGTAAATACGACATGCAAAATACTTTTGCACGGATAATTATTCCGTGCAAAATTATTTTGCACGTCATATTTATTCCGTGTAAAACTAGAATGTTTGATGCTATTTCGCCGTGCAATATTCATTTGCACGGCTCTGGTATACCGAACATGACGCGCGAATTTTAATTAAAATGCTGAAAACGAACTAAAATGTATACCTCCTCTTCATAGATCGTTAGTTGCTTGTCCATATTGAAAATGCCTACTTCCAATAGACAATGTGATGAAGGGAGATGAGTGCCTCCAATATCTTGAAACAAATGGAGGAGACTTGAGCAAACTTTTTAAGAGTCGGAGAAGATGATGAGGAAGGAGATGAAGATCAATGGGGATGAATGAGTGCAGATGAATAGTGTCGAAACAGTGGATGTAATGGATAATTAAGATTAAGAAGAAGAAGAAGCAGAAAAAGAAGAAGAAGTGATGAGTAGAGAGGAGGGCAAGAAACGTAGGAGAACCAAGGAAGAGGTTGATGGTAAAGGGTGAGTTGGTCATTTGACCTTAGGGTATTTTGGTGATTAAAAAAAAATTAAAATGTGGGTGCATACAGCAATATCAGTGGGTGCATATAGAATCTCCCAAGGGAAAGAAGAGATGAGAAAAAAGAAGGCAGATGAGTAGACTCTATTACAGTGTACTAATATAGACTTCATTTTTTTTCCCAAAGACAAGATTTAAAAAATTGACAAAAAAGAAAGCCATTAAAAAACAATTGAACCTACTGTTTCCTTTTTGGGGTTTTCTTGTTTTTCAATAACCACAAGCCTATAGTTTGGTGAGGTTAGTAATGTGTTATATTATTGTCCAAAAAATCACTCATCCATTCATTCACCAATCCGCCAGTCAGTCATTCACTGTTGCCATCGGCTAAGGTCTCTAGGATGGGAGTTTTTATTGAGAGAGGAGATGGAAGAAACAATTGTAACATGATATTAAGCACCTTATTGGTGATTTGGGTTGGATTTCTTTTTTCTTGTATGTATTGTCCCTTGATTTGTGTTCAAAGATCCTAACTTTCTGGGACTTGGGTTCTAAAGTTCTCATCCTAAAGTTCAAGCTACACTTTGTAAGTCTTGGGTTCTAATATTCTATTCCCAAAGTACAGGCCTTTTTTTTCTTCTCAAAGAAACTAGGTCTTAGAGGATTTGGGAATCAAGAAAACAAAACAAAGCATACAGATCTATAGAACATAGGATTCAATCTGTATAGATTGAGGAGATGAAAGCAATACCAGTTTCAATTGGAGGATGCTGGCTCGATTCTGCGCTTTGGTAAGGCTGTACGGCCGCGTCATTGTTGCGCATCATCGCATCATTGTAATCTCCCATCTTTCCTCTTCTTCTTCTTCTACTTGTTGGAAGATCTTCTCAAGGATATGTATGTATAGATCTTGCTCCTCCTCCTTCATCTCTCTCCTCTTCTCTTCTTCTTCTCCTTCTCCTCCTTTTCGCTCGGTCCGGCCGAGAGAGCAGAAGAATCGCAGACAGTGATGTTGGTTGAGCAAGAAGGGTTTTCGTTTGTGGGAAATTTTCAAAGTACATGACGATGTCGTTCCAAGAGGGAAGGGTAAATGTGTCAAAAATCAACGTACGAATACCAAAATGGGCATTACCGTGTATTTCACACTAAATCTGTATAATATAAGTATAAGAACACTTTTTTGGTAAAAATCCCTCATTATTATTATTATTATTATAAGATTATAAAGGAGAAGAACTTGTGTGGGCCCCACCTATATAATAATAATATAATTTATACATTATTATTATTTTTAAGAATAAAATGACAGCTTGTGTGGGCCCCACTTAGATAATAATAATATAATCTATATATTATTAGTACTCTTCTAAAAGAGAAAAACTTGTGTGGGCCCCACCTATAGAATAATAATATAATCCATACATCATCTAATAAGGGTATTTTGGTCATACTTATGTAAAACTTATTCCATTCCAGGCATCATTCCGGCGTACCAAACACAGGAACAGGAATCAGTGGGTCGATTCCTCCAGCGTACCAAACGCTGGAATGGTAATGACTATTCATGCCTCATTCTATTCCAGACTCATTCCGATCTCCATTCCATTCCCACCTACAACCATTCCAGCGAACTAAACGCTACCGACTACTCTGATAATAAAGGTGGGTCTTTAGGTGGAGGGCTTGCAATTTTGTGGTATTTTATTTGAGTTGATATGTTTATGTTTCTTTTGGTACCTTTTTTTTTCCTCGTCCAACTCTTTTGACGTAGAAAAAAAAAAGTGAGTCCCATGCACTATTCTTAAAGTGAGGCCACAAAAAAATTCTAAAGGGAGATCACGACTATGATTTTTAATAGTGGGACCCGCTCTCACATGCACGAAATGTAGCCCATGATCTAATTCCTCTAAACATGGCTGCATGTTGTATTTCATAAATGTGGGTCTCAAGTTGTAATTTTCAAACGTGTGGTCCCATGCTATAATTTATAAAGATGGATCTCACGTGTGATATTATTTCTAAAGGTGGGCCCTATGTAATTTTTTAATACTAACAATGGGCCCACATCTTAAAATCTAAATCGCTCAAAATCACCATTCCATTATAAATGAAAAAAAAAATAATTAAGCTATTAAATAACAAAAACATGATGTGCACTTTGAATGAATAATTAAGTGATTAAATAATAAAAAAATATGTGTTTCTAAATGAATAGGTGTAGACCGGGCCTCCCTTTTTATCCATGGGATTTCAAATTTAGGATGTAAGGCCCGTTTGTACCTAAATGTAGACTTGGATCAAACTAACTTAAATAAGTGAAAACTGTAATTTGAGAATTTCTAACCATGAGATTGAACATGTATATTTAATAAAATATTAAGATAAGAAAATTAAAAGGAGTCAATTTTTATTTTTAACAAGTGATTATACTATACAATGATTTGTTGTAACTCTATTGTATATATGGCATAAGTCATTTGACTATTTATTTAGCAGATTTTGTTTTATAATCATAAAGAAATAAAATCTGAATGAGTGGATGGTAGCAACCATCCAATCAAAGGGTTATTAAAACTTGTCTCAATGAAACTCCAATTTGATTGTCCCCAAATGATGGATTGATCATGTTTCTTAAAATAATATTTAAGGTGAAAAAATTAAATGATAAAAAAATAACTATTGATGTAGCACGTAAATCTTTTCCATTATATTTTAGCTTTGAGATTTTATTTTTCGGATTTTGAATGAACATACACCCTCCCGTTCGATCATATCTAGTTGAACCCATTTTATGCCTAATTATAGGGTCGGCCTATATTTCTTCATTATAATTTTTTTAATTACTACTATGTTTATTTAAAATAGTTCATACAAAATTAGAAAGAGATTTTCTTGTATTTTGAATCATAGTATGTATAAAAAATCTGTAAAATCACACATTTCTCATTTTTATTAGATTTTATAGTTAGAAGCATTGTTAGATCAATAATTATAAAAAAAAATAAAGTACACCAATTTCATGGGTGAACTCTTCAATAAAGTGAAATTTGGTTGGTGACGTAGGAAATTAATAGGCTGAAGAACATACGAAGTTAGTTTTGGAAAGAAATTTATTAAGGAATTGCCAAGGGTACTTTAAGAAAAATATTATAAAGGTTAAGCAAAGAAACAATAGAAGTTTTTTAGAGAGCTGCTAAACGCACACTGAATTTTTTCTCTCTGTACATTGCTACTCTCTACACTCACCATATATACTTACTCTCTACGCACCCTGTACTTCCCAAAATACCCTAACCTATATTCCCTCCATTGCTCTCTACACACCCCTTCTTCCCCATCGCTCTCAAAGCCATCACTCACTCTCAAATCCCTTTCTCATCGTCATATTCACTCCTTCACTCTCTTCTTATTTGCCCCCTCACTCATTCTCTTTTCTCTGCCTCACTCTCTTACTCTTTCATCACTCATTGTCTCTCTAAAAGCTCATTGTCAAGGTAAATCTCTCCCTCATTCTCTCCATGTTCATCTCCCCATATTTCATTTTTTTTATGTATTCATGGCATTGGTTGTTTGTTGGCCTCAAAAATGCTTGAATGGGCCAGAGAAAGGCCTTCTCCGAATGGGCTAGAGAAAGGCCTTCTCTCTCTCTCTCTCTCTCTCTCTCCATCCAGACATTTTCTTTCTTTCTCGGGACTGTTTGGCTGCACAGGTCCGAACAGTGTTCACATACTAACTTCCATTTATCAGACATGGACGTTCCAGTAGTTCAAGAGTTCGGCCTACAACGTCGAACAAGAGACGATGTGCTCGACAGTCCGAGGTTGATCTAACGGAGGCTCAACGACTCGAGGTTGATGAGGAAGTTATAGGTGTCTAGGCCGAACCCACAGTTGTCGCTGAAGAGATGACTGGACCGTTTCCTGGTGGTCTAGTAGATCTTTCCTTGCTACCTAGTTTTCAGTCGCGGCCATATGGCCTCAGCAGGTCTACCTCTGCTCATTTTGATAAACGTGATTTAATTAACTTTTTTTTCTTTACGAATATATGTTCTTTTGTGATACAGGAGCACCCTTCTCTAAAATGCATAAACCATGCCCAAAATATCAGTGAATGGTCATGGAATTTGAAGGAAGTCATAACAAAATCTCCAATGGTTTGGTTGCCTTGTCACGCTTGGCCACATTGATTACGACTTCCTATTGATTCACCAATAAAATGTCATGTCAGTATTTGTGGAAAGGTGGCCACCTGAGAAATACGACTTCCACATGCCATATGGTGAGACGACCATCAGCCTAGACGACGTTGGCACCATCCTTTGAATCCCAGTGACAAGTTGATCAGTATCAATGAAGACTTTGTCACATGAAGGGGCTCAGACATTGCTGTGTTATGGGTTAGGAGTGACACCCAGGGGGCACATGAAGAGTTGTTGTTAGTAGTGCGTGCGGTTGTTAGTGAGGCTGGAGTGGCTCAAGGAGCTATTCAAAGAGGTATCCGGTGTGGGCCTGAATGTGCTATTCGAAGAGGTATCCAAGGAGAATTTCATTTGTTTGTCGTGAAAGGCGGTATTTTTGCCGTTGGAGGCGAATTCTGGTGCCATAAAGGGCGATTTTACAACTCTAATTGAACTAGACAAGACTTGTGATTTTGTGTCTATTTTACAATACAAATACAATAAGAAGTAAGAAAATGAAATCTGACTTCACAAGAGATTGTGGGGACTCGTTTGGATTGGCAGACGCAAGCCATATTTGGGCTCTTCCAACGTTCCTCTGATTGATAACATGTGATGCTTTTGATTCTTTGCCATGGTTTGACCCTCGAATTTTTAGAGAACAAGGATCGAAGAAGGATCCTATATTCAACAAAAACTCAAGTAGACGGTCTAAGGAGCCGCGTCTAAGCCATGGAGATAGAAGGAAAGGGACCTTGGGGGGTGGCTCTCCAAGGGTCTTCAATCACTTGCCGGATTTCTTCAACGAGGGAGAGACTGTTGTTGGAGCGTAGGAGCAATGTTGGAGAATTTGCATGCAATCTGTGTTGGGATTGGTGTATGCCCTAAAGCCCACTAGCTGCACTCTCATCTTTTGTTACTGGATATTAACTGGTTATTTAATAGAATGACTCTTTTCTGCTTAAACATGTATATATGTATGGTTGTGTAAGGCCCATTGTTTCTAGTAAATGAATTAGGTGTGTAGTGTCTACACACAGATAGGTCTAATTCATGGACACTGAAAACAACATATTTGTTCATAACTGAGAGATGGAGCTGGGCACTTCATCTTGGTATAAGTTATAGTGAGAGACTCTCCTGTATTCAGGATGACTTACCTAAGTCATGGGAGGACTTTCCCGGATTTATCTCATTAGTGCATATGCAATGCATTGAACAGGACCATTATAGGTGTGATCTCTAAAATAGTACTATCACAGAGAGAGATCAAGTCACCTCATGCTACTGAGTGACCGGTGCTCTTAATCTTGAGCGTTTGTGGATGAACTGACGAAGTCAAGTTCTTGTGCTTTAATTCACTATGGGTGAGATTCTTTTCATGGGTCAACAGCTCTGTGTTTTGGGTACTCGGACTTGATTAGTTGGGACGTGCATATGCAATATAGAATCTATGCCATCTAATGATGGAATGATCGTCCCCTTAGAATTATCCGATTGATCATCAAAATCTAAGATCTTAGTATATGGATGTTCCATATTGATATTGAACTTGTGGGTCACTCCCTGGATCAAGAGTATAATATCAGGATGATGATCAAGTCAAGGATATGATGTTCTAAGGTTTAAGATTTAATCGAGAAGGTTGATAGTACATCAGATAACCTGACTTGATTGAGGATGTTACATAGAGGGGCATTTAGGTCATTGTACTTGGTAGGTCGGAGACAACTGTCATTTTATGACAAGCTTATTTCATACTTAATATTTGTCCCTGGAGTGCAACCATAACTCTCTAGTGGAATGAGTTAAGGTTAAAATGGTCTTTATGTTGCTATGGGTTAATGGACATTTTGGTCATTTTGGGAGCCAATGGCAAATATGTCTTTTGGTTCCTTCTCTAGTCACTTTCCTATATTGGCATGGTTTCCTAATTTGATTAGGAGATAAGGTTGAATTATTTTATGGAAAAATAATTTTGAATTTAAATTCAAATAGGCCTTGATGGCATACATGAATTTAATTCTAGACAAATTATGGACATGTGGGCCATTGTGTGGGCTGTAGCATATGGGACGTCCAAGATGGGAATTTCCTAGTGTGGGGTCTTCAACTTTTAGTAAGTCTCTCTACTTGGAAGGTTGGACTCCTCCTTGGATAAGTATTCCTATAATAAACTTTCCCTTTTTGATTAGAAACTTAAATTAGTAAGTGTTGCACAACTAGGATTACTAATTGCTAAGTTTAAGGATTACTAATTGCTAAGTTTAAGGGATGCTCATAGTGAGTTTCCTTTTCTAATTTGGAATGGTTCTAAAAAGGATACTAATCTAAGGATTGCTATTTCTTTTTAGTAATTCCAAGAGAATTAGAAAGGAGGCTACTTAGTGAACAAGGAAACTCTCTTACTAATCTATAAAAGGGGAAGCCTTCCCTTTGGGCGTAAATCACCCTAATTGTTCCATTCCACACGTCCAGCCATTAAACACTTTGAGGAGAGCTTGTAGCAAGGGTTTTTCCATAGAATGTTATTCTAGAAACCTATTTCTAAACCTAGATTAAGGTTCCACCACCTTAGCCAATCAGATTAGAATTTGAGATAGAGAAGAAGATCAAAAGAGAACACAATTTCTGCAGCAGAATTCCAGCAACATACTTGCTGATTGCAGACCTGAGTTTACCCTTTTTGCATCAGATTTTTAGAGGATTAAAGCTTCCAAAACATCGAGGTAATAGTCTTCTATCATCTCTATTAATTGAACACATGTTGATCATGATTTAATGGAGTTTCTATGCGATTCTTTATGGCTGATTTCCGCTGCATAGTGCAGAAATCAGATTTTTTTTAAATCTGTCATGCTTTGCATCAGCCATAGTAGTCTCTATATGAGAAGTTTCAGATCTGAATCGCGGTTTCCTTCAATCTGCATCATCATGCTTTGAGATGGTGGGAGAGACCTCATTTTATAAGCTTTAGTGGAGCATGTGAGAGGTTTATGGGCATTCGCATTGAATGCATTAATGCTCCATGATGGGAGGAGTTACACATTTTAGTATCATAGATTTGTAACTTCTTTTTCTTGAAATGTGATTGGAGGATGCAAGGTAGTGGCCATTAATTGCATTGAATCTTCATGATGAGAGGAGTTACGCCTTTTACTGTCATGATTGCATTTCATTTGTAACCCCTTTTCTTAAATTTTGATTGTGCCGTTCGAGATAATCAGTCATTAACCGCTTTAAGTTGCCGCCAAAGCACATGATGGAAATTGAAAGGTCGCGTTGCCTTGCAACTTTTGGAATTCTACCCGCGACGTAGAGAGCCTTGATCGTCGATGAATTTTTCAAATCATTTGATGTCGGATGATAATGCAATTTCAGACATTGATCGCCGCTGGTGGGCCAATAACATCTGTCCTGTTGATTTCTCGATCAATTGAGCAGATAGTATGTCTCCTTTTAACAATGTGCAATGAAATGTTAGAAAATAGTTTATATTTCTTTCTACATGAAAAAGTTGGTCTACATATCATTTCTTCTTTTTTTCAAGTAGAAGAGAAAATTTGGCATACCCGTACAAACCAAAAAAAAAAAAAAAAAAACACGACTTTCCGTTTGTCTTGTGCTAGGAAAGGATCGGACTCACGGATTTCCACATCCGCTGATTCTGGTAGTATCCGTAATGAGCCGAAATAAGGTTTAGGCACTACCTGGTAGGACTCGTTCATTTTGATAACATGATGCTTGAAAAGAAGTACTTACATATCATTCTTTGCGTATTCTTTCCATGTTTATGCTATTTTTAAGTTTATATTTATTTTCATGATTCCTTTGCTTCTTTCTTATTTGGTGGCCATAGCTGAATTTTTTACATAAAAAAACAACATGCGAGAAGGGATTCATGGTGTTTTGAATTCTACTTTTTGAGTTTGACTCCACCCTTTCTTTTTCATCAAATAAATCAAGTGACTTTTCAAATCTCATGTCACTTGTTATGATCCTTCAAATTGCCTAGCATGGGTTATTTTCATATGGATCCTCTTAAGAAAAATCTTTATAAACAAAAAAAAACTTTTAAAACAGTAGTCTGGTTTTCACTTGTGAATTCAGATTTATGAGTTTATTTTTCTTCTCATTCTGAATTAAAGGTCGCAGAAATGCGAGAGTTTGCGTTCGGGTTGGGGGATCCGAAGCGCGGGTCTCAATCTTAAACAACACTTAATCCAATTTAATGCGTTCTTACCTCTAGTATCGCTTGTAAAATCCATTATAAGTAGGAAAGTATCTAGTAATATCTTAAAATAGGTATTTCAACATAGAGTCGTACGACTGCATTTCAATGCAAAAAATTAATCCACAATATCCTAAAATTCCTTAGAATCATTCAGTACTCGTTTTTATCCAAATACAGGCTATTGATTGCACAAAATACGTTGTTTGTCAGCCAGAAACCTCCTTGAATACCATTAGATTGATTCTTATGCCCTAATTTGGCTAAATTTCGTTTTAAAGTAAAAAGATAATGGGTTTTCTAGAGCACGTCGTTCAACCGCGAACTGCGTGAAACGCTGTTGACACCCAACCTTTTCCCAGACCCGCCTAGAATCCCCTACGAACTGCCCGAAGCACGACTTTCATTTTTATACCACACTTAATCCCCTACAATGCATTCCTAACCCTTGGAGCGCGTGAAACACATTTTAAAGCGAAACGTATCGCAGGGTATCTTTAGCAATAATCGTTTGATGGACATCTTAGAGTACAAGTTTAGACTATGAAACCCTAAAATGCCCTAGAATAATCCAGCACGCTCTGTCATCCAAATATTGGCCATTGATTGCAGGAAATACAAGTTTCACTTTGAAATGGCTTAGAACCCCACAAGATTAGCTATTAAGCCCGGATTTGGACAAAACACATTTTAAAGTAAAAAGACATTCAAGAATTTTCTAGAGCGCGTCTTTTAACCGTAAATCGCGTGAAAGACAGTTTAGAGACAATATTTTCCTATAGTCGAATAGAATGTAATCTTGTTCTAAAATAACCATTCGAACTGACCGAGTTAAATTCCATTTTAAATAGGAAAGTATCTAATAATATTTTTTTAAATAGGTATTTCAACATAGAGTCGTACGAATGCATTTCAATGCAAAAAAATAGTCCACAATATCCTTAAATTCCTTAGAATCAATCAGTACTCGTTTTTATCCAAATACAGGCTATTGGTTGCACAAAATATGTTGTTTGTCAGCCATAAACCTCCTTGAATACATTAGATTAATTCTTATGCCCTAATTTGGATAAATTCCATTTTAAAGTAAAAAGATAATGGATTTTCTAGAGTTCGTCGTTCAACCGCGAACTGCGTGAAATGCTGTTGACACCCAACCTTTTCCCAGACCCACCTAGAATTCCCTACGAATTTCCTAAAGCACGACTTTCATTTTTATACAACACTTAATCTCCTACAATGCGTTCCTAACCCTTGGAGCGCGTGAAATACGTTTTATTACAAAACGTATCGCAAGGTATCGTAAAACTTACAGTTCCGCAGTAATTGTTTGAAGGACATTTCAGTGAACAATTTTAGACCATTAAATCCTAAAATGCCATGGAATCATCCAACACGCTCTGTCATCCAATATTGGCTATTGATTGCACGAAACACGAGTTTCACTATGAGCCACGAGATTAGTTATTAAGCACGGATTTGCATGAAACACATTTTAAAGTAAAAAGACATTCAAGAATTTTCTAAAGCGCGTCTTTCAACCGTGAATCGCGTGCAAGATAGTTTAGAGACAACATTTTCCTATAGTCGAATCGAACTTAATTTTGTACTAAAATAACCATTCGAACTGCGCGAAGCATGGTTTTCGGTCTTAAACAACTCTAAATCCCATTTAAGGCGTTTCCGAACCCTACAATCGCCTGAAATTAATTTTAAAATAGAAAGATATCTCAAGATATCTAAAATGAAGGTTTAAGCATAGAATCGCATGAAAAACATTTCCAAGCAAAAGACTAGACAGGTTTATCCTAAAATGTCCTAGAATCATCCAGCACGCAGTTTGATCAAGTTACGGGCTATTGATCACACGAAATATGTTGTTTGCCCGTTATAAACGGGCTTGAATCCCACGAGATTAGTTATCAAGTCCTAATTTTCCTTAAACAAGTTTTACAGAAAATCGTTAACGCATAATTTTCTATGGCGCGTCTTTCAACCGTGAATTGTGTGAAGCGCGGTTTTGAGTCATCAATTTCCTAAAGCCACATAGAAAGTGATTTCATATTAAAATAGCACTCGAAATGCCCGAAGTACGTGTTTCGGACTTAAACGACCCTAAATCCCATGTGAAGCGCACCTAACCCTAGACTCGCTTAAAACCCATTTTAAAGAGAAATCTATCTCTGAGTATACCAAAATATGTGTTTGAGTGAAAAATGGACCAGAAGTGCGTGAGTTGCGATTTAGAGCCAACATTTTCCCAGAGCTGTCTAGAATCCCCTTCTACCGGCCCGAAGCACGGGTTTCAGTCTTAAACAACACTTAATCCCATTTAATGCGTTCCTGCCCCTAGTATCGCCTTTAAAATTCATTTTAAAAGAAAGTATCTAATAATATGTTAAAATAGGTATTTCAACATAGAGTCATACGAATGGTTTTCAATGCAAAAAAATTAGTCCACAATATCCTAAAATTCCTCAAAATCATTCAATACTCGTTTTTATCCAAATACAGGCTATTGATTGCGCAAAATACGTTGTTTGTCAGCTAGAAACCGCCTTGAATACTAATAGAACAGTTCTTATGCCCTAATTTGGCCAAATTCTGTTTTAATGTAAAAAAAAAAATGGATTCTCTAGAGCGCGTCGTCAACCGCGAACTGCTTGAAACGCTGTTTACACCCAACCTTTTCCCAGACCCGCCTAGAATCCCCTACGAACTGCCCGAAGCACGACTTTCATTTTTATACAACACTTAATCCCCTACAATGCATTCCTATCCCTTGGAGCGCGTGAAACACATTTTAAAGCAAAACGTATCACAGGGGATCGTAAAACTTATAGTTGAGCAATAATCATTTGAAGGACATTTCAGAGTACAATTTTAGACCATGGAACCCTAAATGCCCTGGAATCATCCAACATGCTCTGTCATCCAAATATTGGCTATTGATTAAACGAAATACGAGTTTCACTCTGAAATAGCTCAAAACCCCATGAGATTAGTTATTAAGCCCCGATTTGTACGAAACACATTTTAAAGTAAAACGATAGTCAAGAATTTTCTAGAGTGCGTCTTTCAACCGTAAATTGCGTGAAAGACAGTTTAGAGAACATTTTCCTATAGCAGAATAGAACGTAATTTTGTACTAAAACAACCATTCGAACTGCCCGAAGCACGGGTTTCAGTCTTAAACAACTCTAAATCCCATTTAAGGCATTTTCGAACCCTATAATCGCCTGAAATCAATTTTTAAATATAAAGATATCTCAAGATATCTAAAATGAATGTTTATGCATAGAATTGTCCGAAACGCATTTCAAAGCAAAAGACTAGACCGGTATACCTTAAAATGTCCTAGAATCATCCAGCACGCGGTTTTATCTAGTTACGAGCTATTGATGACACGAAATATGTTGTTTGTCCGTTATAAACGGGATTGAATGCCACAAGATTGGTTATCAAGTCTTAATTTTCCTTAAGCAAGATTTACAGTAAATAAATAACCCAGAATTTTCTATGCTGCGTCTTTCGACCGCGAATTGCTTGAAACGCGGTTTCGAGTGAACATATTCCTAGAGCGGCATAGAACACGATTTCATATTAAAATAGCTGTCGAACTGCCAAAAGCACGTGTTTCGAACTTAAACAACCCTAAATCCCATGTGAAGCGTTCGTAACCCTAGACTCGCTTAAAACCTATTTTAAAGAGAAATCTAACTCTGAGTATGCCAAAATTTGTGTTTGAGTTAAAAACGGACCAGAAGTGCATGAAATGCCATTTAGAGCTAATATTTTCCCAGAGCTGTCTAGAACCCCCTTCTACTGGCCCGAAGCGCGGGTCTCAGCCTTCAACAACACTTAATCCCATTTAATGCATTCTAGTATCGCCTTTAAAATCCATTTTAATTAGGAAAGTATCTAAAAATATTTTTTAAAATAAGTATTTCAACATAGAGTCGTACGAATGCATTTCGATGCAAAAAAATAGTCCACTATAACCTAAAATTCCTCAGAATCATACAGTACTCGTTTTTATCCAAATACAGGCTATTGAGTGCACAAAATTCGTTGTTTGTCCGCCAGAAACCTCCTTGAATACCATTATATTAGTTCTTATGCCTTAATTTGGCTAAATCTCATTTTAAAGTAAAAAGATAATGGATTTTTTTGGAGCGCGTGTTTCAACCGCGATCTGCGTGAAAAGCTCTTTACACCCAACCTTTTCATAAACCCACCTAGAATCCCCTACGAACTGCCCGAAACACGACTTTTACTTTTATACAACACTTAATCGCCTACAATGCATTCCTAACCCTTAGAGCGCGTGAAACACATTTTAAAGCGAAACGTATCGCAGGGTATTGTAAAACTTACAGTTCAGCAATATTCGTTTGAAGGACATTTCAGAGTACAATTTTAGACCATTAAACCCTAAAATGCCCTGGAATCATCCAGCACCCTCTGTCATCCAAATATTGTCTATTGATTGAACGAAATACGTGTTTCACTATGAGCCACGAGATTAGTTATTAAGCCCGGATTTGCACGAAACTCATTTTAAAGTAAAAAGACATTTAAGAATTTTCTAGAGCGCATCTTTCAACCGTGAATAGCATGAAAGACAGTTTAGAGACAACATTTTCCTATCGTCGAATAGAACATAATTTTGTACTAAAACAAAAATTTGAACTGTCCGAAGCCCGGGTTTCGATCTTAAACAACTCTAAATCCCATTTAAGGTGTTTTCGAACCCTACAATCGCCTGAAATCAATTTGAAAATAGAAAGATATCTCAAGATATCTAAAATGAAGGTTTAAGCATAGAATCGCATGAAACACATTTCAAAGCAAAAGACTAGACCGGTACACCCTAAAATGTCCTATAATCATCTAGCACGAGGTTTTATCTAGTTACGGGCTATTAATCAAACGAAATATGTTGTTTGTCCGTTATAAACGGGCTTGAATCCATCGAGATTAGTTATCAAGTCCTAATTTTTCTTAAACAAGTTTTATAGTAAATAGATAACCCATAATTTTCTGTTGCGCGTCTTTCAACCACGAATTGTGTGAAACGTGGTTTCGAGTGAACGTTTTCCTAGAGCCGCATAGATTGCAATTTCATATTGAAATAGCCCTCGAACTGCACGAAGCACGGGTTTCGGACTTAAACAACCCTAAATCCCATGTGAAGTGTTCCTAACCCTAGACTCGCTTGAAACCCATTTTAAAGAGAAATCTATCTCTGAGTAAACCAAAAAATGTGTTTTGAGTTAAAAACGGATAAGAAGTGCGTGAAATGCGACTTAGAGCCAATATTTTTCTCGACCTGTCTAGAATCCCCTTCTACCAGCCCGAAGCGCGGGTCTTAGTCTTAAACAACACTTAATCCCATTTAATGCATTCATACCCCTAGTATCGCCTGTAAAATCCATTTTAAATAGGAACGTATCTAATAATATCTTAAAATAGGTATTTCAACATAGAGTCATACGAATGCATTTCCATGCAAAAAAATAGTCCACAATATCCTAAAATTCCTCAAAATCATTCAGTACTCGTTTTTATCCAAATGCAGGCTATTGATTACACAAAATACGTTGTTTGTCAGCTAGAAACCTCCTTGAATACCGTTAGATTAGTTCTTATGCCCTAATTTGGCGAAATACCGTTTCAAAGTAAAAAGATAACGGATTTTCTAGAGTAAGTCGTTCAACCGCGAACTGAGTGAAACGCCCAACCTTTTCGTAGACACACCTAGAATCGCCTACGAACTGCCTGAAACACGACTTTGGTTTTTATACAACACTTAATCCCCTACAATGCATTCCTAACCCTTGGGGCGCGTGAAGCACGTTTTAAAGCGAAAAGTATCGTAGGGTATTGTAAAACTTACAGTTCAGCAATAATCGTTTGAAGGACATTTCATAGTTAAATTTTAGACCTTTAAACCCTAAAATGCCCTGTAATCATCCAGCACGCTCTGTCATCCAAATATTGGCTACTAAATGCACGAAATATGAGTTTCACTATGAAATGGCTCAGAACCCCACGATATTAGTTCTTAAGCCCGGATTTGCACGAAACACATTTTAAAATAAAAGGACATTCAAGAATTTTCTAGAGCGCGTCTTTCAACCGTGAATCACATGAAAGACAATTTAGAGACAACATTTTCTTATAGTCGAATAGAACGTAATTTTGTGCTAAAATAACCATTCGAACTGCCCGAAACACGAGTTTCGGTCTTAAACAACTCTAAATCCCATTTAAGGCATTTTTGAACCCTACAATCGCCTGAAATCAATTTGAAAATAGAAAGATATTTTAAGATATCTAAAATGAAGGTTTAAGCATAGAATCACATGAAACGCATTTCAAAGCAAAAGACTAGACCGGTATACCCTAAAATGTCCTAAAATCATCCACCACGCGGTTTTATCTAGTTACGGGCTATTGATCACACAAAATATGTTGTTTGTCCATTATAAACGGGCTTGAATCCCTCGAGATTAGTTATCAATTCCTAATTTTCCTTAAACAAGTTTTATAGTAAATAGATAACCCATAATTTTCTATTGCGCGTCTTTCAATCGCAAATTGCGTGAAATGTGGTTTCGAGTGAACGTTTCCTAGAGCCGCATAGAATGCATTTTCATATTGAAAAAGCCTTCGAACTGCACGAAGCACGCGTTTCGGACTTAAACAACATTAAATCCCATGTGAAGCACGTTCCTAACCCTAGACTCGCTTGAAACCCATTTTAAAGAGAAATCTATCTCTGAGTACACCAAAATATGTGTTTGAGTTAAAAACGGATCAGAAGTGCGTGAAATGTTTTAGAGCCAACATTTTCCCAGACCTGTCTGGAATCCCCTTCTATCGGTCCGAAGCGCGGGTCTCAGTCTTAAACAACACTTAATCCCATTTAATGCGTTTTACCTCTAGTATCTCTTATAAAATCCATTATAAGTAGGAAAGTATCTAGTAATATCTTAAAAATAGGTAATTCAATGTAGAGTCGTACGAAAGCATTTCAATGCAGAAAATTAGTCCACAATATCCTAAAATTCCTTAGAATCATTCAATACTCGTTTTTATCCAAATACAGGCTATTGATTGCACAAAATACATTGTTTGTCAGCCAGAAACCTCCTTGAATACCATTAGATTAGTTCGATGCCCTAATTTGGCTAAATTCCATTTTAAAGTAAAATGATAATGGATTTTCTAGAGCACGTTGTTCAACCGCGAACTTCGTGAAACGCTGTTGACACCCAACCTTTTCCCAGACCCGCCTATAATACCCTACGAACTGCCCGAAGCACGACTTTTATTTTTATACAACACTTAATCCCCTACAAAACGATCCTAACCCTTGGAATGCATGAAACACGTTTTAAAACGAAACGTATCGTAGGGTATCGTAAAAGTTACAGTTCAACAATAATCGTTTGAAGGACATTTCAGAGTGGAATTTTAGACCTTTAAACCCTAAAATGCCCTGGAATCATCCAGCATACTCTATCATCCAAATAGTGGCTATTGATTGCATGAAATACGAGTTTTACTCTGAGCCACAAGATTATTTATTAGCCCCGGATTTGCATGAAACACATTTTAAGGTAAAAGGACATTCAAGATTTTTCTAGAGCACGACTTTTAACCGTGAATCGCATGTAAGACAATTTAAAGACAACATTTTCTTAGAGTCCAATAGAACGTAATTTTGTACTAAAATAACCATTCGAACTGCCCGAAGCACAGGTTTCGATCTTAAACAACTCTAAATCCCATTTAAGGCGTTTCCAAACCCTACAATCGCCTGAAATCAATTTTAAAATAGGAAGACATCTAAAATGACGGTTTAAGCATAGAATCGCTTGAATAACATTTCCATGCAAAAAACTAGACCGGTTTACCCTAAAATGTCCAAGAATCATCCAGCATGAAGTTTTATCAAGTTACGGGCTATTGATGACACGAAATATGTTGTTTATCCGTTATAAATGGGCTTGAATCCCACGAGATTAGTTATCAGGTCCTAATTCTCCTTAAACAAGTTTTACAGAAAATAGATAACGCAAAATTTTATATGACGCGTCTTTCAACCGCGAATTGTGTGAAAGGCGGTTTCGAGTCATCAATTTCCTAAAGGTGCATAGAAAACGATTTCATATTAAAATAGTGCTCGAAATGCCTGAAGTACGTGTTTCGGACTTAAACGACCCTAAATCCCATGTGAAGCGCTCCTAACCCTTGACTCGCTTAAAACCCATTTTAAAAAGAAATCTATCTCTGAGTATACCAAAATATGTGTTTGAGTGAAAAATGGACCAGAAGTACGTGAATTGCGATTTAGAGCCAATATTTTCCCAAAGCTGTCTAGAATCCCCTTCTACCGGCCCGAAGCACGGGTCTGAGTTTTAAACAACACTTAATCCCATTTAATGCATTCCTACCCCTAGTATCGCCTGTAAAATCCATTTTAAATAAGAAAGTATCTAAAATATCTTAAAATAGGTATTTCAACATAGAGTCATACGAATGGTTTTCAATGCAAAAAAAAAAAAGTCCACAATATCCTAAAATTCCTCAGAAACATTCAATACTCATTTTTATCCAAATACAGGCTATTGATTGCATAAAATACGTTGTTTTGTCAGCCAGAAACCTCCTTGAATGCCATTAGATCAGTTCTTATGCCCTAATTTGGCCAAATTTCATTTTAAAGTAAAAGGATAACGAATTTTCTAGAGTGCGTCGTTCAACCGCGAACTGCGTGAAACGCTGTTTACACCCAACCTTTTCTCAGACCCGCCTAGAATCCCCTACGAACTGCCCAAAGCATGACTTTCATTTTTATACAACACTTAATCCCCTATAATGCGTTCCTATCACTTGGTGTGCGTGAAACACATTTTAAAGCGAAACGTATCTCAGGGGATCTCCAAAAATTACAGTTGAGCAATAATCATTTGAAGGACATTTCAGAGTAAAATTTTAGACCATTGAACCCTAAAATGCCCCAGAATCATCCAACACGCTCTGTCATCCAAACATTGGCTATTAATTGCACGAAATACAAGTTTCACTCTTAAATGGCTCAGAACCCCACGAGATTAGTTATTAAGCCCGGATTTGCACGAAACTCATTTTAAAGTAAAAAGACATTCAAGAATTTTCTAGAGCGCGTCTTTCAACCATGAACAGCGTGAAAGACAGTTTAGAGACAACATTTTCTTATCGTGGAATAAAACGTAATTTTCTCCAAAGATAACCATTCGAACTGTCCGAAGACCGGGTTTCGGTCTTAAGCAACTCTAAATCCTATTTAAGGCATTTTCGAACCCTACAATCACCTGAAATCAATTTGAAAATAGAAAGATATTTCAAGATATCTAAAATGAAGGTTTAAGCAAAGAATCACATGAAACACATTTCAAAGCAAAAGACTTAGAGCCAATATTTACCCCGAGCTGTCTAGAATCCCTTTCTACCAGCCCGAAACGCGGGTCTCATTCTTAAACAACACTTAATCCCATTTAATGCATTCCTACCCCTAGTATCACCTGTAAAATCCATTTTAAATAGGAAAGTATCTAATAATATCTTAAAATAGGTATTTCAACATAGAGTCATACTAACGCATTTCCATGCAAAAAAAAATAGTCCACAATATCCTAAAATTCCTCAAAATCATTCAGTACTCGTTTTTATCCAAATGCAGGCTATTGATTACACAAAATACGTTGTTTGTCAGCTAGAAACCTCCTTGAATACCGTTAGATTAGTTCTTATGCCCTAATTTGGCGAAATACCATTTTAAAGTAAAAAGATAACGGATTTTCTAGAGTAAGTCGTTCAACCGCGAACTGAGTGAAACGCTCTTTACTCCCAACCTTTTCGCGGACACACCTAGAATCGCCTACGAACTGCTTGAAACATGACTTTCATTTTTATACAACACTTAATCCCCTACAATGCATTCCTAACCCTTGGGGCACGTGAAACACGTTTTAAAGCGAAAAGTATCGTAGGGTATTGTAAAACTTACAGTTCAGCAATAATCGTTTGAAGGACATGTCATAGTAAAATTTTAGACCTTTAGACCCTAAAATGCCCTATAATCATCCAGCACACTCTGTCATCCAAATATTGGCTACTGAATGCACGAAATATGAGTTTCACTATGAAATGGCTCAGAACCCCAGGATATTAGTTCTTAAGCCCGGATTTGCATGAAACACATTTTAAAATAAAGGGACATTCAAGAATTTTCCAGAGCGCGTCTTTCAACCGTGAATCACATGAAAGAAAATTTAGAGACAACATTTTCTTATAGTCGAATAGAACGTAATTTTGTGCTAAAATAACCATTCGAACTGCTCGAAGCACGGGTTTTGGTCTTAAACAACTCTAACTCCCATTTAAGGTGTTTTCAAACCCTACAATCACTTGAAATCAATTTGAAAATAGAAAGATATCTCAAGATGAGACTTCATGTTGTTATTGAGACTTCATGTTGTTATTAGGAGTTTCCAGCAGGTGCGATTTTCTTTAATTCATCCGAAGACTTTAAGGCTCAGTAAATTCATTAGTAGAAATGTGGGTACAATTCCAATTAATTTTTGTAACCTTGAGCAACTAGATAACTCTCTTCGAGATTAGGATTGATTTTTCTTAGGGAGTGCACTTTTTGTTTGAGCTTGAAGCCCGGGCTGTGGGCACTTATTTCATTTTGTTGCCTTCTAGGATTTCTTTGGTGTTTAGTAGGTTTGTTGGCTCTATGGGGTATGCCCCATCTTGGAGCTTTTGAGATATTTTTGGGTCTCGGAACTCCTTTTTTTATTTTATTACTTTTTCAGAAATCAAGAACTAACTTATTCTTAAAAAAAAAAAGATATCTCAAGATATCTAAAATGAAGGTTTAGGCATAGAATCGCATAAAACGCATTTCAAAGCAAAAGAGTAAACCGGTATAACCCTAAAATGTCCTAGAATCATCCAGCACGCGGTTTTATCTAGTTACGGGCTATTAATCACATGAAATATGTTGTTTGTCCGTTATAAACGGGCTTGAATCCCTCAAGATTAGTTATAAAGTCCTAATTTTCCATAAACAATTTTTATAGTAAATAAATAACCCATATTTTTCTATTGCCCATCTTTCAACCGCGAATTACGTGGGTTTTGAGTGAATGTTTTCCTAGAGCCGCATAGAACGCATTTTCATATTGAAAAAGCCCTCGAACTGCACGAAGCACGCATTTCGGACTTAAACAACCCTAAATCCCATGTGAAGCGTTCCTAATCCTAGACTCGCCTGAAACCCATTTTAAAGAGAAATCTATCTTTGAGTATACCAAAATATGTGTTTGAGTTAAAAAACGGATCAGAAGTGCGTAAAATACTATTTAAAGACAACATTTTCCCAGACCTTTCTGGAATCCCCTTCTACCGGCCCGAAGGGCAGGTCTCAGTCTTAAACAACACTCAATCCAATTTAATGCGTTCCTACCCCTAGTATCGCCTGTAAAATCCATTTTAAATAGGAAGGTATCTAATAATATTTTTTAAAATAGGTGTTTCAACATAGAGTCGTTTCAAGGCAGAAAAATAGTCCACAATATCCTAAAATTCTTCAGAATCATTCAGTACTCGTTTTTATCCAAATACAGGTTATTGATTGCACAAAATATGTTGTTTGTCAGTCAGAAACCTCCTTTAATGCCATTAGATTAGTTCTTATGCCCTAATTTAGCTAAATTCCATTTTAAAGTAAAAAGATAATGGATTTTCTAGAGCGCGTCGTTCAACCGCGAACTGCGTGAAACGCTGTTTACACCCAACCTTTTCCCAGACCCACCTAGAATCCCGTCCGAACTGCCCGAAGCACGACTTTCATTTTTATACAACACTTAATCCCCTACAAAACATTCCTAACCCTTGGAGCGCATGAAACATGTTTTAAAACGAAACGTATCGTAGGGTATCGTAAAACTTATAGTTCAACAATAATCATTTGTAGGACATTTCAGAGTACAATCTTAGACCATTAAACCCTACCCTGGGATCATCCAGCACACTATATCATCCAAATATTGGCTATTGATTGCATGAAATACGAGTTTCACTGTAAGCCACGAGATTGTTTATTAATCACGGATTCGCACGAAAAACATTTTAAAGTAAAAGGACATTCAAGAATTTTCTAGAGAGCGACTTTCAACCGTGAATCGTGTGAAAGACAGTTTAGAGACAACATTTTCTTAGAGTCGAATAGAACATAATTTCGTACTAAAATAACCATTCGAACTGCCCGAAGCACGGGTTTCGGTCTTAAACAACTCTAAATCCTATTTAAGGAGTTTCCGAACCCTACAATCGCTTGAAATCAATTTTAAAATAGGAAGATATCTCAAGATATCTAAAATGAAGGTTTAAGCATAGAATTGCATGAAAAACATTTCCAAGCAAAAGACTAGACCGGTATACCGTAAAATGTCCTAGAATAATCCAGCACGCATTTTTGTCAAGTTACGAGCCATTGATCACACGAAATAGGTTGTTAGTCCATTATAAACGGGCTTGAATCGCACGAGATTAGTTATCAAGTCCTAATTCTCCTTAAACAAGTTTTACCGAAAATAGATAACATAAAATTTTCTATGGCGCGTCTTTCAACCGCGAATTGTGTGAAACGCGGTTTCGAGGCATCAATTTCCTAAAGCCGCATAGAAAGCGATTTCATATTAAATAGCGCTCGAAATGCTCGAAGTACGTGTTCCGGACTTAAACGACCCTAAATCCCATGTGAAGCGCACCTAACCCTAGACTCGCTTAAAACCCATTTTAAAGAGAAATCTATCTCTGAGTATACCAAAATATGTGTTTGAGTGAAAAACGGACCAAAAGTGTGTGAGTTGCGATTTAGAGCCAACATTTTCCCAGAGCTGTCTAGAATCCCCTTCTACCAGCCCGAAGTGCGGGTCTGAGTCTTAAACAACACTTAATCCCATTTAATGCGTTCCTACCCCTAGTATCGCTTGTAAAATCCATTTTAAATAAGAAAGTATCTAAAATATCTTAAAATAGGTATTTCAACATAGAGTCATACGGATGGTTTTCAATGCAAAAAAAAAAGTCCACGATATCCTAAAATTCCTCAGAAACATTCAATACTCGTTTTTATCCAAATACGGGCTATTGATTGCGCAAAATACGTTGTTTGTCAGCCAGAACCCTCCTTGAATACCATTAGATCAGTTCTTATGCCCTAATTTGGCCAAATTTCATTTTAAAGTAAAAAGATAACGGATTTTTTTGGAGCGCGTCGTTCAACCGTGAACTGCGTGAAACGCTGTTAACACCCAACCTTTTCTCAGACCCGCCTAGAATCCCCTACGAACTGCCCGACGCACGACTTTCGTTTTTATACAACACTTAATCCCCTACAATGCGTTCCTATCCCTTGGTGCGCGTGAAAAACATTTTAAAGCGAAACGTATCGCGGAGTATTGTAAAACTTACAGTTGAGCAATATTCATTTGAAGGACATTTCAGAGTACAATTTTAGACCATTGAACCCTAAAATGCCCTGGAATCATCCAACATGCTCTGTCATCCAAATATTGGCTATTGATTGCACGAAACACTAGTTTCACTCTGAAATGGCTCAGAACCCCACGAGATTAGTTATTAAGCCCCGATTTGTACGAAACACATTTTAAAGTAAAACGACATTCAAGAATTTTCTAGAGTGCGTCTTTCAACCGTAAATCGCGTGAAAGACAGTTTAGAGACAATATTTTCCTATAGTAGAATAGAACGTAATTTTGTACTAAAATTACCATTCGAACTGGCCAGAGCTCGGGTTTCGGTCTTAAACAACTCTAAATCCCATTTAAGGCTTTTCCGAACCCTACAATCGCCTGAAATCAATTTTTAAATATAAAGATATCTCAAGATATCTAAAATGAATGTTTAAGCATAGAATTCTCCGAAATGCTTTTCAAAGCAAAAGACTAGACCGGTATACCTTAAAATGTCTTAGAATCATCAAGCACGCGGTTTAATCTAGTTACGGGCTATTGATCACACGAAATATGTTCACTACAAGAAATCTAGGCTGTTGTGACGAAATTTGATGACGAATTTTTTTGTCTTAAAAGAACACCCAAAGAGGACGAAATATAAATTTTGTCGTTTTTTTTTATTTTTTTTCAAAAGTATAGGAGACGAAAACAAAATTTCGTCTGCAAAAATAAGGCGCCAACTTCATTTGCGTTGGCGCCAATTATTTTAGCTCATTGGAGACGAACATTTTTGTCACAAAATATATATATTTTTGCGACGAACGTATTTCATCACCAATAAGGATAAGTTGTGGAAGATGAACATATTTCGTCACCAAAATAAGGCGCCAATTTCATTTGCATTGGCGCAATTATTTTAGCTCATTGGAGACGAACATTTTTGTAACAAAATATAATTTATTTTTTGCGACGAACGTAATTCGTCGCTAATAAGGATATGTTATGAAAGTCAAAAATATTTCGTCACCAAAATAAGCTGACAATTTCATTTGCGGTGGCGCGAATTATTTTAGCTCATTGGAGACGAACATCTTTGTCACAAAATATAATTTGTTTTTACGACGAACGTAATTCGTTACCGAGAAGGATAAGTTATGGAAGACAACGTCACCAATAAACACTCCATCATGCCATTCATCTTCTTGTTAAATGGGCGACAAATATATTTTTTTCTCGGAAGAATAAGTTGTGGGGTGAATTATTTTAGCTCATTGGAGACGAACATTTTTGTCACAAAATATAATTTGTTTTTGCGACGAATGTAATTCGTTACCAATAAGGATAAGTTATGGAAGACAAAAATATTTCGTCACCAATAAACACTCCATCATGCCGTTTCATCTTCCTGTTAAATGGGCGACAAATATATTTTTGTCTCGGAAGAATAAGTTGTGGGGTGAATTATTTTAGCCCATTGGAGACGAACGTTTTTGTCACAAAATATAATTTGTTTTTGCAACGAACGTAATTCGTCACCAATAAACACTCCATCATGCCATTTCATCTTCCTGTTAAATGGGCGACAAAAGTGTTTTTTATTTTTATCTTATTTATTTTAACGAGGAAAAAAGACATCGGTAAATCTATTTTTTATTTTTTATTTTTTATTTTTTTATTTTTTTATTTTACCGACGAAAAAAATACATCGGCAAAAGTGTTTTTTTACTTTTATCTTATTTATTTTACCGACGAAAAAAAAACGTGGGTAAAAATATTTTTTAATTTTTATTTATTTTTCTTTTTATTTTACCAACGAAAAAAAAATGTTGGCAAAAGTGTTTTTTATTTTGATTTTATTTATTTTACAAACGAAAAAAAATTTTGGAAAAAATATTTTTTAATTTTTATTTCTTTTAATTGAATAACAGCCTAAGTGCCCTTCATCATCATAATTAAATACAGAAAACAAATGAGCAATGGTCAAGCACACCTCATGGGGCCCATTACAATTACCAGTATCTATAGTGGATTGCTAGATAGGAGCTACACAATATCGTAAACATGTGGCCGAATTGTTATAATAATTTGATGATCATAGATATTAAATTTAGAGCAATGAAAATATTAGTTAATTTGCCTTTAACTTACATTGTTGATATAATAAATAAAGAAAAAGATGAAAAGAAACACTAACAATATATTTATGAAGCAAGAAATCATAAAATATGTGAAAAGTCCAAACATAAAAATTCAGTTTTAAGAGAATAGCAAAAGGCAACATTTTTAAAATCTTAAAAACGAAGCTAATATATTTTAATATTTTATGAAGCAGGAAATCATAAAAAAATATGTAAAAAGGCTAAAGATATATAATAAAAGTTAGTAAGTCTTCATTTTTCTTGAACATTTTCAAAATGCCATTTTGGGGATAAAAAAGGGAAAGAAACCCATCATATTAGCTCAATCAAAGGTACATAAATTTTAGTATTGAAAAACTGAGTTTCTTATCATGATTAAAGTACTAGGGGTTTTGCATGTTGGAACAAAAGCCTTTATAACATTTTATGCTTGGGCAAACTTCTTGGAATGGCATGGCACATAAAAAGAAAATTTGCTATGAGGATGTTCGGCCTTTTTGAAAATCAATATTAATTTAGAAATATTAGATAAATCACTACAAGAATCTTTACTTTTCCCGGCGCAATCATTAAACACCGGGGAAAGTATGTCTTTTGCCGGCGAAAAAGCTTATTTCGCCGGGAAAATATATAGTTTTCCCGGCGACATATTTTCGCCTACAAAATTCTAATTTTTTCCAGCATTTTTTTGTTTTTACCGGCAAAGGTTTCTTTTTCCCGACGATTTATTTTTTTCACCGGCAAAGGTAACTGTTCTAACAGAAATTTTTTTAAAACTTTTCCCGGCGACATGGTTTCGCCGGCAAAGGTTAGCTTTTTGATGGGCACATTTGTTTTTTCACCGGCAAAGGTCATATTTTTCCCGGCGTTCTGACTACTTCGCCGGCAAATGTCACGCGCCAACTCCTCCCCTCCGCGCCTTCATTTGGAACATCGCGCGTTTAATTTAGAAATTTATTTTTCAATATATTTTAAAATTATTTTAGATTGCTACTAATACATATAGCCCCTTCTTACTTAACCCATCTGCGTTTTACCCAAAATAAAACAAAAATCGTAAAAAAAACTCAAGAAAAATCGCATCTCCCTCATCTCAAACTCCTCCTGCATCTCCCTCATCTCTCTGCATCTCCTCCATTTCAAACCCCTTCTGCATCTCCCTCCCTCTCGGTCCCTAGCCCATCTCGCCTGGTCCAGTGCCCATCTCGTAGCGCCCATCTCCCTCATCTCTCTGCATCTCCATCTTGGTCCTTGGCCCATCTCGCCTCGTCCAGCGCCCATCTCCATCTCGTCCAGCCATCTCTTTGACCCATCTCTCTTTCGTCCGCCATCCTCGCCGTAGAGCAGCCCCGCAGTGACACCTCTCACTATCTTCAGCTCAAAGTCGCCTTGGGCTCATCAGACAAATACTCATCCAAGCTCCCATTACACATGAAGTCATAAACCAGCATCAAATCGCCGCGCCGACGACACTAGCCCTGACTAGATTCCGATGCCGGAGCCACCCAATACTCTCAATCTCCGCCACCAACTTCCTTATCCCCTGCTTCGATTCATGCGAAACCTGTTTCACTACCACCTGGGTCTTTGATTTGGGGAGAGTTCCTCTGTATGCTCTTCCAAATCCTCCGAATCCGAGCAACTCCTTGTCGCGGAATCCTGTGGTGTCGATTTTTAGCTCTTTGTAGGAGAAGCGATGAGTGCCTTACTCGAATAGGGCCTTAAGCGAATTGGGCTTGAAAAGCGAAGCACAGAGCACATCGTTTGGTGGCGATTTTCACCTTTGTGCCTCTCTCATCTCCCTCACCTCTGCGCCTTTCTCATCTCCCTCGGCATCTCTCTCTCATGCTCAAGGTCTCCCTCGCCAGCGCATCCTCTCGTTCCCTCTCTCGCAACCGGACTCACACTCAAAGGTAATAGCTCTGCCTCATCTTCATTGCATTGCTTCTTTTCTTTTTTCCTCCTCCCATCTCCCACTTGCTGATGGATTTTGAATCTTGTTGTTAAGATTTACATTGAAACTCACATGCCCCATTTGGATTTGTTAGCTTTTGATTTTCTATTTTGAATCTTCTTGTTTAGCTTTCTATTGGATTTTCCTCCTCCCATCTCCCTCTTGCTCATATCTCATATATCCTATTGTGTATAACGTCTAATATGCTAAACTAGTGATTTTGGGAGGAATTGGCACAAACCCAGATGCAAAATGCTTGTTTTCTATCTTTCCTTCTCTTTTCATTTTCCTGATCAGACTGAAGATTTTGCAGATTTGTGTTTTTTTATTTTTTTTATTTTTTGAATTGATTGTTCTAGTTGGTCTTCTTTGTCTGTAGTGAACTTGCATATTTCAGATCTGGAGTGCTAGACCTTTTTTTTATTAAAACCCAACAAGTTCCTTAAACCCTTTGGCATTTGAATAGTTGTGCTTGTGATTCCTTCTTGTCTCTTCTATAAAGAAAGCATGGGCAAATTGTCCGTATTTTTGGTCAGTAATTTCTCTGAATTGAAAAGGATTTCAGAACCTTCTCAATTCTCTAAACTCACCAAATGCCCTTCTTAAGGGGTGAGTGGGGGACTTCACCATTCAAAAGAAGCAAAAAATGTATACTTAAATTAAGTATTGGTTTCCAGGGTAAATGTGTTTTGAATTCAACTTTGACACCGGCTTTTTTTCTATGATATGTGACTCAATTTTGTGTTATTTGTGAAGAATTACCTACAAATGATCTGTTGATTTGTGGACCGACTATTTCTCTCTTGTCCATTTTTTATGAGTATTTGTTTTGTGCCAGATTTGAGACTTGAAGCATGGCTCATTTTATATCATTGCCTTAGTGTGCCTCAATGTACCTCAAATTACTTTTTCAATAGGATTTCTGGCAGAGTAGATACAATCAGGCTCCTTCTGTTTGGGCGTTGTAGCAAATGGGGGCTGCATTTGGCTGGATAATCCTAACATCCAATGTGGATCTGAGATGTATCAGAAGGAAATGTGGATGGGCAGCAGGTGGGTGTGTGCAGGTAGTGGAAGAGGAGAAATTTCTCTTTTTTTCTTTTCTTTTCGATTTTTTTTCTAATGTAGCTCAAAAGATTATAGCTTCTGTGGATTTCTGAGAAATCAAATATTCAATTTATGAACTTGTTTCTTATCACATTCTAAGCCAGAGAATGTCAATTGTTTTGTTCGTCCTTTTCGTAAATCCTAATTATCAAAGGTGTATGGAAGGGAGTAGAAAAGAAAGATGTTCCACATTTTTATTTGCTTTTGTAATTTTGTAGCAGTTGAGGATTCCTCTTATAAGTTCTTCTTGATTTTCAGGTGGGTGTTTTGGTATTTATTGGTTTATTACCTTGAATGGGTTATCAGGGATGTTTTCCTTTTATGTGGTCATTGAAAGTTGTTATGGTTTGATGTTGCAGCCTACTGTGTAGTCGCAGTTGAGTCAGTTGGCAGACAAGTTCCGATTGCCTTGTTGGAGTGGGTCAAGGATGATTTTAACAAGAGATATGGAGGAGGGAAAGCTACAACTGCTGTTGCTAACAGTCTCAACAAAAAGTTTAGGTAATTGTTCTTTCAACTCTCAAAAAAAAAAGGAAGATAGCAAACATTTTTTAATTTATTCAAACTGCATTGAACTCTCTTCATCTGTGCAGGTCCTCGACCGTGGTGAGAAAATTAAACTTTTTGTAGACAACAGAGAATCTTCGTTCATAGGTTGGTGGAACTTCTTTACTATGAAGGGTTTAGAGACTTAAATTTGATTTGGATTTGATGGGTCGAAGTCTGAGTGGACTTGGTAGCTGGCAAACCCAGACACAGCAATGACCCTGGTGTATATAACATGAATATATCTTTTCTGCTCAAGTGTGGTTTAAAACATGATATATCTATATATAGTTAAAAATTTATCAGTTTTGTGGTCCAATACTATGGATGTAGCCTAACTTCCATTGTTAAACGTAAATTGTTTGGGTCACTGTGAGAACTCGCATAACATTCCATTATTTCATGATTTGATCAATTAGTCCTTATTTGTCTGATCCTCTCTCTCTGTTTTGTTCAGACACATTATGTTTTGCTTCTCTGTTCCTTTAAAGAACAACTGCAACAGCATGTTCGTGTTCATTCAATGGAAGCAGTTATGGCATGTTGGGAACTTGAGCAATCGTTACAGAGCCTAACAGGTGACATCCATTTTTTTTCCAATTTCATTTCATAATTTTTTAGTATGTGTAGAGAAAGCATTATTTAATTCTATAACAACTGGCGGTGGGATTCTATCTTGTTTACTCAGTGAAAAAACCAATCCATATTGGCCGTATTGAGAATATTTCTCAACTCATGTTTACTAATCTGCGTACAAGACAATCTGATTATAGAATAGAGTCTGGAATTGAGTTTGATGGATATACAACAGGACATAATAATCAATTGATTTTGTAGACTTTGTTATACTGATTAGGAATCAGTTATATTAAAAATATTGAAAGCACTTGTGGCAGCTGGCAATGTGTTGGGTTGAACGGGTACATACTCTTATAGTGGCAGGTTTTGTAATAGGTATTTTGGGTTGGGATGGGTACGATTTATATATTGGAACTTGAGTTGGTTCGAGTTTTTATAACAGCTTTATATATTTCCTAATTAGCTTTAACCCAAAATATGGACAATTTAACCCTTTTAGCCAGCAATAGGAAGCTATCATCCTTGCTATAAAGGGGAGGTGCCTTGAAGAAGATCTAGCCATCATTTTGGTGATCGGATCCACTCAAATTCAAGGCATGGATAGAAGTTTGCCTAAACCCTTTTGTAGTTTTTTTCCTCTTTATTTCTTTTGAATATGACTTAATCCAGCCATGTGGACTATAAAAGATCACAAAAAGAACCAAATGCATTGGAGCATTGGTCCTGGTATTGAAAATCACTTAAAAACAATCCAGGGTTTGTTTTCCCTTTCACATGACCTATGATGCTGTCACTTAGCGGATACAAATCATATGTTTATGACGTTCGCTTTTGACATCTTTGTCTAGGCATTGTAGAGTTGAATAACATATTATGATGTGGTATGCCATGTTTTTGTGGGCCGAGGTTGTAAAAGTTTTCATTTAGTAGCATATTATTTTATTTATTGTTTGGAAGTATACATGTTCAGAACCAACATTTCTTTTTTGGCTGTGTCAATGTATCAAAATCAAGCCTTTGCATGTTTAGTTTTAATGTACGAGTTTAGTTTTATATATGGTTTGCATAGGAAGACCACTATTTTCGCATATGAGGCCCACCCATTGGTAGTCTTTCAGTCATGGTGATTAGGTAGAGTTTTCCATTATATGGTTTTGAGAACTTATTTTGTTTTCAACTCATTACATTGGTCCACATCTCAAGAATGAAGAATTCAATGTATAGCAGCGGATAGGTGTTGGGCTGCAAATGATCCTTTTTTCTTTCTACCAATAGGCCAAGAGCATATCAGGTCCGACTTAAATCATGTCGAGTTAAGCTCAGACAAAATCCAAACCCAAAGTTTGGTTTTAGAATTGAGGCAGACACTGCATGACATTAAAAGAATAGAAGGTTTGGACTTGTCTGTCATCTAGACCTGTTTCAACAGGCTCAAACTAGTATACTACAAATGCATAACCTGTTTAAAATATCAGAATCTCCTAGTTTGGAATTTGTGAAGTACCAAATTAAGTCTGTTTGAGCTTTTGCTCAGGTTTGTTATAAGGATTTGTTGGAATTTGAGATGACTTGAGAAGCTTTATAAAGAATTGAAGTAATTAGTATCTCAAGCATTGTTTTGAGTTGGAATTATTGTCAACACAATGTCACAAGCATGATGTTAATAGGTTGGTGTTGATAGAGGTTAAAAGAAAAATCAGAGTTGAAACAGTTCAGGAATTCAGAATTCCTGAAGCAGAGTGGTCGGTCGACCGGGCACCCCATGCGGTCGACCGAGCAAGAGAAACCTGCAGAAAAAAGTTTCAGTTAGCTCCCAGTTAGTTTCGTGACACAGTGTGTCGCAGGTCGACCGGGCACCCCAGGATGTCGACCGCGCAGTGTATGATGTCGACCGAGCAAGGCAGGATGTCGACCGAGCACGGGAACCAGAGTTGCGCAGAAATTAGAAGTTGTGCACGAAAATTCAGGATTCTCATCTATTTCGTTTGGGACTCTTTCTAAACGAATTGTAGCCTATTTTGAACACTCTTAAGGGTTAACATAACCTATATAAAGGCATGTTTGGTTCGTTTTTAACAAGACACAGGAAAGAAGAGAAGAAAAGAGAGAAGAAAAGAGAGAGTTTTGGAGAGAAGAGAGTGTTGTTGCTGTGCGCAGTCTTGTTACAAGTTTCTACAGCAAGTGTGGACGAGGATGTGCTCTTGAAGATGGTGTTTCGTCCATAAGATAAGTGTCTCTCTGTTTATGCTTTAATTTTCAATTTGTAAGGGATTGAGAGAGAGAGATTGTAGAGGGGAAGGGCTGTAGAAAAAGGTTTCTACTTTAATTCTGTAGAACATCAAGTCGGTGCTTGGTGTCTGGGGTTTGGTGATCCTATCTGTTGGTGCAGATAAATTGTAAAGGGAGTCGGTGCTTCCTAGATAGTTGGTGCTATCTGAAACTAAAGGGAGTAGGTGCTTCCTAGATAGTTGGTGCTATCTGAAACTAAGGGTTGGTGCTCTTTGTCGTTGGTGCGACTAAATAGATTCAGATCTGTCTCGGATTGGTGTTCGGACAGTCTTTGAACCGTGGACGTAGCCTTTCGGTGAACCACGTTAAATCTGGTGTCCTTGTGTGATTTGATTTGCTTTTGTTGTTAAATTGGACCTGTTTTTAAGGAATCACTGATTCACCCCCCCCTCTCAGTGATCGCGATATCTAACAATTGGTATCAGAGCGTAAGGCTCCCTTGATAAGCTTAACACGCTAAGGGTGATCTCTTGTCAAATCACATGGCAACCAATACAGGGAATAAGAAAGCACCTTTGTTTGATGGTTCTAATTACTCCTTCTGGAAGATCAGAATGCAGGCTTTCATTAAGTCACTTGGCTATGATGTCTGGGAGACTGTCAGAGTCGGTTACAATATTGCCATTGTACCCAATGATGCTGCAACGAAGAAGTTAGCAGACAACGACTCTAAGGCGCAGAATGCACTCTTTAGTGGCCTTGTGGACAGCGAGCTGGTCAAAGTAATTGCATGCAAAACAGCCAAGGAAATATGGGACAAGTTGAAAAGCATTCATGAAGGAGATGAGAAGATCAAAGAAGCAAAATTGCAAACCCGTCGCTCTCAATTTGAATCTCTTCGCATGGAGGAAAGCGAGAATGTTGACTCATATTTGCAACGAGTGAACGAAGTCACGAATGACATTCGTGGACTAGGGGAGGAGATTAAAGAACCAGTCATCGTAAAAAAGGTTCTAAGATCTCTTCTTCACCGGTTTGATTCAAAAGTCTCAGCCATAGAAGAAGCTAAGGATCTGAATGAATTTTCCATGGATGAGTTGCATGGTTCACTCACTGCCTATGAGATGCGCATAGGTAAGACGTCTTCATCTGATAGAGAAACGGCCTTCAAAGTTCAGAAAAAGGGAAAAGAGACTGCTGGTCATGATTCTGATACTGATGATGATGAGCTTGAGGCTCAATTTGTTAGAAAGCTGAAGAAAGGAAGCAATGGAAAGTACAAAGGGAAGCTACCCTTTAAATGCTTCAATTGTGGCGGTGTTGGTCACTTTGCTGCGAAGTGTCCGCTGAAAGAAAATAATGATGATGACTCTTATGTTGATAAGAGTAAGTGGAAGAAAAATTTCAGAAAGAGGGGCAAAGCAAAAAGCTTCATCAGTCAATATAATGACAGCACGTCTGAAACTTCAGACGATGATGAATCGGCCGAGGCAACTGAAGCTCTCTTCATGGTTGCCGTTGAAGAAGAAGAGGAGCAAGAACCGGAAGAGGAAAAGGAGGCTGAGGTCAATCTCGAAGAAGAACTCATTGCCGCACTTGAGGAGCTTAGCATGGAACGAAAAACAAGTAAGAAAAATCTGAAACTTCTTCATGAATCTGAAAGTTCAATTATTGCTTTGAAAACTCAAGTTGAAGAATATAAAAGAATGGTGGAAGTCCTTCAAAATCAAATAAGTATCAAAAAGGAAGAGGCTATGAAACTTGAAACTGAAATCGCTAGAGCAAATGCTGAAAACTTGGAAAGTAGCCGAAAACTCAAAGCACTCCAAGCGATTGAAGGGACAATGAAACTCAATGAAATTCTGAAAGTTCAAAAGCCCTTCCACAATAAATTTGGTATTGGATTTGAAACCGGAGAGTCCTCTAAAGCTGCACCTTCTTTGTTTATGAAACAAAGTGCCATACCTCTCAAGGCTACAAAGCTTCAAATTCAGCCTAGTATTGAGATGGTCAATAAGAAAAGGTTTGTGGAGTTTAACCAGCCACCTAAGAAAGGAAGAATGTTCAGATTCTATGGTTATTGCTATCATTGCAATAGATATGGACATAAAAGAGCTGATTGCAAATTCTATGTTAGAAACAGCCCATTTGTGACTAGGAACCCTTTTTCAATCCTAAACAGCCACAAAATTGAGTGCTATATGTGTCATAATTATGGACACTTGGCTAGGGATTGTAGGTTGCCTATAGCTAACCAATTTCAGGTTGAAAAGAAACCCAAGTTAGTTAAGGCATGGAGGGCAAAGAAAAGGGAAGGTAATTCCAAGGAATCTCTCATTGTGCAAACGGCATTCAATGCACAAAAGAAGGCAGCACCATGGGTCCTTAATAGTGGTTGTTCAAGCCATATGACAGGTGATAAGGAAAAATTCGTCAAATTACAGCACTATGAAGGCGGATCAGTGAAGTTTGGTAACAATGATGGTGCCAAAATCTGCGGAAAAGGTGTTGTTCAGCTAAAGGCAAATAAGATCAGATCAGACGAGGTCTTATATGTGTCAGGACTGAGACACAACTTGCTTAGTGTGAGCCAGATCTGTGACAAAGGCCACAAAGTTGTCTTCACTAAGAATGGTTTTGCTATCAAGAAGTGTGGCAACGGCAAAACAGTGGCTACTGGATCTAGGACTGCTGGAAATCTCTATACATTGTCAGATGGAGCTGAAAAGACTTGCTTGATGAGTCGGACAGAGGAAAGTTGGTTGTGGCACAAACGCCTTGGGCATCTAAACTTTGATAACATGTCAAAGATTTGCAATTCAAAGGCTGTCAGAGGTATGTCTACAGTTGAAAAGCCTTCCAACCCCATTTGCGATTCTTGCCAAAAGGGAAAGCAAACGAGGGTAATGTTCAAGTCAAAGGAGCATCATTCAAAGAAACCTCTTGAGCTAGTGCACACTGATCTCTGTGGACCGATGCGAACTCAAAGCACCAATGGAGATAAGTATTTTATGTTATGCATTGATGATTATACTCGTATGACATGGGTATTGTTTCTTAAGCATAAACATCAAGCACTTGATCGTTTTAAAGTGTTTAAAGCACAGGTTGAAAATATGCTTGGAAAACGTATCAAGATTTTAAGGTCTGATCGAGGCGGTGAATTCACATCTGAAGAGTTCACTAACTATTGTGAGCACCATGGCATTCAAAGACAGTAATCAGCCCCTAGAACTCCACAGCAAAATGGAGTTGTGGAACGGAAAAATCGCACCGTTCAAGAGATGGCTCGTACAATGCTAACTGAGAGCAAGCTAGCTGACAAATACTGGAAGGAGGCAATCCATACGGCTGTATACATTCAGAATCGATGCTTGATTAGGCCACATGAAGACAAAACTCCTTATGAGCTATGGTTTGGGCGAAAAGCAACAGTCAACACTTCAGAGTCTTCGGTAGCAAGTGTTACATCAAGCGTCTTGAACAAAATCCGGGCAAATTTGATGAAAGAGCTGATGAAGGTATATTTCTGGGTTATTCCTCATCTAGTAAGGCTTACAGATGTCTTAACAAAAGGACCAGAAAAATCATAGAAAGTGCCGATGTTAGAATTGATGAAAACCGTGAATCCAAGAATGGAACTCATTATGACAGTCCAGTTTATGAGGACTCAAGTGAGATTGATGATGAAGTGGCTAAACCTAATGATTCTGAGAAATCAAAGGATGACTCAGAGGATGCTACACCTAGAAAGAAAAGCACTTGGGTAGAGCAATACCCTAAGGATCAAATCATTGGAGATCCTGAGGTCGGTGTTAAAACAAGACAAAGTGTAGTTAGCAATTACTCACTTGTGTCCACCATTGAACCCAAGACTGTGGCTGAAGCCAGTCTCGATGAAAGTTGGTTAAAAGCTATGCATGAGGAGTTGGAACAAATTGAGAAGAACTCCACATGGGAACTAGTCTCTAGACCTACCGATAAGAATGTTATTGGTACTAAATGGGTCTTTCGGAATAAGCTGAATGAAGATGGTCAGGTCATACGAAACAAAGCAAGGTTGGTTTGTAAAGGCTATGCTCAAGTTGAAGGCATAGATTTTGAAGAGACCTTTGCACCGGTGGCTCGTCTGGAAGCCATTCGTATGTTTCTTGCATTGGCTGCATACAAAACCTTCAAGGTATTTCAGATGGATGTAAAGTCAGCCTTCTTGAATGGATTACTTGAAGAAGATGTCTACATTGAGCAACCTGATGGTTTTCTCATTAGCAAAAATTCAGACCTAGTGTGCAAGTTGAAAAAGGCTCTTTATGGGCTGAAACAAGCGCCAAGGGCGTGGTATGCAAGGCTGGACCTATATCTCCGCAAGATCGGTTTTGAAAAAGGATTGGTTGATAGCAATCTTTATGTCAAAACAGAGTTGAGCAAACAGCTGGTTGTTATTGTTTATGTCGATGACATAATCTTTGGTGGCAACGATGAAGAAATGTGCAGGAATTTTGCTGAAGAGATGAAGAAAGAATTTGAGATGTCAATGCTTGGAGAACTAAAGTTCTTCCTTGGTTTACAAGTTCAGCAGCTGAAACATGGTATTTTCATATCACGGATGAAATACGTCAAGGAAATGCTGAAGCGATTTAACATGGAAGACAGCAAGCCATTGAGCACACCAATGACAACGAACACAAAGCTAAGCAAAGATGATAAGGGTTCGTCCGTTGATCACACCACTTATCGTTCTATGATAGGAAGCTTGCTTTATTTGACTGCTACAAGACCGGATCTTCTGCAAGCAGTATGTATGGTGGCTCGATTTCAAGCATCACCAACTGAGACGCACCTCACAGCAGTAAAAAGGATATTTCGATATCTGAAAGGTACCATGGAGCTTGGTATTTGGTATCCAAAAGGCAAATCCTTCACTCTTGTTGCATACTCTGACGCCGATTGGGCTGGATGTATAGATGATCGCAAGAGTACAAGCGGTGGTGCATTCTATCTCGGTGAAAGGTTGGTGGCATGGCACAGTAAGAAACAAGATTCAGTCTCCCTTTCTACAGCGGAAGCGGAATATATTACAGCGGCAACTTGTTGTACGTAAGTGTTATGGATGCGGCAAATGCTCTCTGATCTAGGAGTTCCGACAACGGATCCTACGCCGATCCTCTGTGACAACACAAGTGCAATTCACATCTCCAAGAATCTTGTTCAGCATTCTAGAACGAAGCATGTTGCAATCGCTATCACTTTCTCAAGGAAAAGGTTGCAGATGGTGAGGTAAAGTTGGAATATGTCCCAACTACTGAGCAAGTTACTGATATCTTCACAAAACCTCTGCCAAAGGAAGTCTTCGAGTATCTCCGAAAAAAATTAGGAGTTACTCACTCTCCTAATCCTTAGGAGATGGGCTTGAAAGGGGGAGCACTGTATTCCTTGAATATACTATTCACTCCTTCGTTGGTCCCTTTGGACTTGTTGTCAAAGGGGGAGAAAGTCTTAAGCTAGGAGAAAGCTATGTTAGAAGAAGTTATGCTATGATAACTTTGGGGAGATTGGTATCAAGAGTGTTAGAGATCTTGATTTTTTTTAAAGACAGGGGGAGACTATGGTTCTGAAGAAGCTTTATGAAGATCAACTAGTTTAATGTGTTCTAAGTGTTGAAGTTCCAAAAGTGTTGCCAACAATTCCAAAGGGGGAGATTGTTGGAATTTGAGATGACTTGAGAAGCTTTATAAAGAATTGAAGTAATTAGTATCTCAAGCATTGTTTTGAGTTGGAATTATTGTCAACACAATGTCACAAGCATGATGTTAATAGGTTGGTGTTGATAGAGCTTAAAAGAAAAATCAGAGTTGAAACAGTTCAGGAATTCAGAATTCCTGAAGCAGAGTGGTCGGTCGACCGGGCACCCCATGCGGTCGACCGAGCAAGAGAAACCTGCAGAAAAAAGTTTCAGTTAGCTCCCAGTTAGTTTCGTGACACAGTGTGTCGCAGGTCGATCGGGCACCCCAGGATGTCGACCGCGCAGTGTATGACGTCGACCGAGCAAGGCAGGATGTCGACTGAGCACGGGAACCAGAGTTGCGCATAAATTAGAAGTTGTGCACGAAAATTCAGGATTCTCATCTATTTCGTTTGGGACTCTTTCTAAACGAATTGTAGCCTATTTTGAACACTCTTAAGGGTTAACATAACCTATATAAAGGCATGTTTGGTTCGTTTTTAACAAGACACAAGAAAGAAGAGAAGAAAAGAGAGAAGAAAAGAGAGAATTTTGGAGAGAAGAGAGTGTTGTTGCTGTGTGCAGTCTTGTTACAAGTTTCTACAGCAAGTGTGGACGAGGATGTGCTCTTGAAGATGGTGTTTCGTCCATAAGATAAGTGTCTCTCTGTTTATGCTTTAATTTTCAATTTGTAAGGGATTGAGAGAGAGAGATTGTAGAGGGGAAGGGCTGTAGAAAAAGGTTTCTACTTTAATTCTGTAGAACATTAAGTCGGTGCTTGGTGTCTGGGGTTTGGTGATCCTATCTGTTGGTGCAGATAAATTGTAAAGGGAGTCGGTGCTTCCTAGATAGTTGGTGCTATCTGAAACTAAAGGGAGTAGGTGCTTCCTAGATAGTTGGTGCTGTCTGAAACTAAGGGTTGGTGCTCTTTGTCGTTGGTGCGACTAAATAGATTCAGATCTGTCCCGGATTGGTGTTCGGACAGTCTTTGAACCGTGGACGTAGCCTTTCGGTGAACCACGTTAAATCTGGTGTCCTTGTGTGATTTGATTTGCTTTTGTTGTTAAATTGGACCTGTTTTTAAGGAATCACTGATTCACCCCCCCCTCTCAGTGATCGCGATATCTAACAGGATTATCATAGTAGTAGTAAAGATTGCCAATTAGCATAATCATTTTTTTCCTGTATTTTTCCTTTGTACAGGGGATGCTGCATTATAAATTGGAATTGGATGCCTACAGGTCAGGTAGTAGCGGTAAAAAAACTCCACCCACATGATGATGGTGAGCAGATTGACCAAAGAAGCTTCAGAAATGAGATACAAGCATTAACAGAAATTCGTCATCGCAACATTGTCAAGCTATATGGATTTTGCTCCCATCCACGATGTTCTTTCCTTGTGTATGAGCATATAGAAAGAGGAAGTTTAGCTAAAGTCCTGAAAGTTGGAGGAGTTCTTGATTTTGATTGGATTAAAAGGGCTAAGGTTTGGATATTTTGTGGATATTACATTATTTTATTGTATTAGGATGAAATTATTTGTAATGATGAATGGATATTTTCATTTTGTTAATTCGTAAATTTGTTTTTGTCTGTATTGGTAGCATCTTTGATAAATTTTTTTCGTCTTCCTTTTCTATTAAACGCGACAAAATTATTTCGTCTCTATTTCTTATATTTATGAAAAAATATTTTTTACTCTAATTTCTTCCTTTAATGACAAAATATTTTGTCGTTAATTACTTATAAGTATTTTCCCACAGAGTCGATTGGAGACAAAAAAAAAATTGTCATCTATGGTACTTTCTTAGACAAATTATTTTCGTCTTCATTTATATTAAACGCGACAAAATTATTTCGTCTCTATTTCTTAAATTTATGACAAAATATTTGTCTCTAATTTCTTCCTCTAATGACAAAATATTTTGTCGTTAATTACTTATAAGTATGTTCCCACAGGGTCGATTGGAGACAAAAAAAATCGTCATCCACTGGTAGTTTTTTTGACAATTTTTTTCATATTCCTTTATATTAAACGCAACAAAATTATTTCGTTTCTATTTCTTATATTTATGACAAAAAACTTTTGTCTCTAGTTTCTTCCTTTAATGACAAAATACTTTATCACTAATTACTTATAAGTATGTTCCAAACAGAGTGTATTGGAGACAAAAAAAAATCGTCACAAATTTATCTTTTTTAATGACGATTTTTTTTTCGTCTCCAATACCTTTTAGAGAAGGCTTTGGCAACAAAACGGGTGACGAAACATTTTCGTCTTAATTAGTTTCGGTGACGAAATGTGTACATTTTGGGACAAATTTGTGTCGTCCTTAAACCCCAAATTTCTTGTAGTGGTTGTTTGTCCGTTATAAACGGGCTTGAATCCCACAAGATTGGTTATCAAGTCCTAATTTTCTTTAAACAAGTTTTTTTACAGTAAATAGATAACCCCGAATTTTCTATGCTGCGTCTTTCAACCGCGAATTGCTTGAAACGCGGTTTCAAGTGTACATTTTCCTAGAGTCGCATAGAACGCGACTTCATATTAAAATAACCGTCGAACTGCCCGAAGCACGCGTTTCGGACTTAAACAACCCTAAATCACATGTGAAGCTTTCCTAACCCTAGACTCGCTTAAAACCTATTTTAAAGAGAAATCTAACTCTGAGTATACCAAAATATGTGTTTGAGTTAAAAACGGATCAAAAGTGCGTGAAATGCGATTTAGAGCCAATATTTTCCCAGAGCTGTCTAGAATCCCCTTGTACCGGCCCGAAGCGCGGGTCTCGGTCTTCAACAACACTTAATCCCATTTAATGCGTTCTACCCCTATTATCGCCTTTAAAATCCATTTTAATTAGGAAAGTATCTAAAGATATTTTTTAAAATAGGTATTTCAACATAGAGTCGTACGAATGCATTTCAATGCAAAAAAATAAAATAATCCACAATATCCTAAAATTCCTCAGAATCATTCAGTACTCGTTTTTATCCAAATACGGGTTATTGATTGCACAAAATTCGTTGTTTGTCAGCCAGAAACCTCCTTGAATACCATTATATTAGTTCTTATGCCTTAATTTGGCTAAATCCCATTTTAAAGTAAACAGATTATGGATTTTCTGGAGCGAGTGTTTCAACCGCGATCTGCGTGAAACGCTCTTTACACCCAACCTTTTCGCAGACACGCCTATAATCCCCTACGAACTGCCCGAAACACGACTTTCGCTTTTATACAACACTTAATCCCCTACAATGCGTTCCTAACCCTTGGAGCGCGTGAAACATGTTTTAAAGCGAAACGTATCGTAGGGAATCGTAAAACTTACAGTTCAGCAATATTCGTTTGAAGGATATTTCAGAGTACAATTTTAGACCATTAAACCCTAAAATGCCCTGGAATCATCCAGCACGCTCTGTCATCCAAATATTGGCTATTGATTGAACGAAATACGTGTTTCACTCAGAACCACGAGATTAGTTATTAAGCCCGGATTTGCATGAAACTCATTTTAAAGTAAAAACGACATTCAAGAATTTTCTAGAGCTCGTCTTTCAACCGCGAATAGCGTGAAAGACAGTTTAGAGACAACATTTTCTTATAATCGAATAGAACATAAGTTTGTACTAAAATAACTATTCCAACTGTCCGAAGCCCGGGTTTCGATCTTAAACAACTCTAAATCCCATTTAAGGTGTTTTCGAACCCTACAATTGCCTGAAATCAATTTGAAAATAGAAAGATATCTCAAGATATCTAAAATGAAGGTTTAAGCATAGAATCGCATGAAACACATTTCAAAGCAAAAGACTAGACCGGTATACCCTAAAATGTCCTATAATCATGTAGCACGCGGTTTTATCTAGTTACGGGCTATTAATAAAACGAAATATGTTGTTTGTCCGTTATAAACGGGCTTGAATCCATCGAGATTAGTTATCAAGTCCTAATTTTTCTTAAACAAGTTTTTATAGTAAATAGATAACCCATAATTTTCTATTGCGCGTCTTTCAACCACGAATTGTGTGAAACGTGGTTTCGAGTGAACGTTTTCCTAGAGCCGCATAGATTGCAATTTCATATTGAAATAGCCCTCGAACTGCATGAAGCACGCATTTCGGACTTAAACAACCCTAAATCCCATGTGAAGTGTTCCTAACCCTAGACTCGCTTGAAACCCATTTTAAAAAGAAATCTATCTCTGAGTAAACCAAAGTATGTGTTTGAGTTAAAAATGGATAAGAAGTGTGTGAAATGCGACTTAGAGCCAATATTTTCCAAGAGCAGTCTAGAATCCCCTTCTACCAGCCCGAAGTGCGGGTCTCAGTCTTAAACAACACTTAATCCTATTTAATGCGTTCCTACCCCTAGTATCGCCTGTAAAATCCATTTTAAATAGGAAAGTATCTAATAATATTTTTTAACATAAGTGTTTCAACATAGAGTTGCACGAATGCATTTCAATGCAAAAAAAAAATAGTCCACAATATCTTAAAATTCCTCAGAATCATTCAGTACTCGTTTTTATCCAAATATAGGCTATTCATTACACAAAATACGTTGTTTGTCAGCAAGAAACCTCCTTGAAAACCATTAGATTAGTTCTTATGCCCTATTTTGGCTAAATTCCGTTTTAAAGTAAAAAGATAACGGATTTTCTAGAGCGCGTCGTTCAACCGCGAACTGCGTCAAACGCTCTTTACACCCAACATTTTCGCAGACCCGCCTTACGAACTGCCTCAAACACGACTTTCATTTTTATACAACACTTAATCCTCTACAATGCGTTCCTAACCCTTGGAGTACGTGAAACACGTTTTAAAGCGAAACATATCGCAGGGTATCGTTAAACTTACAGTTCAGCAATAATCGTTTGAAGGACATTTCAGAGTAAAATTTTAGACCTTTAAACCCTAAAATGCCCTGGAATCATCTAGCACACTCTATCATCCATTGGCTATTGATTGCACGAAATACGAGTTTCACTCTGAAATGGCTCAGAACCCCACGATATTAGTTCTTAAGCCCAGATTTGCACGAAATACATTTTAAAGTAAAAGGACATTCAAGAATATTCTAGAGCGTGTCTTTCAACCGTGAATCACATGAATAACAATTTAGAGACAACATCTTCTTATCGTCGAATAGAACGTGATTTTGTGCTAAAATAACTATTCGAACTGCCCCAAGCACGAGTTTTGGTCTTAAACAACTCTAAGTCCCATTTAAGGCGTTTCCGAACCCTACAATCGCCTGAAATAAATTTTAAAATAGAAAGATATCTCAAGATTTCTAAAATGAAGGTTTAAGCATAGAATCGCATGAAACACATTTCCAAGAAAAAGACTAAACCGGTATACCCTAAAATGTCCTAGAATCATCCAGCACGCAGTTTGATCTGTTGGAAATAGGTGGGCCTCTAGGATAGGTTTCAAGACTTTTTGACCAACTTGATGCAATGATCAGCTATCCACAAGGCTACTAAACCAATCCAAAATGCATGCGCTCAATCTCAGCCATCATGATCAGTAAATAAATCTATCTACAAGATAGAACCAGTAACTAACAAGCAACTAATAAATCTACGACATACAAGGAAGTAGATTATACCTTTGGAGCTCGGTTGTGCTCTAATGGAGAAGTTGCGTCTTTCTTTGATGATGAATCTGTTTCACGTATCAAATAGGAATCTCCAAGACCTTTTGATCTTTCAGGCTATGACCCGTATTAGACTCTCCTTTTCTCAAGAAGATGGGTGGGATCTCCAAGAGAAAGCAGTGAAAGAAACTGGAAGAGAACTAGAAGAGGGAGGAGAGGAAGAGTGTATGCAACTCTTGCACACACCAAAAGGGGCTGGGCGTGAATCACCTTGATGATACTAGTAGTGGACGTCCAGCCTCCTTTACTCCCCTATTTATTGCTTTTGCAACGCCCACTTACTAATTAATATTAGAAGTCTCACTTCCATAAGAATTAGTAACTTTCTCTTATTTCTAATTAAAATAGAAGTCTTACTGCCTTTAATTAATTAGTACCTTACTATTACCACTATTAGAAGTCTCACTTCAAATAGAAATAGTAACTTTCATTTTAGAGTTCTACTAGAATTAGAAACTTTCTAATAACTTGGGCTAGAGTGGGGACCACTAGGGATTCCTTAGAAAGCTGGCTCCAATTGGGACACGTGACCCCACATCTCATGTGCAATCCGGGCCCATAGTTAGTTGCAAATAACTCCACTATATAAATGCATTTGAACTCAAGTCTTAGGAATGAATTACATAGAAGACCCTAAATGAATTACATAGAAGACCCTAAACTTCCCTATGTCCACAAGTAGGCCCCTCCATCAATATCCATGGATCAATTGGAATTGTCTTCCAAACTAGATTCACATCTTATTATCCTTGAGCCCCAATTAATTATAATGATCATAGTACCTTTCCAATTAACTCTTAATCGGAATGGGTGTACACTTACCAATGATAAATCCATTAATTGGCACAAGGGGATATTAAAGATAAATTCCATCTTGACCATTGAATGTTCCCATAGCTCCACTACCACGTACCCAAACCACCGAGGTGTTGACCTACAATTGGCCTCACTCATTGGTGACTCAAAGCAAATGAATAGATAGAAACTTGAGTTCATTAATGTCTCAGTCTTGAGAGCCTATTGCTAGGGAATTATGAGAGCAGACCTTAAATTAAAGACAATGTTCATAAGGTGCTTCTCATGGTCTTTCAATACATCCAATGTACCAGTATTCTGATTCAGAATATTACATTCTGATGATCGAGACAAATCACACTATCTCATTGTAATCAAAGTACTGCAACCTTGTCAGATGAGATGTCCAGTCTCATCACTGGTTGTGAAGATATTCAAGTATAAGATTTGGTATACATGTCTCCCATATGTAGATCTTATCCGTACACATGTATTACATCTAGTATACTTATAGACTCCGGTTCATCTCATGAACCATCATGTCATTTTTTTTTGAAGAGTAAGTTAGTTCTTCATTTTCTGAAATAAATAAAATACAGAAACAGAGATCTAAAAACCATCATGTCATTTGTATTGGTTATGTGCAAGTATATAATTAAACACCATTTATCTCATGAAAGAAAAGCATAATTTTTATTGATATATAAAGAAATTAATCAATTTATTACATAATATACTGGATTGAGACCATAAAACTAACAATCTCCCACTTGGGCTCAATGCCAGTCTGGGTGGCATCTCATGCACATATGCCAGTCTAGTTACGGGTGCGTCTTTCAACCGCGAATTGCGTGAAATGCGGTTTCGAGTGACCATTTTCCTAGAGCGGCATAGAACGCGATTTCATATTGAAACAACCCTCTAATTGCCCGAAGCACGTGTTTCGGTCTTAAACAACCCTAAATCCCATGTGAAGCGTTCTTAACCCTAAACTCGCTTGAAACCCATTTTAAAGAGAAATCTATCTCTGAGTATACCAAAATATGTGTTTGAGTTAAAAACGGATCAGAAGTGTGTGAAATGCAATTTAGAGCCAATATTTTCCTAGAGCTGTCTAAATCCCCTTCTACTGGCCCGAAGCGCGGGTCTCAGTCTTAAAAATACTTAATCCCATTTAATGCGTTCCTACCCCTAGTATCGCCTGTAAAATCCATTTTAAATAGGAAAGTATCTAGTAATATCTTAAAATAGGTATTTCAATGTAGAGTTGTACGAATGCATTTCAATGCAAAAAAATAGTCCATAATATCCTAAATTCCTTAGCATATTTCAGTATTCGTTTTTATCCAAATATAGGCTATAGATTGCACAAAATAAGTTGTTTGTCAACCAGAAGCCTCCTTGAAAACTATTACATTAGTTCTTATGCCCTAATTTGGCGAATTTCCATTTTAAAGAAAAAGGATAATGGATTTCTAAAGCGCGTCGTTCAACCGCGAATTACGTGAAACGCTCTTGACACCCAACCTTTTCGCAGACCCGCCTAGAATCCCCTACGAACTGCCCGAAGCACGACTTTCATTTTTATACAACACTTAATCCCCTACAATGCGTTCCTAACCCTTGGAGCACGTGAAACACGTTTGAAAGCGAAACGTATCGCAGGGTATCGTTAAACTTACAGTTCAGCAATATTCGTTTGAAGGACATTTCATATTACAATTTTAGACCATTAAACCCAAAAATGCCCTAGAATCATCTAGCATGCTCTGTCATCCAAATATTGGCTATTGATTACATGAAATACGAGTTTCACTCTGAAATGGCTCAGAACCCCACGATATTAGTTTTTAAGCCCGGATTTGCACGAAACACATTTTAAAGTAAAACGACATTCAAGAGTTTTCTAGAGCGTGTCTTTCAACCGTGAATCACATGAAAGACAATTTAGAGACAACATTTTCTTATAGTCGAATAGAACGTGATTTGTGCTAAAATAAGCATTTGAACTGCCCGAAGCACGGGTTTCGGTCTTAAACAACTCTAAGTCCTATTTAAGCCGTTTCTGAACCCTACAATCGCCTGAAATAAATTTTAAAATAGAAAGATATCTCAAGATTTCTAAAATGAAGGTTTAAGCATAGAATCATATGAAATGCATTTCCAAGAAAAGACTAGACCGGTATACCCTAATATGTCCTACAATCATCCAACACGCGGTATTATCTAGTTACGGTCTATTGATCACACGAAATATGTTGTTTATCCATTATAAACGGATTGAATCCCACGAGATTAGTTATCAAGTCCTAATTTTCCTCAAACAAGTTTTACTATAAATAGATAACCAAGAATTTTCTATGGCGCGTCTTTCAACTGTGAATTACGTGAAATGTAGTTTCGAGTAAACATTTTCCTAGAGCCGTATAGAACGCGATTTCATATTAAAATAGCCCTCAAACTGCCCGAAGCACGTGTTTCAGACTTAAACAACCCTAAATCCCATGTGAAGAGTTCCTAACCCTAGACTCGCTTGAAACCCATTTTAAAGAGAAATCTATCTCAGAGTATACCAAAATATGTGTTTGAGTTAAAAATGGATCAGAAGTGGGTGAAATGCGATTTAGAGCCAAATTCTCCTAGAGCTATCTATAATCCCCTTCTACCAGCCCGAAGTACGGGTCTAAGTCTTAAGCAACACTTAATCCCGTTTAATGCGTTCCTACCCCTAGTATCGCCTGTAAAATCCATTTAAATAGAAAAGTATCTAATAATATTTTTTAAAATAGGTGTTTCAACATAGAGTCGTACGAATGCATTTCAATGCAAAAAAAAAATAGTCCACAATATCCTAAAACTCCTCAGAATCATTTAGTACTCGTTTTTATCCAAATACAGGCTATTGATTGCACAAAATACGTTGTTTGTCAGCCAGAAACCTCCTTGAATTCCATTAGATTAGTTCTTATGCCCTAATTTGGCTAAATTCCATTTTAAAGTAAAAAGATAATGGATTTTCTAGAGCGCGTCGTTCAACCACGAACTGCGTGAAACGCTGTTTACACCTAACCTTTTACCAGACCCGTCTAGAATCCCTTACGAGCTACCCGAAGCATGACTTTCGTTTATATACAACACTTAATCACCTACAATACATTCCTAACCCTTGGAGCGCGTGAAACACGTTTTAAAACGAAACGTATCATAGGGTATCGTAAAACTTACAGTTTAGCAATAACCGTTTGAAGCACATTTCGGAGAACAAATTTAGACCATTAAACCCCAAAATGCCCTGGAATCATCTAGCATACTCTGTCATCCAAATATTGGCTATTGATTGGACGAAATAAGGGTTTCACTCTCAGCCACGAGATTAGTATTAATCCCGAATTTGCACGAAACACATTTTAAAGTAAAACGACATTCAAGAATTTTCTAGAGCGCGTCTTTCGATCGTGAATCGCGTGAAAGAAAGTTTAGAGACAACATTTTCCTATAGTCAAATAGAACGTAATCTTGTACTAAAATTACCATTCGAACTGCCCAAAGCACGGGTTTCGGTCTTAAACAACTCTAAATCCCATTTAAGGCATTTCCGAACCCTACAATCGCCTGAACTCAATTGTAAAATAGAAAGATATCTCAAGATATCTAAAATGAAGGTTTAAGCATAGAACAAATCGCAAACCAAGAGACCAAGTAGTAATACCTCGAAACGCCAAGAATCATCCAACACTTGTTTTTATCCACATATAGGCGATTGATTGCACGAGATACGGCGCTTTATTATGATCATTTCATACTGAAACGCATGCTCCGGGTAGTTCATGGCCGATTTTATTATGAAACCACGTTCTCGGTGGCTCTAAGAAGATGCTGGCTCCAAAACGCGTTTCACGAAATCCACGAGCGAAAGACGCGCACTAGAAAATTCTGGGAATCCTTTTTCCTTTCGGACGGGACTCGGGCAAACTAGGGCTTAACAACTAGTCTTGCGGGATTCATAGACATTTCTTACTGAAAACCGTATTTCGCCCGATGAATAGCTTAGATTTGGATAAAAATGCGTTATGGGTGTTTCTACGGCATTCAGGGGGTTAAGGTCTTCCGTTTTTCTTCGAAATGCATTTCATACGGTCTTAGGCTGAAATACGCATTTTATGATATTATGAGACACGCTTTTTATTTAAAATGGGTTACACGCGATTCTAGGGTTTGGAACGAATTGCGAGGTATTCAAGGTTGTTTAAGACCCGTGCTTTGGGCAGTTTGTTGGGAATTCTAAGCATCTCTAGGAAAATGTAAGTTACCGTAAATCGCATTTTGATCAAGTGACGGTTGAAAGACGCGCTCCTGAAAATACTATTATATTTTTATACTTTGAAATGGGTTTATGGCAAGTTAGTGCTTAAGAACAAATCTCATGGGATTCTACCCCTTTTTCGACCGAAAACCATATTTCGTGCAGTCAATAGCCTACATTTGTATGAAGACACGTGTTGGATGATTCTAGGGCATTTTAGGGTATCACGATCTAGTCTTAAAAGCTTTGAGGTGCGTTCCATACTATTCTAGGCCGAAATACACATTCTAGGTTATTCTGAGATACGTTTACCTTCAAAATGTGTTTCACGCGATTCTGAGGTCAGGAACGCATTACAGGGGTTTCAAGGTTGTTTAAGACCGAGGCCAGTGCTTTGGGCAGTTTGTTGGTAATTCTAGGCGGAGCTGGGAGACTGAAGGTTGTAAATCACATTTAACGCAATTCATAGTTGAAGGACGCGCTCTAGGAATTCTGTGACGTCTTCTTACTTTAAAACGGGCTTCTAGGAAATTAGGTCTTAAGAGCTATCCCACGGGACTCTGCCTTGTTTCTGATTGACAAGATAATTTTGTGCAATCAATGCCCATTATTTGGAGAAAAACGGGTGTAGTATGACTCTAGGTGATTTTGGGGTATTCTGGTCCAGTCTTTTCACTTTGAAATGCGTTTCACGCGATTATATGCAGAAGCACGCATTTTATGATATTCTGAGATACCTTTCGCTTTAATAAGAGTTTCAGGCGAATCATGGCTTAGGAACGTATTACATGCGCTTTAGAGTTATTTCGACTGTAACGCTTGCTTCGGGTAGTACCTGGGTGCTTTTATTATGAAACCACGTTCTAGGTGGCTTTAGGAAGATGCTGGCTCCAAATCGCGTTTCACGAAATCCGCGATCGAAAGACGTGCACTAGAAAATTTTAGGAATTCTTTTTCCTTTCGGACGGGACTCGGGCAAACTAGGGCTTAACAACTAATCTTACGGGATTCAGAGACATTTTTATTGAAAACTGTATTTCGCCCGATGAATAGCTTATATTTAGATAAAAACGTGTCCTGGGTGATTGTACGACATTCAGGGGGTTATGGTCTTCTATTTTACTTCAAAATGCATTTCATACGGTTTAGGCTGGAATATGCATTTTATGATATTATGAGATACACCTTTCTTTAAAACGGGTTTCACGCGATTGTAGGGTTTGGAATGAATTGCGGGGTATTCAAGGTTGTTTAAAACTGGAACCCCCGCTTCGGGTAGTTTGTTGGGGATTCTAAGCGTCTCTTGGAAAATATAAGCTGTAAAATGCATTTCGCGCAATTGATGATTGAAAGACGTGCTCCTTTAAATACTATTATATTTTTATACTTTGAAATGGGTTTCTGGCAAGTTAGTGCTTAAGAACTAATCTCGTGGGATTCTACCCCTTTTCCGATCGAAAATCGTATTTCGTGCAATCAATAGCCTACATTTGGACGAAAACACGCGTTGGATGATTCTAGGGCATTTCAGGGTATCACGATCTAGTCTTAAATGCTTTGAGATGCGTTCCATACTATTCTAGGCTGAAATACACATTCTAGGTTATTCTGAGATACGTTTACCTTCAAAATGTGTTTCACGCGATTCTGAGGTCAGGAATGCATTGCAAGGGTTTCAAGGTTGTTTAAGACCGAGGCCAGTGCTTTGGGCAGTTTGTTGGTAATTCTAGGCGGCGCTGGGAGAATAAAGGTTGTAAATCGCATTTAACGCAATTCATAGTTGAAGGACGCACTCTGGGAATTCTGTGAAGTCTTCTTACTTTAAAAAGGGCTTCTGGGAGGCTTAAAAACTAATCCCGCAGGACTCTACCTTGTTTCTGACTGACAAGACAATTTTGTGCAATCAATGCCCATTATTTGGAGAAAAACGGGTGTAGTATGACTCTAGGTGATTTCGGGGTATTCCGGTTCACTCTTTCACTTTGAAATGCGTTTCATGCGATTCTATTTAGAAGCACGCATTTTAATAAGGGTTTCAGGCAAATCATGGCTTAGGAACGTATTACATGTAGGGTTGTTTCATACTGTAACGCTTGCTTCGGGTAGTTCCTGGGTGATTTCATTATGAAACCACGTTCTAGGTGGCTTTAGGAAGATGCTGGCTCCAAATCGCGTTTCACGAAATCCACGACCGAAAGACGTGCACTAGAAATTCTGGGAATTCTTTTCCCTTTCGGACGGGACTAGGGCAAACTAGGGCTTAACAACTAATCTTACGGGATTCAGAGACATTTCTTACTGAAAACCGTATTTAGCCCGATGAATAGCTTATATTTTGATAAAACCGCGTCCTGTAGGCATTGCATTATTCTTTTTTTGTTCTTTACATTTTTTTTATTATTTTATGTAATAATGGTGTATGCCCCATTGGAAACCTCTATGACCACATTTGGTTTTGTAGAGTTTCCCTTCTGTATTTTATTCTTTTAGTTAAAATGAAGACCCAACTTATTCTTCAAAGAAAAAAAAACGCGTCCTGGGTGATTCTACGGCATTCAGGAGGTTATGGTCTTCTGTTTTGCTTCGAAATGCATTTCATACGGTCTTCGGTTGAAGTACGCATTTTATGTTATTATGAGACATGCCTTTTCTTTAAAACGAGTTTCACATGATTCTAGGGTTTGGAACGAATTGCAGGGTATTCAAGGTTGTTTAAAACTAGAACCCATGCTTCGGGTAGTTTGTTGGGGATTCTAAGCATCTCTTGGAAAATATAAGCTGTAAACAGCGTTTTGCGCAATTGAGATTGAAAGACGCGCTCCTGTAAATACTATTATATTTTTCTACTTTGAAATGGGTTTCTGGCAAGTTAGTGCTTAAGAACTAATTTCGTGGGATTTTACCCCGTTTCCGACCGAAAACCGTATCTCGTGCAGTGAATAGCCTATATTTGAATGAAAACACGTGTTGGTTGATTATAGGGCATTTCAGGGTATCATGATATTGTCTTAAAAGCTTTGAGATGCATTTCATACTATCTAGGCCGAAATACACATTTTAGGATATTCTAAGATATGTTTAACTTCAAAATGTGTTTCATGTGATTCTGGGGTTAGGAACGCATTGCACGGGTTTCAAGGTTGTTAAAGACTGAGACCGGTGCTTCGGGCAGTTCGTTGGTAATTCTAGGTGGCGCTGGGAGAATGAAGGTTTTGAACCGCATTTAACGCAATTCATAGTTGAAGGATGCGCTCTGGGAATTTTGTGATGTCTTCTTACCTTAAAACGGGCTTCAGGGAAATTAGGGCTTAAGAGCTAATCCCGCAGGACTCTGTCTCATTTTTTACTAACAAGACAATTTTTCCCATTATTTGGAGAAAACGGGTGCGGCATGACTCTAGGTGATTTCAGGAAATTCTAGTCCAGTCTTTTACTTTGAAATGTGTTTCTTGCGATTCGATGGAGAAGCACGCCTTTTATGATATTGTGAGATACCTTTCTCTTTAATAAGAGTTTCAGGGGAATCATGGCTTAGGACCGCATTACATGGGCTTTATTAGGATCGTTTCAGACTGAAATGCGTGCTTCGGGCAGTTCCTAGGCGATTTTATTATGAAACCATGTTATAGGTGCTGGATCGAAACCGCGTTTCACAAAATCCACGATCGAAAGACGCGCACTAGAAAATTATGGGAATTCTTTTCCCTTTCAGACGGAACTTGGGCAAACTAGGGCTTAACAACTAATCTTGCGCGATTCAGAGACATTTCTTACTGAAAATCGTATTTCGCCCGATGAATAGCTTATATTTGGATAAAAACGTGTCCTGGTTGATTCTATGGCTTTTAGGGGGTTATGGTCTTCCATTTTGCTTCGAAATGCATTTCATACGGTCTTAGGCTCAAATACGCATTTTATGATATTATGAGACACGCCTTTTCTTTAAAACGGGTTTCATTCGATTCTAGGATTTGGAACAAATTGCGGGGTATTCAAGGTTGTTTAAGACTGGAACCCGTGCTTCGGGCAATTTGTTGGGGATTCTATGTGTCTCTTGGAAAATGTAAGTTATTGTAAACCGTGCTTCACGCAATTGACGATTAAAAGACGCGCTCCTGAAAATACTGTTATATTTTTCTACTTTGAAATGGGTTTCTGGCATGTTAGTGCTTAAGAACAAATCTCGTGGGATTCTACCCCGTTTCCAACCGAAAACCGTATTTCGTGCAGTCAATAGCCTACATTTGGACGAAAACACGTGTTGGATGATTCTAGGGCATTTCATGGTATCACATTCCAGTCTTAAAAGTTTTGAGATGCGTTTCATATTATTTTAGGCCGAAATACACATTTTAGGATATTTTGAGATACGTTTAGCTTCAAAATGTGTTTCACGCGATTATGGGGTCGGGAATGCATTGCAGGGGTTCCAAGGTTGTTTAAGACCGAAACCGGTGCTTCGGGCAGTTTGCTGGTAATTCTAAGCGGCGCTAGGAGAATGAGATTTGGACCCTGAGTGCTCATTGAGACGGCTCTGGGTAAGCCATTCTAACACCATTAACTATCTCATTCCAAATTTGAAAATTATATATGTTTTAACATAAATTAAATTTAAATAGCTTTGTGTGGTTCGTTTTGTTATAAATCTTCAATAAGGCTACTTGTTTATTTCGATTTCGTGTGTTCGTCTATGTCTGTGCAGAGTAGTCCTTTTATCGATCTGAATTATGTTTATATGATTTGATTTATGTTTTGTTCGGATTTTCATTTCATCAGTACCACTAAGCTTGGGTCACTTTGTCGGCCGATCACCCGGCTTAGGATCCTCAAATACTTCGCCAACTGCAGTTTGGATACATTGTGTGTTATCCATTCCGCGGCGGATCTTTGTGTGTTACCCACCTATGTTGGGCTATTATGTGTGTTCCGGCCATTTTATATGGCAACGGTTATTGTGAGTGCTTTTGTTACTTCGATAATAGGAGAATATAGCTTAATGTGGATTGCCATCTAATTTATCCGATTTGTATGTTTTATCAGTTTGATTCAGCACGCTGTCTGTTTTGGTATTTAATTACTACCTTTGTTTAGATTGTCAAATGAGCTTTAGTATTGGAAAAATGGATTTTTATACATTATTATTATGTTTTATTCGGTTCTCAATAGTATGAAAAATATTCTCAATGCTAAAACCCCTTGAATTCAGTATTTGGTTACCTAAATTTATCTTTACTTAGGTTTAGATTTCAAAGTGCACTTTTATGATTATGAATATGTTTTGGTAAACACTTGTACACCTTATCTGTATTATTCGCCTTCCAAACCGTCGTCTCTGATACCAGTCTGTCACACCCCAAATCACGCTCCCCGAGATCGGATCACTATAGGATCTCGGTTTTGGGGTGTGACATGGTATATTCAGAAATACTTCTCTATTTTAAAGTTGGTTTCAGGCGATTGTAGGGTTTGGAGCTCTTTAAATGGGATTTTGGGTTGTTTAAGACCAATACCCGTGCTTCGGGCAGTTCGAGAGAAATTTTCATATGAAATCGCGTTTCATGCAACTCTCGGAAAATGTTGGCTCCAAACCACGTTTCACGCAATTCGCAGATGAAAGACGCGCTCTAGAAAATTTTGGGATATATCTTTTCCTTCAAAATGAGTTTCACGGAAATTGGGGATTAAGATGTATTCTCTTGGAATTTTGAGCGGTTTCTTACTACAAACCGTATTTGGTGCAATCAATAGCATATATTTCAGTGAAAATGCATGCTGGGTGATTCTAGGGCATGTCGGGGAATAATGGTTCAGCATTTTACTCTTATTTGCATTTTTTTATGATTCTTGGCTGAAATATGCATTTTAGGATATTCTAATATACGTATTTCTTTCAAATGGATTTCGCGTGACTCTAGGGTTAGGAACGTGTTGTAGGGGATCGGGGTTATTTAAGACTGACACCCGTACTTCGAGCAGTTCGAAGGGTTTTTTTAAGCCATCTCTGCGAAAATATTTGGGGTAAACCTCGTTTCACGCAATTCAAGGTTGAATGACGTGCTCTAGAAATTTTTTTCATATGGTTTTACTATAAAACATGTTTAAGGAAATTTTGGACTTAATAACTAATATCGTGGGATTCGTTCCCGTGTCGAACGGATAAACAACATATTTCGTGCAGTCAATAGCCTGTAACTGCATAAAACCGCGTGCTGGATGATTCTAGGATATTTTAGGGTATCCTGGTTAAGTCTTTTGCCTTGTAATGCTTTTAATGCAATTCTATGCTAAAACATACATTTTAGATATCGTTAGATACTTTTCTATTTTAAAATTGATTTCAGGCGATTGTAGGGCTTCAAATGCTTTAAATCAGATTTAGGGTTGTTTAAGACCGAAATGCGTGCTTCTGGCGGTTCGAGAGCTATTTTCATATAAAATCACGTTCTATTCGACTTTAGGAAAATGTTGTCTATAAACTGCATTACACGCGATACACGTTGAAAGACGTGATCTAGTAATTTCTTGAATATATTTTTAGTTTAAAATGTGTTTCGGGCAAATCCGGGCTTAATAACTAATCTCGTGGGGTTTTGAGGCATTTTTGGTGCAATCAATAGCCAATATTTGGATGAAAATGCGTGCTGGATGATTCCAGAGCACTTAAGGGTTTAATGGTATAAAATCCCACTCTGATATGTGTTTCATACGATTATATGCAGAAATATGAGTTTCAGATATCCCAAGATGCATTTTTCTTTAAAATGTACTTCACGCGATTCTAGGGTAGGAACGCATTATAGGAGAATAAGGGTTGTATAAGACCGAAAGTTGTGCTTCGGGCAGTTCGTAGGGGATTCTAGGCAGGTCTGGGAAAATGTTGGGTGTAAACAGCATTTCACGCAGTTCATAGCTGAAAGACGCGCTCTAGAGAATTCATTGCCATCTTTTTACTTTAAAATGGAATTCAGGAAAATTAGGGCATAAGAACTAATCTAATGGTATTTAGGGCCGTTTCTTGCTAACAAACAACTTATCTTGTGCAATCAATAGCCTGTATTTCAATAAAAATGTGTACTTAATGATTCTACGGCATTTTAGGGTATTCTGGACTAGTTTTTTACATTGAAATACATTTGTGCGATTCTATGTTGAGATACGCATTTTAAGATATTCTTAGATACTTTCCTATTTGAAAAGGGTTTCACAGGAGATACAATGGTTAAGAATGCATTACATGGGATTAAGGGGTTTTTAAGACTGAAACCCGTGCTTCGGGCGGTAGCGGAGTAGTATTCTAGACAGCTTTGGAAAAATATTGGCTCTGAATCGCATTTTACGCAGTTTTAATCCGTTTCTAACTGAAATACAGATTCTGGTATATCTAGAGATATTATTCTCTTTAAAATGGGCTTCAAGCAAATCTAGGGTTAGGAACGCTTAACATGGGACTTAGGGTTGTTTAAGACCGAAACGCGTGTTCCGGGCAGTTCAAGGGCTATTTTAATATGAAATCGCATCCTATGCGGCTCTAGGGAAATGTTGATTCCAAACCGCGTTTCACGGAATTTATAGTTGAAAGACGCGCTCGAGAAAATTCTTGAATACCGTTTCGGAATTAAAGCCTTATTTCATGCAATCTATAGCCTATAATACGATAAAAACACGTGATTGAAGATTCTACGGCATTTTACAGTATAATGGCCCAGTCTTTTTCTTTGAAATGCATCTCAAACGATTCTAGGCTAAAACATGCATTCTTCACTAATGTGAGATACATTTTGCTTGAAAAGGAGTTTCAAGTGTTTCTGGTGTTAGGAACGCATTATAGGGGATTTAGGACTAATTAGGACAGAGAACCCGTGCTTCGGACAGCTCTTTTAGGATTATAGGTGTCTCTAGGAAAATGTATATTTTAAACTTCATTTCACGAAATTCACAGATGAAAGAGTCGCCCTAGAAAAATCAGTGATATCTTTTTCCTTTAAACTGTATTTCAGGCAAATTAGGGCTTAATAACTAATCTCGTTGCATTATGTCACGTTTCTAATTCACAAACATATTTAATGTTATTATTAATAGCCTGTATTTGTATAAAAATGCATGCTGGGTATTTTAGGGCATTTCAGGGTATTCCGGTCTATCCTTTTCATTTGAAATGCGTTTCGTGCAAATCTATACTTATATATGCAGTTTAGGCTATTCTGAGACACTTTCCTATTTAAAATGGATTTCACGGGCGATAGTATGGTTAGGAACGCATAACATGGGATTAAGGGTTGTTTAAGACCGAAACCCGTGCTTCTGGCCGGTAGTCAGGGATTCCAAACAGCTCTGGAAAATGTTGGCTCTAAATCACATTTCACGAAATTCACGGTTGACAGATGCGCTCTATATAATTTTTGGATATCTTTTTCTTTTTATTTCGAGATTTAGGTAAATTTGGGCGTAAGATCTAATCGCATGATATTCTGAGCCGCCTCTAACTGAAATCCACATTTTAGTATATTCAGAAATAAATCTCTGTTTTAAAGTTGATTTCAAGCGATTGTAGGGTTTGGAGCACTTTTAATGGGATTTATGGTTGTTTAAGACCAAGACCCGTGCTTCGGGTTGTTCGAGAGAAATTTTCATATGAAATCGCTTTTCATGCAGCTCTAGGAAAATGTTGGCTCCAAACCGCATTTCACGCAATTCGCGGATGAAAGACGCGCTTTTAAAAAATTTGGGTTACATCTTTTCCTTTACAACGAGTTTCACGGAAATTGGGGATGAAGAAGTATTCTGGTGGGATTTTGAGCGGTTTCTTACTACAAACCATACTTGGTGCGATCAATAGCATATATTTCAGTGAAAATGCATGCTGGGTGATTCTAGGGCGTGTCGGGGAATAATAGTTTAGTATTTTACTGTATTTTTCATTTTTACGATTCTTGACTAAAATATGCATTTTAGGATATTCTAATATACGTATTTCTTTCAAATGGATTTCGCGTGACTCTAGAGTTAGGAACGTGTCGTAGGGGATCGAGGTTGTTTAAGACTGACACCCGAGCAGTTCAAAAGGGATTTCCTAGCCGTCTCGGCGATAATATTGGGGGTAAACCTCGTTTCAAGCAATTCAAGGTTGAATGACGCGCTCTAGAAAATTCTCTGATATCTTCTTACTGTAAAACATGTTTAAGGAAATTTTGGATTTTTTTTTGAAGAGTAAGTTAGTTCTTCATTTTCTGAAATAAATAAAATACAGAATAGGAGGTCTAAAAACCAACATGGATATTAGACACTCCCACTGGGGCATACCCCAAATCAATCAAATGAAAAGATACAATATCCAATAGTAAGATAAATTCAAAGTGCAAATATTATTCCTAACATCAGCTTGCAACGAGGGTCTGAACAAACCACTCACATTCCAAAGGATGATAGTCAAGTAGACCGATTCTTTGGATTGGGCTTCTCTTTAATGGTAATCCCAGCAGGTCTCAGTTTATGTCTTGCACTTGAGCTTGAACTTGGCACTCTAGAAAGTAAACTTTTATCCAATTGGTGAATGGAAAACAAGCTTTTTGGCTGGTCATCTGAATTTATTTGGGACGGGATTGCTGCAGTACCCTGAATGACTAAGGTTATTGTTGCTAAGAGTTCAGTTTTAGGCACATTGGAGTCCCCATCAAGGTTTGAGAGGCTTAGGAACCGGTTTGATTCCACATTAGATGAGAGACTTGGAATTTCTTTCTGTTTAGGACTGCTCACCTTTGTAGGAGTTTTATCTATCTTCTTACCTTTAACAACATTCCAGTCCTCCACTACAGGTTGTTGTTGTTCCTTTTCATTTACAGCAAATGGAATGTTTCTACTTTCATCATTATCAGCATTATGTACTGCTTCTACTGATTGTTTCTTTGGTACCCACACTTGCTTCGGTCTGCTTTTATCAATCTTGAGCGGACAGGATTTCTCGCCATGGTTAAAAGTTCTGCAAGCTTTGCAAGGGCTTGGCTTCCATGCATAATTAATTTTCTAAATAATAGTCTGATCTTTATATTTCATACCCAGTTCATTGGGAAGTTCAGCATCAACATCAACTTCCACACAAATTCTCGCAAAAGCATATCGAGTGCCAGCCGCAGTAGCATGATCCATACAGATTGGATTGCCAATAACACTTCCAATTTTACTAAGTGCAGAATTTGTACGAAAACAAAAGTTCAGATTTGGAAGTCGAATCCACACCGGGATGGTCTCAAGATTTTCCCTATGCATTGTGATAGCTTCTGACCATCTCCTCAAAATTAATGGCCGCCCATAGACAAACCAGGGTCCTTCATCAAGAATATTTTGGCCAATATCATAAGAATGAAATTTAAATAGTAAGAACCCATCAGCCATAGGTATAATTTCCAAGTCCTTTACTCTCCATGCTTTTGATAAATAATGACGAATATTGCTAATAGGAGGAGAGTTACCTATGAAGTAGCCAACCAAAGCATTGCCCCAATTTTAGGCAGCCGCTGAGGAGTCTTCCTCATCAAATTCAATGTGGTGAGTAGGGTCCTTGGAAGGTTGTGTATGTCGTCGTAAGTCCCTGGACCCAGCTGTATGTTTCTGAAACAAGGAGGACCACGCATCAGATCGGTGTGCCATATTTTTGATTTGCAAATGTGGTGCACTCTCGGTCTGCACGGACTGTACACTTGTTGCACTCATATTCTGCACTGGACGAAATGCAGCATTCTCCACATCAGCCTCAATAGACCCTTGATCATGAAAGACACCTGTTGCGCTGACGTTTTACAATAGCTGTTGATCGACCTTGCTTTCGGTTATGGCATCAGATCTATTATTCTTTATTGCAGCAATCTCAACAGCAGCCATCATATATCCTTGTGCATGAACGACATTTGGATCTGACTGTCCATTCTTTGGATCTACTGTGTGGCCGGGTATGACATCAGATCTTGTAACTTTCATGGCATCAATCGCCTCATCAGCCAATATAGATCCCTGTACACGTTCCACGTGCAGGATCTGGGATGTGCGATTGTCAACAGATGGGCGCTCCTTAGGAATCATTTTTTCATCAGCAATCCTGACCTTTGCCTCAAGGATTAGGTTACGTGGGATCTCAGCAGGGATGGCGGCTTCCTGCTTTCTCTTGATAATCGATTTGAGCAAGGAGACTTGAGAATCCCTATCGTCAACATAGCTCATCATCTGACGGATTTGTTCCACCAATGAGGAAGAGGGAATTTGTTCCACCAACGAGGAAGAAGGGGGGTGAAGTGCTGATGGATTGGAGGCGGATCCTCCATCCATGGAAGTTCGGTGGCAAAAGATGTGGAGAAGATGAAGGTTGCCTGAGGAAGGAAAAAATAAAGAACCTAAAAAATAAAGAACCTAAAAAAATAAAGAACCTAAAAAATAAAGAACCTAAAAAAAATAAAGAACCTAAAAAATAAAGAACCTGAAAAAATAAGGGATTTTTACCAAAAAAAAGTGTTCCTATACACAAATACAGCGGATTTAATCAGAAATACACGAAAATGCCCTTTTTGGTGTTCGTACGGTGATTTTTTACTCTTTTGCCCTCCATTTATCGAACGATATCATTTTCAATCCCACCATTTTACCCTAAAAGCATCGAACGATTTCCTTCTCCTTTCTTCCCCAAATAAAATGTCCGAAGACGTCGATTCCGGCGATCACATTCATCTTATTCGGTCAAATTCGTCAAACTCCGAACCGGATTTGGAAGCTCCAGGATCTAAGAAGAGCGGGATCACGGGTTTGTTGAAACAGTTGGATCGAAGGCTGGGATTTCTTCCTTCCTTTTTTCCTTTTCTAATCGAAATCTGGGATTTCTTCAGTTTTCGTTTGATGGGGTGGTTTCAAAATGAAATCTTTTCATTTGGAGCTAGATGGGACTGGGTATTTTCATATCTATTCAAACGGAGTTGATCTTGTTGTTCAGCCACATCTTGGGGGGTTTTATAATGGTGGGGGGATATTTGTTGGTAAAGGAAGAATATTTGTTGATAAAGGAAGAATCTTGCAGGTTGAATTGAATTCCTCGGGTCATTTGATGGGGTGGTTTAAAAATGGGAATTTTCATTTGGGGTTTGATGGGTTAGGGTATTTTTGGATTGATTCATAAGGAGTCGATGTTGTTCAGCCACATTCTGGGTTTTTTTTTTAAATAGTATCAGACCTAGTGAATACAATATTGTGTCGTTGGATGCTTTAGCACAATATTCCTCTTATGGTTATGATATCAAATCATGGTTTGTTTATTTATGAGATTTATATGGATAAATCATGAGCTTAGAGGCTTTTTTGTTTTCAATTTGTTTTTTTTAGAAAAAGGGAGTTGTTTCAAGACCTTGCTCCAATGTTATGGCATTCTATTGGCACTATTGCTGCTCTCTTATAGGTTTGCTTTCTTTCTCATTGCTCCTCCAGATTTGAAAAAAAGAGGATATTCTATAATGTAACGTAGAAGTGATGGCCATTGTAATTATTTTCTTCCTACAGTTGTTATCATAACTATTACAAACGAAACTTGATATTTTCAAATCCAATGGCATGTTTGTACTTGACACTTTTCCCTGCAGTTGTTATGAAGCGAATTGTTTCTTGTTCTTAAGTCATTTTCTTATCATTGAGAAAGTTTGAAATTTTGTTAGCGTTCACTCCCAAACTCTATATACAATGCAATTTTCCTCATAACAATCAGCTGTTGTACATTTTTCTTTATACAATAAGGATTCATGTTTCAATGTATTGAGGCAAACCGAGAAAATCATGTGTTGTTCTCCTGTTTATGAAACTTGACTGTGTTTGCATTACTGTCTGCCTATACATTTAATCTTCCCATAATTCTAAGTTATTATTTGATCATCACATGGGCTCAAGAGCCTTTGAACTACCAGGCCATGTTATGATGTTTTTTATACTGTACTATGTTCTTTATTAGGGCATGGATTTCAAAGGCAATGGAGCCCACATCTACTTATCTTAGTGTCCATTTATTTATATTGTAAAAGATTTCTATTTTCACTAAGATAAGTAGATGTGGGCTCCATTGCCTTTGAAATCATACTCTTGTAATGTATTGGCATGGTTACGGGGAGATGAGCTTTTGAAGGAAAAAATTTATATAAAGGGTGCCTTTTACATGCTTGTATAACAGAGAATAAAAGTTCGGGGAAGTTGAAGAGAAAATGCATTTCAAGAATGTCGAAACAGCTTTAGATAAACAAGCGCCCATTTTGTATCCCATCCACATGCATATGGAAAGACCCACACCAATTTGATATTGAGCTCTAAAAAACCACCCTCTTGATCTGTTTTGCTCATTTGCAATTTGCATGATACTTTTGGACCGGTTATCTAAGGGTCTTTTTGGATGATGAGAAGAAGTTGATTAATTGATGGAGAAATGGGGAAAGCAGTCCTCTGTTCAAACCTGTTTTGCTCATTTGCTTTGATCATTTTTCTTTCTTTGTTGGTTAATTCTGATTTGGTGTCAGTCAGATGCTGCCAACTTCTTGAGATATCTATATGGTAACTTGTAATTGCTTTTGTTAAAATCCTCATCTAAATACCCACCTATTTTAAACAATATAATAATGTTTGTTCAAATGTTAGTGGATCATGTCTTATTTTACCATGCACTCTGTGTAAGAAATTCTTTAAAGATGAACCATTAGTAAATGTTGTTGCTCACAATTCAGTTTCTATAAGTCATTTCAATAACACAGTTGCATAAGATGCACACATATTCTTATATGTTATCTATCTACTTCCAGTTTATCCTCTAAAGTATGTTAAAATGGCATCTTGAGGCGGGTACTTTAGTAAGTTCTGGTCTTATGTTTCTTTGGCAGGTCCCTAAGCTTCTATTGCACAGAATTTTTTCCAATGCCCGGTTCTCTATATGGATTGATGGAAAGCTTGAACTTGTAGTGGATCCATATCAAATTTTAGAAAGGTACATTTTGCAAAAGATCTTTTTTTTCCCTACAAACCTTGTATGAATTTCATGTATTTCAATATTGTAGTGTTTTAGTGATTTAAATGAAAGCAGAACTACCATATGGCCCTAATAATATTTTGCAGACACATGTTAAAGAAAGCCCACCTTCCATTAATTATATTGGGTCTCACTTTCTCATCGGAAACACCCCCCCTACTCTTTTTTTTTTCGCTGCTACTGCTGGTTTTTGTGTGTGCTTGGGGGTTGGGGCGTAGTGTTTTATTGGTATTTGGTATACCTAACTTATCATAGTCTACCCTTAGGCTATTTTTTTCCTATTAGGGACGAGATTTGATACCCGTTGTGGACTGAGTCTCGGCTAGATTTATTAATTCAATTGCCTTTGGCTTGTGGGCGCTCCAATTTGCATCAGAATGCATGAAGAAAGTAGGGTTGATAGGTGATTCATTACCTATATACACTTCTTTCTTATACTCTCCCCAATTAGAAGATACTGCAGTAGTATAGAATCAGTTTGGACAGAAACTCTCTTTCATGAACCCACTTGGTTGAAAAAGTGCACGAGTACAAAACTATCCAAACGCGATTGTTTCCGTCCAAAAAAATGCAGATCTAGAGTGTGCCATATGGTCTTTTAAACCCCAAAATTTCAGCCAGAAACTGCATCGGAAAGTGGACTAACCAGCCCCTAAACAGGGGAACTCGGACATGTTTTCAAGAAAACAGCAGATCTGAACCCACTTGGTTGAAAAAGTGCGCGACTGTAAAACTAACCAAATGAGATTGTTTCCATCCAAAAAATCGCAGATTTAGAGTGTGCCATATGGTCTTTGAAATCCTAGAATTTCAACCAGAAACTCAATCGGGAAGTGGACTAAACAGCCCCCGAAACAGGGGTACTCGAACATGTTTTCAAGAAAACAGCAGATCTGAACCCACTTGGTTGAAAAAGTGTGCGAGTGCAAAACTAAAAAAATGCGATTGTCTCCACCCAGAAAAATGCAGATTTAGAGTGTGTCATATGGTCTTTGAAACCCCAAAATATCAGCCAGAAACTCCATCCGGAAGTGGACTAACCAACCCCCAAAACAAGAGTACTCGACAAGCTAAAAAAAAAAAAAGTATTGGCAAATCCCATAGGTTCGAACCCTTACAGTAAGGGTTTGAACCTTTGCTTTGTAACCCTTCTGGGCCAAATCCCAGAGACCACTAAGGTTTGAACCCTTACAGTAAGGGTTCGAACCTTTGGGATTCGCCAACACTTTTTTCTTTTTTTACCTGTCCGAGTGCCCCTGTTTAGGGGACTGGTTAGTCCACTTTCCGATGGAGTTTCTGGCTGAGATTTTGGGGTTTCAAAGACCATATGGCACACAATAAATCTGCATTTTTTTGGACGGAAACAATCACGTTTGGTTAGTTTTGCAGTCGCGCGCTTTTTCAACCAAGTGGGTTAAGATCTGCTGTTTTCTTGAAAACATGTCCGAGTATGCATTTCTGAGCTAAATCCGTGAGCCTTTCTAATTGTTTATGGTTCTCAATATAAAGTCATTGTCATTTTCTTGTTGGAGACAAAATATGAGCGAAGAACCTATAAATAATTGTAACGATATCGTTGTCAGAAAAATTTTGAAAACTAGATTTTGAGTGAAATCGTGAGTCTTTCTTATTGTTTATGCATCTCAATATAAAGTCACAATTATTTTCTTGTTGGACACAAAAAATGGATGAAGAAATTATAGATGATGGTAACGATATCGTTATCAAAAAATAATGTCGGGCAAAAAATTCAAGTTCGTATGAGTAGGAATTCAAGTTCATATAATGTTAGGCCTATGCTTTTACCTTTCCACGCTGATTTATCCCCTTGCATTAGTTACTCATATCAGTACAATTATTGGGCATATGTTGTCATATGTTGAACAAGAACTCGTGCATTGGGCTAGTCCCTAGTAAGGCACTGTAAAGTTACTCATATCAAAAACCTCTGAATCATTGATGAGAGAAGTGACCCAATAGTTACTCATATCAACACATTAACAAGAGATGTCTTTTCTAAATTTTTGAATGAAAGAGTAGTTGAAGGGGAACAATACCGTTTGATTGTGTCCTTGTTTATGCTTCTCAGTATAAAGGCATTGTAATTTGGTTGTCTATCACAAAAAAACCGACGAATATACTATAAATAATGGTAACGATATCGTTACCATTATTTATAGATTCTTCATCCATTTTTTGTGTCGAACAACCAAATGACAATGACTTTATATTGAGAACATAAACAAGGAGAAAGACTAACGAATCTCATCCAGAATTTTATTTTCATCATATTTTTATAACGAAATCATTACTATTATTTATAGATTTTTGGTCCTTTTTTTGGTGTGCAGTGGCTAAATGGCAATGACTTTATAATGAGATATATAAACAATGAGAAAGACTCGCGAAATTCACCCAGAATTGTATTGTGTGAGTGTGGCCAAATGTCATTGTGTAAGTGCTCCCTTTCTCCAAACCTTCCTACACTTCATAGGCATTGCTTTTGTATTCAAGAGTTTTTTTTTTGAGTATTTTTTGTATCTTGTTCAAAACTTGGATTTGTTGAATGGAGTTTTTCTGTGGAAGCTATCATGTTTTGGCTTATGATATAACCTTCATGATAAACGAGCTCTACATGATAGACTTTTCATTTCAAAAAAATGGCTATGGTATAAACCCGAAACCTATATTCCATTCCCCTCTAAATCATGACACGACAATTGGATACAAAGTGTTATGTCCAGTCCAACATACAACCCATTCATAACGTCCACAATGCATACAGCATACATTCCAGATATTTACTGAACTCCACAATGCATTTATTCCATTCCATAGCCTTCCCATTTCAGTACATTGCATTCCATTCATTTATTTCCAATCCAAAATGAATACAACTCTTTACAACGTAAGACGGTTACATTAATTTCACGACACTAAATCTCAGTGTGTACACTAAATTCACAACACTAAATCCGGGACAGCTAGCATTTCACCATCAGGACTCCAACTCACTATATTTAAAACAGAGTCATCAGAACCAGAATCAGGGGCGATGCCTTTAAGGGTGTGTATTGGTTTTCCTGAAGAGAGCTCCCAATATATGACTGTTCCAATCCCATCTACAGATGCCAAGTACTCACCGGTAGGATCAAATGCTAAGCCAGTGACAGGCCCTTTGTGACCCTTTAGCACTCTTGAGATTGAACCATCGATTGTAGCAATTAATTTAATGCCCTCATCATCACCAGCGATAGCCAACAAGGTACGTACCAGACTTGTTAAAAGCAAGAGAGCGAATAAGCAAGGTGAACCTAGTTACATTGTGCTGAAAATCACCACCTGAGCAATGTAGTAAATCAATTCAAGATGTAAAAGAATAAATAAATAAAGAATTCAGTGAAGAATAGATTCAAATTAATAATTTTTTTGGAACAAGAAAAATATACATTATACAATGCCAGCCATGAGAAACAACCTTTTTGATAACTGTTTAAAAAGATTTACATCTTTCTTTTCTGGCCAAACATTTTGTAGGGGTAAAGCTCCACCTTTCAGCTTTCCTAGAATCCACAATGGATGGCAATGACTACCATATCATTTCCCTTGTGCCCAACATACAACAGACTCCCAAACAACATCAATGAATAAGACAATGGGCTTGCTCAAGTATATATAACTCATCTCAAGGAAAGTAACTACTGCATGAAATATTATTTGTTCTGAAACACTTCCTCTGAAATTAACTGCTTTATGGTTCTAAAATTTATAAATAAAAAAATTGCTTTGCATTTAGGATTCTTTCAAATGTTCTGAAGAAAATACATTATACCAGCTTAAACTCTTTAAGTTGTCCAAGAAACAAGCTGTGTAAATGTAATGTTAAGCTACATCAAATGATTAAAGCAGGAAAAAAGAGAGTTGTCTTGGTTTCTGCAGACTAGGAACACTATATATTTGTGGAATCCTCAAAAATGGAAAGGGTGAAGATGGAATTTTCCTGGAAAAATATGCAATTAGTTCACTAGCAAAATGAACAAGTGAAAATTCAGTCTCCAGCTGACCTTTCCCAAATGGGTGAAAAATATAAAGCCCGAGTGTCTAATACATATGAATTCTACGATTTTCTAGGCAAAATGCTGCTATCACCGAGGCTAAGATGAAGGGTTGAAGGTGAAGAAGTTAAAGAAAACCATCAAAATGATTGCACACATTCTACCCTAGGACATTGAAATTCTCCTTAGATCACCACCCTTAAGCATTCATTCCTCACCCTCTTCAACACCCCATATATAAAAGCCCCTTGTGAATCAGTAGGAACGAGTGAAAATTAAAGCAATAGCCCCTAAGGACCAGTTTGCATACTGCGTGCTGAATTCCTAGTAACACATAGTAAAGGTTATTTTTCCATTCTTGAGAATTCCTTTTGACTTGAGCCTTGCCTCGTTTCAGCGGAAAATGAAAATTGTTTCCAAGGATGGTGATTTTTTAGCCTGAAGACTTCATTTTCTATATCTCCATTTTCTAATGTTAGTTGTAGCAAAACATCTTTTGCAGTGGAAAAATGTTTCCACCTCTTGTGCAAAAACAAAAAAAAATAATAAAAGAAAAAAGAAAAAAATGAAAACCTCCTAAAATCATTCTCCTGCAGAAGCCATTTTCATTTTCAGCCTAAAATTCTCCACGCAAACATATCCAAATTAAGAAAGAGAGAGAAAAAAAAAGACAGAACAGATCAGAGAGGAATACTTGGGAATTTATAGAGCTTGATGCAATGGTCGAGGGAGCCGGAAGCGAGGCAGGTGGAATTGGGGCTAAGGGCAACGGCGGCGACGCCTTCTTTGTGATGGCGAAGGGTCTTTGGTGGTTTTGGGTTATGGGGAAGGAGGTCGTGGATGAAGATGGAGAGATTGGAGAGGGAGAGAGAAAGCGACGAGCAGCAGAGGAGAAAGAGAGAAATAGGCGGAGAGGAAAAGAGGAGAGGAGAACGTATGATTTCAGTGAAAAAAGGGTTCTCTTAATAAGGATGTCATTCGAAATATGAAGGGTATTATCGTCCGAAAACGCTGTACGAACACCAAAATGGGCATTACCGTGTATTTAACACTAAATCCGTATAATACAAGTTTATGAACACTTTTTTGGTAAAAATCGCAAAAAATAAAGAACCTAAAAAATAAAGAACCTTAAAAAATAAAGAAATTTTGGATTTAATAACTAATATCGTGGGATTCAGCCTGTTTCTGACGGACAAACAACATATTTTGTGCGGTCAATAGCCAATAGCCTATAACTACATAAAACCGCGTGCTAGATGATTCTAGGACGTTTTAGGGTATCCCGGTCAAGTCTTTTGCTTTGTAATGCATTTCATGCGATTCTATGCTGAAACATGCTTTTTAGATATCGTTAGATACTTTTATAGTTTAAAATAGATTTCGGGCGATTGTGGGGTTTGAAACACCTTAAACCGGATTTAGGGTTGTTTAAGACCGAAATGCGTGCTTCGTGCAGTTCGAAAGCTGTTTTCATATAAATTCGCGTTCTATTCGACTCTAGGAAAATGTTGTCTATAAACTGCATTTAACGCGATACACGATTGAATATCTTTTTCGTTTAAAATGTGTTTTGGGCAAATCCGGGCATAATAACTACTCAAGTAGTGTTCCAAGGCATTTTTGGTGCAATCAATAGCCAATATTTGGATGAAAAAGCGTGTTGGATGATTCCAGAGCACTGAATGGTTTAATGGTCTAAAATCTTACTCTAATATGTGTTTCATACGATTATATGCAGAAATACGAGTTTTTGGATATCCCAAGATGCATTTTTCTTTAAAATGTGTTTCAATCGATTTAGGGTAGGAACGCATTATAGGGGATTAAGGGTTGTATAAGAAAGAAAGTTCGGGTCTGAAAAAATGTTAGGTGTAAACAGCGTTTCACGGCTCAAAGACGCGCTCTAGAGAATTCATTGCCATCTTTTTACTTTAAAACGGAATTTAGGCAAATTAGGGCATAACAACTAATCTAATGGTATTTAGGGCCGTTTCTTGCTGACAAACAACTTATTTTGTGCAATCAATAGCCTGTATTTCAATAAAAATGCGTACTTAATGATTCTACGGCATTTTAGGGTATTCTAGACTAGTCTTTTTTTGCATCGAAATACATTTGTGCGATTCTATGTTGAGATACGCATTTTAAGATATTCTTAGATACTTTCCTATTTATAAAGGGTTTCAGAGGCGATACAATGGTTAGGAACGCATTACATGGGATTAAGGGGTTTTTAAGACTGAAACCCATGCTTCGGGCGGTAGTGGAGTAGTATTCTATACAGCTCTGGAAAAATGTTGGCTCTAAATCGCATATTATGCGGTTTTGATCCGTTTCTAACTGAAATATAGATTCTGGTATATCTAGAGATACTATTCTCTTTAAAATGGGCTTCAGGCGAATCTAGGGTTAGGAACGCTTAATTATTTTTTCTAGGGCTTTATTTTTTCTGAGGGCTTTATTTTTTCTAGGGCTTTATTTTTTCTCAAGGCTTTGTTTTTTCTAGGGCTTTTTTTTTCTAAGGGCTTTATTTTTTCTAGGGCTTTATTTTTTCTGAGGGCTTTATTTTTTCTAGGGCTTTATTTTTTCTCAGGGCTTTATTTTTGGGTAAATTAGCGAGAGGTCCCTGATTATTGGGCTATAAAGTCTCCAGTACACAGCGTTTCTGTTTATGGCCTAAAGTCTCTTGCGCATGGGATTACTTTGGGCGGTGGTCCCTTAGCTTGACACGTCATACTTTTTTATGACTGATTTGTCCTTCTAACCGTTTGCATAGGTGTCATGTACATGTAATCCTGGTTTATAACTCGACGTCATCGTCTTTCCGTGCTTACTGACGAATTTAAATGTCGCAAGATTAGTTTTGGATCAAATTTCAAATTTTGATTTGGAGGGAATGACGATTCATGGAATTTCGCCTAGAATTTCTCAGTTTCTAGGACAGGTGATTGGTAGTGCGTGAGAATCCTTTTGTTGTTGTTGTTGTTCTTCTTCTTCTGACGTTGTTACATAGCTCAGTTCTTCTTAATATGAATTTGTAGATCTAATTCAACAAACTCATAATTCATCATTTCAGTGAAATTCTTGAGGTAAGGATTAATGTTTTGATTCGAATTTTAATTTAATTACTTCATATTATCTTTATGTCTAAAAATATTTCTTCTTATTTTCTCAGTAATTCTGTTTAGATCTGAATAAAAGTAAACTCGGATTTGATCATTTGAATTAATTTCTTGAGGTATGGATGAATGTTTTGATCTATTTTAGTTTAAGAAATGTTTTAATCTTGCTTTCTGAAATGAATTCTTCTTATATTATCAGTAGTTCGTTCTAGATGTGATTGAAATCAAACATAGATAAATTCATGTTATTTCAAACTCATATAAATCCATTGTAAAAGTCAGATAAATTTACTCCAAACTCTGATGAATTCATACCAATCACATATAAGGAGTACGAAATTCAGATAAATGATGCGAAAGTGAGATAAATTTATTTCAAAGTCGTACAAATCCATTCTAAAAGTGAGACAAATTCACTCCAAAATCTGATGAATTCATATCAATCAGAGATAAGTAACAGCGAATTCAGATAATTTGATGCAAAAGTCAGATAAATTTATTTCAAACTCATATAAATCCATTCTAAAAGTCAGATAAATTCACTTCAAACTTTGATGAATTCATACCAATCACAGATAAGGAACATCAAATTCAGATAAACTGATGCTAAAGTGAGATAAATTTATTTCAAATCCAGTTTAATTGATTCTATAAACAGATAAAATCATTACAAAATTAGTTAAAGTCATCTGTGTTAGATAAGCTTGTATAAAATAAATTTGAACCAAACACAGATAAAATGACACGAAACTTATATTGACTCATGTGAAAGTAATAGGGTATTTCAGCTACAAATGTTTATGTTTTTTGATTTTATCTTTATTTTTCGTATGCAGTGTTTGAAATGGCAAAACCGATTATGCTTTTTTTGCAAGCTTGGTATGTTCACCAATGTTGTAATTTTGACTGATAGTATGAGAATGGATGCTTTGGTTAACCAAATTTGTTGCAAGTAGAAGTCTTTGTTGCCCAACAATGTCTGTTTCACATATGCATTGCCTGGGCACCCGAAGTGTATGCTTGACAATGACAGAGACTTGTTGATCTTGTCTATGTTGGCAGTTTCATTGGGAATGGATCGAGTTGATGTCTTTGTATCAAAATTATATGAATATGGTAATGAGGACAATGAGGAGAATATGGATAAAATTTGTGAAGACAGAATGGCAGTAGTGGAGTATGATGCTACAGATGTAGAGACAGATTTGCTTCCACAATTTTGTTCACATATGGAGAAGTTTCTTCTTTCTTCAGATTGGGTGAATGGTTTCAGTCATGTTGGACAGAGGTTTGAGGGTGGGGCTTCTGAATTTAGGAATGTGCTGTGCAAATATTCGATTGAGTTGGGATTTGAGTTTGTGTATGTCAAGAATGATAAAGTAAGGATCACAGCTAAATGCTCTCATCGTAAAACCCAGGATTGCATGTGGTGTGTTCATGCATCGCTTGAGAAGTCTAGTGGTTTTTTTTATGTAAGGTCATTTGATAATGAGCATACTTGTGGAGCAGCAGTTCGTACATCTAAGAGTAGCCGGATTAGCTTTGAAATTGTTTGTGATTTAATGATGGATCATATTCGAGAGAAGCCAATGACCAGACCCATTGATGTTGTGCATTATTTCCATGTAAACTATGGGCTCACCATTACATACCATCATGCATGGTGGGGGGTTGAAAGGGCGAGGAATAAGCTGTATGGTGATACATCGCTTTCTTTTGACGATCTTTGCTGGTACATTAATGTTGCTATGGAGACAAATCCAGGCAGTCTGTTTGTTTTAGATTACAATGAATCCACCATGTGCTTCAAGCGTTTGTTTGTTTCTTTCAATGCTTCGATTCGTGGATTTAATTATGTTCGCCCGCTGTTGTTTCTAGATGGGACATTTTTGAAGGGCAGGTACAAGGGAAATTTGTTGGCAGCAATAGGGAAGGATGGTAATCAAGGTAAAGTGTCATCTTGTAGATTAAATAATGTTGATATTATCTTTTTTTTATTTCAGTGCATAGTTAACCTTGCTGCTTAATTGCTAATAAGTGGTTTCTTGAATGTGGTAGGTTTGTTTCCTCTTGCCTTTGCGGTGGTAGACTCAGAGACTGAAGAAAATTGGAAATGGTTCTTGTGGAATTTGAGGAAAGTAGTTGCATATGACCGCCCAATCACTTTTGTTTCTAACAGGAATGCTGGTCTTGTGGATGGTGTTGCACATGTGTTTCCATTTGCTCATCATGCTTTCTGCCTCCAACATTTGAAAGCAAATTTGAGAGATAAGTTCTCAGGAGGTTACACAAATGAATTTAGAGAAAGGATGGTTTTGTTGCTACGTGAATGTGCCTATGCCCCCACTGTACCTATATTCCATGCAAAGTTGCAGGTATTTAGACATAAAGGTGGTTCGAATGTTGATAGATTTTTTTCCGGACTTTGTCATGATAGGTGGAGCAATGCTTATTTTAAGGGCCATCGGTATGGTGAGATGTGTTCTAATGCTTCAGAGTCTTTCAACTCCTGGATTAGAGAAGCGCGTCACCTGCCCATTACGAAGATGGCTGACATGATAAGGGTTCAGATAATGGAGCAGATGGCCAATAGGAGGGAAATGTCTAGCTTATGGAAGGGAGTCATTTGTCCAGACATGGATAAGAGGTTGGAGGCTTCTATCAAGCTTGGTAGGCCATGGAGCGTTAGGCGGTCAAGCAACACTGTTTTTTATGTTCATTCGTACCCATCGGTCACTGTTGATATTTACAATCGCATATGTTCTTGCTATCAATGGCAGATTAATGGCTTCCCGTGTGCCCATGCATGTGCTGCTATTCAAAAGTGTGGAAAGGATTTAAACCTTTATGTGGATCGGTATTTTCACATAGAGACATACAGAGATGCATACTCTGAATCTATAATTCCCATCCCAACTGTAGGCAAGCCAGAGACAACAATTGCAGAAGCTGTGATTCTGCCCCATGTTATGAGGCGTCAACCCAGAAGGCCAAAAAAAAAGAGGATATTGTCAAGAGGTGAGATGACAAGGCAGGTAAAATGTGGACGATGTGGGCGGATTGGGAGTCATAATAAAAAGTCCTGCAAGGAGCCTATTGAGTTGCCATTGACATTAGTTTGAATTTGTCATTTTTTATAATTTGGTGATGATAATGTGTGACTGCCAACATGTATAAAGATCATTTTGGATTTTTTCTGTTGAATAAAATTGCAAAGAATCAGTGTTTCTTCGAAATATTGATGTAATCTTTCCTTTTTGTAACGAATTTTACATGGATTTTAGTTGATTTCCAATGCAATAACAGATAAATTTATCAAACTTTCATTCAAAACTCAGATTAATTTCACTGATTTTTATTTAAACTCAGATAAATATATCTGAGTTTCATTCAAAAGGAAGATAAATTTGCATGAGTTTCTTTGAAAAGACAAAGAAATTTAGCTATATGAAAGTTACAGTTAAATTCTATGAATTTGTAACAAACATAAAGCAATGACAACATGTAAGAAAATGACTTGAATTATATAATTGATAAGCGTATTTACATTTACAAACATCTTTCTAACATCTTATATTACCAATGTGAACCAAAAAACAAAAAATCAATAGAAAATCCCTTGTTGTTTGTCAGTTTTCCTTTAATGCTGATTCCAACATCTTACAATTATCCATTTGAACCAAAAACCAAAAATCCAAAAAAATCCATGATGTTTGTTCGTCTTTTCCTTTATGATGCGAACATTTTGGCTTGAAAGTCTTCTATTGTCCAAGTACGGGGCTCGTCATGCAAGAATTTGACTGCTAATTCTGCTCTAAAGCTGTTGATGACGCTTTGTGCCAAGTTGTTAATTGGTTTGCAACGAGAGATTTGAGTCATGAGGTAGCACACGATGATGCCACAATCAAGCCTGCAATGTGACATGGTATTGTCAGTTATTCATATTGTTTGGTTGTCTATGGTTTTTTTTTTTTTTTTTTGTAATCTGGGTTCCTGTTACAATACTTACGATCCGTCTTTTTGCTGTGATGCTCCTTCTATGCTGATCAATGGCTCATTATATGGCTGCGTTTCCTCAATGTTGACGTAGTTGTAATTTTCTACATACTGTTTCTGTGATCACATCATTTTGATTAGCCACATATATAACAACTTGTGTCAAGCATGATTTAAAGGAAGTTAAAGTGAATGACATGTACCAGTAACTTGGCATCCTTGAAGTAGTGATCAATTGCATTTTTCTCCCTTGGCCTCATGGAGTTGTAGTGCATTCACTGGCCTTGTTTTCGATCAAGTAGTAACAGAGTCCAATGGAATGGTATTGCATCTTTGTTCTTTCCATTAGAGTTCATTGGAAAGTGGACATATCTATGATTCTGCATTTTGTATGGTGAGATTTGATGATTGAGGATGGTTTCTGATCGACACTTAAATGTGCAACTTTTAACCGCAAGACTACGGTGTCGTCAAGTAGTAAAGGACTCAAGAGTCCGGATTATCGATCCCACGGAGAGAGGATGGAACAAGCAATGAATTCAATTAAAGTAGAATTGAACTAAGATATAGCTAATTTAGACAATTGAAGTAAACAATTAACACTATTAAACTATGCAATGTAAATAATTAATTAACAATCTAAAATATGAAGTAAATTAGATCTGAGCTAATCTAACATGCTACACTAAACTAGTGTGTAAATATGGTGGTGGAAATGGAAGAATTAAGGTAAGAATGTGGTGTGAAATGTGTAAGATTTTAAAACAAGTTATGTGAGATGTGTATCTAATAATCTAAAAGTGAAAATAACAAATCAAAGAAATATTTAAATTAACAACAATAAGAATAATAGATTAGGCAATCCAAAATCCACTAAGTATGTAATTAATTCAAACAATGCATGTTCTAATTCAATTCTCAAATCTACAATCCAATTAGCAATCTCTTGCCTAATTAGATTGGATGATATAACAATAAAGATCAAAGTAAAAGAAAATCAAAGGCCAAGATCATAGATCATCATCTATCTACCCTAACAATAAATCATCAAAATCAAGCTACAAAAGATCAAAGATAAGGGCTCTAGAGCATGCTATGTGAGAGAACTTAATCAAACTACAAAGCATCAATTGAGATTATCCGAGCATCAAGTGTAGAGACAGAGCATGAGAAATGAGAGAGCTTAGCACAACTAGATCTAAAATCTATTAATCAATTAAGGCACAAGTAGGGAATTTAAACTATAACATGCATGGAATTGAACTAATCACATTACTTAGCTTCAAAAGGAGAGCCTAATCCAAGAGCTTTAGCCACTAAACATCAAGAAAGAGCTCCAAATCTTCATTAATGATCTTCAATTACACACTCTCTAGATTAGTTACAAAGAAGCTCCTAATTACAATCTAAAAGTATAGAGAAGGTAAAATAAAATTGCTAAAAGACTAACTTGCCAAAAGATCCTCCTCTTCTCTACAAAAACATTCCAATTTATAGAAACTTTGAAGGCATTTGATTGGCTCATTTTCATTCACAAGGATTGCTTCCATTTGATTGGTTGCAACTTGAAAGCTTTTGATTGGCTCTTTTGCTTTCACAAGGATTGCCTCAATTTGATTGGTTGCAACAAACTTTCCTTCCAAAAGCATATGTGCTTTTTGCTTTTTGTGGTCCTTCATTTTGGAGGCTTTTGATTGGCTCATATCCTTTCGCATGGATTTGTGCCATGGCAAGCTTCCATGTGCCATGGGCAAGCTTTGATTGGTGGAGAGGTTAGAGTTGGATGAAATACCTTCTATGTAAAAAAATATGTAATTATTGGGATTTGAACCCATAACCTATTTCATAGCAACTCAAGCTCTAACCAATACACCAACCGCTCCTTTATATTGGAAAATGACTTCTTCTCATCTCATTTTGGAATTCTTCAACACTTCTTGATGCCTTGGGACACTAGCCGGAAGGTTGGGGTAGTCGCGGGGTCCACATACACAAGAGAAATTATATAAAAATGCGCTATAAATAATCAATTTTATGCATGATAATCCGATAATCCGTTTAATGTGATAGAATGATAAAATCTCTGTGTAAAGCAAATGATATGCATATGAGATGCTGATAAAACCCGGACTAATAAGGGGTAAAATATGTAATATTTAACACTCATCAGTTTCTCTCATATTTTTGTTTTCAGCAGTGAGCATTGTCTGCACGAGTATGAAATTTAAGAGTATTAATGTCATTTAATGAATTCCATTATAGACATGGCAAAAAAGTTATTTGTATTACCCAGCAAAGGCTACTGATGAAATATGATTTTTCGTCCTCCTCCAGACCCTGCTTTCCCAATTTCTTGAGTTCATTTTCAAGGTTTGTTTGCTCTTTGTACAGCATCTGTGTATAACTATCAATTACCTGATGGATTACAGATACATCAGGTTATGTACGTTATAAAACACATGTTATTTAAACATTCAATAAATATACAATATTGTTGTAGTAGGTTTCTTACACTGCTTGATATATCAGCGCCAGATAGGATTGCAATTATGTCCTCTTACAACACATTATTTTTACTTTCTCCGCCCCAAACTGTTGCACTGCAATTGTACATGTGAAATGTTATTAGTTTATGTTTATAATGTTATTGATAACTTGCCAGAGTAATTTATGATGTCAACTTACTTATATCCTTCTGTGTCATATATGAGCTTTAACTTCTTCTTGTCAGCTTCAGTCAACAGTTTGGTGATTGAGTTTTTTGGGAGCTTAAATGGTTTCTTCTTCTCTGATTTACTCTTAGCTTTGTGCTGTATTTGCTCATTTATGTCAATAATGTCCTTTGACCAAGCAACCATTTTATCTCTTGGTACATTCTTTTGCTTCTTAGCCTTCTTCTGTTCTGGCTCTACAATATTTTTTGCTGCTGCTTCTCGTCGCTTCTTTTCTCTTTTGATCATTGATGATGGTTCTGGTACCTTATATGTAATGCACCATTTAAATATTCATATTAAATTGATTGAAGCTCAGATACAATCATACAATAGTCAAATAAACTTTTATCAGGCACACCCAAAACCTCATAGGAAACTCAGATAAATTCATTACCAAACTCAGAGAAATTGAAATATAAGCCACAAATTCATATCAATCTCAGATAAATTCATATCAAAATTAAATAAAATCTTATCAGACCTATGTAAAATCATTTAAGGCTCAGATAAATTCATTTGAATAGTCTGAAATACCTTTTCAGTTTTACTTTTGTTTGTTGGCTGAGGAGGCTGCTCCCCCATCATTTGTTTTGCTGTTGGAAGATATATTTTTTCCAAACTCTTTTCAGCCAAATTTATCTATGTGCTTGCATAAAGAAGTGTAGCTTCTTTTAACTTGTTTTCTAATTCAAAATTTGTTGCCTCAGTTATTGCAAGTTTATATTTCAATGCTTTTAATTCCTCTTCTGCATGTGCAGCTCTTGAAGAATTTCGCTCTGATAGCTGCTGCAGTTGCTTTAGCTGTTCATTAAGGGAGCTAACCACAAGAGATGAATTATCGAGCTTGCTTTTGAGGTCGTTGTTCTCTTTTTCTAGATCAGCATTTTCAATTGTGACCTTCTCGGTTAAAGAAACTGCATGATCTCTTTCTTTGGCCAAGCTGCTTAGCCTTCTTCCCAATTCCATGCTTTCATTTTGTAGAATACAATTTTCTTCTCTTGCTATTTTCAATTCAACTATGATTTTGTCAAGTTGAGCTTGGGAGTCTTGTTTCTTAATATTGCCTCCTTCAGATTCAGATAGCTTTGTGGGTGGTACTCCAATGAATGATTCACTTGTGCTTCCAATTATGTCGCTTACAACATTCTCTACAACTTTATCTGTTTTTTCTTTTATTTGTTCATACTGTTCCCACTCTGAAGATAATGTGAGAAATTCAACTCTTTCTTCAGTCCTAGCCGTTTCTTCTTGCCCTTCCTTTTCTCTTTGTTCTTCTAATTCAGAAATTAACAACGTTTCTGTTGTTTGGGCCAGCTGAAATTGGATGGGGTCATGTTCTCTTGATCTTGACTGCTCAATGGCTTTAGTATTCTCAACATCATCATTAAGGTCAAGAATATACTGCTCATGTCCTTCTTGTACTCCTTCGATAATTTCTTTGTTCTCTGTTTCAGCTTCCTTCTTAGTTATTTGATTATCATCAACACTGCTTCTATTCCCATATGTCAGGAAGCATTTCTCTTCATGCAATGTCCTCTCCAATTTACCAACGATTACCTGAAGTGTGAGACACTGTTAATTTATAACAACAAGGCATATAAAATTCAGATAAATGTATCTATACTATCTGTTATATAGCATTACGTGTTCAGAAAAATTCAAATAAAATTACCTGTTCGCTATGTAATGTATTCAGCGAAGTTTTCTGCAGTGCGTTGTTTAAGCCCTTAAGATCCCACTTCAACAATCTAGGGAATTCAATAGGTTTGAATGGCTCCAAAAACAACGTGTGTTCGCATAACCAATACTATTCAAATCAAGACACAATAACATAGTCAAGTTTAATTTACAAATATATTGGTAAGTTGTAAAAATATAGATATAAAAAGGATGTTTGTTTATCTTACCGATAGTGCAAATAGACAGCCAATTACTTTATCTAAACCATCATTTCTGTTGCGAACTAATTGCATGAGAAACTTTGTTATCTCTTATGTCCATGCATAATTTTTCATTTCAACATAATTCTCAACATAACCGACGTATGGCCTGTGCGCCGTCCCGCACGAAGGCACGGACAGATTGTCCACCGTCCTGCATGAAGGCAGGGACAGACTGTGCACCATCCTGTACGAAGGCACGGACAGACTGTGCATCGTCCAACACAAACGCAGCGACACACTTTGCACCGTCCTGCACGAACCCAGGGACAGACTGTGCACGGTCCTGCACGAATGCAGGGACAGACTGTGCACCGTCCTGCACGAACCCAAGGATAGACTTTGCACCGTCCTGTACGAAGGCACGGACAGCCAGTGCACCGTCCTGCACGAACGCATGGATAGACTGTGCACGGTCCTGCACGAACGCTGGGACAGACTGTGCACCGTCCTGCACGATGGCAGGGACAGACTTTGCACCGTACTATACGAAGGCAGGGACAGACTGTGCACCGTCCTGCACGAAGGCAGGAAAAGACTGTGCACCGTCCTGCACGAAGGCACGGACAGACTGTGCACCGTCCTGCACGAAGGCAAGGACACTCTGTGCACCATCCTGCACGAAGACAGGGACAGACTGTGCACCGTAACGCACGAAGACTGGGACAGACTGTGCACCGTCCGGCACGAAGGCAGGGACAGACTATGCACTGTGCCGCACGAAGGTAGGGGACAGACTGTACACCGTCCCGCACAAAGTCAGGGACGGACTGTGCACCTTCCCGCACGAACGCAGCAACAGACAGTGCACCGTCCGGCACGAGGGCACGGACACACTGTGCATCGTCCTGCACGAACGCAGGGACAGACTGTGCACCGTCCGGCACGAAGGGAGGGACAGACTGTGCACCGTCCTGCACGAACGCACGGACAGACTGTGCACCGTCCCGCATGAATGTAGGGACAGACTGTGCACTGTCCCCCATGAATGTAGGGACAGACTGTGCACCGTCCGGCACGAAGGCAGGGAAAGAATGTGCACCGTGTCGCACGAAGGCAGGGACAGACTGTGCACCGTGACGCACGAGCATAGGGACAGACTGTGCACCGTCCGGCACGAAGGCAGGGACAAACTGTTCACCGTCCCGGACGAAGTCCCGGACCGACTGTGCTACGTCCTGCACGAACGCAGGGACAGACTGTGCACCGTTCGGCACGAAGGCACAGGTACACTGTGTAAGGTCCTGCACTAACGCAGGGACAGACTATGCACTGTCCTGTACGAACGCAGGGACAGAGTGTGCACCGTGACGCACGAACGTAGGGAAAGACTGTGCACCGCCCCGCATGAAGTCACGGACAGACTGTGCACCGTCCTACACGAACACAGGGACAGACTGTGCACGATCCTGCACGAACGCAGGGCAGACGGTGCACCGTCCAGGACGAAGGTAGGGGACAAACTTTGCACCGTCCTGCACAAAGGCAGGGAGAGAATGTGCACCGTCCCGCACGAAGGCACGGACATACTATGCACCGTCCTGCACGAAGGCAGGGACTGACTGTGCACCATCCGGCACGAAAGCAGAGAAAGACTGTGCGCCGTCCTGCACGAAGGCACGGACACACAGTGCACCGTCCTGCACGAACGCAGGGACAGACTGTGCACCGTCATGCACGAATGCAGGGACAGACTGTGCACTGTGACGCACGAACGCATGAATAGACTGTGCACCGTCCCGCACGAACACAGGGACAGACTGTGCACCGTCCTGCAAGAAGGGAGGGACAGACTGTGCACCGTCCTGTACGAACGCACAGACAGACTGTGCAACGTCCTGCACGAAAGCAGGGACAGACTGTGCACCGTAACGCACGAACGTAGGGACAGACTGTGCACCGTCCGGCACGAAGGCAGGGAAAGAATGTGCACCGTGCCGCACGAAGTCAGGGACAGACTGTGCACCGTCCCGGACGAAGTCACGGACAGACTGTGCACCGTCCGGCACGAAGGCACGGGCACACTGTGCACCGTCCTACACGAACGTAGGGACAGACTGTGCACTGTCCTGCACGAACGCAGGGAAAGACTGTGCACCACCCGCACGAAGTCACGGACAGACTGTGCACCGTCCTGCACGAACACAGGGACAGACTGTGCACGGTCCTGCAGGAACGCAGGGACAGACTGTACATCGTCCAGGACGAAGGCACGGACAGACTGTGCAACGTCCTGCACAAAGGCAGGGAGAGACTGTGCACCGTCCCGCACGAAGGCACGGACAGACTATGAACCGCCCTGCACAAAGGCAGGGACAGACTGTGCACCATCCTGCACAAAGGCACGGACAGACTGTGCACATTCCTGGACGAAGGCAGGGAAAGACTGTGCACCGTCCTATACGATGGCACGGACAGACTGTGCGCCGTCCTGCACGAAGGCACGGACACACTGTGCACCATTATGCACGAACGCAGGGACAGACTCTGCACCGTCCGGCACGAACGCAGGGACGGACTGTGCACCGTGACGCACGAACGCAGGGACAAACTGTGCACCGTCCGGCACGAAGGCACGGACATACCGTCCACTGTCCTGCACGAACGCAGGTACAGACTGTGCACCATCCGGCACGAACGTAGGGACAGACTATGCACCGTGACACACGAACGCAGGGACAGACTGTGCACCGTCCCGCACGAAGTCACGGACAGACTGTACACCGTCCTGCGCGAACGCAGGGACAGACTGTGCACCGTCCGGCATGAAGGGAGGGACAGACAGTGCACCGTGAAGCACGAATGCAAGGACGGACTGTGCACCGTCCCGCACGAAGTCACGGACAGACTGTGCACCGTCCTGCACTAACGCAGGGACAGACTGTGCACGGTCTTGCACGAATGCAGGGACAGACTGTGCACCGTCCTGCACGAAGGCACGGACCGACTACGCACCGTCCTGTACAAGGCAGGGACAGACTGTGCACCATCCTATACAAAGGCAGGGATAGACTGTGCGCCGTCCCGCACGAAGGCACGGACAGACTGTCCACCGTCCTGCATGAAGGCAGGGACAGACTGTGCACCATCCTGTACGAAGGCATGGACAGACTATGCACTGTCCAGCACGAACGCAGGGACACACTTTGCACCGTCCTGCACTAACGCAGGGACACACTTTGCACCGTCCCCAAGGACAGACTGTGCACGGTCCTGCACGAACGCAGGGACAGAATGTGCACCGTCCTGCACGAACGCAAGGACAGACTTTGCACCGTCCTGTACGAAGGCACGGACAGACAGTGCACCGTCCTGGACGAACGCAGGGATAGACTGTGCACGGTCCTACACGAACGCTGGGACAGACTGTGCACCGTCCTGCATGAAGGCAGGGACAAACTGTACACCATACTATATGAAGGCAGGGACAGACTGTGCACCGTCCCGCACGAAGGCAGGGAAAAACTGTGCACCGTCCTGCACGAAGGCACGGACAGACTGTTCACCGCCTGGCACGAAGGCAGGGACAGATTGTGCATTGTCCGACAAGAAGGCAGGGACAGACTGCGCACCGTCCTCCACGAAGGCAGGGACAGACTGCGCACCGTGCCGCATGAAGGCAGGGACAGACTGTGCGCCGTACCGAAGGAAGTCACGGATAGACTGTGCATCGTCTTGCACGAAGGCAGGGATAGACTGTTCACAGTCCTGCACAATAGCATGAACAGAGTGTGCACCGTCCTGCATGAACGCACGGACAGACTGTGCACCGTCCTCAACGAAGGCACGAACAGACTGTGCACCGTCCTGCACGAAGGCAGGGATAGACTGTGCACCATGCCACACGAAGGGAGGGACAAACTGTGCACCGTCCTGCACGAAGTCACGGGCAAACTGTGCACCGTCCTGCACGAAGTCACGGGCAGACTGTGCACCGTCCTGCACGAAGGCAGACTGTGAACCGTGCTGCACGAATGTAGGGACAGACTCTGCACCGTCCTGCATGAAAGCACGAATAGTTTATGCACCGTTCTGCACGAAGGCAGGGACAGACTCTGCACCGTCATGCACGAACGCACGGACAGACTGTGCACGGTCCTGCATGAAGGCACCTACAGACTATGCACCGCCCTACACGAAGGCACGAACAGACTTTGCACGATCCAGCACGAAGGCAGGAACACACCGTGCACCGTCCTGCACGAGCGTAGGGATAGACTGTGCACCGTGCCGCACGAAGGCAGGGTTAGACTGTACACCGTCCGCACGAGGGTAAGGACAGACTGTGCACCGTGCCGCACGAAGGCAGAGACAGACTGTGTACCGTGCCGCACGAAGGCAGGGACAGATTGTGCACCGTCCTACACAAAGGCAGGGACAAACTGTGCACCGTGCCGCACGAAGGCAGGTATAGACTGTGCACCGTCCGCCACGAAGGCAGGGACAGACTGTGCACCGTCCTGCACGAACGTAGGGACAGACTGTGCTCCATCCTGAACGAAGGCACGGACAGACTGTGCACCGTCCTGCACAAAGGAAGGGACAGACTATGCACCGTCCGGCACGAAGGCTGGGACCATGGTTTTAAAAACCGGCCGATACCGGTTCGTATCGGCCGCTGAGATATCAGTATCGGCGATACCGGTCTTCAACTCGCCAAAATATCGCGAGATATCGGCCGATATGATGTTCATATCGGCCGTAACGATATCTCGGCCGATATTTTCCCTTAAAAGCCAAAAAACTCTATTTTTTTCCCATTCTTCATCTCCTTCCCCTCTCCTCTCATATCCAAGCTCCTTAGAGCAGCAGCCACACATTCACACACCCATCTTGCATATTTTCTTCAAGAAAATATTATTTAAGGTAAGAGAAAATCAACTTAAAGCATTTTATTATGCATTTATGTGTTTTTTTTTTTAGATGAAGCATGGAAAATTGGAAATCATGATAATGTCACTTGTGTTGTGTTCTTCACTTAGAACCAAGTTAGATCTATATACTTTCATGCTAGATCTACTCATACACATGATTTTGTATTTTTTTTTTCAATTTTTTTATTTACGGATTTTTTAATATTTGAATAAAAATATATCATTTTTTTGAAATTTCATCACAAATATGTTCTTTTAATGATTCATGATCATTGTATGGTATGTAAATGATTGATCTACATACTTTTATGCTAGATCTATATATTTAGGATTTTGAAAATAATTTTATTAAATCTTTATTTCTTCTAAAAATAATTTTTGTTACTTGTTAGGGTATTTATGATACCAAATGCTTATTAATAGTGTGTAGATGATAGATCCACATCTACTCATAATTATAAACATGATTTAGATTTTTATTTTAATTATTTTATTTTCAGATTTTCTAATATTTGAATTATAATATATCATTTTTTTGGGATTTCATCATAAATATGTTCTTTTAATGATTCATGATCATTGTGTGGTATGTAAATGATTGATCTACATACTTTTATGCTATATCTATATATTTAGGATTTTGAAAATGATTTTATTAAATCTTTATTTTTTCTAAAAACAATTGTTGTTAATTGTTAGAGTATTTATGATACTAAATGCTTATTAATAGTGTGTAGATGATAGATCTACATCTACTCATTGTCATAAACATCATTTAGATTTTTATTTTATTTTTGGATTTTCTAATTTTTGAATTATAATATATCATTTTTTTGGAATTTCATCATAAATATGTTCTTTTAATGATTCATGATCATTGTGTGGCATGTAAATGATTGATTTACATACTTTTATGCTAAATCTATATATTTAGAACTTTGAAAATGATTTTATTAAATCTTTAGTTTTTTCTAAAAATAATTGTTCAAGTGTATTTAATATTTATGATACATTAACTACCAAAGGCTTAGGACTTTGAAAATGATTTTATTAAATCCATAATTGTTGTTAGAGTATTACAATTATATGAATGTCTTATTTTATAGGAACAATAGTGCGTGACATAGATCCGGCATGGAGTCGCGGTGAAGCAGTAGGAAGTAAAAGAAAAATAAAATGTAATTATTGTGAAAAGGTTCTCAATGAGGGGATTACCCGATTGAAACAACATTTGGCACATGTATCAGGACAGGTGATAAAATGTCCGAAAGTGCCGCCAAATGTGAGAGCTGAAATGCAGGGGCTCCTTAAGGCAATTGCACAAAAAAAAGTAGTACAAGAAAGAAGAAGAACCGAGGAACTTGAAGCATGCAGAGAAGAGGTGTTTGGTTCCTCTGATGATGATGATGAAGACCCGGAAATGACAAGGGCTAGGAGAAAAAGTGTAAGGTCACTTCAGGAGGAGGAAGAAAGGAGAAGAATGCAATATGAAGCAGCAGCTAGAGGTAGCCAATATGAGCAGGGTGATTCATCCGGATCGGGGGGAGCGAGTTTGCGTCGGGCATTTAGTCATAAACAACCCCGTCAAGATCCAGACATTGAGGATGTTGAAAGACCTCCTACACAGGCACCTCGTAGGCCAGATGTGGTGGGGCCAACTGACCCATTTGCTTATAGAAAACCAACATCAAAGCAGTCAGGCATCATAAAAGCACTAAAGGGCAAGTTTGGTAAAGCAAGAGATAATCTAGTGAGAGCTACTGAGAAGTTTTTTTTGGATGGAGGCATTCCACCCAACAATGCATCTTCTCCTTATTTCACCACCATGTTAGATGCAGCTGCAGAACATGGTCCAGGTATAAAGGCGCCCACCCCTTACGAGATTGGGCATGTATGTGTTGAGAAAGAGTATGATGAGTTGCAGGCTTGGGTGGAAACTTTCAAATGTGCATGGAAGGAAAGAGGTTGCACACTAATGTGCGATGGGTGGACGACTATCACACATCGTCATCTCTTGAATTTCCTAATCTACTCGTCTATGGGCACGGTGTTTATCAAATCAGTTGATGCAACTGATTACATCCAAGATGCAAGATATATTAATAGGTTATTGAATGATGTGATTGAAGAAGTTGGGGCAGATTGTATAGTTCAGGTGGTTACCGACAATGCTGCAAACATGAAGGCTACAGGATTTTTTGGTCTCCATGTGCAGCACATTGCCTGGATTTAATGCTTGAAGATATTGCAAAAGAAAAAAGGTCATGAAGCAAGTGATTGGTAAGATAAAGCAGATCACCAATTTTTTTTATCAGTCATATAGACTCATTTCCATGATGAAAACACATACGGACAACCATGAACTACTGCGGCCTGGCATCACTAGATTTGCCACCCACTTTATTGCCATCGAAAGTGTTTACAAGTATAGAGAAGGACTTCTGCAATTAATAAAATCACAAGAGTTCATGAATTCAAAATGGGGAAAGAGACCAAGTCCCATTACAATAGAAGTATGTAAAACAATTGAGTCCAATAAATTTTGGCCTCATGCGAAGGGTGTTTTGAATGTTTTTGATCCCCTAATAAAGGTTTTTCGATTGGTTGACGGCGATGATAAGCCAACAATGGGCTTCTTACATGAGGCTATGGAGAGATCAACGCTGACTATTTAAGCAGATTGTAGATATTACAAAAAGTATTGGAAGATCATCGACGATCGATGGGGACGACAATTGAAACATGATTTACACACTGTTGGTAAGTAAAGGCTATTTCCTTTAATATTTGAATTGTTGTATTCAATTTCGCCTCACTATATTAATTTATCATTGACTAAAATTCATTGGCACTTTTACATGATACTTTTTTAATCCATAATTTTCGGATTGACGTATATCTGATGAAATTCGTTTGGGATTAAAAAATGTAATTGAAAGACTGGCAGCGAATACAGATGAAGCAATTTGGGCTACTAATCAGGTAGGCTAATTAAGGGAAAAGGTATAACATTGAAATTTCTCTAATTTATTTTATTATGTTAATGTCTTCAGATTGATATATACAATGTACGTGCTGGAAGCTTTGAAACGACGACTGCGCGGAGAGCTATCACACAGACCAATCCCGGTATTGATTGTAAATTTGTAATGTCATTTCTATATTATTCAAGGACTTATTATCATTTTATTGACTCTAATATCATTTCTATTTTTTTTTTCAGCTAAATGGTGGTTGAATTAGGGAGAAAGTGCTCCTGCACTAAGGATAATTGCTATTAAAGTCCTTAGTCAAACAACATTGTCTTCCAATTGTGAAATAAACTGGAGCACCTTCTCCTTTATCCACACAAGACCAAGAAATAGATTAACAATGCTGAAGCTAAATAAATTGATCTACATCCACTACAACCTCAAGCTCCGGAGTAGAAATAGAAGGAGAAGACAGTTTGAGGATCACCGGGATTATTTTTGTCCAATTAATTTGGACTATATCATTTCAGAAGAGGATACTATGTTAGGTCAATGGCTGGAGGAACAAGAAGAACCGGTGTTAGACCAAGACCCAGAGTTAGAGGGGTTGATGGAGGACTTGACTGGGGATAGGCATGAGCCAGTGAGGGCCTTAGAAAGGTTGGAAGAAATAAACTTGACAATGCAACAGGGGCGTGCGCCTGATACAAGTGAGCCAAGGGGACAGGACGTGGACAAGGAGAGTGAGTCAAGTATTTCTACTTCTTCATCATCAGCAGGAATTCCACCTGACTCTCCCGGGGATAAGGGTCATTATAGAGATGATGAGCATGTCACTTATGAGACAGTTGAGCATTTTCCTGCTGCTACCGAGTTAGATCCTCGCCGTGGCTATGTCAGACAGGTTGGACAGACAGGGAGTAGTAGTGACGCTGATGGGCAAGGAGTGGGGGAAGGTACTCATGGTCATCATGGGGGTTATGTTGGCCAACAGGGTGCCATGTATGAACAGCATATGAATTATTCATATGACCCTAATTGGGTACCCCCTTCACCAACACCAATAATGTCTATCGAACATATATTAATTGAGTAAGGGAGGCTTCCCCCACCACCACATGATCCCCAACGACCTTTATATGCCCCTCATGGCTATTTCATACCATTTCTGCACAATTACCAAGAACAATCTACAGGGGATCAAGATAGTACATCATCTTATCAAGAATAATCTGAATATGGTCATGGGTATGGTAGTGCTGCACAACAGTATGGAGCATATCTTTTTAACCAATACCGAAGAAATGATGATGATGATGATATTGAGCCTGGGCGACACTCCACTTGGTATTAGGCTGTCAATCTATCAACTATCATACACTCATACTCATCAATCTCTCTCTAGTTTCCACTCTCTAATCCCCTCTAATTTCAGATAAACCATGAACATTTTGATGCCCAAGTGCTTTATGATTTATCTATCTCACTATCATGTTTCAGATTTTAATATGTTATCTTCATGGTCATGAATTTCACAACTTATTTGATGATTGAGTTAGTATTAAATGATGATTGATATATTTGTTATCTACTTATCTTTATTTTCTTATATTTTACACTAATAAATTGATCATGAGCATCAATAATGTTTGCATTATATGAAATACTAGAGAAGAAAGCGAACGCGACACAAACAGGACTCATAACTTAAGGTGACCGATATTTTGATTTATTGTTATTACTAATGAAAAAAATATTGTTTTCCAGCATTTTCTAATATTCTGGATTTTTTGGATATTTTTGTGAATTTTTTTGGATTAAAAAAAAATCACACCGCGACGACCGCGACGGACCGATATCCGCAACAATATCGTTTTTCGGTCCGACCGATACCGCGACCGATACCGAGATTTTAAACCATGGCTGGGACAGACTGTGCACCGTCCTGCACGAAGGAAATGACAAACTGTGTACCGTTCTGCACGATGGCAGGGACAGAATGTGCACCGTGCTGCACGAACACACAGACAGATTGTGCACCGTGCTGCACGAAAGTAGGGACAGACTGTGCACCGTCCTGCACGAAGGAAGGGACAGACTATGCAAGGTAGGGACAATATGTACACCGTCCTGCACAAAGGTAGGGATAGATTTTTTTTACCGTCCTGCACGAAGGCACGGACAGACCGCACACAGCCGACGTAGCAGCACGAACGGACACACTGTACACCGTCCTGCACGAAGGCACAGACCGACTGTGCACCGTCCTGCACTAAGGCACAGACAGATTCTGCACCGTCCTACACGAATGCACGGACAGACTATGCACCGTCCTACAGGAAGGCAGGGACATACTGTGCACCGTCCTACACGAATGCAAGGACAGACTGTGCACAGTCCTGCACGAAGGTATGGACATACTGTGCACCGTGCTGTACGAAGGCAGGGATAGACTGTGCACCGTCCTACACGAACGCACGGGCAGACTATGCACAGTCCTACACGAAGGCAGCTACAGACTGTGCACCGTCCTGCACGAACGCACGGACAGACTGTGCACAGTCCTACACGAAGGCAGCTACAGACTGTGCACCGTCCTGCGCGAAGGCATGAACAGACTGTGCACGATGCTGCACGAAGGCAGGGAAAGACTGCACCGTCCTACACGAAGGCAGTGACAGACTGTGCACCGTGGGGCACGAAGGCAGGGACAGACTGTATACCGTGTTGCACGAAGGCAGGGACAGGCTGTGCACCGTGCCGCACAACCGCACGGACAGACTGCACCGTCTTGCACGAGGGCAGGGACAAACTGTGCACCGTGCAGCACGAAGGCAGGGACAGACTGTGCACCGTGCCGCGCGAAGGCAGGGACAGACTGTGCACTGTCCGGCACGATGGCAATGACAGACTGTGCATCGTCCTGCACGAAGGCACGGATATACTGTGCACCGTCCTGCACGAAGGCAGGGACAGACATTGCACCATCCTACACGAAGGCAGGGACAGAGTGTGCATCGTGCTGCACGAAGGCAGGGACAGACTGTGCACCGTCCGGCATGGAGTCAGGGATAGACTGTGCACCATGCCGCACGAAGGCTGGGACAGACTACACCGTGCCGCACGAATGCAGGGACAGAATGTGCACCGTCATGCACGAACGCATGGACAGACTGTGCACGGTCCTGCACGAAGGTAGCTACAGACGATGCACCGTCCTTCAAGAAGGCACGGACAGACTGTGCACGATCCTATAGGAAGGCAGGGACAGACTGTGCACCGTCCTACACGAACGCAAGGACAGACTGTGCACCGTCCTGCACGAAGGCACGGAAAGACTGGGCACCTTCCGTCCAGCACGAAGGCAGTGACAGACTGTGCACCGTGCTGCACGAAGGCAGGGATAGACTGTGCACCGTCTTGCACGAACGCACAGACAGACTGTGCACCGTCCTGTACGAAGGCGGGGACAGACTGTGCACCGTCCTGCACGAAGGCGGGGACAGACTGTGTACTATCCTGCACGAAGGCAAGGACAGAGTGTGCACCGTGGCGGGGACAGACTATGCACCGTCCTACACGAACGCTCGAACAAACTGTCCACGATCATGTAGGAAGACAGGGACAGACTGTGCACCGTGCTACACGATGGCAGGGACAGACTGTGCACCGTGCTGCATGAACGCACGGACAGATTGTGCACCGTGCCAAACGAAGGCAGGGACAGGCTGTGCACCGTCCTACACGAACGCATGGACAGACTGTGCACCGTCCTGCACGAAGGCAGGGACAGCCTGTGCACCATGCCACACGAAGGCAGGGACAGCCTGTGCACCGTCCGGCACGAAGGCAGGGACAGACTGTGCACCGTCCGGCACGAAGGAAGGGACAGACCGTGCACCATCCTGCGCGAAGGCAGGGACAGACCGTGCATCGTCCGGCACGATGGCAATGACAGACTGTGCACCATCCTGCACGAAGGCAGGGACAGAGTGTGCACCGTGCCGCACGAAGGCAGGGACAGACTGTGCACCGTCCGGCACGAAGGTAGGGATAGACTGTGCACCGTGCCGCATGAAGGCAGTGACAAAATGTGCACCGTGCCGCACGAACGCACGGACAGAATGTGCACCGTCCTGCACGAAGGCACGGACAGACTGTGCACCGTCCTGCACGAAGGCAGCTACAGACGGTGCACCGTCCTTCAAGAAGGCAAGGACAGACTGTGCACGATCCTGCACGAAGGCCGGGACAGACTGTGCACCGTCCTACACGAACGCAAGGACAGACTGTACACCGTCCTGCACGAAGGCACGGAAAGACTAGGCACCTTCCTACACGAAGGTAGGGACAGACTGTACACCGTTCAGCACGAAGGCAGTGACAGACTGTGCACCATGCTGCACGAAGGCAGGGACAGACTGTGCACCGTCTTGCACGAACGCACGGACAGACTATGCACCGTCCTGTACGAAGGCGGGGACAGACTGTGCACCGTCCTGTACGAAGGCGGGGACAGACTGTGCATCGTCCTGTACGAAGGCGGGGACAGACAATGTACCGTCATGCACGAAGGCAAGGACAGAGTGTGCACCGTGCTGCACGAAGGCAGTGATAGACTATGCACCGTCCTACACGAACGCTCGAACAGACAGTCCACAATCCTGTAGGAAGACATGGACAGACTGTGCACCGTGCTACACGATGGCAGGGACAGACTGTGCACCGTGCTGCATGAACGCACGGACAGACTGTGCACCGTGCCGTACGAAGGCAAGGACAGGCTGTGCACCTTCCTACACGAACGCTTGGACAGACTGTGCACCGTCCTACATGAAGGCAGGGACAGATTGTGCATCGTGCCGCACGAAGGCAGGGACAGCCTGTGCACCGTCCGGCACGAAGGCAGGGACAGACTGTGCATCGTCCAACACGAAGGTAGGGATAGACGTCCTACACGAAGGCAGGGACAAGCTGTGCACCATCCTGCACGAAGGCAGGAGCAGACCGCGCACCGTGCCACACGAAGGTAGGGACAGACTGTGCGCCGTACCGCACGAAGTCACGGACAGACTGTGCACCGTCCTGCACGAAGGCAGGGACAGACTGTGCGTCGTCCTCCACGTAGGCAGGGACAGACTGTGCACCGTCCTGCACGAAGGGAGGGACAGACTGTTCACCGTCCTGCACAAAGGGAGGGACAGACTGTTCACCGTCCTGCACGATGCCACGAACAGAGTGTGCATCATCTTGCTCGAACGCACGGACAGACTATGCACTGTCCTGCATGAAGGTAGGGACAAACTGTGAACCGTCCTACACGAAGGCAGGGACAGACTGTGAACCGTCCTGCACGAAGGCACGGACAGACTGTACACCGTCCTGCACGAAGGCACGGACAGACTGTGCACCGTGCTGCACGAACGCAGGGACAGACTGTGCACCGTGCCGCACGAAGGCAAGGACAGACTGTGCACCGTGCCGCACGAAGGCAGGGACAGACTGTGCACCGTGCCGCACGAAGGGAGGGAGAGACTGTGCACCGTCCGGCACGAAGGCAGGGACAAACTGTGCACCGTGCCGCACGAAGGTGGGACAGACTGTGCACCGTCCTGCACGAACGTAAGGACAGACTGTGCACCGTCCTGCACAAAGGCACGGACAGACTGTACACCGTCCGGCACGAAGGTAGGGACAGATTGTGCACCGTCCGGCACGAAGGCAGGGACAGACCGTGCACCGCTCTGCACGATGGCAGGGACAGACTGTGCACCATGCTGCACGAACGCACAGACAGATTGTGCCCCGTCCTGCACGAAGGCAGGGACAGACTGTGCACCGTCCTGCACGAAGGCAGGGAAAGACTGTGCACCGTCCTGCACGAAGGCAGGGACAGACTGTGCAAGGTAGGGACAATAAACGGACACACTGTACACCGTCCTGCACGAAGGCATGGACAGACAGTGCACCGTCCTGCACTAAGGCACGGACAGACTCTGCACCGTCCTGCACAAAGGCAGTGATAGAATGTGCACCGTCCTGCACAAAGGCACGGACAGACTACGCACCATCCTGCACGAAGGCATGGACAAACTGTGCACCTTCCTGCACGAAGGCAGGGACACTGTGCACCGTCCTGCATGAAGGCACGGACGAACTGTGCACCGTCCTGCACGAAGGCACGGATGGACTGTGCCCCGTCCAGCACGAAGGCACGGACCGACTGTGCACCATCCTATCTGCATTTGGCAGAGTAGGTGAACATACTTGTGAAGGAAATTATTTTTACATGAAAATGAAAGATACATAGTTATTAATGAACAAAACATTGTAGGATCCAAAGTAGCTATGGTCTATGTAAAGATGGATGATCCGCCAAATTCTTTCTGGGATGTTAATGAAGAGACGTGCTAGTAATTAACGACAACATTTTCTGCTTTGTCCAATGTATTGGATCCCTCTAGGCTTTGCAAGTAGTCCTGGCCAGTCCATATCCTGCCCACTTCCTATAAGATCTGGTCTTTAAAACATGGGCTTGAACTGGACCTATGCCTCCCTGTATAAACATACAACCCAAGGTGGCATTGTCGATTATAAAAGGAATGGGCCTGGTAGTTAGAAGAAATGGTACAACCGACGCATGGGCCCCAAAACTGGATGATAATCCCAGGCAAGGAAATCATAACTTTCAATGGCTTGACCTCACCAGTCATGCAACTCCGAGGCAAAGATAACTCTGTATCTGGCTGTCAGCAAGTACTTGGTTTCACCCCCATAGTTTTGGAACTGGACCGCTGGATTCGATTTGAACAAGTCCACTGAACTAGATAGGTCATATGGTCAGGCTAGTCCAGCATGTTTAATCCAGCTTGACCAAAAACTCATCAGACAGACTCCGCCAAGCTACTTGATTGGGTTTGGGATGAGTCTGAATTTTGGGTTTTAAAACACTGCCACAACCAAGGGACGTGGCTGCTTATCTGCAGGGTCCAATGATCCAAATAGTCCAATCTGGTAGCAACCTGCCTTGGATAAGCAAAATTGCAGAATTACATATAATTTGCACAGAAATGAATTAACTTGGAAGCAATCTTATTGGTCTTGTTGTGTCCTTACAGATGGGAACAGCAATGGCCCACCATCCAAACTCGGACCAGAAAATTAAGGAGGCTAAGATCATCTCCATGACCCGCATATCACCACCCGCCACACAAATTCGGACAAGTGGGCAGAGCCAACCAGATGAACTAACGGAAAAAGTGACAGTCCTCAAGCATGATTAGAGCATAATGCCACACCCAAACTACATAAAAGCTTACAAATGGAGCACTTACCTCCCCTAGTAATGGGAGATAAGTCTGGGACAGAAACATAGTTTGTATCCATCTTAGAAGCATCAGAATAAAATTACAAGGAATTTTTCTTTAAACAAGTAGATCATAATGATTCTTACCACTGTATAGTAGCCTCACAGCTTGCCTTGGTTTGCCTTTCTTTGATGCCTTACCAAACTCAGATCCATACTCCGCAATAGGGATAAAACCACCACCGCCCCATGCCCCCGCTCTATGCTGTTCATTCATCAGAAATGTAGTGTTCATATTTACATGTAAATCAGTTTTAAACGTCATCTAAGCGCTAAAATGGATGCACACATGTTGAATGGTAACTAAAGCAACAACTTCTGGGACAGCAGATATAGCCAAGGGCAGATGATAATAAGTGGTTCCTCAATTTCATCACTCAAGTGCATTCAACCACAAAACAGGGGAATTTCTTTTCATTCTAATACTACATAATCAGGTATGTCGATGATCCTTTAAAAATCCAACTGATTGTGTTTATTTTCTCTTTGTATTATTTACATATTAAATCTTGAGTGTCTTAAGAGTTAAGCTGGTGTTCAATCCCAAAAATTAGTTTCACTTCCCCTATGTTATTTCCAAAATGGATCCAACATGTTCTATATTCAAGGAGGTCATTCCTACAATGCTAGTGAGAATTAACCTTAGAAAAGTACAGCATTAGCACTAGAAGAGAAGAAAACCAAAATTACTGATGTGGATCGCAATGAAGATCATATAGTAGGCCATGCACAATTGTTTCTAGAGAGGCTTTTGTTCGCGCACATTGGGTCCGAACTCAAAACCCATGTGTGAAAGGTTCAGTACACTTGGGAAGCCATAACAGCTCTAATGTTGTCATCTATATTGTTAAAAGGGTGCAGTTTAAATTTTATAAAATTGCAGGGGCTTTCTACAATTTGCAGAAACCCAGTTTGGGTAACGCGAACAGCAGTCATGCCCTTTATTTGAACCTGAATAAATGGGTTAAAGAGGACCCAACCCACTAGAGGCCTATACCTTTTGGGCCACCCATGGGTGACCTCTAAATTAGGTGGAGACAAGCCAGCATCTCTAGACGGTGGCCCATCCACCCAGACTGTTCTAGACAATCCAGCCAGCAAAACTCATTGCATTTTTCTTGATTTTCTATCCTTTTTGAACTTCTAATTAGATCATCTAGTATATCCATGTTTGGAAATAACTGTAGTGTGAGTAGGAAGGAGGATTTGGTGGCTTCTCAATATATTCTAGGATTTGAGTGTTATGTGTCAGTTGACTGTGTTGAGCACACAACTGACAGTCTGAAAATAAATAAACTATTGAGATTTGTTACTCTCTTTCATTGTTTGTTTCTTCCTCAGTTGTTCTCCATTGTCAATGTCAAAATGGTGCTTGAGACTAAAGCTTAGAGTAGTTTTGATCTCTTTATCCTCGTTTGTGTCGCAACAATGGAAAGAGCAGTCCATAGATCAGCTGAATAGCAATTACAGGTTTGTTTATGCCTGTGACTGCATCAATTCCTTCATAAGGAACTTCATTTCTAGCCTAATGGGTCTAAGGTAAACCAAAACCATTTTAAAATCACACGCTTCGAACTGTGAAGTATATAGAAGGATAACAGTTAAATTTTCCGACAGGAATCAAATATTGTTCATTTTGACTTTCAGATAATACAACAGACTGTGAAAAGATGCCATTCAAAAAAAAAAAAGAAAAGAAAAAAAAAACTGTGAAAAGACGTGTATAAATCTCTTGATAACTTATTTCATATATGTTATTGCAGGATAGAAATTTTGCAAAAATAGATAGAAAAAGAAAATACTGCAGCTGCTGGAATGCTTAGGGAGAAAGAATACCTCATGTTCTGGTATGTAAACAAGGATTGGCAGTCGACATAATCTTGACAGCACCTGAAGTAGATTTTATAGTCAGGATTTTTTTTATATTTAAATTTTCCATCCATGGTAACTAATATTCGCAAGTACAAGATAGCATCATGTAAGCATGCTACAAAAAACAAAAACAAAAAAAAAATAAAATAAAAATAACAATTGATAGTACTAAGAAAAATTCAAAATCCCACACTTATGTCACTTTCAGATTATATAAAGTATACTTTAGAGCGACAGATGTCATTGTACCTCTTATTTCCCAGTAACCTCAAGTACCCAACAAGAAAAACCTATGGACCCTCTTTTTGGAGCCTGATTAATAATTGGGTCCGGGTCCGGGTCCGGGTCCGGGTCCGACAGATGAAGAGTCCATAACAGAATACCCACTGATAAGTATAAAAATTAAATATCATATAAAACAATATAATAAATATTATCTTAGTATATCTTTAAACAAGAAGCATGCTCAAAAAAATTTTGGCCTAAATGGTAGTTGTGCCTTATGACAAACATAAGGTCATGAGTTCAATTCCTGTACCTATCTCATGTATTTGTATATACATATGTGGATGTGATTCTTGCCCGTAGTTGGGTCTAGGCCAGGGTGGTGGTCATCATCATCATCAAAGCCTTCTCCCAACTATGTTGTGGTCGGTTTACATGAATTTTGTTTCTCCACTGTGATCTATCTTGCGCCAAATCCACAGATAAGTTGCACTTCTTCAGATCTATTTTTATTACCTCCATCCACATCTTGTTTGGCCTACCCCTTCTCGTTGGTGGGCCGTCAACCTGCATAGCCAAACTTTTACTTACCAGCACCATTATCGTCCTTTGTTGGACATGTCCAAACCATCTCAAACGGGTTTCTCTATTTTTATCACATATTGATGATACCCCTAAATGCTATCGAAAGCGCTCATTTCTAATTTTATCCTTCCTAGTTTTACCACACATCCACCTCAATATTCACATCTCTGCTGCATCCATTTTGAGCATATGTTGCTTCTCAATTGACCAACATTATGCTCCATAGGTCATAGCTGGTCTAATCGTTGTCCTGTAAAATTTCTCAATCTTGTTGGCATTCGTCAGTCACAAAGCACTTGAGAAGCAAGTCACTACAACCATCCTGCTTTTATCCTATGTTCAACATCTTCATCAATCTCCCCATCTTTACTAATTATTGAGCCAAGATAACAGAATGAATCTCTCTATGGTATCTCCTGGTCTTTAATTCTCATAGTAGTTTCAGCTCCTTGTATATGCCCACTGAAGTTGCAATCCATATATTCTATCTTTATAAGATTTATTTTAAGGCATTTGGATTCTAAAGGCTCTCACCATCTCTCGAATTTTGCATTCACACCATCTCTTGATTCATCCACCAACACTATATCATCTGCAAACAACATACATCAAGGTACCTCCTCTTGAATATGAGCAGTTAACTCATCCATAACAAGTGCAATGAAATAAAGGATTAGGGTTGACCACTAATGCAAACCTATGGTCGCTGGAAACTCACTTCTCTCCACGAGTAGTTCTTGTACTAATTACCACTCCTTTATATATGTACTTAATAATTTCAATATAGCATCTTGGAACATTCCTTTTATTTAAAACCCACCAAGTTAAATTTCTAGGTATCTTGTCGTAAGCCTTTTCTAGATCAGTGAAGATCATATGAGAATTTTTCCTCTTCGGTCGATATTTTTTCATTAATTGCCCAAGTGAGAAGATAGCTTCCATAGTTGACCTCCCTGGGATAAAACCAAATTGATTTTCAGATATCTTGGTCTTCTATTTAAGTCTTTGCTTCATTATTCTCTCTCATAGGTTCATAGTATGACTCATAAGTTTAATCACACGATAGTTGGTACAGTTTTGTATATCTCCCTTGCTTTTATATATAGGTACTACAACACTTCTTCTCCATTCATCCGACATTTTCTCTATCATTAATATCTTATTGAAGAGCCTAGTTAACCAAATCTCCCCAAGTTCTCCAAAGCATTGTCAAGCCTCCATTGGAATATCATGTGGACCGTAGCCTTTTTTGTCTTTATTTGTTTCAATGCTTTCCTTACTTCCACTACACTAATTCTGTGGAAAAAAGTATGTTCTGCTAACAAAGTATCCTCTTTTGTTCCTACGACTCCTACGTAGTCTTTATTTAAAAGTTTGCTAAAATATTTCCTTCACCTTTCTTTGATATCGTTGTCCTTCACTAGAACATTTTGGTCATTGCTCGTTATAAAAAAAACCTTTTAGTAATCGCTATTAATACATTTGAAATGGTCTAAGTCTTCCTTTCCTTTATTTTTAAAAGCTTAAAAATATCCTTTCTCATTCTATTGTTCCCAACCTATTATATAGGTCATCATATGTTTTGAACTTTGCATCACTTACTACTTTCTTAACTTCTTTCTTTGCTTTCTTACACGTCTCATATTTTCCATATTCCTAGTCCTCTACCAAACTTTGTAACATCTTTTCTATCGAACAACTTCCTGAACCTCTACACTCCACCACTAGGTTTCTTTATTATGATGCCTTTTCCCTTTCGACTCTCCAAGCACCTCTTTTGCAACCTTCCTAAATCCTAGTACAGCTAGCCATTTGACTCCACATTGTTGTAGTTGCTCCCTCAAAATTCCATTCTCCCTCCTCAAGCTCTGTATCGTTAAATATTATTGATCCCTCTACTTTTAAAACCCTCAACTTTGTTTTAGGGCACATTTTATTTACTATCCCTCTTTCTACTTCTAATGCAAATATCTAAAAATACTAGCCTATATTGTGTGGTCAAACTCTCTATTGGAATAACCTAACAGTTTTTACAAGCCAATCGGTCATGTTTCCTACTTAGAAAAAGGTCTATTTCCTACTAGTTCCACTTTTATAGGCAAATAAATGTTCTTCTTTCTTTTATAGGTGCATAGAGGACAAGGTCAAATGCTAATGCAAAATCCAAGATAGTGGGTCCTAAATCATTCTTTTCTCTAAATCCTTGTCCTCTATGCACTCTCTCATACCCTCTATTATCCTTTCCTACACGCCCATTTAAGTCCCCTCTCAGGAAAATCTTTTTACTAGTTGGAATTTGTTGTAGTAAACTATCCATCTTCTCCCAAAATTGTCTCTTGGCACTTTCATCTGATCCTGCTTGGGTGGCATATGCACTAATGATATGAATTATGTCTTCCTCTAATGCTAGTTTAATTGTTATAATTCCATCACCCAACCTCTTTACACCCACAATCTTCTCTTTCAAGTCCTTATCTACAATTATACACAGTCCATTTCTTATATTGTTTTTCCCTGCATAAAAAAGTTTATAAATTATAACCATCATTGAGTTCCTTAGCTTTATCCCATTTCCACCGTCTCCTATAGACAGGCTCCACTAGCTCTTCTTCTTTTCATTACCTCGACCAACTCCATGCTCTTGCCTGTCAAGGCTCCTATATTCCAAGTAGCAAGTTGAATTTTCCTCTTCTTCTGGACTAATTTCTTTAGCCACACTCGTCCAGAATGGTGTAGTAGCCCATACCAACTTTCCACTGCAACCAAGTGGCGTTGTGGTGTGTCTCTTCAAGCGGGAAACATCCTAGCATGATCTTGAAACGTTCTTATCTCAGACTTCATGTTTAGGTTGTGACAAATTTTTACGCTGGCTATCAACCTACCTATTGCAACCCTCCTCCTTTACCCGGGCTTGGGACTGACAATACAAACTAGCATTGTTGGGTATGGGCCCAGGGTATTTAAACTAAATCGGTATACCTAACAAGACCTGTTTACATTCCTACATTGAGCAAACCACAATCAACCATACTAAAATAAATAATAAATATGGAATATATACTCCGAGGTTAGATTTGGTAACCATAGACATGATATCAGCTCACATAGATCATACTAAAAAAAAAGTGACAACTATGGGTCCTTGCTGAATACAGATAGATGGGATAAGGCTATAATGATGATAACGATGTTGAAAGATGATCAGTTAATAACAATGTTTGGTGCCAAGAGAAATTTGTCTGGATTTCAGCTTGGAACAGATGGTGTGTCATTTCAGATAAGCCTTTGAATAAACATAGCATCAGTTTTGGCACATTTCAATTTCCAAATGGCCACTGGCATGTCACTGTATTAATTGAGGTACATTTCACCCCAAATCTACCAAAGTTGTGACTAGCGAGCACACACAATGCGCCATAAAATAATAAGGACAACATCAATAAGAATCTTATTAATCTATCTTTGCAACATTTCGAGTAACAGAAATTTATGTCAACCGGCAAAACCACTTGGAAGTTAGGTTGCAACAAGCAAGCACACCAGTCTATCACAAGGGCAATTGATCAAACTCATTGGTCCATGCTCAAACCTCAGAGAAGGGAAAAAATCCATAGTGGTCGTTGGCCTTTTACACATGATAGGAAAGTGGGTTTTACATATGTAACATTTGCACATGGACATGTTACATATGCAAGTGCGACATGTGAAACACATTACCATGTTTGTCAGAATCATCATTTTCACATGAGTAAATGAGTATATCCAAAGTTCTTTTAATTTTTTTGGATGCTATTCACAAATTTCTCAAAATCCATGATGAATTAAGATGCAATATTACATCTTGATGTTTACCATTAATACAAACAGTTTGGATCATAAATTGGGGACCCACAGAATTCTAGAAATTTATATCTATAGGTTGGGGCTTTTTCACAAATTACTCAAAATCTATGAAGATTTAAGATAATAGCCTTCGAGGTCTTGGAATTTATTAGTTTGATAAACAAATTGAATGGTTTGGATTACACATATGAGGCCCATAGGGATTAAAAAGTTAAAGGACTTTGATGTCTATGTAACTCACTGTACTAGCACCTTTTTGGTTTGAGGAGTCGTGAATCACTTTCACACCTACACAAGTGTGAAAATTTTGGTGTGTAAATGGCCGTATTTACACTATTTTCACACCACATTTATCCACCGCACGCGTAAATCGGTGAAACAAACGTGACCTTGTGTAACCATTATGCATGGGAATTATTTATAATATATAAATGAATGCAAATAAACGACCCCTAAGGATAAAAATAACAAGAAACCTCCAAACGGAGAAGGATAAAGATAAGAAAGGAAGTTACGTTTCAAGAAGAAACCATGTGGTGGAAGACTACATACCAACAATTCTGATTCTCCACCCCAGAAATCGGATCGCTCAATGCGTTGGCAGTATCTGCAACAAGTTATTATCATAATTATTATTATTATTTAAAAAAATTAAGTAAAAAAACCTTTTTCCTGTGGTAATTACTGGTGAATACCTGATACACCCTAAGGACAACTAGCACATTAAAATTACCTTTTCAGAGACTCGTCAACAGTTATAGCAATTAGTGCTTCTTCATATTGAAGTCGCTCATTATTACTTCCACATATAATTTCATTGACAGCCATCCGTAGTTCATCTGCATCATCTCAAAAACCATTGTGAACAAATTGTGATATTTTTAAGTTACAATGCATTTCAGCCAGAAAAAATTACAGAAAGATCCAGTAATTTCAAGATTCAGCAATATGTGATAATTGTAAGAAGGAAACATGACGCTTTAAATCATTATCTTTTAACTCCCAATTCTGTGGAAGGGATCAAACCACAGTCCAGGTCCTCACCATTTAAACATATATTTGGTACTGAGCAACTATTTTCTGCATATCCGCGACCTAACTTGAAACTGACATCTTTTCTTATTGAATATCTGAATGCAACTAATGGAAGCTGTGACACCAACTTGATGCAGGAAAAGAAAACACATCAAATAGAAGGAAAATTAATAGAGAAGTGTAAATATATATCGAACTGAAGCTTAGGACTGGTCAGACACGCATGAGGCCTGTCTCTGGATATTCTACATATGGTGTAGAAATATATATATATATATATATTTTGGAAGCTGTAACAACATGCATTCCAATGGACTGCCCTACGGGATCTACATCATAGTGTTAGTGTTGAAGTTGAGAAGAAAGTGCATCTTGGAGAGCTTCAACTGTTGGATTCTGTCAAGTTTCTCATTCATATAGTTCGTTATGCAAAATCAAGAATGGGGACTAAACAAAATTATCGGGTTGGATGCCTTCCGCAATTCTGTTGTAGTACAGTTTTGAATATGAGGTAGGTTGTGCATGTACTCTCTATATGCACTCGCATTGCCACTAGGGTAGTAAATTAAATACACACACCCCAACATACAAGCATATGTACATATACATACACATATCAGACTGGATTAATGGAAGTGAGAGATTAAGAGTTGAATTGAAATTGTTTGACTGCTGCAGTCAATGTTACAGTCTTTCATTATTGAGTTTGAGAACCATCCCTTGGACTATATCATATAGTAAGACAGAAATATCCCCTCACAGAAGATACTGCTCTCCATTTATCAGATACTAGCGACAAGCTACTTTCCAACTGGTATTTAACAAAATTATACTTCTGGATAAGGATATACCATGACAAACCATGAGAGCATGCTCCTCTTTGCCGATCAGCCATAGCCATTTAGCCAAAAGAGCACATTTTTGCCCAAATTGACAGAATGGAGCATATCTGTATGTCATGATCAAGCGAGTGTGAGATTGGAGTGTTTACATTAAGGTATGACGCAGTCAGGTGGCCCAAACAGATTCGCAAACCAGTTCCACTACTGTAGAACGACTACGTAGCATAACAACCTCGTGAACAAACTCTACCACATCGCCCAAACAGATTCGCAAACCAGGTCCACTATTGTAGAACGACTACGTAGCGTAACAGCCTCGTGAACAAACTCTACCACATCCAATGGGAACACATTTCACACACACACCACATAACAGAGAGAGGAGATGATGTGAAGAAACACACAGAGACTTCAAAGGTTTTATTGCAGAACCCTTTTACATGAAAATGACATTCAACATGAACTGAATGTGCAGACGACCTACGACAAGCATGTGAATCTCCAAGAACAGAATTACCGTCAATAATATCCCATAATCCCTGCTAATAATCACTAACATAAATTACGACCCCATATGATAGAAAATGGCAACTAAAACTGAAAGAAAGCAGGAATCCAGTAGAATTTCTACAACAGTGTCGACACAGACACCTTGCACAAGAATGGCCTTGGGCCCCACATGCATCACCAATCTGGAAGGTGGGTCTTGCCCATTAGCAGTACACTCTTGGGCGCACCTAGTGGTGCTGGGCTTGAGTGGACATGGACCCTTTATGTTCCTCAACCAGTAGCCCAAAATAAACAGACGTTCAGGCCCCCTTCTGTTTGTATGTTCTGAGTTGAAACTCAGAATTGCAAAGAACACCCTGCCTTATTTGTGAATAATAAAACAGCCCCTTGATGAATTAAAATTAGGGGAAATAGCAGAATACTTACCTGTACTTTGCTCAAAATGCAGACTACCCCCTTGGACTTTGGTTTTTTGTACTAAACCTACCTAAAGTTCTAATTAGCATGCAAAATGAACGGATTCTATTAGTATTAACGGCGTATATGTATAAATGGCGTCTGGTGCATACTAGCGGCAACTTACTCGCCCAAATAGGTTATGAATGAGACTTATTTGCCCTTGAACCTAGCCTACAAAAATGGTATTGAGCACTATGAGTGTGTGAGCAGCTCTCAGTCTTTTTTTTTTTTTTTTTCAGCCATATCAAATGCCTACAAGGGTCTCTAATCCCTTGTACAATCTTATACCCTTCCCTCACCCCCTCGGCTCACAACCCCATAAACCAAAGAAGCAAACAATTCATTATCAGCACCGATCCCTCTCTTGAGCATTTCACCAAACACCATGTGCGCTTTAACCAACTTCCCTTTTCTACACAACCAACTAATTAAAAGCCTATAAGAAGACAAACCCATATCATGATATCTCTCCAACTTCAAGGTTCCAAACATCGCCATTGCATCAGAAGTCCTATTGCATTTGAAGAAGGCATCCATCATCTTCTCATACGAAGCCACTTCCAGCTCAAGACTCTCGTCCACCATTAAATTCCAAATCTTGCAAGCCTCCACCAACTCGCCCACCTCACAAAACCCAAAAACCCATAAGTAGTCGCAGATCGCTTCACCAAAGATTTCAGCTTTAATACGAGATTCCTCGCTTCCGCCACCAGCTCAGCAGAGCAGAGGCTTTCCCCGACAACATCCAGCGTCTCGACTCCATCAAACAACTTCTGGGCATGCATCAATTTGAAGAATTCCACGCATCTCTTCATCTCTTTCACCACTGCGAGCGATTTCGCTGCGACTCGCAGCGTGGAGACCGTTACGAGACGCTTATCGGCCGTTTCATGGAGGAAATCCCAGAAGAGCTGGGTGTTGCTGGATTTCCCATAGATGTCGAGGATCTTGTTGTGGGTGATTGGGGAGTGGGGGAATTGGTGGGATTCGTAGAGGGAGAAATGTAAGAATCAGTCGATGGGTTTCCATGAGAAGGGGAATCTGTTACAGACCTGGAGGAAGAACTCATGGGTGAGGGCGAAATCGACGTTCCGGAGGTTGGAGAAGAGTTTGGTGTCGGGGGCGTTTTGCTGCTGGTAGAGGATGGTGCAGACGCGGAGGAGAAGACCAGGGTCGTTGGGATTGGACGGTGGAGATTGGGGTTTGGGGGGGTCCGATACGTATCGGCATTGGAGGAGGGAGTGGAGTTTTGGGAGATAGCGGAAAGGATGGTTTCGTGTCGGGATCATGAGTCATTGTTTGTTTCTAGCAGTTTCACAAGTAGAACAAAAAGATCGAACGAAGACGAGAACAAAAGGAAAATCATAAAAAACGCAAAACAACCAAAAAAAAAAAAAAAAAACAAAGGGAAATTTCTCTGGATCTGATTGCTTGCAGTTATAATCAGATTAAAAAAATCTCTCTCTCAACTGGTTTCTCAGGATGGCTTGCAGTTATAATCAGATCAAAAAACAGGCCCACCATTAATGGTCTATAAAAGAGACACGGTTTCTCTCAAAGTCGCCAACGAAGAAGAACCCTAGCCGCGAGCGAGAAAGGAGAATGATCAAAAATGCCAAGTCAGATCTTATATATGGAGGGGTAAATTCGCCATTCCACCTTTTTCCGTCTCGGCCGTCTCTATTTGCATTGTATTTAAAATACAAGTACGTTTAGTACAATAAAAATTTGTACAGGGGGTAGTCTGCATTTTGAGCTAAGTACAAGTAGGTATTCTGCTATTACCCCTTAAAATTAGTATAGGTGGACTGTTTTGGGCTCTTTATTCTTGAGGGAAACATCTACACATGGGTTCGGACACCATGTGTTCGATCAAATGCTTCCATGAATGTCATAGCCTGCTCGACCACTTGATCATCAAATCCATCCGCATCAAGGTCACTTGCACTAGTGCCATTCAGAAGGCCAAGAACGTTGCAAAGGTCGTGCAAGAAACCAAATTAAGAATACCCTTGTGAAGTTGCCAAACTAGACATCTTTGATCCAGTTGGACATGGAATGTTGGTGAATATCAGACATTCTTCTCAGTCATCATCATCAACATTGAAGCCTTATTTATCTATTTGTTTGAGTTTGACTCTTCTCAGCATATATGTAATTCCTACAAATCATGAGAGCATTATTTATTCCCTATATGGTAACATTGGGTTAAAAACGAACTAATTGTGTCCTGGGAGAGAACAGCTGAAGAGAAAGATTTCTGGCTGTTATCCCATCCATGCTGTTGCAAGAGAGTCTGAAAGCATCTGCATTTTAGCTGATTGTAATCTGATTTGCCAATCTATGCTTGACCCAAACCGCTCTCCTTGGAGAAGTGGGTTCCAAGCTAAAACAGTTACAAATCCAATAAATGACCTAAACTACACAGTATGTAGGTGTCAAGATAATGAAGCTATTCTCTGGTTAAGTATCACTCCCAGATTGCGACTCCTGAATCAAATTAGCTGATCCTACTTTGTTTTGCCTGCCCAGGCTGTGGGCCTAGTTTTATTTGCATTTTGCCTTAACCCGGGTTGTGGGTCCTTTTATTCTTTTTTTTTGGCTGGCCGGCCTGTGGGCCCTGAAATATTTTGTATTACTCCTTTAATTATTTTGTGCTTTCGCTCCTTGTGTGCTTCTCCTGCAATAGGGAGTAGCAAATAGATTGGAACTTTACCCCACTCATTCTTTGTATTCTATTTCTTGGAAATATATACTGCCACACCCCCCACACCCGCCCACCCCCCCCCCCCCCCCCCCCCCCCCCCCCCCAACAACACAAAAAACAAAAAAGAAAAAACAAAAAGAAAAAAACTCATTACCATTCTGGTTAACGAATCACAATTCTTCTTACGCTCAATCAATTGACCAGCTACATTGTTTTTTTTTTTCTGATAACTTGACCAGCTACATTGTTACAATCCAAATCGCAAAACTTTATAAACCAGATAGAGCTGCAAGAGGAAAACCAGGTCCAGCGGGTATTGTAGAAGAGCTTCATAATAACAGAGGGGTGCTGATGATGAAGTTCCCCAAGAATATTGGAGTTAAAGATTCAAATGAAGAGGAAGTGAGGGAAATCTTATAGGCTCTTAGAATGTTTGTGTTATTCTTATATGAGAAGTTAATCGTGGAGAGTGATTCACCTAATGCTATATAGCATGGGTTTCATCCTTTGATGAAGGTCCTTGGAAGTTTCACTTCCTTTAAATGAAATCAAGGTGTTGTCTTCTCAGATCCAGGTTAGCTTCAAAAATGCAGTGTGGTCGGCTGATGGGTTGGCAGGCTCTTTGGACAAAGAAGGGGTGGATCGTTCTTTCCTTTTTATGTAATTTTCTTTGTCATCCTCTTTTGTCTTTCTTGGTATAATGCTTTTCCACCTGTACTGTCAATCTTTACTTGGATTGATTGTGTTAGTGTTTGTACTAACTTTTCTTTTATAGAAGTTTGGTTACCTACCCGAAAGGAAAAAAAAAAAATTTTAAAAATCACCACCACCTTATAAACTTGCCTTTTTTTTCAAATTCAACATAAGAAGTGCACCTTCATTTTTCTAACATAACACAATTTCTAGAGGGAAAAGGCTGCAGACCCAGTCTCTCTTGTGCATTAAAAGAACATTTTAAAATGAACGACATTGCAGTCCAAACGGAAAAATGTTCACAATTTTTCTTATGCGTAAATGATCAAATAGCAACTAGAATGGCGCAGCCTGGATCCGCGATCGAGACGATAGATCAATCTCCCGAAGAATTGATTGAATCCAAAAACAGATTATGCCACTGGGCACCCTCACAGGAGGAGAAAACACCATAACTGGAGAGAAAACTCTCATATCTCAAACTCAAAGATTAATTGATAATAAGCATTTTACAACAACTGAGGCGTGTCCTCTATATATAGGACTGAACATCTTTCTTATGCACTAAGACTTTCCTAATAATTAAAGAAACCTAGTTAAAAGAGGAAACTACTTGCATAATAATCCAAATCAAATAAACTCTTAATTTAAAGACTTCTAAATAAATCAAATTCTAAATATAATTCCTAATTAAATGGATGTCCCTTTGGGCCTACGGAATGAGCTCAACGGGTTGGCCAACCTATTGTCTGGCCTGCATCATAGAATGAGATCTTAATTACCAGAAGTAGGACAAGCAAACGCTTGTGAACATGCAGTGATAAGAAGAAAAGAAAATACAATATTTTTTATGATGTGAAGAATTTAAAAAGATACAAGAGAAGGCATGGGACCCTAAGTAGAAGACCTAGTTTTTGGTTAGGTCATAGATGCTTCATTGATTACCTGCATCATCTTTTTCTTGCTGTGGGCTAAGAGCAGCTCCTTTGTTTTTTGCCATCCCTTTCACCTATAGGTTCCATTTTGTATAACATGAATCAGAACTTAACATATTTTTACAATCGAGAAATATCATATAAGCATAGATACTAAGTTGTAGCCTGGAAAATCCATACTTGAAGAAACAATGCGGAGAGAGAGAGAGAGAGAGAGAGAGAGAGAGAGAGAGAGAGAGAGAGAGAGAGAGAGAGAGAGAGAGAGAGAGAGAGAGAGAGCTCTACTGCCTCCGAAGGCATCTCCATGTGATAACCCATGCAATGGGCCTTTCACAAAGGATCCTCACATTCCCCTAGCTCCTCATATAACTTCAATTTCTGTAGTTGCATATGAAGGTTTCTTTTGTTCCTTTGTGTGCATGACTAAACCATCTCAAGTAATATGCCCTGGTTTTTTGTATCATCAGAGCCACCCCAAGCTTCTTCTAATGTATTCATTCTTGATTTAGTCTCATCTCGTTACCCCAACTGAAGAAGCAAGTGGATTAGCGTCCACGTGGGATCCACCATAAGTGCACACCAAAGAAGCCAAAGGGATTGGCACAAGGAACACAACTTTGCAAATCGTTTCATGTGGCAGGCTCTTTCCTATTATTATCATTTTTTTCTATGTTGGGCTAGTGGTCTAGGAGTGATAATTTCAGTTGAAGTTGCAGGACTCAATGCCTAGGCATGTGTGAAACTAAGGTGCCAACACCACTCAACCATGAGTATGTTTTATTTGGTTGTATTAGGACTTTATTAGAAAGTACATTAATAATTTAGTGGGGGGGGGGGAGATAATACCTCATTAAATCAATGATCAATATTTAATTGCAATGCAGTATACATGATTAGTAGAGCTTGCAGCCATTCCTGTTTTTAAGGATTTCATCATTTATCAAATTTGAATCGTGTTTGATGTGGATCCAACCCCAAGAGGAAGATCTACAGCCAATAAGTGGACGTTGTAAATGTAGTATGTGCTGACAACCACTTACTCTAAAAGCTTAAGCTTATAGAGAACGGTGTAACAATGTATATCAAGGTTACAACCCGTAGTCATCAAATTCGTTTCGGTTCACCCGAAACTTCCGGATTTGTTCGGTTCGGTAGGAAAATCGTACCGAACACCTCATTTGTTCCTGTTCGTTGAGTATTTCGGGTAATTTCGGCTGAGATTCTTGGTTTCGGACCAAAACTGGCAGTTCAGACGAATCATGGCCGAAACCTCCAATTTGTGAGAATTTTATCAAATGGCAGGAGAAAAAATTAGAGATGTTGAGAAAATATTTTTTTTTGTTTTTACGCAAAAAGATTATTTTCATCTTTTGATTTTTTGTAAAGATATAAACGTGGCTGATTGAATAGTTTTATGTACCTTCAGTCCTTCATCACCGAGCAATGACTTTTGCAGGAAACACTTCTTCTTCTAGCGCACATGTGACCCTTATGCTCCGTCTGTAAATTCTAGTTGAATCAGCCATGAGCTTCAGAAATTTCAGTTGAATCCCCTTTCCCTTACCAAAGCTTGATACCGTTTGCTAGTCGAAGATTTACTCGCTGCTCTTGTCGACGTGCGATCTTCTACTTCAAACTTAAGTTAGCGACACACGAACCCTTCCGGAAATCAAGGTAGCATGTTAAAAGACTCGTAAAGACTCGTTTAGCCCACTTCCGGAACTTCATGTAAAGGAAAAAGCCCATTGAGGTCTTTCATTTGCTGGCCCCACTTAATTGGATAGGCCCACCGTAAGACCAAATAAGTAACCACGACGATTTTTTTAATCAATCAAAGCTGGGCCATCTGATTTGAGTACATCCGGATGCACTGAAGTTGGAGTTTGTTTTAATCATTAATTTTTCGTAAGTGGGCTCAGTTAAAAGAGAAAGATACTCAAATCAAAAGAGCCCACGTTCAGATAATCAAAAGGAACCACTTGATATGACTTGGAATTTTTTTTGTGTATTAAAAGTATCATACTAATTGCAATTTGATTTAATAAAATAGAGTGGAATAGAGGATTTTGACACATGTTCCCCATTTTCTAATAAAACTTTTGATGTTGGCAAATCATTAGATATGCAAAAGGTTTTTTCTTTTTTGTTTTAATATTAGGAGATCTGAGGTGGCTCATTTTATAATTATGAAATATGATAATGATGGTTAGTTAACTGACTTTCTGTTGTGATATATGAGGGGATGTATTTGATGGAAATAAAAAAAAATACCATCGTTTGGAAATTATAATTTTCATGCTTAGTAGAATGAATGTTATATTATATGCATATATATATTTCTATTTTCCGAAACAAATTTCCGAATTGGAAAGCACAACTATGTTACAACCCCATCCCCTGCACGTGCGGGCCCCTTCATGCGAACTACAACCTCCATGGGAGAATACAGGTGCGCCGCACGGGAATCACACTCTCCGTGGGAGAATAGAAGGCACAACAGCCTCGGGGATTCGAACACTCGACCTTCCGCTCTGATACTATGTTGACAACCACTTACTCTAAAAGCTTAAGCTTATGGAGAGTGGTGTAACAATGTACATCAAGGTTACAACAGCATGTAACAATGGCATACAACAGCTGATGACAGGTGCACTGTGGAAGGCACATAACATACCCATGGTCCCCCATGGGTCGACCCTCCAACGGGCCCAACCCAATTATCCTGTCCAAGCCTTTGAGCCCCACCCATTTATTTTATGTTTTTTAGGCCTTTAATTATGTTTTAGGTTGCTAATTAGGATGTTTTAATCCTGGTCGTTAGTGTGTTTGGATGGTCCAGATTAGTCTTTGGGTTATTTATTTTCCTATATAATGATGTAACGCCTCTTTGGCTAAAAAGGAATGATTGCTGATTAATGAAAATGAGCTTTCTTCGAGTTCTCCTCCAAGAAATCCCTAATGCCTCCTGGATTGGAATTTGGTGAAAGCCCAATTTCTGAGTCTCTTGAACCCTACCTTGCTCATCTGACATAACGCCTCCGGATTGAAGTTTGGTGAGAGCCCAAGAAAAGGTATCATCTCCCCCTTATCTTTTCTATCTTCATCGCCCTCCCGCATCTCTACCTCTGTTGTCCGCACCAATTGGTATCAAAGCCGAAGATCGATCCTCTTGAAATCGAAATCCATACCCTTCTCGATGATTCCATTCTACTCATCATTATCGTCAGAGACCTCCATCAACAGAGAGCCTTCATCACGATCCTGTACGCAGCCCTAAACCCTAGCCTTCAAGTAAATATGAAGTTGGACCGCATTGAAGCTTTCAATAAAATTCAAAGAGTACAGTACAGGCGTAAGTATGGAAATTGGTATCGTGAAAACATAGTCTATTTTCTGCAATTCTTGAGTTTGCAACAAGGAGAACTGACAGTTGATGAATATTATGATAAATTTTCATGGCTGCGAAAAGTATGTCGATTAGTTGAAAATGATACACATTATTGCCTCAGCTTTCTCAGAGGTTTGAGACCAATCATATTGGAAAACATGAGAGGTTGCATGACCCTGTATGAAGGACGTAAAGAAGCAATTTGTGTTGAGCGCAAGCTTAATCAGTACTACATAGAAATTTATAAGCCTCTAGCAAGAGAATCTCAACAATCCACAAGAACACCTAGTATGGAGACTGTTGCAAATGAGATCAATACTGATGTTGAGAAGCCATTTCATGTTTCCTCCCAAGTTGATGCCCAAGTTGTTGCTGCTACCTTCGATCAACTTGCCAAACAAATACAAGACTTGTTTGCACAAACGATTGCTTTAAAGGAGCAACCTGAGGCGATCGCTACACCCATTGGGAAAATTGAGAGGTCTTGTCAAGATGATATAGGAGATCACCATGATGCCAATATGAACATTGGGGTACAAGAACAACATCCAGAAACTTCCATCAATACAGTTGTCTCCGAAATTTCTTCTTTGGACAGTGTTTATCAACAAGTGCGAGCAACTCAAGAAGGAGACCAGCACATTAAAGAATTGGAAGTAGTATGCAAGCCAACTGAGCTTCTGATAGAAGAATCTATAGCAAGTAAACTTCCAAAACAACCAGCTAAAGCATCAGAAGAGCAAGCTATTGATCAAGAGGTTGCGAATGAAAATCAAGTGATTGAAGTTCCCCATATTGATTTCGTCTTCGGAGATCGATCATTAATGCATGGAGATTGTGTGCAGCTAGTTGAAATTTAAAAGTTGATGCATCAAATGTTTAGCTCTCACTCAAAAGCAAGTTCCCAATTTAAGCAATGGATTCCCCAATTGAAAGTATCAATTCCAGCCTCTAAGTCATGCCAAGAAGTTGAAGACCAAGAAGCGCATTGAGGATTTGTAGACTTGATATTTGATCCTGGAGGACTTCTATAAAACTCGAGGTCGAGTTTTCTCCAAGAAGAGGAGAAATTGATGCAGGACAAGCCCATGGTCCCCCATGGGTAGACCCTCCAACGGGCCCAACCCAACTATCCTGTCCAAGCCTTTGGGCCCCACCCATTTATATTATGTTATTTAGGCCTTTAATTATGTTTTAGGTTGCTTATTAGGATGTTTTAATCCTGGCTATCAATGTGTTTGGATGGTCCAGATTAGTCTTCGGGTTATTTATTTTCCTATATAATGATGTTACGCCTCTTTGGCTAAAAAGGAATGATTGATGATTAATGAAAATGAGCTTTCTTCGAGTTCTCCTCCAAGAAATCCCTAACGCCTCCTGGATTGGAGTTTGGTGAGTGCCCAATTTCTGAATCTCTTGAGCCCTACCTTGCTCATCTGACATAACGCCTCCGGATTGGAGTTTGGTGAGAGCCCAAGAAAAGGTATCATCTTCCCCTATCTTTTCTATCTTCATTGCCCTCCCGCATCTCTACCTCCGCTGTCCGCACCACATACCATGCCCCTTGTTGCCCTTGGTGTGCCGGCACACCAAGGGTGGTGCCCTTAAGTAACAGGTGAGGAGCATGTTTCAAAAAGAACTTCCCAATTCAAGTTTCTTGAACAATTGGGCAACCGAACTCATCCCAGACCATATAAATACGACTGGGAAGCACAACCAAGGCACTCAATAAACTCCTACAGGTTCTCTCAAAGAATTCTAAGGCATTCCGAAGCATCCAAAGAACTTGAGGATTTGAAGATCTAGAATGGGAACTTGAAGTTTCACCTTATAGTCCTTGAAGATCCTTGCGCCATTCAATTGAGACTGTAGAAGGCACATTAGGAATTCCTGATTCTCAAATTAGAGGTCCACACAAAGTCTAACAACTATTGTACCGGAATTCAAAAATATTAATAAAATCTTCCCATTCCTCTCTTTCTTTCTTTCTTTTTTTTCCTTTTATTTTCTTTTCTATGTTTACACTAATAAGAATTGCAAGTAAACTAAGAGCAAGGAAACTCCAAGGATCTAAACAGGGCGTTTCTAGCACTATGTTGTCAATAGATTTTTTTTCAACTGATGAATAAAGTAGCTATTATGTCTTTTACACTTGCAAGGACCAACTGCATTACTACAACTGCAGTTCAATTTATCATCCAGAACATCCATATCTGAAATCGATAAGAACTCACGCATGCACCAATGCCCACACACACCAACACACACACACACACACACACACACACACACACACACACAACACAGATATATCCTAACTTTATACAAAAGAAAGATTTTCAAGAAATTTGGGGAAAGAAAAAAAAAAAGAAAAGCAGATTGTTACCAGTGCGCGAAACAAACATCGCCCATCTCCTGTAACTTTCTGGACGGAGTAATGCTCCAATTTCCTCATCGCTGAAGAACTTCCACTCCTACAACAGAAGGTTCAAATTAAAAAATAAAATAAAATAACTTCTCTCTTTTTTCCTTTTTGTTCTTTTTACTATCAAATAGATGAATTTTAAGCTGGATCCCAAGCATCTTGGTAGGGTCCACTGACCCTTCCAAATACATCGATTGGCAGTGCATTAGAGGCTATAAAAAATAAAAAAAAATAAAAAAACCAATCCACAGGATGCTTCCCCTGCATGGTCGAAGTCTCTAATTTCCTTTCCCAGATCCTAGCAAGTGTACACATGCATTTCTCGCTTTCCATGGTTTCTAATTGAAAATAAAAATTGTAATTAACTTCTCTACGTGGCCCTTTTTTGTGCTTGGAAGGACACGAACTTGCGTGCTCTCTCTCTTTGTTGTCCCTAACTAGCTGAGCGGAACTATACATGGCTTTACCCACCGCTTTCTTAACCCCGCTTTTTGCTAACTTGTACCTTTGAGGCCTTCTGGACTTCTCATCCACTGATTCCTAGAACAATGCTTTTTATTCATCAATAGCAGATTAGACTAAAAAACCAGTATTAATCTTCTTTCCTTACAACTCTCCCAACACTCATTTGTCAGCTTGTTTAATACAGCAATTCATTTAAACCCCATTTCACTACAACTCATCACTCAATTCCAATCACCTCGCCTCAAATAATCTCTTCCACGTTAATTTTTCTCCTTTTTTAAAAACAAGGGTTCTATTAAAAAAACCACCCTGTAGGATAATTTCTAGCAATCAAATCTAAAGTGATTAAATGAACAGTAAAAATCATCTCAATGGCTACAAACATCTACATCATTTATTTTTTAAACCCTAATCCACATCCCATCAATGTAGAACCAGTACACCCACAAAGATACTAAAATTCATTTGTCTTGCGATTGCACAGTTTTCATCTGTTTAGCTTTACGAAATCAAAGAAAGACTGAAACGTACGAAATCAAAGAAAGATTGCAATGAGAAAATGGAGGAAAAGATGGAAATTCCATGCAAACAAAGCTTACAGAGATGATCCGGTTCTAGCGAAGAACCGATGATTGGTGCAATCAGGGAAGAAGGATTGATAAAATCCATGAGATTTTGATGGTAGGAGAGGAGCGGGAGAAGATGCAAGCTCGAATTTTGCAGTTCCGTCTCTTAGCTGCTCCAGAAGAATCTCTGAGAGAGAAATGCGAGTGATTGTGAGTGAAATCTAGGGTTTTAGTTCAGGAAGAAGAAAAAAAAACAAGGAAGGCAGATGAGAGGGAGAGGGAGAGGGAGAGGGAGAGGGGGCTGATATTACTACCGTTTGAAGGCTCGGGAGGAGTCGCCATGGAAATAAAGTGGGTGAGATGAAAACGGAAATGGAAGGCGTGTGTGGATATGTTTCGGCAGCTATTTGCAAGGGATGTGTATAGCTTTTGTAGGGTCCGGATCTTCTGCGGCAGATTCTCGAACTCATGAGTGGGCCCACACAGAGATGATCCGTACCGTTCAAGATATTTCATCCCCTAATCATATGTGATTTGAGAGGACAAAATAGAATCTCCTTGTTTAAGCGAAACAGGATCCGTACTCATGTTTAGGTCTCAGCTCAAAAGGAGTGTACCCACTGTATAATTGACCACTACAATGAGAACTTGATTAATACCTTCCAATCTGTGATGCCTTTGTGATGGTGCTCAATCGGATTGTGGTGCCAACTCTTTTTTCCCTTGAAGGAACCACTTACTTGGAGTTGAAACTTAACGATGTATTAGTGGTGGGGATGAGATTCATTATGAACGGTCTAGATTATTTTCACGTGGGCCTAAAAACCTCCTAAGGTCCCGACTAAAAAGATGAAATGATTTTTCATTATCTTAATTGAAGTATTGAGTCCCCCATATTACTTCAATTAGCCTCCATGTTCCTCGAATGGATATCTTAGTTGTTGAGAGGGTTTGCCCAAAAGCGGTGTATAGGGCTTACCCCTGTATAGCTTACAAGTGAACCAGATATGGAGATGGCGACTAAGGTTGTTGTTTCCATTATTAGAGAATTTCAAGACCACGATGGATCTATGCTACGATAAGATCGTTTATTTACAACGGAATAGTATGCAAAGTCAACAGGTCTCAACCAATACAATAGTATATATGGCTACACAAACTGTTGAGGGTAGTGCTAGATCTGGGCCAAGACGAACTATTACAGTGGATTTATTGAAACCATTGAATTCAGAATATGGTAAAGTGGCTCCTGGATGGGGAACCACCCTATTTATGGGTGGCGCAATGGCTCTATTTGCGATATTCCTATCTATTATTTTAGAGATTTATAATTCTTTCGTTTTACTAGATGGAATTTCAATGAATTAGGTCCATAAGAACCAGAAGCCCTAGCTTTTCAATAAAAAATGAATCACTTAGGACTCAGATTTATAGTCCATTCTGGTAGTTTGACCGTTGAATTTCGTTGTTTCGGTATTTCCGGAATATGAGTGTGCGACTTGTTATAATTGATCCTATTGATAGTAAAGAGAATGGGTCTGTCATCTCGACAGAGATGGTTCTACCTCGTCAGATATTCACCCTAGTATCCGGAGCACGAAATATATGGAATAGATCAAGAAACATTTGAACTATGATTCATACCTACTATTCAGGCCTCATGACTAGACTTAAAAAAAAAAATTCAAACTAAGAGGTATTTGATAAATTGAACAGTTTTTCTTCGTTTAGAATCATGCTTTTTTTTTTTTACCGAAGGACAAATCTTTCTCTGGATTTTTAGTCATTACATCTATGAATAAGTGATGATCAAATAGTTCTTACTCATAGAACCCTCGGTCTTAGTTTTTGGGTTTTATTGAATCATTGTGGTTCTAGTATGAATCTGAGGTTTCAATCGATTCATAGGGCCTCAACAAGAGAATTCCTATAAAAAAATAGTAAACAATAGTCAATCTGCATCACTCACAAATAAAAACAACAAATCAAATAACAAATAAATAGGGGAATAGAATATTCAAGAGGCCTGTAACAATCAACATAAAGACAAAGATTAAAATTTTTGTGGGTGTTTAAAAAGGGTCTTTTGAATTGTCAATTTTAAAAAGATCAATAAGTGTTTTTAGTAATTTTTCAAATAGGCCCACTTAGTAATTAACTCCTTGAGTTTTTTTCCCATTTTTCCCCAAAATAATTGAAATGCGCTTCATTTTAGCTTGTTTTTCCTCTTTTCCCTCTTATTTCTTCATATCTCCAACTCACAAGCACCGTCCTCCTTCACAAGTTGATGTCGATAGCATGACTGTCTGACGTAGAACAAGTTACAAAAGAATTTAGGGGGTGTTTGGATAAGTGCATAATATAATATCAACAAGTTTAAATATTGTAAGATTTCATTATCATAGAATAAAATAGTGTCATATTATTATATTGTGTCACTTATGGTGTTTGGCAATCTTCACAGATTTTAATATACCTTTGAAGCGTTTGACAATTTATAAAAAAACTCACAAGATGATTTACCAAATAAGAAATGAAGAAAATATAATCAATTAACCCAATATAGGACCCACTAATTAGTAATCACATGTGTTAATAATCATGGTAGGACCCATCAATTGGAAAAAGAGATATAAGATTAAATTAAATCGTGAGATAAATCATGAGATCCAAGCAATGTTGTTTAATTAAGGTGGGTCCACCTAACGTTGGTAGCTATACTATATATATCTAATGGTGATTATCACAAATGGCCATATCAAGCTTTTTTATGAGAAATCATTGTGGGACCCATTTGATGTTGTGGTCATATTAACGGTAGGAGAGCAATCAAATAGTGGGACCCATTTAATGATGGCAAACTGATAATTACAATCACACAATTCAATCTTGGTAATCATGGGATCTGGCTGATTTTGATAGTATGGGACCCACCTAATTGTTGGTAATCACAATGAAAGCCCCGAGTGTGACATTTGTAGGACCCACCTAATATTGATAATTAACAAGGGTTATGTAGTCGTGATATGGCTATAGGACCGCACATTAAATTTGTAAGCACTGTGGGGCCAATCTAATAGTGGGACCCATAAATGTTAAAACTTATAGTGGGCCATTATAATTAAGGGAAAAAAGCAGTATACCTACCTGGACTTTGGCCGTTTTGCAGAGTACCCCCTATACTTTGGTATTTCGGACTAAACCTACTTGTAGTTTTAGTTGAATTGCAAAATGAACGGATTCTGTTAGTATTAACGGTGTATGTCGTATAAAATACATCTAATGCATACTGGTGCCAAATTACTCTCTCAAAAGGACTTATTTGCCCCTCTTCTCATGCTCTTTTTTTTTTCTCATTTCCCCCTTTTTAAATTTCTGAACCTAATCAATCTGCAACTCTCTCTCTCATCTTAATCGAAGCTCTGATATTGTTGGGTCCATTTCTCGTCAAGACTATCAAGATACAACTAGATTTCAGATGATGACACACCATTCATGTCTTCAAAGATAGCCGCTTTTGCTAGGAAAGGGGACCAGATAACTGAGAGAGTGAAGTTATGGGAAGGAAAGTGCCATCTTTTCGATATGTATTCCTCATCATGGTAGACCTCAATGGCTTCTTCCACCTGTGATAAGCACTCAGCTTGATCAACCAAAGTATTCCACTAGGGGCATGCATCCCGGTATGCCATTGAACAAAATAATAATCGATGCAGAAGTTCTGCTGCCACAAAATCAGAAGAAAGCATGGACATGGATAAAGTATAATTGCAGGATCTTATATAAGTTCATTCATTACATGGAGTAGATGGGTTCCTTCAACCATTAGCAGATGGGTTCCTTCAACCTTTAACCTTTAACACATGCAAATAAACTTTTTCACTGTTTACCATCTACCATCTCCTGAAGGTAAACCAATACCACCTTCAATTCATCCCAAAACAAAGGTGATAAAAATAATCTTCAACCCAAACAGAAGCCCATAATTCATCCCCAAAAACACCTCTTTTTCCCAACCTCTGCAACCAAATCAAAGAATGCCCTAATTCCCTACCTCAGACCTCTTCTGCAAAGAACAAATATCAAGAAACCAAAACCACCCCAGAAGATACAAATTAAAGCCCTCCACGAACCAACCATCACCCAACCTAAAGATCCCTATTCCAAACCCCACACCACAATCAAAGATCAAAATCCCACCTCTTTTTTCTCCGAATCACAATATCCCAAAACAAAACTTTCCAAAACAAAGCCCCCAAAAATCAACAACCCAAATGAGAAAATAGGCACTAACCCCTGGAAAATCACAAAACCGAGGGAAATCCCAGGTCTAGGTTATCAAAAACCAGGAAAGGAAGACGACCCAGACAAGAAAATCGGACGAACTCGACGACCCAGATCATAAAACCGAAAAAAATCGAGGACCCAGAGGAGAAAACGAGGAAGAATGACCGACCCAGATGAGCAAACGAGGTTGAAAAGCTCCCAAATCAAAAGGAACAGAGGCAAAAAAAGTAGTAATAAGGAAGGAAGCCCTAAGCCGGTTGCTGGAGAGTAATGTTGGTGAAGATGCCGCTGAGGACATAGACGCCGTGCTGCTGGAGCCTGGCGAAAGCAGCCATGTTGTCAACGATGTCAGTGCCGGTGACGATCTCCAAGACGTGGCTGCAGAGCGCATTTGGGCTTTCCTTGGTGATGATGATGGGCAGCGAAGAAGAACCCTAGCCGCAAGCGAAAAAGGGAAAATGAAAAAAAAAAACGCTAAGAGACATGTTATATATGGAGGGCAAATTCGTCATTTCCTATCTTCTGTCATGGCCGTTTGTATTTGCATGTCAACTAAAACTACAGGTAGGTTTAGTCACAAATACTAAAATACAAGGGGTACTCTGCAAAAAGACCAAAGTACAAGTCGGTATACTACTTTTTTCCCTATAATTAATGGTTGCTCATGATCTATCATATGGTTTTTACTCAAACTCTCCATTTGTAGTTAAAAAAGATTTTCTAAAGATTATTTTATAGGGGCTTTTGGTCGGAGGTCCCTCATAATATAACCTTGTTGCTAACAGTCCACAAAAAAAAGTCATGCAGTCAAAGGTCCCTCTCACACTTATGGGTACCTGAAAAGACCAATTTACCCCTCTCTAAATTGTCTTCTTGCTGCAAAGATCTGGGTTTGAAACGAAGCAGAGTCGAGGAGTGCGAGCCACGTGCCTATTGCTATCATGCGCTCCTGGAGAGATGTAACAGGGAGCGGGTGACATTTGGATCTTTGTAAACTACATGCAAGTAACAATTAATTTAACATGTGAAGCATTTGTAAGATGAGTGACCATGAGTTACACTCAGACAGGGAGTGGGTGATCGAGTCCACTACCGCCGACAGGATATCGGTGGAGGAGGTCATTTTTTGGCGGAAGGAGGAGGAAGAGGAGAGCGTCAGAGGCATGGCATGGGAGTAGGGGAGGGTTTTAGAGTCAGAGGTGATGGGTTCGTTGACTGTTGAAGTTGGAACAGAACATGACGAAGAAGAAGAAGGAGGTTGGGTTTGGTGCGGGTTGGTTCTAACCTAACTAGCTACGAAAGCCCAGCCTATATCCTAGTCCTCGTATCAAATTTATCTGAGGACCTGGTTTTTAGTAGGTAGAATATGAAAAGAGATCTTCCACCTGGTTTTTTCCGTTACCACCCATCTCTCTCTATGCAACTTCTCCTTTGTCTTCCTTTTCTTTTTTTTCTTCTTCTGGTTTTGTGGGGTTAATTAAAACTGAGGGTTTTTTCAAATTAATTCATCTTCTTCTTCGTTGGTTTTTGTTAATTTGTGGTGATGATGGAGGTGTGATTCATTGGAGTTTTGATTTGCAGCCGCTCCTACCGTTGTTTGTCACCGTTCATTACCGGACATTAACTATTCCCATCGCCGGAGGTTGATTTTTGTAAATTTATCTAAGTTTTTGATAAATTTATCTTCGTTTTTGGCAAATAAATCTGAGTTTCTAACAAATTTATCTGAGTTTTTGATAAATTTATCTGAGTTTTTGTGAAATTTATCTGAATTTTCGTCAAATTTATCTGAGTTCTGGACAAATTTATCTGAATTTTTGTCAAATTTATCTGAGTTCTGGACAAATTTATCTGAATTTTCGCCAAATCTATCTGACTGTTTTTTACTATTTATCTGAATTCTGAAATAAATTTGTCTTCTACTACCTGTAGCGCCATGTTCTCTCTTTCGTCTTCCTTTTCTTTTTCTCTCTGCAACTTGAATAGATCAAGAGCACAAGAAGAAGTAAGCAATAAGATATGTGAAGAGGGAGGATGAGGATGAGGATGGATCTCAATCTCACCGGTAAAAGACAGAAAGAGTCGACATTAAGCCCAATAATCGAGGTTTGCTACAGTCAGTAAAAAAAAGATAAGCAACTTTAATCTGAATCTTCGACTGGTGTCATGAACCACTCTGCTATTAGGCTTCCACTCGCCATAAATTCGTGAGGCGATGGATCTAGTAATCGGTAAACTCAGATATTGGAATAATCTAAATGATGGACTGTGTTTTGCCGATAGTTGGTGGTCCCGGGTTTGCCCTTTCTACATGTGGGCCTGCACAGGCATTACGTGTCGTGACGTCGGCAGCGCTTGGCTGGACTGGTGACTGGTCCCCTCTCTCGCTACTCTTCCTACTTTATGCCTTGCGTCCGACGGCAAACAGTTACAGGGGCATTTTTGTCTTAAAAAATGAAAACATGTGTGCACAAGGACCTAAGGCTGGAAAAAGTCTAGCTGAATGGACCAAAGACCTTAAAAAATTTTTCCTTGGACTGGAGGCTGGAAACATGGACTTATAGGGACCTTTCGCTAATTTCTCCTTTATATTATACAGCATATCCTTGAATAATGTAATATGAAGGTTTTTGGAAGAAAGTGGGATATTGTAAGATACTTTCTAAGTTATCCAAACACCTTCTTTTTGGGTTAGTAGATTACATTCTAAACTAGTAGATAATATAACAAAATATCTTAAAATATCTTGTTTCCAAACACCCCCTTATAGAACAAGAAGATCGCAAAAGGTCAAGTCGGAAGGTTAAATCCATGGTGCTATCTTCAAACGACCATAACTTTTGATTTGGGTATCGTCACGAGGCCCATGACCAGGCATTTCGAAGCTATCAACAAGCTCTATACGCAATATATCTACCAAAGGCGGTTGGAGTCGTTGAAGGCCAAATTACGCCATTTTGAGTGTCAAAATACAATTTTTGTGCAAAACTTACTATTTATAGTAAGTTTTCGTTTTGCTAATTTTAGGGGTTTTTTTAGTCCGTTTGAGTTTGAGTCTTTGTGGAAGGTCTTAGAAAGGTATTTCGGTATGGTCTAGGTGCTTTGATGTAATTTTTTATTTTTTACTATTTTAGTAAGTTTGTTATTTTGTTTAATTTAGGGATTCGGGACCCTATAAAAGTGATGCAATGCATCTTTTTATGGTATAATACGAATTGTAGTTTCGTTTAGGGTTTCCCTATCTCTTCCTTGTGGAGTCGAGGTGTTGATATTGGGTTGAAGATGGTGATCTTCTTCCTTGGTCTTTTCTTTTCGTGCTTCCGAGATGCCATTGTCATTGGCCTGTGAAGAGGAAGAAAGAGATGGATGATTCTGGGTTAAGGAGGAAGACAGAAAAATTGAGCTAGAAAAGGAGAGTATTTTATCATTGTGAGAAAATATAGAATAATATCATCCGCGATGCGGGTTGACCATAAGAATGAATTTCAAAGATGCTTTAGAAAACTCATCAACCTTATAGAAATAAGGAATTCATGACCCTTTTTAGATAATTGAGAAAATTAGTACCTATTTGAAACTATACTTAAAATTGATATTGGAACAAATAAACAACCTTACCTACCTTTTATATCCTTTGGGACTGCATGTTTGAATGAAATTGATTATATAAGAATTTATGATCAAATGAGATCCACAAAGAATTACAAAAGGAGTGAAGCTGTAGGTTGTAAGATAGAGATGTTAGATGTATATTGGACCGTGGCTTTCATAGGAATTAAATCACTAGAATGATGGGTGGCTGTTCATTTCCCATCACTCCTCTTGATTCATTTATATTAAATGAGAGAATAATTGATTGTCAATTTTATATAATGCCAGGTTTTCTAGATGAAGAATAAAAAAAGAAAGGCTTAATTGTTCACAATCCTCCGAGAAGTTTTGCTAATAGGGTTTTCTTTTCTCCTGAATGGTTAAATTCATTGAAGAAAGCTGGCAGTACAAGAGATCTATACTAATATGCTTACAACACCCAACAAAAAACAAAGAGAAGGAAAACCAACAAAACAAACAACACAAGAAGGGGGAACATCACTAGTAATCCAAGAACAACAACAAACCCAAAAAACTAGTTAAAAAGAAGCAACATCCTTCTAGTTGAACATAATTCGGTCTACCGGAAGCCCATGGAAGAGAGGGTTGACCGATGCCTAATTAGCTACTAAAAACTTTATATTAACTATCATAGACTCCGTTGATTATTGGACCCCTTCAAAACACCTAGCATTCCTTTTTTTCTCCTCGTAAGTCAGATGATAGCAGGTAACGACATCTTCCACATTTCTTTGCCTCGAGGAGAAAGAAGGGGAGAAAGCCATGCTAGAAAAAGATCTGGAATGGATAATGGAAAGACCCAACTACATCCAAACCAATCGATCATTGCACTCCACATCGTCTGAGCAAACCTGCACTTGAGGAAAATATGGTCAACCTACTCCTCCTCACTTAAGCAACATGGGGCAAGCATTCACTACAATCATACCTCTTCATCTTAAGTCGTCCATGGTAAGAATTCTATTTCGGAGGGTAAGCCACCCAAACACCATAACTCCACGGGGATTTTAAATTCCCATATCTTAGCTATATGGCTCATCATAGAGGACCTCCCTGATAATCCCATGAAGAAAGAAGAAACAGAGAACCCACCATCTTAGGGGCACTCTAAACTCTTTAATCTTGCCCTTCTTCTTGAATATAAACAGCTTGTGGGAGATTTAAGAGAGAAATGGCCTAATTCTCCTCATACCCCTAAGATAGGGCTTCAACACGATTGACCCCTTGGCTAAGATCTCTCAGGTAGTTGGAAACAATTGCTCTATTTTCCATCACACAATTCAACAATTCTGGAAATTGAGCTCTCGACGGACGATCCTAGCATAAGTTAGAATTCTAAGGTAGAGTCTTCCATGGAAGTGTAGGCCATGCATTTACCAACTTGGATCATGGATGTCACTAGTGCTTCACTACATTGGTTGCCACGATTGTCTTCAAAGCAAGTAGGGCTAAAACTTATTGCTCAAGGTTTGGAGTTTATTTTACGATCATTGTGATTGTAGCAATGCCTACTTTCAAATGTCAATTTTAATAAGCATTTAAAGGAAAATTGAGCTCATATAACGATGCCAATTTGAATTTGAGAAGGGGTGCTAATGACTGTCAATTCACAAGAGAAACATATTGTGTGGGGAGATTTCCGGAAACACAGGATTACGCTAATCACAGCCATCAGATGAGACTAAGCACTCTCACGTGCCCTCCGCGTGCCACCCACGTGGCATCAGTTTCACCTCGGCTGTCAGGGCAGGGTCTTCGGCCGAAGTCAAGCATGTCTGAACCGCTATAGCCGAGCTCGGCTGTTTCATGTGCCCACCTCGGTAGAGAGCACCACCTCGGCTGAAGGAGTCTAGACGAAAGCCGAGGTAAGAAAGAACCTTCACTCACACCCCTCATTCCCCACGATGTCAGACACGTGGAGGAATAGGGGCGCGAGCCAATAAGACAGATGTGACATCCAGCCGTCCACTATCTTCACCAGATCGCTGACATGGCGACATCCAGCGGCTGAGGCCACATCAGGGCAAGGCCCGAGGGCAGATCCGATGGTACCCCAACCGCCAAAGGCGCCCAACACAATCTGGCCCAATAAGACGTGCATTTAATGCAATGTGGGCTGATCCGACTAGTATTAAATGCAAAGTGGGCCGGATTAGACTGCATTTATTACTTTGTGGGCTGATCATGACTTCCCAGTCAAATCATGGGACCCACACCAAGATATCCTCTGAAAGATACGATCCAAACCTCTACAAATAGAACTCCATGCACCATGCAAGGTACGCAGATATTCCATTCACAGAGCCCTTACTCTGCCTCTCTTCTCTCCCTCCTTCCATTGTTCCAGTTCCTACACTGACTTTGGCATCGGAGAGCCTTGCGCCGCCCAGGCCAGGGTCCTCCGACCGTTTGCTATTCCCTTTCAGGCTTCCGGACGGCATCCAGTCACATACAGTCATCACCATCTTCTCGGATAAGTCCTTCAAGGCACCACCTTATTGTGGGTCATTATTTTCTGCACCTACACATATTATTAAACTCAGTGGCGAACCTATACTATGAGGACCTAGGGCGAGATTAAAAAACTGTCAAAGAGATGAATGGGGCCCTAGCCCATTCCCTACTTATGTGACAACCATTGCCCCACCTTTTTTTTTTTTTAAGAAATCCCCTTCCTTCCTCTTATTTCTTCTCTTCCCTTGTGAAAAGGCACAAGATCTCTTCGGTGCCGATTGAGCTTATCTCTTTTCGCGACCAAGTACTCCAAATAAACCCTCCTCAGTTCCACAACAAGTCAACTCCGTATATATGACATTTGGACAAAACCCTAATTCCTTTTTATTCTTTATCCTCTCCCGATTTCTAATAGATTCTGGAGTGACTGGATTGGAGGATCCGTTGGCCATATTTCGGCATTCCTATAATTTTGATATGATGGGTTCCTGAGATTTCTTCAATAAATTGAAATATAATAGGGGAGTGATAGTAGGAGAAACCTTAATTGAACCCTGGTTCTCTATCCCCTCCCCAAATCTAATTTAATCCTAATCACTCTATACCCAAGTTCGAACCCTTAATCTCCAAATACTAGTTCTAAACCCTAAATCCTCAAGTACTAATCCAAACCCTAAGCCTTGAATCAACAAATTCTAAATGGAAGCCCTAAGCCTTAAATCCCCAAATGCCCTTGATTCATCAGTGCTGATTCCCAAAGACCCTAAATCCAAATTAAAAGCATTCAAACTCAAATCCCTATATTGCTATCTTGTTAAGCTTTGACATCTTAGTTAATTTTTAATATGCATGTCTATACAATTTCATGCTTAGTGGAGCCTTTGCTTGCATTTTTGTTTGAGTTTGACTTCTTGTTTGTTTTTTCATTCTTTCTTTTCTTTTTTCTTTTTTTTTTCCATAAAGCACCCTTGTGGCCATGTGAGTGAGCTCTTTGGAGCTTTAGCATTTTTCTTGTAAAGAAAGTAGATAGCAACAAAATCATAGGGATTTTTCTTATTACAAAGACACATGGTCTCATTTGGATTGTTATGATAGAGGAACCTTTAGAAGCTTAAGGGAAGGATAAGTCTAAAGAGGTATTAATTTTCACATGATAATTCTCTATAGTTTATTTATTATTGGTGGAGTGGTGTTGCTAATTGATGTACTAATTTCTTGAAGAATTGGGATTTGAATGTTGTAGTTTAAAAGCTTATTTACGAATTGTGTGTTAGTAGTAGTATTCCCTACAAAAAAGAAATTTTTTTTATTGAAAATAATGTCTTTAACCTATGCTATAAATAGAGGTTATTGTTTATTGGTGATGATTTTGACGTAATTGACTTTTTCTTTGAATTAGATATGAATTAAAAAAAAATCAACAGCCAATATACCGTCTCGGACTCTAGAGAATGATAAAAATGATCATATGTCAATCTACGTACCATCCGCACCACCTAAAGAAAATCCTGGGTCTGCCACTGATTAAACTCTTCCAATGATTGGATCTCAACTGCCTTATCCAAGCCTAAGTTTGACGACCTAAGCTGGAGCTTTACTTTTCTTGCTTGAGCACAAGCTTAAGCTTAATTATGAACAAGTTAGCTTGAGATTAGGCCTCAATCAATTTGTCTTCCTCATACAAATGCTTTTTATTGTATGAAGCAATCTATGATCTTGGCTTAGGTGCAGATATCAGGGTGCATCGTTTTATTGTAAATCATTAGTGGTTGTTTCCACCTCCTACTTCTAATGCTCTTATGGATATTTTTCATGAAATCCCTTTAGAAATACAGCCTCACTATGATTTTGATGATGAAGTTGTGTGGACATTAAAGGAAGATGGCAATTTTACTCTCACATCTGCATATTGCATGGTTAGCCTCGAGCAAACACAAGCTCTTCATTGGCCTTCTCTTCTTTGGTTTCCGGGCTGTATTAAGAAGCACTCCCTCTGTGCATGGATGTTCTTCCTGGGTAAGCTGAAGACTAAAGATATTTTGCTTCAAAGGAATGTGGTCTGTGATTCATGCTGCGTTTTCTGTCCTTGTACCTGGGAATCTGGTTCTCACCTTATGCTTTGATGTCCATTTTCTCAAATGGTATGGAATTCTCTTTTAGCAAAGCTCAGTTTGACTTCTATCTCATGTGATTCACCATTAGAGTTGGTTGAGTGTCACGACCCGGCCCCGAGATTTGATTAGCTCGGACAGACCCCGAGTCGCGAACTCATACTTACTCCCGTAAATTCCGAATTAACAAAAGCTAAAACGAAATTTACAAGGGATATCAATAATACCTGTCAACTGTATACAACGGCGGAAATTATACATTGACAAAACATAATATACAAATTAATCTAAGTTCAAGGAAGTCAATCACCGTATATTTAATACAATACGGGGACTTCTAATTACATTCAAAATTTGTTCTTTCGCTCTCAGCGATCAAATCCACTCGATTAGACCTCCTGGAGGTATCGGGCGGGCATCCTCCGCTGGCGGCGCGGCCTCGGCAGGACCGGCACGGACATCTGGGCCTGTGACATTCATCAATAGTACCATGAACACGACGGTTCAACAATTACATACATGTTATGATAGTTCTAGCTATCATATAATCCAGTGAAACAATTCATTAGCAATAATAATAACGGATCCAGTAATATCATTAAGTTGATATCTACATGGACACTCTTTATTTAAGGGTTGTCAAATGGTATGGAATACGTCAGTGTCTTGATCAGAGATCACTAACTTCCACGAGGTTCCGGAACACCTCAAACATCTACTGCAGCAGAAATGGTTCATTATGCAATTCATGTTCAATGTAATTCATTCACAATTTCACGTAGTCACTAACCAATGGTTATCAGACGTCTAAGCCAAGCAAATGAGTGAAACATTCATTTTCCAATACACGTACTATTTTCGATGAATATCATTTGAATTGTGTATTCGGAAACTTGAGTTTACACCTATGAAGGCTTACACATTAACAATCTTCAGCCTGTATACATTAGGCCTCAAATCAGATAATTTTCACGATTTCCTGCACAGCGTCGGTTCGCCTATCGGTCAGCCCATCGGTCGACCGACGGCTTCCTAACGGTCGACCGACGACGCGTCGGTCAGAATTCCAGCGAGTCAGAATTCCCTGAATTCTGAACTACTTTTACACTATCGGTCGACCCATCGGTCGACCGACCACACTACGTCGGTGGACCGACCCATATCGGTCAGAATTCCAGAGAACTGGAATTCTCTGAAAAACAACAGGTTTCAACCTGTCGGTTCGTTTGTCGGTTCGTCGGTCGACCTGTCGGTCGACCGATAGCCACCCAAAAGCTCAATTCGAGCTTCAGGTTTCTGAAGCCAATTCTCTGGCTTCTTGGGTCTAAGTGATTTCTAACCATCCAAAAACATCATAAGGCATAAAACAAGTAAGTACTTGTCCTTGTAGGAAGATTAGATGGAAGAAAACCCTTTGTTAGCTTGAATTTGAGACAAAATCCTCTATTTGAAGCTTTTCCCCAAAGCTTATACTCCAAGAACGTGAATACAAGTGAAGGAAGAAGATGAAGAAGTAGAAACCTCTTCAAAAACTACTTGCAAAGCTTCACGTGATGCTTGATGGAGATGAAATTGAAGAAACAAAGAGAAAAGAGGGAAAACAAAGGAGGCTAGGGTTTCTGGAAAATCAATTGAATTCTCTTTGACTTATATAAACAACTAAATTGTGTTTAGCCCCATAATTTCTCACTAATTACAATTCAAGTCAAATGGAGGGTCACTTGAATCAATACTTGTCAAACGACTTCGAGTCTTTGACGGATGTGAACGTACTCCTCGAGATACGCGCGTTGGCATCAAGAGTTTCCGTATTCGATGAAATCCATATAAAACCGTATTTACACAAAAGTCCCTCAATTCCTAGTTTGAGTTCACAAACTCATCAAATCCATTTACAATTCATTATGCAAGCTTGTTAAGCTTAATTCATTCTCTTAAGGCTAAACCAAGTCAATTTGGTACTAAGCCTTCATTAATTCGACTAAACATGTTTAATTAGTCATAAGCTCGATTATCAAGAGTTAATCGTAATTAACTTGGGACGGGGTCTCACAACTCCCTATAACTTTTAGAACCATTCGGTCCTCCGAATGCTATACAAATCAACGAAATTCAAATAACAAATTACGAATTCATATTTACCTGTACGAATAGCTCGGGATACTTTCGAGCCAACTGCTCCTCAAGCTCCCACGTAGCCTCATTAGGTCCATGATGTGCCCAAAGCACTTTGACCCATCTGATCGTTCGGGTGCGCAGAACCGCCTCCTTGGTATCAATGATCTGAATTGGCTTCTCAACATACGTGGTGTTTGGAAACACTTGGATCTCTTCATGTTTTATAATATGTGAAGGATCATGTACGTACTTTCGAAGCATAGAAATGTGAAATACATTGTGAATACCGGAGAGTTCTGTTGGCAACTCGAGACGATAGGCTACATTTCCAATTCGACTCTGGATCTTGAAAGGTCCAATGAATCTCGGGGAGAGTTTCCCTTTTTGCCCGAATCGGATAGTGCCTTTCATCGGTGAAGTTTTCAAAAAGACCATATCATCAATGGCGAACTCTAAATCACGCCGACGATTATCAGCATAGCTTTTCTACCGTGATCTAGCAATCTTCAACCGATCCTGAATCTTCTGTACTCTCTCTGCTGTTTCAGCAATAATCGTAGGACCATGGAAACTTCGAGTTCCTACCTCTTCCCAGCTCACTGGGGTCCTACATCTCCGACCATATAAAGCTTCAAATGGTGCCATTTCAATGCTGGAGTGATAGCTGTTGTTATATGCAAATTCACACAACGCTAAATGGTCATCCCAATCACTCCCAAAATCAGATACACTGGCACGAAGCAAGTCTTCTAAAGTCTGGATAGTCCGTTCTGATTGTCCATCAGTCTGCGGATGATAAGCAGTACTAAACTTAAGTCTAGTACCCATCGAATTCTGAAAAGATTGCCAAAATGCCGAAAGAAACCGACTATCTCGATCGGAAACAATTGAGACTGGAGTTCCATGCAATCTAATCACTTCACTGGTAAACAATCTGGACATATCACTGAAACCAATATCTTTTCTAATCGGAAGGAAGTGTGCAGACTTTGCAAGGCGATCCATGATCACCCATATGGCATCGTGCTGTTTCCTCGTTCTTGGCAAACCTGATACGAAGTCCATAGTAATATGTTCCCACTTCCAACGAGGAATGTTCAGTGGATGAAGCAAACCAGGTGGTTTTTGGTGCTCAGCCTTCACACGCTGACATGTCAGGCATGAAGTTACATAACCGGCAATTTCTCGCTTCATATTGTTCCACCAAAACATATCCTTGAGATTCCTATACATCTTTGTGCTTCCAGGGTGCATAGAATATCTAGCATGATGCGCTTCATACATCACTGCTTGTTTTATATCATTTTCTGCTGGAACACACAATCTGTCTCTAAAGTAGAGGATTCCTTCCACTAACATGAAGTCTGGTCTTGCAGCAATGTTGTCCCTGATCCTTACCAATTCCGGATCGTCGAACTGTCTATCCTTAATCTGTTGGATAATAATTGGTTCGAACACGGACATTGCCATAGTCATTGCTTGGTCATCGACTGCCTCAATGGACACATCCATGTCCTTGAAATCATCAAGTTGATTCCATCCCCATTTCAATGATGCTATTTCAATAGTCTTTCGACTCAAGGCATCGGCTGCGACATTGCCCTTTCCAGGTACATATTTAAATGGAAAGTCGTAGTCCTTGATCAGCTCTAGCCAACGACGTTGCCTCAGATTAATCTCCTTTTGAGTGAATAAATACTGAAGACTCTTGTGATCACAGTGAACTTCAAAGTTTTACCATACAAGTAATGTCTCCATTGTTTCAGGGCAAACACAACCGCTGCGAGCTCAAGATCGTGAGTAGCATAATTCTTCTCATGCTCTTTCAACTGACTAGAACCGTAGGCAATGACTTTTCTATGCTGCATCAATACACATCCCAAGCCAACACCCGAGGCATCTGAGTAGATCTCAAATCCACCTCTTCCTTCGGGTAAAGCTAACACGGGAGCTGAAACAAGTTTCTGCTTCAAAGTCTGAAAACTAGACTCACAAGTATCGTCCCATTGGAAAAGAACGTCTTTTCGAGTCAGTTTCGTTAGTGGAGCCGCTATCTTTGAGAAGTCCTTGACGAACCTCCTGTAATAGCCTGCCAATCCTAAGAAGCTTCGAACTTCAGGCACATTCTTCGGACTCTGCCAATTGGTAACCGCTTCAATCTTAGCTGTATCTACAGCTAACCCTTTTCTGGTAATAACATGACCCAGAAATGCCACCTGCTGCAACCAGAAGTCGCACTTCTTGAGGTTTGCATACAACTGATTTGCCCCCAGTATTTGCAAAGTCGTCCTCAAATGATGTGAATGCTCCAACTCTGTCTTCGAGTATACCAGGATGTCATCTATGAAGATTACAACAAACTGGTCTAGGTATGAAGCAAACACCCTGTTCATTAGTGCCATAAACACTGCAGGTGCATTGGTTAGACCAAAAAGCATCACAAGGAACTCATAGTGACCGTAACGAGTCCTGAATGCAGTTTTCTGTACATCCTGATCTTTAACCCGAATCTGATGATATCCAGATCGAAGATCAATCTTGGAAAAATGTGCTGCACCTTGGAGTTGATCAAATAACTCATCGATCCTAGGCAGAGGATATTTGTTCTTAATTGTCATTTGGTTTATCTGCCTATAATCAATGCACATACGAAGGGTGCCATCCTTCTTTTTCACAAACAGAACAGGTGCTCCCCAGGGTGAGACACTAGGTCTTATGAAACCCTTATCAAGTAAGTCCTGTATCTGTTTCTTCAATTCACACAATTCAGATGGTGCCATTCGATACGGTGCTTTCGAGATTGGTGCAGTACCAGGCACGAGTTCAATTGTAAAGTCCACTTCCCTTGCTGGAGGTAGACCGAGTACTTCACTTGGGAACACGTCTGGAAATTCACAGACTACAGGAATGTCCTTCAATTCCCGTACAGGCTTCTCTTCCGAAACAAATGCGATGTAGCCCTCACAACCACTACGCATCATTCGTTCAGCCTTTAATGCTGATACAAGCCTGGTGTCATATTTCTTTTGGACTCCTTCCAAGAGTACTCTGGCATTGGTCTCATTCACTTTGAAAGTGATGATCTTGTGAAAACAGTCTAAACAAGCCCTGTATTTCGCAAGCCAATCCATACCGAATATTACATCGAAATCATTCATAGTTGTCAATACCACCAGATCAACTGGCATCGACATTTCCCCGATTTTAACATTACACTGGGGAAGATACAATTCACAAACTACTCTCTTTCCCAAGGGAGTAGAGACAGTAAAATCATAAGCTAATTGTTCTATCCGGTCTTGTATATCACAGACAAATGTAGGTGCTACAAATGAATGAGTAGAACCCGGATCAAACAAAGCTATTGCAGGTCTATTATCTACAAGAATAGTACCTTCAACCACGTTGGTTATAACGTCAGCCTGTTCTCTATTGACTGCACAAGCCAATCCAGCTGCCTGTGGCCTATTAAGCTGTTGTGGTCTCTGATTTGGACGTTGCTGACCTTGTCGTTGAGGTTGCTGCTGCGGTTGTCTCGGAGGAGCAGGCAAATCCAGTCTCGGAGGAGGTGCAGGAAGTGCTGCTTGTCCCCGATTAGGCTGCTGATAAGGGGCTCTATCATCTCTCCTTCTCTTTGGACATTGAGCCATTTTGTGTTCTAAAGAACCACAAATCAGGCATGCCCCGGTAGTCCTCCAACACAACTCAGTTCTGTGAGTCTTACCACAAGTCTCACAAACTGGCTTGTTCTCTTGCTTCTCACTCCTATTATTATCTTTCGGAGTGACCTTTTGCTGCGGTCTTTGCCTCTTATCCTTGGATTGTCCTCCTTTGGGGTACCATGGCTCACTACTTCTCTTCGCAGCGTTTGCAACATCTTTTTCTCGCTGAATTTCTTCAGCAGTATAGGCCCTATCCAAGATAGCATCGAATGTAGTAGGTATCTGTCCAGCTACCACAACTGTCTTGTATTCTGGGTTCAAGCCAATAATGAACCGTTTGATTTTCTTCTCCTCAGTATTGACTAAGTCAGGAGCATACTTGGTGAGTTTGAGGAAGGTATCTACATATGTAGACACACTCATCTGACCTTGTTTCAAACTAAGGAACTCTGCTTCCTTCTGCTGTTGCACATGTTCTGGGATAAACTTTCTTTGAAAGTAATTCCTGAAAGTTTCCCAGATTCCTTCTTCCGGCAGTGTCCTAAATGTGTCCTTGACACTTCTCCACCACGTGTTAGCTGATCCTCTGAGCATAGAGGAGGTCAGCGAGACTTTCTGCCTGGGAGTGCAAACAACTGTATCAAGCACATCTTCGATGTGTTCCAGCCATTCGTCGGCTTGCATCACATCTTCAGTGCCTTGGAACTCAGTAGCTCCTCTCTTACGGAATTGTTCATACAGAATGTTTGGATCCTTCTCTTTGTTCTGGTTTACCACCTGATGTTCAACATGTTGTTGAACTGGTGATGATGTCTGCATTTGAGCCTGCATCTGGCTCTGAGTTTCCAATATCCTGAGCATCTGAGCATGTATGCCCATCTGTGCTTCATGGCTCTTTGCCATCTGTTCTAGAATAGCAGCGAACTTAGCATCGGTCTCAGATATAGGAGGGGGTGTGACTGCTGTAAAGTCATCATGCCCAGATCCTGATCCAGAAGCCATGCTGGAAAACAACACATACGGAAGGTAAGAGTGATATCTCCACACTTCCCTCAATATCAATCACATAAGTGTAAACACAAATCTATTCAAGATTTGTTACGGACTTAACGTTCCTCACATCGTTTATAAGGTTCTTAAGTCTTTTAACCTAATGCTCTGATACCATTACGATAAGTATGTCACGATCCGGCCCCGAGATTTGATTAGCTCGGACAGACCCCGAGTCGCGAACTCATACTTACTCCCGTAAATTCCGAATTAACAAAAGCTAAAACGAAATTTACAAGGGATATCAATAATACCTGTCAACTGTATACAACGGCGGAAATTATACATTGACAAAACATAATATACAAATTAATCTAAGTTCAAGGAAGTCAATCACCGTATATTTAATACAATACGGGGACTTCTAATTACATTCAAAATTTGTTCTTTCGCTCTCAGAGATCAAATCCACTCGATTAGACCTCCTGGAGGTATCGGGCGGGCATCCTCCGCTGGCGGCGCGGCCTCGGCAGGACCGGCACGGACATCTGGGCCTGTGACATTCATCAATAGTACCATGAACACGACGGTTCAACAATTACATACATGTTATGATAGTTCTAGCTATCATATAATCCAGTGAAACAATTCATTAGCAATAATAATAACGGATCCAGTAATATCATTAAGTTGATATCTACATGGACACTCTTTATTTAAGGGTTGTCAAATGGTATGGAATACGTCAGTGTCTTGATCAGAGATCACTAACTTCCACGAGGTTCCGGAACACCTCAAACATCTACTGCAGCAGAAATGGTTCATTATGCAATTCATGTTCAATGTAATTCATTCACAATTTCACGTAGTCACTAACCAATGGTTATCAGACGTCTAAGCCAAACAAATGAGTGAAACATTCATTTTCCAATACACGTACTATTTTCAATGAATATCATTTGAATTGTGTATTCGGAAACTTGAGTTTACACCTATGAAGGCTTATACATTAACAATCTTCAGCCTGTATACATTAGGCCTCAAATCAGATAATTTTCACGATTTCCTGCACAGCGTCGGTTCGCCCATCGGTCGACCGACGGCTTCCTAACGGTCGACCGACGACGCGTCGGTCAGAATTCCAGCGAGTCAGAATTCCCTGAATTCTGAACTACTTTTACACTATCGGTCGACCCATCGGTCGACCGACCACACTACGTCGGTGGACCGACCCATATCGGTCAGAATTCCAGAGAACTGGAATTCTCTGAAAAACAACAGGTTTCAACCTGTCGGTTCGTTTGTCGGTTCGTCGGTCGACCTGTCGGTCGACCGATAGCCACCCAAAAGCTCAATTCGAGCTTCAGGTTTCTGAAGCCAATTCTCTGGCTTCTTGGGTCTAAGTGATTTCTAACCATCCAAAAACATCATAAGGCATAAAACAAGTAAGTACTTGCCTTGTAGGAAGATTAAATGGAAGAAAACCCTTTGTTAGCTTGAATTTGAGACAAAATCCTCTATTTGAAGCTTTTCCCCAAAGCTTATACTCCAAGAACGTGAATACAAGTGAAGGAAAAAGATGAAGAAGTAGAAACCTCTTCAAAAACTACTTGCAAAGCTTCACGTGATGCTTGATGGAGATGAAATTGAAGAAACAAAGAGAAAAGAGGGAAAACAAAGGAGGCTAGGGTTTCTGGAAAATCAATTGAATTCTCTTTGACTTATATAAACAACTAAATTGTGTTTAGCCCCATAATTTCTCACTAATTACAATTCAAGTCAAATGGAGGGTCACTTGAATCAATACTTGTCAAACGACTTCGAGTCTTTGACGGATGTGAACGTACTCCTCGAGATACGCGCGTTGGCATCAAGAGTTTCCGTATTCGATGAAATCCATATAAAACCGTATTTACACAAAAGTCCCTCAATTCCTAGTTTGAGTTCACAAACTCATCAAATCCATTTACAATTCATTATGCAAGCTTGTTAAGCTTAATTCATTCTCTTAAGGCTAAACCAAGTCAATTTGGTACTAAGCCTTCATTAATTCGACTAAACATGTTTAATTAGTCATAAGCTCGATTATCAAGAGTTAATCGTAATTAACTCGGGACGGGGTCTCACATTGAGTCAGTGACACTGCGTGTTGATCAGCAACACAAAGGTCTTCAAACGCTGGCTAGGCTTGCTCTTTTGTGCTTATGTTTGGCACATTTGGATTGAAAGAAATAGACGCATCTTCAAAGCTCAAAGTACATCAGCTGTTATTGTGGTAAATAGTATCATCCATACTATTCAGAGTAGAGTGTTATTTCTTGGGATTTCTTTTCCACACAATATATCTTGTCACTGGAATATTCCTCCTGCTGATTACATTCATACACATTCACTTCCTACTTTTTACCCAGGCTGGAGGCTTTCTATTTATTCTTCTCCTCAACTGAGTGTTGGTGTTCTATGGGATGATGCTGATCATCCGCTTGGAGGTGCAGTACAATCTGCAATTGACTATTATCCTGGACTTCTTCGGCTATTTGCTCTTATTCCTGCCCATCTTCCTTCTATCTTACTTGAAGTGGAGTATTCTTTGTCTCAGATTCTACAGCTTCCCTAGAAGTCTCCATGGAAATCGCGATTTCAAGTGAGACGTATTGCAGTTGCTCTTCAGCATTTTCATATCAACTATGTTGATCTTCAGCCTACAACGATACGATTTAGTAAGAAATTGTGTCGAAACAGATTGGTTCCTTCTCACATTTCCAATGTGGAGATAGGAATGTTATGGCGTCTTTGATTGTTTGTGGCCTAGGTTGTGGGCAATGCATTATTTTTTCGTTCTTTACATTTCTGTTTATTCTTTTTATGTAATAATGGGATATGCCCCATTGGAAACCTCTAAAACCACATTTGGTTTTCTAGTGTTTCCCTTTTGTAATTTAATCTTTTAGTTGAAATGAAGACCTAACTTACTCTTCAAAAAAAAATATTAATTAATTGAGCTCGGCTCATTCACAATTATATATATATAAATTAAAGCAATAGGGAGGTGCATCAAGGTTGCAGCACCTTGATCACTATGAGATAGTGTGATTTGTCTCGATCATCAGAATGTAAGATTCTGGATCATAGTGCTGGTTCATTGGATGTATTGAAGGACCATGAGAAGCACCTTATAAACACTGTCTTTATTTTAAGGTCTGCTCTCGTAATTCCCTAGCAATAGGCTCTCAATTCTGAGACATTAATGAACTCAAGTTTCTATCTATTTATTTGCTTTGAGTCACCAATGAGTGAGGCCAACTGTAGGTCAACACCTCGGTGATTTGGGTACATGGTAGTAGAGCTGTGGGAACATTCAATAGACAAGATGGAATCTATCTCTAATATCCCCTTGTGCCAATTAGTGGATTTATCATTGGTAAGTGCGCACCCATTCCGATTAAGACTTAATTGGAAAGGTACCTATGATTATTATAATTAATTGGGGCTCAAAGATAATAAGATATGGATCTAGTTTGGAAGACAGGTCCAATTGATCCATGGATATTGACAGAGGGGTCTACTTGTGGTAATTAATGTGGAAGTTTAGGGTCTTCTATGTAATATTCCTAAGACTGGAGTTCAATTGCATTTATATAGTAGAGTTATTTACAATTAACTGTGGGCCCGGATTACACATGAGATGTGGGGTCGCATGTCACAGTTGGAGCCAGCTTTCTAAGGAATCCCTAGTGGTCCCCACGCTAGCCCAATTATTAGAAAGTATATAATTCTAGTTGAACTCTAAAAGGAAAGTTACTATTTCTATTTGAAGTGAGACTTCTAATAGTGGTAATAGTAGACTTACTAATTTTAGTAGAAGTGAGACTTTTATTTTAATTAGAAAGGAATTGGAAAGTTACTAATCATATTTGAAGTGAGACTTCTAATTATGATATGGTAAGTTACTAATTAATGGAAGTAAGACTTCTATTGTAATTAGTAAAGAGGAGGCAACTTGAAAAAGTTATAAATAGAGGAGAGGAGGGCTGGACGTCCCATGCATGCTCCATACATAGGGATTCACGCCCAGCCCTCTCTAGTGCAAGTGTTGCACGAATTCTTTCTCTCTTCCCTCTTTTAGTTCTCTTTCTAGTTCCTTCCTAGAGTTCATAGTAGTTTTCTCTTGGAGATCCCACCATCTTCTTGAGAAAAAGGAGAATCTGATACGGTGTTGGAATTTGAGATGCATTGAGTTGAATCTTGAAGCATTGGTGTGTTTGGTGTCTCAAGCATCAAATTGTATTGGAATTATTGTCAACACTATGACTCAATCATGTGTTGAAAGAGTGGAATTGATAGAGCTTAAAAAGAAAAATAAGAGTTGACACAGTTCAGGAATTCAGCATTCCTGAAGCAGAGCACGCGGTCGACCGGGCTCTTCATGCGGTCGACCGAGCAAGAAGAAACCTGCAGAAAACAGATTTTGGTAGCTCTCAGTTATTTTCGTGACACAGTGTGTCTTCGGTCGACCGAGCCCTCAGGATGTCGACCGAGCTCGATAAGTGACTGATTTCCAGTCAGTGTATGATGTCGACCGAGCACAGTATGATGTCGACCGAGCACGGGATCAGAGTTGCGCAGAAACAGAAGACTTGCACGAAAATTCAGGAACTTTTGGTAATTCGTTTGGGACTCTTTCTAAACGAATTGTAGCCTATTCTGGACACTCTTAAGGGTTGCTAAAACCTATATAAACACTCCTAATCTCGTTTTCAATAACAAGCATCAAAGAAAGAAGAGTTTGAGAGAGTTTTGGAGAGAAGAGTGCTTGGAGAAGAAGGTGCTTGTGTCTTGCTGTTGTGCTGATGTGCTGACGTTTTCTACAGCAAGTGTGGACGAATTTGAAGCCTCATGAAGATGGTATTTTCGTTCATAAGATAAGTCTCTCTTTTATGCTTTAGATTTCTATTTGTAAGGGATTGAGAGAGAGAGAATTGTAGAGGGGAAAGGGCTGTAGATCAGTTTATCTTCTTTGCTGTAATCATCAAGTTGGTGCTTGGTGATTTGGGGTTTGGTGATCCTGTCTGTGGGTGCAGACAAATTGTAAAGGGAGTTGTAGCTTCCTAGATAGTTGGTGCTATCTGAAACCTAAGGGAGTCGGTGCTTCCTAGATAGTTGGTGCTATCTGAAACCTAAGGGAGTCGGTGCTTCCTAGATAGTTGGTGCTATCTGAATTTAAGGGTTGGTGCTCTTTGTCGTCGGTGCGACTAAATAAGATTCAGACCTGTACCGGATTGTTGTTCGGACGGGATTGAACCGTGGACGTAGCCTTTTGGTGAACCACGTAAAATCTGGTGTCAATTGTGTGGTTTGATTTGAATTGTTGTTAGCAAGGACCTGTTTAAAAGAGATCACTGATTCACCCCCCCCCTCTCAGTGATCACGAGATCTAACAATTGGTATCAGAGCGTAAGGTTTCCCTTGATAAGCTTAACACGCTAAGGGTGATCTTTGTCAAATCACATGGCAACCAGCACAGCGAATATGAAAGCACCGTTGTTTGATGGTTCTAATTACTCCTTTTGGAAGATTAGAATGCAGGCCTTCATCAAATCTCTTGGCTATGATGTCTGGGAGACTGTCAGAGTCGGTTACAATTCTGCCATTGTACCCACTGATGCTGCAACGAAGAAGTTAGCAGACAACGACTCTAAGGCGCAGAATGCACTCTTTAGCGGCCTTGTTGACAGCGAGCTGATCAAAGTTATAGCATGCAAGACAGCCAAGGAAATCTGGGATAAGCTGAAAAGCATCCATGAAGGAGATGAGAAGATCAAAGAAGCGAAATTGCAAACTCATCGCTCCCAATTTGAGTCTCTTCGCATGGAGGATAGCGAGAATGTTGATTCTTACATGCAACGGGTGAATGAAGTCACGAATGACATTCGTGGACTAGGAGAGGAGATTAAAGAACCAGTCATCGTCAAAAAGGTTCTAAGATCTCTCCTTCCCCGGTTTGATTCTAAAGTCTCAGCCATAGAAGAAGCCAAAGATCTGAACGAGTTTTCAATGGATGAGCTGCATGGTTCTCTCACTGCCTATGAGATGCGCATAGGTAAGACGTCTTCATCGGATAGAGAAGCGGCCTTCAAAGTTCAGAAAAAGGCAAAAGAGATTGCTGGTCATGATTCTGATGATGATGAGCTTGAGGCTCAATTTATTAGAAGGCTGAAGAAAGGAAGCAATGGCAAGTATAAAGGGAAGCTACCCTTTAAATGCTTCAATTGTGGCGGTGTTGGCCACTTTGCTGCGAAGTGCCCGCTGAAAGAAGACAATGATAATGACTCTTATGTTGATAAGAGTAAATGGAAGAAGAATTTCAGAAAGAAGGGCAAAGCAAAGAGCTTCATCAGTCAGCATAATGACAGCACGTCTGAATCTTCGGACGATGATGAATCAGTCGAGGCGACTGAAGCACTCTTCATGGTTACTATTGAAGAAGACGATGAGCAAGAGCTGGAAAACGAAGAGGAGGCTGAAGTGAATCTTGAAGAAGAGCTCATTGCTGCACTTGAGGAGCTTAGCAAGGAGCGAAGATCAAGTAAGAAAAATCTGAAACTTCTTCATGAATCTGAAATTTCAGTTATTGCTTTGAAAACTGAATTAGAAGAGTATAAAAGAATGGTAGATGTCCTAGAAATACAAATCTGTACCAAAACTGAGGAAGTGATGAAACTTGAGAATGAAATCCTTGGAGCAAGGACTGAAAATATGCAAATGAAACAAAAGCTCAAGGAGTTTCAAGCTATCAATGGTACATTGAAGCTGAATGAAATTTTGAAAGTTCAAAGACCCCCTCACTTCAGATTTGGAATAGGATTTGAGAATGGAGAATCTTCTAAGGTTACACCTTCTGTAGAGACGGTGTTTGTAAAGCAAGTTACTACACCTTCCAATTCTGTGAAGCCCACACTGCCTAGAAAAGAGCCCATTCAAGTGAGAAAGGACATGAAGCCTAACCAGCCATATAAAAGATACAAATTTTATGGCTATTGTTATCATTGCAATAGGTATGGACATAGAAGGGCAGATTGTAAATTCTATGTGAGAAACAGCCCAGTTGTGAGAAGGAACCCTTTCTCAATCCTAAATAGCCACAATATTGAGTGCTACAAGTGTCATAATTTTGGACACATGGCTAGGGATTGTAGGCTGCCTACTGCTAAACCAATTCAGGTTGAAAAGAAACCCAAGTTAGTCAAAACTTGGAGGGCAAAGAAAAGTGCAGAAAAAGGCAAGGAATCTCTCATTGTGCAAACCGCTTACAATGCACAAAAGAAGACAGCACCATGGGTCCTTGATAGTGGCTGTTCGAGTCATATGACTGGTGATAAAGAAAAATTCATCAAGTTACAGCACTATGAAGGTGGTTCGGTAAAGTTTGGTAACAATGATGGTGCCAAAATTGTTGGAAAAGGTGTTGTTCAGCTGATGGCAAACAAGATCAGATCTGAAGAGGTCTTATATGTGTCTGGATTGAGACACAATCTGTTGAGTGTGAGCCAGATCTGTGATAAGGGCCACGAAATTGTTTTTACAAAGAATGGGTTTGCTATCAAGAAGAGTAGCAACGGCAAAACAGTGGCTACTGGGTCAAGGACAGCTGGAAATCTTTACACCTTGTCAGATGGAGCTGAAAAGACATGCTTATTGAGTCGGTCAGAAGAGAGTTGGTTGTGGCACAAACGCCTTGGGCATCTAAACTTTGGCAACATGTCAAAGATTTGCAATTCAAAGGCTGTTAGAGGTATGGCTACAGTTGAAAAGCCTTCAAACCCCATTTGTGACTCTTGTCAAAAGGGAAAGCAAACGAGGGTAATGTTCAAGACGAAGGAGCATCATACGAAGAAACCTCTTGAGCTGGTACACACTGATCTCTGTGGACCGATGCGGACTCAAAGCACCAATGGAGATAAGTATTTTATGCTTTGCATTGATGATTTTACTCGCATGACATGGGTATTATTTCTTAAGCATAAACATCAAGCACTTGATCGGTTCAAAGTGTTTAAAGCACAGGTTGAAAATATGCTAGGGAAGCAGATCAAGACGCTAAGGTCTGATCGTGGAGGCGAATTCACATCTGATGAATTCACTAAGTATTGTGAACATCATGGCATCCAAAGACAATACTCAGCCCCTAGAACTCCACAGCAGAATGGAGTTGTTGAGCGCAAGAACCGCACTGTGCAAGAAATGGCACGCACCATGCTGGTTGAAAGTAAGATGGCTGATAAGTATTGGAAAGAGGCGATTCATACGGCTGTTTATATTCAGAATCGTTGCTTGATCAGGCCACATGAAGATAAAACACCTTATGAGCTATGGTTTGGAAGAAAAGCTACAGTCAAGCACTTCAGAGTCTTCGGTAGCAAGTGTTACATCAAGCGGCTCGAACAAAATCCGGGCAAATTTGAAGAAAGAGCCGATGAAGGTATTTTTCTAGGTTACTCATCCTCTAGTAAAGCTTACAGATGCCTTAACAAAAGGACCAGAAAAATTATTGAAAGTGCTGATGTTAGAATTGATGAAAACCATGAGTCAAAGAAGGTAACTCATAATGACAGTCCAGTGTATGAGGACTCGAGTGAGATTGATGATGAAGTGGCTGAACCTGATTCTGAAAAGGCAAAAGATGATTCAGAGGATACTTCTCCTAGAAAGAAAAGTACTTGGGTAGAGCAACACCCTAAGGATCAAATCATTGGAGATCCTGAGGCCGGTGTAAAAACTAGACAAAGTGTAGTTAGCAATTACTCACTTGTGTCCACCATTGAGCCCAAGACAGTAGCTGAAGCTAGTCTAGATGAAAGCTGGTTAAAAGCTATGCATGAGGAGTTGGAGCAGATTGAGAAAAACTCCACATGGGAACTAGTCCCTAGACCTACTGATAAGAATGTGATTGGTACAAAATGGGTCTTTCGGAACAAGCTGAATGAAGATGGTCAGGTCATACGAAACAAGGCAAGGTTGGTTTGTAAAGGCTATGCACAAGTTGAAGGCATAGATTTTGAAGAGACCTTTGCACCGGTGGCTCGTCTGGAAGCCATTCGTATGTTTCTTGCATTGGCTGCCTATAAAACCTTCAAGGTATTTCAGATGGATGTTAAGTCAGCTTTCTTGAATGGTTTACTTGAAGAAGAGGTCTACATTGAGCAACCTGATGGCTTTCTAATTAGCAAAAATTCAGACTTAGTTTGCAAGCTGAAGAAGGCTCTATATGGACTGAAACAGGCGCCAAGGGCATGGTATGCAAGGCTGGATCTTTATCTTCGCAAGATTGGTTTTGGAAAAGGACTAGTTGATAGCAATCTGTATGTCAAATCTGATTCAAGCAAACAGCTGGTGGTTATTGTTTATGTTGATGACATAATATTTGGAGGCAATGATGAGAATATGTGCAGGATTTTTGCTGAAGATATGACGAAAGAATTTGAGATGTCTATGCTTGGAGAGCTAAAGTTCTTCCTAGGATTACAAGTTCAGCAGCTGAAAAATGGTATTTTTATATCTCAGATGAAATATATAAAGGAAATGCTGAAGCGTTTTAACATGGAAGACAGCAAGCCCGTGAGCACGCCAATGACAACGAACACGAAACTTAGCAAAGATGATAAGGCTTCGTCCGTTGATCACACCACCTATCGTTCTATGATAGGAAGCTTGCTTTACTTGACTGCTACAAGACCAGATCTTCTACAAGCAGTATGTATGGTGGCTCGATTTCAAGCATCACCAACTGAGACGCACCTTACAGCAGTGAAAAGGATATTTCGATATCTAAAAGGTACTATGGAGCTTGGAATATGGTATCCTAAAGGTAAATCCTTTACTCTTGTCGCATACTCAGACGCCGATTGGGCTGGTTGCGTAGATGATCGCAAGAGTACAAGTGGTGGTGCATTCTATCTTGGTGATAGATTGGTTGCTTGGCACAGCAAGAAGCAAGACTCCGTCTCACTTTCGACAGCGGAAGCAGAATATATTGCAGCGGCAACTTGTTGTACGCAAGTGTTATGGATGCGGCAAATGCTCTCTGATTTAGGAGTTCCAACAACAGATCCTACGCCGATCCTCTGTGATAACACTAGTGCAATTCATATCTCCAAGAATCCAGTTCAGCATTCAAGAACTAAGCATGTTGCAATCCGCTATCACTTTCTCAAGGATAAAGTTGCAGATGGTGAGGTAAAGTTGGAATACGTTCCTACTACTGAGCAAGTGGCTGATATCTTCACAAAACCTTTGCCAAAGGAAGTCTTCGAGTATCTCCGAAAGAAATTAGGAGTTACTCACTCTCCTACACCTTAGGAGATGTGCCAGAAAGGGGGAGCAATGAATTCGTTGAATATCTTATTTGCTCCTAGATTGGTCCCTTTGGAATTATTGTCAAAGGGGGAGAAGATTATGCATGGAAAGGTTGATATGCATGTCATCTTGAGAAGGTTATCTGGAGATTGGTATCAAGTTATGCTGAGAAGATTATGCAAGGAAAGACTATATGCATGTTGAAGTTAGTCTTATGCTAAGAAGATGGAAATATGATAGCATGAGGAAGATGGAAGATTGGAATGAAAATTGGTATCAAGATAGTGAATGAGAAGATCATGTTCCAAGGGGAGTTTATTGTTCTAAAAAGGCTCTATGATGTCAACATGTTCCAAGTGTCTGTGTTGAAGTTCCAAGTGTTGCCAACAATTCCAAAGGGGGAGATTGTTGGAATTTGAGATGCATTGAGTTGAATCTTGAAGCATTGGTGTGTTTGGTGTCTCAAGCATCAAATTGTATTGGAATTATTGTCAACACTATGACTCAATCATGTGTTGAAAGAGTGGAATTGATAGAGCTTAAAAGAAAAATAAGAGTTGACACAGTTCAGGAATTCAGCATTCCTGAAGCAGAGCACGCGGTCGACCGGGCTCTTCATGCGGTCGACCGAGCAAGAAGAAACCTGCAGAAAACAGATTTTGGTAGCTCTCAGTTATTTTCGTGACACAGTGTGTCTTCGGTCGACCGAGCCCTCAGGATGTCGACCGAGCTCGATAAGTGACTGATTTCCAGTCAGTGTATGATGTCGACCGAGCACAGTATGATGTCGACCGAGCACGGGATCAGAGTTGCGCAGAAACAGAAGACTTGCACGAAAATTCAGGAACTTTTGGTAATTCGTTTGGGACTCTTTCTAAACGAATTGTAGCCTATTCTGGACACTCTTAAGGGTTGCTAAAACCTATATAAACACTCCTAATCTCGTTTTCAATAACAAGCATCAAAGAAAGAAGAGTTTGAGAGAGTTTTGGAGAGAAGAGTGCTTGGAGAAGAAGGTGCTTGTGTCTTGCTGTTGTGCTGATGTGCTAACGTTTTCTACAGCAAGTGTGGACGAATTTGAAGCCTCATGAAGATGGTATTTTCGTTCATAAGATAAGTCTCTCTTTTATGCTTTAGATTTCTATTTGTAAGGGATTGAGAGAGAGAGAATTGTAGAGGGGAAAGGGCTGTAGATCAGTTTATCTTCTTTGCTGTAATCATCAAGTTGGTGCTTGGTGATTTGGGGTTTGGTGATCCTGTCTGTGGGTGCAGACAAATTGTAAAGGGAGTTGTAGCTTCCTAGATAGTTGGTGCTATCTGAAACCTAAGGGAGTCGGTGCTTCCTAGATAGTTGGTGCTATCTGAAACCTAAGGGAGTCGGTGCTTCCTAGATAGTTGGTGCTATCTGAATTTAAGGGTTGGTGCTCTTTGTCGTCGGTGCGACTAAATAAGATTCAGACCTGTACCGGATTGTTGTTCGGACGGGATTGAACCGTGGACGTAGCCTTTTGGTGAACCACGTAAAATCTGGTGTCAATTGTGTGGTTTGATTTGAATTGTTGTTAGCAAGGACCTGTTTAAAAGAGATCACTGATTCACCCCCCCCCTCTCAGTGATCACGAGATCTAACATACGGGTCATAGCGTGGAAGATCAAGAGGTCTTGGAGATTCCTATTTGATTAGTGAAAGCGTTTCATCATCAAAGAAAGATGCAACTTCTCCATTAGAGCACAACTGAGCTCCAAAGGTATAATCCACTTCCTTGCATGTTGTAGATTATTATGGATGCTTATTAGTTGCTGTTTCCATCTTCTAGATAAATTGTTTTACTGATCATGATGGCTGAGATTGAGGACATAGATCTTGGATTGGGTTTTATAGCCTTCTGGATAGTTGATCCCTGCATCAAGTGGGTCAAAAGTTTTTGAAACTTATCCTAGAGGCCCACTCTATTTCCAACAGGTGCCACATCAGCGCTCTCATACCTCATATCACCACGTAAGAGCTCCCATGGATGCCATGTGGCATCATAATTTTTAGTCTCAAACTAAATTTAAGGGTCTTACCAAAACAAGACATCAATTTTTATGGGCCATATTAGGAACATAGGTAAGTCGGGCAAATCACACTCTTTATTCCCTTCTTTTGACTCCCTCGAGATTTCTCCTACTTATTATAATATTTTTTTCTTCTATCTTTTTAAATTTAAATTTTTTCTCAATTTTCCTTTTTAATCTTATCATAAATCTTTCCTTCAGATCTCATTGTCTTTCCTTCTTAATCCTCTCAACTCCCAAATCCATATTGAGTTAAATTATGTCCAAATCGAGAATACCTTTTAATGTAAACTATTAAGTATTATTGATATCAAGAATACTCTATGGCCCATGCAACTATACTATACGAGAAATAATTCTATTATATCAACATCATATCATTCCAAGAAATCACTACCTTTATTAAGAATTGGTTTATATATAAGTTATTGTTATTATTTTTTGTTTAAGTGGTTTGCATGAAAATGTAATAAAAAAAAAATTATCCCGTGATAGGCCTGTTTAATCCACTTCGATGTATGCAAATCATGCATCCAGTGGGAAAATGGACTATTTGGCTTTTATTTATTGGGAATTTTACCAAATAATTATTGCTAAACCTCCATTAGCCGGATTTAATCACAAATACACCAAAACACCAAATTCAGTGTTTGTATGCGGTATTTGGACGACTTTACCCCCAGATTCTGCCGAACGACATCGTCATAAACTCACCCCAAATCCCTATCAGTGCCGAACGTCGTTGTACTTTCTTCCCCATTTTCCCTCTCCCACCTTTTTTTATCTCTTTCTCCCTCTCCCTGTCCTCCCCCTCTGCATGCGCTCCATGCTCTCTCCCTCTCCCTCTGCATGCGCTCCTTGCTTCAGTTGAGCTCCTCCTTCCCAACCCTAAAATCATTTCGCTCTCTCTATTGTTGGGAGGAAAATGAAGATGATGCGAATTTTTTGTGCTGATGTGGATTTTAATTTGTGATGAGTTATAGCTGAAAATGGGTAAGATTTTATGGGTCTATGACTCTCTGTTTCTAAACGAGGAGTTTATTTCTAGTGTTGGATTTGCAACTGTTTGTAAGGAACTGGCTCTAAATCAGTTTCTTCAATTCTTTCCTTCAAGATCTGATTCTTAGATTTTTTGCATGCTAGGGCTTTCATTGATAAATTATGAGTTTTCATTTTAGATTGAGCTAAAATGCTTTCATTAATGCCATATGAACTTTATTTGACACGGCTATGACTTTAGTTTCATTTCACCTTTTATTTTGCAATCATGTTTCAGGCACTTGAAGAAATCAAAACAATAACATATAAGAATCTCTTTAGATATCTTTGCTGCTTGCTTGTATCACTGTGAATCTTAAGCATTTTCTTGATAATTTTAAAAGTTTCTCAGGTCTGGGGGTAAATTGGGGGAAAAGTGCAGTTTTCTTTGCAAACTGCTCCATTAAGAACCAAACTATTATCTCTGATATTCTTAATGTTCAAAAAGGAACCCTACCAATGAAATATCCTGGGCTTCCTTTATCTCCCAAGAGGCTGAATTTCAATGATTGTCTACCTCTTATTGCAAAAATCCAGAAGCGTCTAGCGGGGTGGAAATCAAAGATCTTATCTTATGTAGGAAAGGTGGAGCTCATTCGTTCTACCTTATCTACTTTTCATCTTTATTGGGCAGCGGTCTTTATGATTCCAAAGGCCACTCTAAATGCTTTGGATAGGCAGGTTCGAGACGTTTTTTTGGAACAAATGGTCTCCTCACTATATCCATCCTATAGCTTGGGATTTTATCTGTCAACCTATATCTTGTGGAGGACTAGGCATTCGTTCATTTGTAGGATCTGCTCGGGCAACTTTACTGAGACAGCTTTGGAATGTGATTCAAAACAAACAAACATGCTGGAATGTATGGATACATGCAAAATACCTAAAGGGTAAATCATTTTGGGATGTTCCAATCCCAAAAGCTGCCTCTTGGGGCTGGAAAGAGATTCTTGAGATGCGTACGATAGCTTTGCCATACATTAAGTTCCTTGTGGGAAATGGCCATTTGATTGATTTCTGGACTGATCCATGGCTAAATGGAGGCAGATTGAAAGATAGATATGGAGAAAGGGCAATTTATGTAACGTAACTCCGGAGTCAAGCACGACGTCTACATGACCTCGCTGACACAACAAACCTGCAACACTCATGGCTCAACAACCATCTGCACACGTACTAGCTCAAGACGGGAACCTGCTACCTAGAGCACCAAAGTATAGAATATCAGACACGACGGTCTGGCAGGTGATTAATTTAGGCATGTGTATAGAACAATGTTAAAATCATTTAATGAAGTCAAAACAATTCAAGATCACGATATACCTTTCAAATTTACAAAACTAGCATGAATACTTATAATATCATGAAAAGATAAATCCACAAGAGCTTATCCTTTCTCCATCATACATGATGATAAGAGTAAGCACGCACGAAGACCGACAAGCTAAACACGATCCCACGCCACACGAGGTAGACGGGGAGGCCGGCCGCAGAACCGGAACACACACGATGTGTATACAATACACGACTAGTCGCAGACAGTCCACATGTTTAAGGAAGGACCCCCAGACGATGGATCAGACTGAAGGGGCAGTCCAAACTCAATGGTATTTGCTTTGAATCATGAATGTACGGGACAAAAATATACTTGCGAGACATATCACACGAAAAGGGGGAAACTACTTGTCAAGACAAGACAAGATAAGATATCCTCCTCCACGAGAGGTGGACGGAGCAGGCAACCTGAATATTTCCGATGAGAGTTAGTGGAGACTCACCGTTTGAAGCCCGTGGTTGACACGCTTCGCCCCATGGTTAAGGGTGCCGCCCGGACCGAGTTCTTACATTTCCCTCATCGACCACACAAGGTGGAAGGTGCAAGCAAGACAAGGCACGATAGCATAAGCTTCTAACATGTAAAAGCACGAAAGTAGTCCCCTTGATTATTCTTAAAAACAATTCTTCAGATAAACTTGTACTTGAAATTTCTAAGCAAGAGCACAACTATTTTTCTTGAAACAATTTCTCAAACGAGCTTATACTTGAAATTCAAAACAATACACGATGATATTCTGGATATCAAAACTAAAGTTCGAAAAGCAAAGTTTATCAAGCATATGCTAAAGACTTCCATTGACCCCTGTGTATTTGAAACCCAAATGTCGGAATTAAAGATGGAATTGGCGCCTCCGAAGTTACGACATTTTAAATTTCAAATGCACAAATTCAAATAGAAATTTCTCAACATATTCTAATTTTTCGATTCCCAAGAGACCCTTAAAGACATGAAGAATTAGTCCAAGAAAATCAGTTCAGGCCCAAAAATTAAATGGAGCAGTGGGCTTGGCCCGCTCAAGCGGGCTTGGGTCCGCTCGAGTGGACCTTCCCAGAAGGTTGCTCGCTCTGGCTGGTACGCTGAAAGTGCAATTCTGCACTGTTAGGGGCTTCTTTTCCACTTCTTTAATTTGAAACTTTTCTTCCCTCTTTCACAAACAATAACTCTCCAAAGTCTAAAACTGAATTTCTTCAACTCTCAACCATTCTCCATTCAACACTAAACTGGAGTATCACATTCCATTTACAAAATCAGCATGGAAATCAAAAATTAAACATAAGAAAGCTGCAAAAGTCTGAGCTGAATTCTTTCCATTGAGAAGTCCTTATCAAAACTCGAAATTTTCCATACCAATCTAAATAGAAATCAAGTCTAAAGCTGAGCATCAATTAAACACTTCAAAACTTCTAAAAATTTAAACTTTAAACACTAAGTAAATCATTCAATTCATAAAGAGAACAAATCCTTGAATGAACTAATATAATTCTATCAATTCAAAATAGAATTTCAAACTTCATAAAACCATTAACATTAGCATAAATAGAAGGACTGAGCTAATAATCTTAAAAGATATAAACATGACATAAATCAGAGTCTAAACATTAAATCAGGCATTTTGAGAATGGAATACAATCCATAAATCACATGCACATAAGAACCTATAAAGACTACTTGCCTCTTAGCCCAAATGTCACACAAACTTCCTCAAGAATCCTATCAAAGAGCTGAGCCAAGATCTACACAAAAAGCCCCAAGAGAAAACCTAAAAAACTCAACAATTTTTGAAAACAAAGAACCCATTTCGAAAATGGGATTGCATGTATGAAAAACAAGATTTTTAGTGGCTCAAAAGACTATTAAAAATCTGAAATGAAGCTCTTGAAGGATGTAGGTGTAGCGGAAGCACGGATCTATAAGAGCTGAATGCTACAAACGCAATAAGGACAGCGTCAGTTTGAATCAGGCACTGGTGTGGAGATCTGTGACTGTCTACGAGAGATCCGTCACGTATGATTCACTCTTCAAGATCCAAGGGCAAGGATGGACACCCTGGATGCGAAAGATGATGATGGAGAATTTGAGATCTAGTGGAAGGAAGATGAATTCTTCAAAGTTATTCCAAGCTATACCTCTCATGTCCATATATAGCCCTTAGGCTAGTGGGTGATAAAATCTATTCAAATTCGAATTGAGAGATGATTATGATCAATCTCTCTTAATTTGAATTTGAATGTAGATATGATAAAGAGATACAGAGTTGGATAAAACTCAAGCTATCCTTATCCATATCATCATGAGACTCCTTGTGAGGGGCGTATATTTGTGAGTGGGGTCCACCCACATGTAAACATAAGTGGGCCCCATCACAAATGCCAACATCTCCCACTCGCACCGAACCAGATTCATCCCATTAGATCACTAATTTCCATCATCAAATTCTACAAAGTAAAAATGGACCTGAAGAATGGGACCTCCACTATGCCTATTCACGGAGATAATGTAAACTAAGTCGCCATCTGACTAAAATACACCAACTCACCGACACATCAGTCTGCCCTAGACACTCGCATGACCACACCGGATTGGATGTTGACTCATACCCTTGAGTCGTGTTCAACCCACATACGTGCTTATTCAACTTATCGAGTAAAAAACTCTTTACAAACATTTCTTTTTATAAAATAACATATATATATATATAATTTAAAAAACTGTTTGTCTTAAAATCTTCAAAATACTCGACATAGCCCGGGCTGATAAGTATCGTAAGCATGTATAAACTAGAATGTGATGTCAAGTGGTCTTCCCATGGACTTACGAGGGTCAGAATCAACCAAGAAGCTTTCCTAGCACATCGGCTAGTAGGCTCCAGTGTTTGCAGCTAAAGTAGCATCACCGATCTCATCTTTCCAACGTGGAGGTTGGTATAAGGGCACAAAGAGCCTCAAGAATTGGTTCACACAATAACCAACTCCAAGCTCAAGAGTCACCTACGGGACTAACACTCGCACAACAAACAGGATTCTAGGGTATTATCTTGTTGCTCGTAGGTAGGTCCTTAAACACGCATGTCTGTAGACACGCGTCGCAGTGTGAAAATGCATTAGCTCCATAATAGAGCCCATGCTAACATTGCACCGATTCACTACTGCGCAAGCTGATCGTCACAAACACAACCACGCTTGGTTTCTAAAATAGGCTATCGGACTTATTAGGGTGTGATTTGTCTGACGACTAATGCTAAGTCTTATTCAGTCTTGTGATCCACATCACCCCAATGCACACAAGACTGAGTCGGCGTTCCATACATCTGTACGCACCAATAAGATCCATATTGGCCTAATCAGCATATCATACAAATGCATGCACTTCATCCTATCAGTCACTAAGACATCAAGGGCGGTCTTTATCCGTGCGAGTGGATGACCTCACCTGTTTGGTGCCATATGTGCATCTAATACACACGCTTATTATGTATGTTGCCAATGTAAAGTATATGCACATGCATGAATGAAAAGAATATAACACGCATATAACCACAAACAAAAAAAAAACTTTTATTAAAATAAGTCAAATACACTCCCACTGAATAAAAGGATTACATATATTGTATTTCCATACGCCTTACATGAATAGCGAATAGTTCTCGCGCCAACGGTTTGGTCATCGAGTCAGCAATCATTTTTTTTTCTTGAAGAATAAGTTAGTTCTTCATTTATGAAAAAGTAATAAAATACAGAAACGAGTTCGAGACCCAAAAAGATCTCAGAAGCTCCAAGATGGGGCATACCCCATGAGCCAACAAACCTACTAATCACCAAAGAAATCCTTAAGGACAATAAAACATAATAAATGCCCACAGCCCGGGCTTCAAGCACAAATGAAAATGCACTCCCTAAGAAAAAACAATCCTAATCTCGAAGAGAGTTATATAGATGCTCAAGATTACAAAAATTAATTAGAATTGTACCCACATTTCTACTAATGAATTTACTGAGCTTTAAAGTTTTCGAATGAATGAAAGAAGATTGCACCTACTGGAAACTCTTAATAATAGCATGAAGTCTCCTTGCTTGGAAACGCTCCCTCCAATCAGATTGGGTGGGGTCTAGAAGCAGATGTTGAAGAGAAAGTTCTGCCTCAATTGTGATGGAGCGTTCAGTGTGTGGGATAAGATGCAGAAGTTGGAGTACTCCTTCATAAAAATTGATCACCTGCGCAATTTGTACATGCTTCGGTTGATAGACGTCTCTCCATAAAATGCCAACCAATACCTGATTAGTTGGGATTATTGCAATCATTTTCAAAGATGGCACATGAGATATCGCTATTTCTTTTGCTTATACTTGTTCACGGATAAAATGCCACTTTCGTTTGATATGTTTTGCCCTCTGATGAAACTGGGGGTCTTTTGCCAAGTATATGGCAGTTGTACTATCTGTTCTCAATGGAATGGGATCACGGGCAATAGATACTAGTCCCAAATCCAACAGAAAAACGGGGAAACCTGTTGGAAATAGGGTGGGCCTCTAGGATAGGTTTCAAAAACTTTTGACCCACTTGACACAGGGATCAACTATCCAGAAGACTATAAAACCCAGTCCAAGATCTATGTCCTCAATTTCAGCCATCATGATCAGTATGACAATCTATCTAGAAGATAGAAACAGCAACATATAAGCTACAAATAAATCTACAACATGCAAGGAAGTAGATTATACCTTTGGAGCTCGGTTGTGCTCTAATGGAGGAGTTGCGTCTTTCTTTGATGATGAAACGCTTTCACTAATCAAATAGGGATCTCCAAGACCTCTTGATCTTCCACGCTATGACCCGTATTAGATTCTCCTTTTTCTCAAGAAGATGGTGGGATTTCCAAGAGAAAACTACTAGGAACTCTAGGGAGGAACTAGAAGGAAAACTAGATTAGGGATAGGAGAAAGACCATGTGCAACTATTGCACAAAAGAGCCTTGGGCGTGAATCCCAATGCTAGGAAAGTGCATGGACGTCCAAGGCCTCCTCTCCTCTTATTTATAGCTTTTGCAAGCTGCCTCCTTTTTACTAATTACAATAGAAGTCTTACTTCCATTAATTAGTAACTTACTATATCATAATTAGAAGTCTCACTTCAAATATGATTAGTAACTTTCTAATTCCTTTCTAATTAAAATAGAAGTCTCACTTCTACTAAAATTAGTAAGTCTACTATTACCACTATTAGAAGTCTCACTTCAAATAGAAATAGTAACTTTCCTTTTAGAGTTCAACTAGAATTAGATACTTTCTAATAATTGGGCTAGCGGGACCACTAGGGATTCCTTAGAAAGCTGGCTCCAACTGGGACACGCGACCCCACATCTCATGTGCAATCCGGGTCCACAGTTAATTGCAAATAACTCCACTATATAAATGCAATTGAACTCCAGTCTTAGGAATATTACATAGAAGACCCTAAACTTCCTCATTACCACAAGTAGACCCCTCTATCAATATCCATGGATCAATTGGACCTGTCTTCCAAAATAGATCCATATCTTATTATCCTTGAGCCCCAATTAATTATAATGATCAATAGGTACCTTTCCAATTAACTCTTAATCAGAATGGGTGCGCAGTTACCAATGATAAATCCATTAATTGGCACAAGGGGATATTAGAGATAGATTCCATCTTGACCATTGAATGTTCCCACAGCTCTACTACCACGTACCCAAATCACCGAGGTGTTGACCTATAGTTGGCCTCACTCATTGGTGACTCAAAGCAAATAAATAGATAGAAACTTGAGTTCATTAATGTCTCAGGATTGAGAGCCTATTACTAGGGAATTATGAGAGCAGACCTTAAAGAAAAGACAGTATTTATAAGGTGCTTCTCATGGTCCTTCAATACATCCAATGTACCAGCACTATGATCCAGAATCTTCCATTCTGATGATCGAGACAAATCACACTATCTCATAGTGATCAAAATGCTGCAACATTGTCAGTATGAGATGTCCAGTCTCATCACTGGTTGTGAATATATTTTAAGTATAAGATTTGTCATACATGTCCCCCGTATGTGGATCTCATCCATACACATGTATTACATCTAATATACTTGTGGACCCCGGTTCATCTCATGAACCATCATGTCATTCGTATTGGTTATGTGCAAGTATATAATAAATCACCATTCATCTCATGAAAAGTAAGCATGAATATATGAATAAATAAAGAATTTAATCAATTTATTATATCATCTACTGGATTGAGTCCATAAAACTAACAATCTCCCACTTGGGCTCAATGCCAGTTAGAGTTGCATCTCATGCACATCCTCTTTACATCTTGCTCAAAAGACTTTGGTAGTCAAAGGCTTAGTAAAGGGATCTACTAGATTGTCTGCAGAGGCTATCTTGGTGATCGTACATCACCTCTCTGCGCAATCTATCTGACAATGTATAACTTCCTCTGTACATGCTTTTTGGCTCTTGGGTTATTTGGACTTAGTGACTGCCCTGTTGTTATCACAGTAAACTATGAGCGGCTGTCCTGCCAAAAGTACCACACAAGTTCCATAAGGAATCTTTTAAGCCAATCTGTTTCCGTAGTTGCTTCTCAAGTTGCTACAACATAAGCACATACCCAGAAGTTGATTTCCTGGAATCCTGATCTGACTAGAAGTCAGTATCTATGTAACCGACTGGAATCAACTCATCACTGCTATAACTCAACATGTGATCTCTAGTCCTTCTCAAGTATTTGAAAACACATCTTACAGCAGTCAATGATAAAGACCTGTGCTAGACTGATATTTGCTGACTAGGCCTATTGCGTGACAGATATCCAGTCTAGTACAAAGCATAGCTTACCATACCAGAACCTTATCTATGTACACATCATTGGGATAAGTCTTATCATCCTATTTTTCCGGTCTCAATGGAAATTGATTCCTAGGATGTACCTGGCTTTTCCAAAGTCCTTTATTATCAAAAGTCTTAGCCAACCAAAACTTTTACTGTTGACGATATCCCTGTATCACTCCTTAGGAGAAGGATGTCGTCGACATATAATACCAGAAAAACTACCCTGCGTTCTTGACTTTTCATTTACACATGACTTATCCGGATTCTGATAAAAATCAAGTGACTTGATTTCCTTAATCAATACGGATGTTCCTGTTTCGGGATATTTGCTTGAATCCATAAATGGATTTATGCAGCCTGCAAACTCTTCGCACTTGGTTATTAGCTATAGAACCATCTGGTTACATCATATAGATGTTTTCCTCAAGATTCCCGTCGTGAGACGCTGTCTTGACATCCATTTGCCAAATCTCGTCACCGAGATGAACCGCAATGGATAAGAGTATCCGGATGGAACTCTTCCATCTGGCTCTCATTTTCTTTTGCAGACTCACTTGCACCCAATAGGTTTGCTATTGGCAGGCAAGCCCACAAGTATCCAGACCTGATTAGAGTACAAAGACTCCACCTCAGCTTTCATAGCATCTAACCAACGTCCCAAAACTATGTCATTAACTGCTTTATCATAGTTATAGGGATCTTGTTCCGGTTACACCGGGATTGCCTTGTAAGACTTTCCCTAGACCGAGAACTTGTCAAGGGTCCTGACAATACTCCCACTATGACAAGGCACTGGTGTAACTACTGGGTCAAATATGGGCGGATTTTCTCAAAGTTTGGTTATTCTTGGATTTGGAATTGTTCTTTCTTGAATTTCTTCCAAGATAACCATTTCTAAAGATTTCCAGTTAATCTTATAATCTCCCTCCAGAAAACCGCATTGGTGCTGCCAAGCACTTTCTGCTCTCTGGGATTATAGAGCAACCAATCCTTTAGTTTCTTTTGGGATAGAATATAAACATATATACTTCCGACTTCGATTCCAACTAATCCGTCTTATTCTTCAGCACGTGTGCTGGACAACCCTGAAAAACGTTGTAGACTAGGCTTTCGCCCTGTCCATAACTCCCTGGGAGTCTCAAGTATAGACTTAGATGGAACGAGGTTTAGTATATATATTTCAATTTCCATATCCCAAAATATAGGTAATCAGTAGAAACTTAATCATAGACTTGATCATATTTAAAAGAGTCTTGTTCCTTCTTTCTTTTACTCCATTCTGTTGAGGCAAACCAGGAGCAGACTACTGGGATCAAATCCCATTTACTGATAAGTATCCCATAAACTTAGTGGAGAGATATTCGCCTTATCGATCTTATCGAAGAGTATTTATACTTTTACCTAATTGCTCTTCCGCTTCCGCTCGAAAAACTCTTTGAACTATTCAAAAAATCTCGAACTTGCGGTGCATAAGGTATATGTATTCATATCTCGAGTAATCATCGGTGAAAGTGATGAAATACTCGTATCAATCTCTCGCTCTAATATTATGGGTCCATACACATCAGTATACACTAACTCCAATAAATCTTTGGCCCTACTGCCCTTAGATGAATAAGGGTCTATTGGTCCTTTTGCCTTCTAGACAGGATTTGCAGACAGGCATTGGTTCTACCACTAATGATGGCAAGATACCATCTTTCACTAGCCTGTCAATCCTGTTTAGGTTTATATGACCTTGTCTCTTAGGTGCCAAAATTTGTTGGATTAGATGAAGGTGACTACCTCTTTAATGATGGTCTATTATTAACATCAGCGTCATGTATCTCATACATTGTGGGAGTTAACAAATAAAAGCCATTGATTACCTTGTCAGAAAATATAAGAGTACCGCTCCTCTAAGACGATTTAATTACCAAAAGTAACTGAATAACTCTTATTCATCATACTAGAAATTAAAATTCCGTCTTAAAACGGTACATGTAATGTATCTGACAAAATCAACTTAATATCTGAAAATAACTAAGTTACTACTCCTACTGACACTGGTTCTGCCTTGGCTTCCGATCCCAGGTTAATACTGATTTCCCCGTCATTAATCCTCCTGGTTACCTGTAACTCCTACAACATATTACTGATGTAATTAGTTGCACCGAAGTCTACAAACCAAGATTCTGAAGTACTAGTTGCAAAAACTAACTTCAGAAACAAGTGACTCAATCATACCTGAGGTCTTTTCCTTTGACAAAAATCGTGGACAATTCCTCTTCCAATGTCCTGTCATACCACAGTGGAAACACTTTCCCTTTGCTCCCATACCCTTGACCTTGGCCACACCACTAGTGGAACCATACTCTACCTTAGGACCTTTGATGACTGATTTCTTCTTGCTATCCCAGTCTTTGCCTTTCGGTTTAGACTTAGCAAATGACTTTTCTGTCATGAGGGCAGTTGGTCTTTTTTTCATGATTTCCTCAAACACTACTAGCTGGCGAGACAGCTCAGCTATGGTCATTTCTAATTTACTATAATTGATCTCGAAATGTTTGAATGAGTCTGGTAGTGATTGAATGATCATGTCGATCTGCGTTTCTGTATCAAACGTAGTCCCCAGTACATCTAACTCATTCAATGCCAACTTCATTTGTAACAAATATTTTTGTACTGGGGTTCCCTCAGCCATCTTTGTCTCCATCAGCACTTTTATAGCAGCCTGCCTAGCAGGCCTAACCTGTTCTGCAAACATCTCCATTAAGTTCGATATAATATCGTATGTTGACTTATAGGATTGATGTTGCTTTTGCAAAACAGTAGACATGGATGCCTGAATAAAACATCTAGCCTTCTCATTGTCATTGGTCCATTTGGTGTAAAAGTTTTTCACAATCTGTGGTGCATCAGGCTCAGGCTCAGGCTCAGGAAGGGGGGGTAGTAGAAGGACATATTTGCAACTTGAAGATGTCAAGATAATATCCAGGTTCCTTTTCCAGTCTACATAGTTGGATCCCATCAACTTGTTCTGGTTGAGGATGGTCGCAAGTGGATAGAAAGTATTCGAATTCATGCTGTATAAATTAAAGCACATAACCATACATTCAATGAAAGAATATAAATGACATTAGGGTTTAGTATTCTACCAAATTCATATGGAAATCCTCATAAGCACTGAATTTAGAATACATCGGAATCCCAATCCCCTAGGGCATGCCTCCTTGGGGAGTGCAAATGCCCCATAGATTGGTGCGGATCAAAGTCGTCAAAATTGAGATTAAGACTAACTATCCTTGATCCCCAAACATTCACTATCATTTAGGTATCTCATACCAAATAATGTATGACTCCCGATTATCTTTGGTTTCTAAAATACATGAGGCAAATCCTTGGGGATACTATATCATTATTTTAGTTAAGTGTGACCCACCAACTAATATTGCATGACAACCGCGATGGGCAGCTCCTCCTTGGGGAGTGAACCCCCACCACGTCTCATCAATACTATCCATAGGAGATCCATATCTAGTAACCAGACAAATAAAAGCCCTCCGTAGGGAACGGCCACTCTCTTGGTGGCGCGAGGCTAATACTTTCCTCACAAGGGACCTATGGTGGAAAACCATGGGGATTTATCAATTTAAATGCCCCGCTCCCACTTAATATTTTAGAATTGAGGATTTCCTTTTAAGGTATTAGGGCCCACATATATAAATATATGAATCATCAAATCATCTCATGATATGATCCAAGATTGGTTCTAAGTCAAGTTATTTTAAGAAAAGTCCAGTTTCTTAAATTAGTGTTACCAATGTGTCCATCTCATGGGACATCAACACTAATTAGAACTCTTTCCAAAAATTAATTTGATTTGACCAATATTAGTAACTTGCTATGTTTGGATCAGATTTGGAAACATTCTAAATAAAGCATTCAACTATAAATAGAAAATGTTAAAATTAGAAACTAGTCCTCTCCTCCACATGGCCCATGCGGAATAGACTTCTTGGACTTCTAGACTTTCCAAAAATTTTGGAATTCCTCAAACTCTTTGGGAAACTCCAAAACACCTTTGGTAATCTTCAAACACTTTGATTAGGAGTCCAACTTCACTTTTCTTCTTAGTCTCGGACATCGCCAGAATTTACAAATTAAGAAAATTACATAAATTCCTATGTCTCTACGATGAGACTTACATGATAATCTATTAATGGAAATAAAAAGGCTCATAGGGAATTTCACCATGCCTTGCCCTAAACCGGGAAAACAAGGAAACCATGATGCCCTTTACAACTTGCCAATAATAAACATTCAACCATAAAAGAAAGTAAAAGACTTGTGGGCCATATGGAGAGAACATGATAACCTGTATGTTAGTATCTCATACTAGCAAAGCAACTCACAAAACCAGGTCACCAAACAACAATGGAAAGACAGGATGCCAAATATTGCCACTACTATGATTCATGCCCCTACGCAGAGGGGGTCCGGGGGTGTCCCCCGGCGGGGGTCGAGCTACTAGAGGGTTCGGTTGACCGGCCTGAGTGTCTTCGGTCGACCGACCAGAGGGCTCGGTCGACCTGCTTGACGGAAATCTGCAAGTTGGGTTTTTCAATTTCGTGTCTAACCATCTCCAAAACTCTTCTGAAGATTCCCAATGGCTTCCTACCATCATTCCATCATTGTTAGACCCTTTTGTGACTATCCAAACATGGACTTACTAATTTTTCAAGCAAAACCATCAAAACTGATCCGTACATAGCCCTTGATCTATCCTCTTCGCATCTCATGTAAAGATTAGATCAAGCTTACTGATCTAACATGATAAGAGATGAGGTAAGGCTCTGATCCAATTGTTGGAAGTAGGGTGGGCCTCTAGGATAGGTTTCAAAAACTTTTGACCCACTTGACACAGGGATCAACTATCCAGAAGGCTATAAAACCCAGTCCAAGATCTATGTCCTCAATCTCAGCCATCATGATCAGTATGACAATCTATCTAGAAGATAGAAACAGCAACATATAAGCTACAAATAAATCTACAACATGCAAGGAAGTAGATTATACCTTTGGAGCTCGGTTGTGCTCTAATGGAGGAGTTGCGTCTTTCTTTGATGATGAAATGCTTTCACTAATCAAATAGGGATCTCCAAGACCTCTTGATCTTCCATGCTATGACCCGTATTAGATTCTCCTTTTTCTCAAGAAGATGGTGGGATTTCCAAGAGAAAACTACTAGGAACTCCAGGGAGGAACTAGAATGAAAACTAGAAGAGGGAGAGGAGAAAGACCATGTGCAACTATTGCACAAAAGAGCCTTGGGCGTGAATCCCAATGCTAGGAAAGTGCATGGACGTCCAAGGCCTCCTCTACTCTTATTTATAGCTTTTGCAAGCTGCCTCCTCTTTACTAATTACAATAGAAGTCTTACTTCCATTAATTAGTAACTTACTATATCATAATTAGAAGTCTCACTTCAAATATGATTAGTAACTTTCTAATTCCTTTCTAATTAAAATAGAAGTCTCACTTCTACTAAAATTAGTAAGTCTACTATTACCACTATTAGAAGTCTCACTTCAAATAGAAATAGTAACTTTCCTTTTAGAGTTCAACTAGAATTAGATACTTTCTAATAATTGGGCTAGCGTGACTAGGGATTCCTTAGAAAGCTGGCTCCAACTGGGACACGCGACCCCACATCTCATGTGCAATCCGGGCCCACAGTTAATTGCAAATAACTCCACTATATAAATGCAATTGAACTCCAGTCTTAGGAATATTACATAGAAGACCCTAAACTTCCTCATTACCACAAGTAGACCCCTCTATCAATATCTATGGATCAATTGGACCTGTCTTCCAAAATAGATCCATATCTTATTATCCTTGAGCCCCAATTAATTATAATGATCAATAGGTACCTTTCCAATTAACTCTTAATCGGAATGGGTGCGCACTTACCAATGATAAATCCATTAATTGGCACAAGGGGATATTAGAGATAGATTCCATCTTGACCATTGAATGTTCCCACAGCTCTACTACCACGTACCCGAATCACCGAGGTGTTGACCTATAGTTGGCCTCACTCATTGGTGACTCAAAGCAAATGAATAGATAGAAACTTGAGTTCATTAATGTCTCAGGATTGAGAGCCTATTGCTAGGGAATTATGAGAGCAGACCTTAAAGAAAAGACAGTATTTATAAGGTGCTTCTCATGGTCCTTCAATACATCCAATGTACCAGCACTATGATCCAGAATCTTCCATTCTGATGATCGAGACAAATCACACTATCTCATAGTGATCAAAATGCTGCAACCTTGTCAGTATGAGATGTCCAGTCTCATCACTGGTTGTGAATATATTTTAAGTATAAGATTTGTCATACATGTCTCCCGTATGTGGATCTCATCCATACACATGTATTACATCTAATATACTTGTGGACCCCGGTTCATCTCATGAACCATCATGTCATTCGTATTGGTTATGTGCAAGTATATAATAAATCACCATTCATCTCATGAAAAGTAAGCATGAATATATGAATATAAAAAAAGAATTTAATCAATTTATTATATCATCTACTGGATTGAGTCCATAAAACTAACAATACCATACGGCCTCCATGGCCGCCAGTGTGCAAGCAACATATTCGGCCTCCGTGGTCGACATGACCGTACACTCTTGCTTCTTACTGGACCATGAAATGGCTCCCCCGCCCAGTAAGAACACATATCCCGATGTGGATTTGCCATCGTCGGGATCATCCGAAAAAGATGAGTCACTATATGCTAATAGACTCAAGCCACCACCGTGATAGCAAAGCATCATATCTTTTGTGCCCTTTAAATATCGGAAGATTCGTTTGACGGCATTCCAATGAGCAATACCCGGGTTACTTTGAAATCGACTAACCAACCCAACCGCATAGCAAATATCAGGGCGTGTTCACAACATAGCATACATTAAACTTCCTACAGCGCTAGCATAGGGTATGAAAGCCATTCTTTTTGTTTCAGCATCGGTTTGAGGACATTACATTACACTTAATTTGCAACCCTTATCAGTCGGGGTCTCAACGGGACTAGCGTTGGCCATTCTAAATTTCTCTAGAATTTTCTCAATGTAAGTTGTTTGGGACAAGCCAAGAATGCGTTTTGAACGATTCCGTGTAATTTTAACCCCCAAAACGAACTCAGCCTCACCCAAATCTTTCATTTCAAAAACAATTGACAACCAAGCTTTGGTCTCAATTAAAAATTCAATATCATTACAAGCCAAAAGAATATCATCAACATAAAGGGATAGCAACACAAATTTATGTTTAAATCACTTAATGTAAACACAATGATCTTCGTAACACATGGAGAAACCATTTGACATGATTGTATTATGGAACTTTTTGTACCATTGTCTCGAGGATTGTTTAAGGCCATAAATAGATTTATGGAGTTTACAAACTTTATCATCATGGTCTTTTTCCACATATCCTATTGGTTGTTTCATGTATATTTCCTCCTCAAGATCACCGTTTAAAAAAGCAGTCTTAACATCCATCTGGTGTAGTTTTAAATCCAAGTGGGCCACAATAGATAAGAACATGCAGACAGAAGAAAATCTCACCACTGGGGAGAAAGTTTCTTCATAATCTACACCTTCTTTCTGTGTGAACCCCTTAGCCACAAGCCTAGATTTAAATTTGTCAATGGAACTGTCGGCTTTTCGCTTAATTTTCAAACCCATTTATTTGTAATGGCTTTCCTATCCTTAGGAAGATCCACAAGATCCCATACATGGTTCTTACGCATGGAGCTGATTTCATCATTCATTGCGAGCATCCATTCCTTCGAGTTTACCGATTCCATTGCTTCTTTATAAGAACGTGGTTCGTCCTCATCAGTTACAATGTATGCATAAGAAGTTCCCTCAATCTCAAAATACTTCTTTGGAATTAATCCACAGAAGAACGACGAAGGGCATCATGATCGCTCCCACTTGCTTGTGACTCCATAGGATCTCTCCCACTAAGACCAACAAGTGGTGTTGGCTCCCCTTGGTAGGAGAAGTCATCCATTTCAAATAGTTCAATGGACACCTTTGTCTTCTTCTTTTCAGGATATTGAAAATCGAAGAAATCTACGTCACAAGATTCTTTTTCAATTAACATCCTCATGAACTAGAACGTATCCTTTTGACAATTCAGAGTATCTTACAAAGATACTTGGAATTGTCTTACACTCCAATTTATTAGGATGCGGGATAAGGACATGACCTAAAGAACCCCAAGGGCGTAGGTCTCCCAAGGAAGGTTTTCTACCGGTCCACAACTCATACGGAGTCTTTGGAACAAACTTAGAAGAGACTCTATTTAATATAAATGATGACGCATCTCCCCAAAAGGAGACAGGTAAATTTGCATGAGCCATCATTGATATAACCATGTCTAACAGGGTCCTATTTCGTCTTTCCGCAACTCCGTTTTGTTATGGGGTGTAGGCTATAGTCAGTTGATGAGAAATTTCATTTTCCATGCAAAGACTTTTAAAAATCTCCGAAGTGTATTCTCCACCTCGATCGGTCCTAAGGGTCTTAATGTTTTGTCAAACTTATTTTGAACTTCTTTTGTAAAAATTTTGAAAAAATCAATTGCCTCATATTTGTGGGAAATAAAAAACACACGATCATAACGAGAGTAATCATCAATGAAAGTAATAAAATATCGAGTTCCTTGCCTAGTAGCCACGTTCATTGGTCCACAAATGTCAGAGTGGATGATCTCAAGAGTGGCTTTGGATCGGCCTTTGGAAAAGGTTTTCTTGTTGCTTTGCCTGTTACACAAGATTCACATGTTGGCAACTGTACTTGTGTGAGAGATCCAAGCAGTCCTTCTCTAACCAATCGGATCATTCGATCTTTTCCTATGTGGCCCAATCGAGCATGCCACTTAATAGATTCGGAACTTGTGTCATGTACCATAAATAAATTAGAAAAATCCAATCATTGAATTATTGAAATCCAAAACATATAAGTCTCTTACAATAAAATCCCATGCATAAATATAACTATTTTTTCTAATGGAAACTCTATCCCTAATAAAACGAAAATCAAAACCGTCCCTCTCGAGCCGGCAAATAGAGGAGATTATGCCTCATGCCAGGTACAAAAAGCGTCTCATGGAGCACCATAGTTTTCCTGCAGATGTTGGAAGAAAATAATCACCGATTCCCAATACGTCTTCTGAAGAATTATTTCCCATGTAGAGCTTGTTGCAACCGACATCTATTGACTGGAACTTCCGAAAACCCCTCCTATCCTTTGTCACGTGTTTGGTTTCCCCTGAATCAATTATCCATCAATTAGAACTTTCATCCACATAAAGTGATTCGGAGCAAACCAAAGAGAGCGAGAAAGTTAGGGTGTTTACCGTATTTCGCTTGGGGCAAGTTTTAGCGATGTGGCCAAGTTCCTGACATTTATAGCATTTGGTTTTGGCTAAGTCTCTGGGCTTGTTACGCTTCCGATGTTTCTTTTGGTCTGGCTTGGGTGCAATTGGGCCCTATTTAGGCTTCTTCCGGCTATCTGCCCCATTTTGAAAAGTCTCATTTTGAAACTTACATTTATGTTTGGTCCCCTTAGTCCCCGACCCTGATACAGGCTGCTGTTTTGCAAATAGTGCTTATCCAGCGATCTCTACTTGAACTCTTTGGGCTTCGAGTTCGAGATGGCAACACAGATCCTTAAAAGTTTTGACTGCTTCTGTGTTGGTCAAAATTTGTTTTATTGTGTGCCAAGAATGAGGTAAAGATCGCAGGACTGCAATGATCTTTTGGTCCTCAATTAGTACATTTCCTGCCCTTGCAAGATCCACAATCATTTGACTCATTTTGCGGAGGTGGTCCCTGAGGTTTACACCTGGGGCCATCATATACGCATCGAATTCCATGGTCATTACACGGGTCTTACCAGCAGTAATTTCACCATATTCTCCTTTCAAGGCATCCCATATCTCCTTACCCGTACCATAGGTTTCATAAATGAGAACCAATTCAAAATGCATACTACTCAGCATAATGTTGCGAGCAGTCTGATTATCTTTATCCCATATCTCAAAATCATTCAATGCGGGCATGGGTGCAGCATCATTTGCTAATTTGGGTCGGGTCTTAATCGATTCCAAGGTATACGTGACCTCTTGTTCATCGAACAAGTAAATCATGGTCCGGTACCACTTATCATAGTTATTACCATCTAACTTATCTCCCTTATTAAGGTCATCAATGATATTTTTGGAAGCCACCACTGAAAAAGAAATAAGATAAAAAAATATGATGATCAATGAATGCACAACATTGGCAACTCACACATACGTATCGATTGCCCTTTTTGCACCCAAATCATTCCGAGAATTAGGACATTGTAGTGAAAAACCCTTCATGCCTAGGCTAATTCGGGGCAATCAAAAACAATTATTGTAATTACATGGGTGATTTGATAGCATCATACAATTTAATACTTTGATGCAATTATAAAGATGCAAAAAAAAGGTACAACAAAAGACTATTTTTGGATGATGTGAATCCTTTTAATAGGTAAAATTGTTGTAAATAGTTTATTATCCCCAGCATATATTAGGGTCCACAAAGAAATGCTCAACTGGTTGAAGATTGCACCTAAGTTTCCAATTCGGTCTTATGAAATCAAATCAATCAAGTAAGCCCCTAGGAAAGTGGTGGGGTCACAATGGTCCCGCTTAAAAACCACTTTCCTCGAACATAGACTGTCTCCCTTTAGTGGGACAAGGCTTTTCTTGGAATTGACTCGATCAAAGAGCGCAATTGGTGCAACTCGGTAGTCTTCGTCCTATTAAGCTTGAAAAACTAGGGACTAACCATAAACACTATAATATGGCCCATAAAAAATTATGTGAATCCAAATAATGCTATTTAAAATGAAGAAATTCCATCGTGAACACTTAACATGATACATAATTTAGTGCTCAAATAGTAAACAGTGAGTAGGAGTAAGCATTGGCATCATAGCTACTCAATCCATCATAACCAATTTAACTAATAAATTATTAACATGAAAACTAAAAAAAAGAATTTTTTTTATAATGCTTGTCATAAGCTTTGGATTCAAATTGGACAACTTCTGAATCCTATAAGCATGGATCCGCATCTAAGTCTAAATATCCCAAATCCAAAAAAAAAAAACTATCTTCATGACCCCCCCTTTTTTTTTTTTGATAAGGGACTTCAAATGTTCGGATAACATATGACATTGACATCTTCAGCTTAGAGGTAGATGGATAAAAAAAGAAAGTACCTTCCTTATTATGAAGAAAGCAATGTTATATAGATTGGGTTTGTTGGGTACAAGACATAAAATAAGGTAGTGTTGCGGGACAACTACCAACTCACTATTAAATAGTAGTAAATGACTCCTCCATGGAAATATGTTATTACTAGCAAAACCCGTGGATAACCACGAAACCACCAAATGCACAGACTGATATGAATTATTTTTAATAAATTTATTAATTAGTAAACTTGTGAGTCCTTTTTTTTGTTGCTAATTTGATCTTTATGTTTTTTTTCAAATGTTTTATTCTTTAGGTGAGGCATGAATTGATTAAGAAAGATCAAATGATCATAGACCTAACAAATTGACCTAATATATTTAAGTGGGACCAAGATGAATGGGGTTCATCATCGCTATTCTAACCGTTCATAAAATCATATGATGCGGGCTGGGACCCATTAATTGATTGATTGATAAAAATCAAATGATCAAATGATCACAGACCTCTCAAATTGACCAAACCTAACCTATTTAAGTGGGACCCCCAAGATGAATGGGGTCCACCATCTATATTCTAACCATCCATGAAACAATATGATGCGGGATGGTCCCATGAATTGCTTGATAAAGATCGAAGGATCAAATGATCATATACCTCACAAATTGACCAAATATAACCTATTTAAGTGGAACCCCCCAGATGAATGGGGTCCACCATCTCTATTCTAACCATCCATAAAACCATATTATGCGGGATGGGACCCATGAATTGATTTAAAAAGATCAAAGGATCAAATGATCGTAGACCTAACAAATTGACCAAATATTTTAAAGTGGGACCCAGATGAATGGGGTCCACCATCTTTATTCTAACCATCCATAAAATCAAATGATGCGAGCCGGGACCCATGAATTGATTGATAAAGATCAAATGATCAAATGATCATAGACATCTCAAAATGACCAAACCTAACATATTTAAGTGGGACCCCCAAGATGAATGGGGTCCACCATCTATATTCTAACCATCCATGAAACAATATGATGCGGGATGGACCCATGAATTGCTTGATAAAGATCGAAGGATCAAATGATCATAGACCTCACAAATTGACCAAACATAACCTATTTAAGTGGAACCCCCCAGATGAATGGGGTCCACCATCTATATTCTAACCATTCATAAAATCATATTATGCGGGATGGGACCCATGAATTGATTTAAAAAGATCAAAGGATCAAATGATCGTAGACCTAAAAAATTGACCAAATATTTTTAAGTGGGACCCAGATGAATGGGGTCCACCATCTTTATTCTAACCGTCCATAAAATCAAATGATGCGGGCCGGGACCCATGAATTGATTGATAAAGATCAAATGATCATAGACCTCTCAAATTGACCAAACCTAACCTATTTAAGTGGGACCCCCAAGATGAATGGGGTCCACCATCTATATTCTAACCGTCCATGAAATAATCTGATGCGGGCTGGGACCCATGAATTGCTTGATAATGATCAAAGTATTAAAGAGAGATTTTAGGGAGGGAGAGATGAAGAAATTTTAGATGGAGAATGAGAGATATTAGGGATTGCATTAGCAGAACACCATTCTGGCTGGCTGCTGCCACGTGTCCCTCTCCAAGACATGCCAGGTGTCCTCCTCCAAGAATTCTCATGAAGTGTATACATCCCTTTAGTAATATAGATGATAATGATTTCATTTACTATAGAGGAGCGGAGTACATTCACAAAAAAAGGAATGCATGCACTTATAATCCAAGAGGATCATCCAATAGCAAATATGCTGTCGGCTTATGAAGTAGCCCCATTCATGATTCACCTTCAACTACAAGCATGTCCCATTTAAAATTTCATAGCCATTGGAACAAACATTAAAGACCTGTTTGGTCTACCCAACTCACCAGTTGATTAAATTAGGCAGTATTTTGCAGTAAATAGTAATCCAAGATGACTATATGTTTGAAAAGAGCGTGTACAGATTCACAAAAAGAAAAATTATCCTTTGAATACGGGTATCCGTTGAATAGTATCGTCCCGTGCATATTTATTTCCACAACTAGTGCAGATATCCAATTCAATTATCTCAGGCATAGCAACTATTTGCTATCATACCCTGGATCAGGCCTAGTAAATGAATTGGATTTCAGACTTTTTAATATTTTCTCATAATTAAAAAAAAATATACTGTGGGATTACATCATGCAAAAATGAACATCCAATTTTCAACACAATCTAATATTATTGCCAAGGTTTTGGGTTACCTGATTCGCAACCAAAATGAATCCAATCCTCGTGTGAGCGTGCCGATACTAGCTCTGATACCAATGAAGGATGTAGGTGTAGCGGAAGCACGGATCTATAAGAGCTAATTGCTACAAACGCAATAAGGACAACGTCAGTTTGAATCAGGAACTAATGTGGAGATCTGTGACTGTCTACGAGAGATCAGTCACGTATGATTCACTCTTCAAGATCCAAGGGCAAGGATGGACACCCTGGATGCGGAAGATGATGATGGAGAATTGGAGATCTAGTGGAAGGAAGATGAATTCTTCAAAGTTATTCCAAACTATATCTCTCATGTCTATATATAGCCCTTAGGCTAATGGGTGATAAGATCTCTATTCAAATTCGAATTGAGAGATGATCATGATCAATCTCTCTTAATTTGAATTTGAATGCAGATATGATAAGGAGATACAAAGTTGGATAAAACTCAAGCTATCTTTATCCATATCATGAGACTCCTTATGAGGGGTGTATCTTTGTGAGTGGGGTCCACCCACATGTAAACACAAGTGGGCCCCATCACAAATGCAGCTCTCACCTTGAGCTCTGCAAACAAGAAGGAAATGGCTGGAAGAAGAAGAGAGTGTTGCAGAAATTTGTGCAAAATATATCCAGCTGAAGCTTGAAAGAAGAGGAATAAGTTAGTTTTTTGATGTTGGGAGCCTCTAGCCTAGACATGCAAGAGGAGAAAGGTTGAAGAAGAAGAGTTCCCTCTCTTCCCAGCTCTTAGGTGAAAGTAGTTGCATGAAATGGATTTCAAACGTGGGTGCCGGAAGGGGATGAGTTAAGTAAGTGGAAGGTGGGGCCCATCATGACTGAATCTTGCGCTGGCTAAAATATGATCTTGCGGGTTCCGAACGAGATCGGCGAAAGAGGATAAAATGTTCCTCGAAAAATCTAGTTTTCAAAAAGTATAATTTGACATAGATCTGGAATTTGGAAATTTGGGCTCAAATTTCAATGTGAAAAGGTTGTTTTACCCCTAGGGCTGGAAAACTGATTTTCTGAGTTTCGAATGGGATCGGGCTAAACATAAAAGTTGTTGGGGCTAATTTGACCTATCAAAAGAAACCAAAATTGGAAATTTTCAAAATCAAGGACAATCCCCCCACACTAACACGTGCAACCCAAGGTATTCTCGGGCTACCAGACTGGGTCCAACGGCTCTCAAAATTCCCCAAAGCTATAGAAAACTATTCTAAACAACCACAAACCAACTCGATTAGGCTCAAAACTCACTTGGAGAACTAAACCACAACTAAAAACACACTGATCAAGAAAATTAGGGGTCGGGGTCTTACAACTTCCATGCATCAATAGAGAGTCAATGGGCATCAAACATCACAAATAAAAGGGCTGGAACAGGCCTGGGTTGGACCCAAGTCCGCTCGAGCGGACTGGCCAGCGGACTGGGCCTGCGCAGGCAGTGGCCTGGCCTGCTCGAGCGGGCTAGGCTGCTGCCTGACTCCGTCCAGTGCAATGTTCTGCACTGTTTATACATCTATTTTGATTCTTTTCCCTCCTTTCTTCCTTCTTACACATTTTAGGCCTTCCTTAGAGTAAAACATACTCCATTCAACCAACCATAGACACCACAATTCATTCCAATTACCATTCAAATTGAGAAACATAATCTGATTATAAACATATAAATTCAAGAATGCATTCACTGCTGATCCAAAGATCATCAAATGAAAGATAAGAACCAACTGTTGAAAAACCATAACTTATAGAAGGAAAACATAAACCATGACTGAAACATTTCAAAAGGATTCAATCCACTAATTGAAAAGGATAAACAACATAAAAGAGAGAGTGTAGCGATTCAAAATTTTTAAGAAAAGAAGCCATTAATCACTACAAATAGCATGCAAACATATTATCTGAAATAATCACTTGCCTCACAATCTATTGGGTTCTAAAAAGCTCCAAGCACACTCCTCCCTAGCTCAAACTCCAAGCTACAGAAATCCATGGAAATTAAAACCATTCAAAAGAAATCCCAAATTTTGAAATAAAAAGGGGTTCCCAAGGAACCTCCTTGCATGCATGATAAATAGCTTCTAAGGGACCAAACAAGCTCAAAGTAGAAAGGGGCAAGCCATTGCTAACCTCTAACAGTTCCAATCAAGAAGAAAGGCTTGAAGAAGAAGATGGTCCAGTTGAAATTCCTTCAAAAATGGTACCAATAGATAGCCAAGAGGAAGGAGAAGAGATTGGTGGAGCTTAATCTCCAATTAGCACCAAGGAAGAGGGACATGCAGAAGAGAGAAGTTGCTGGAAGAAGAAGAGAAGAAAACTCTCTGGTTTCAGCTACAGCAGTTGCAGGAAAATAGAGTGAAGTGGAAACCCACGTTGGGTTTGGGTTCTAAGTCGAGGAAGTGGGCCCCATTGGCCCTCAAAATTTCACATAGCTGGATCAGTCACCTGTGGGTCCCGGACGAGATCGACGAAGAAGACAAAATCGATCGTCGAAAAATCTAGTTTCTAAAAAATATATTTTCCTCATGATTTATAAATTTCTAGATTTATGCACAGATTTGGTGTGAAAAGTCTTTTTTTTCCCTTTTTCTCGAAAAATGCAATTTCTGAGTTTCAAATTTAAAGAAACAAAATATAAAAGTTGATGAGATCAATAAAACAAGTCAAAAAGAATAAAAATTAGAATTTTTTCAAAATCAAGAATAAATTCTCCCGACTTAACACGCGTCACACGGCGCCCCCAACCCGTGTCAAACTAAGTCTAATGGCTCTCAAAATTCCTCCAAAGTTATTCAAAAGTCTAATCTAGCTTAAAACTAAGCTAATCGCCTCTCTTATCCCACTTATAGACTAATCACGGCTAAAACCATAATTAACATACTAAAACTGGGTCGGGGTTTGACACACCATAACTGAAATGTTTCAAAAAGATTCAACCCATTTAATTGTAGAAAGGAACAACATAAAGTAGAGGATATAAAGAGTCCAGAATCTTAAGGAAAAATCATCATTTCATTGCATGCATCACATTGTTTGAAATAATTACTTGCCTAAAAACAAATTGGTTCCACAAACACTCTAAGATCTCCTCTCTCACAGCAAGCTTCCAATCTATAAAAACCCCCATGAAAACACTACTAAAAATCCGACATTTTTGAAAAAGGAAGGAGTGCTCCAAGAACTTCCTTGCATGCATGATTGGAAGCTTCAAAAGGGTCTAAAGAACCCAATCCTAGAAGAAGAAATCAATGCCTTACCTAGAAAGTCTCTAACTGTCACGCCCCAAAACAGGGACCTTGTAGTGATCCGATCTCGAGAGTCGTGAATTTGGGTTTAATTAAAACCTTTTGCTTTCCCTAGGATCCGTGTGTGTGAGGATAAGAACAATCAATCACAAACTCAATATTTCGCGAAAGTTGAACATGGTTTGCGACTGGGAGTCTGTGGCCATCGAATTCCGCGTCGTACTCAACTGCTAGGATAAAGCTATCATATCAATGATCATATCAGACTAGAACAATCCATCAAATAAAAATACAAAGCCGATAGTAACAAGACAATTCATTTCCCTCATATATTCAAGTTGCAATTTACAAAAGTATATTCATTGGAATCCCAAAGAAAAAGGCCAATAAAAGCCATCCAAAAATAACCAAACTAAACAAAAAATGCTACCACATAATTACGAACTCTGGCACCAAAAGCGACATCTAGATGATATCGTTGGGTAGCCACTCACATCCAATCAACGGCTCAACCGCCTCCTCTGTTCAAAACGTCTAAAAAGCAACAGGATAGAAATCTGGCACCAAACAGAAAAGGGTCAGACACAACGGTCTGGCAAGTAAATAAACAAATAATAGGATGATAGAAATTTATATAAACAATATATATCAATTCTAAAAACGTTTGAAGTTCTAAAAAAAAATAGCGATGAAATAAAAGAATAATTCTAGAAACATTAACAATTTCAAAGAATATAATAAAACAAATGAAGCGATAGCAATCGAGTAAAAACAATGGCAATCGAGTAAAACATTGGCAATCGAGTAAATCAATGGCGATCGAATAAATCAATGACGATCAAATAAATAACGGCAATCACAAGGAATCTGACAAAACGATTAAAACGATGGCAACCACATATGCTATATCTTCCTATTACCGAAGTAACAAGAGCACTCAATCAATAAACGTACCTTATCACCGAAGTGATAAGAGTACTCGTACCTTATTACCGAAGTAACAAGCGTACTCGTACCTTATTATCGAAGTAGCAAGAGTACTCGATCAATATCCAGAGCCATGGTTGGAAACAATCATTCAATGGGGGCCCAAACTGCAGTTGGCAATAATTTTAAGGATCCCAAATTGGGTGATCAGCCCGAAGAGGTAACCCAAGCTTAGTGGTGCCGGAACAAAGTCTGAAATCGATATAAATCAATCTTTGCAATACATTTTCATCGATAAGAGAAACTACTCTGAACAATTTCAAGCGGACAATATCGATCAATGCAAATGAGTAGTCTTACCGATTTTTCAAACGTGGCGAACCACTCAAATACATTTCAATTCAATTTGTAGAAAATATACAAGTTTCCGCGGTGAACCACTCAAATCTATTTCAAAACAATTTGTAGAAATCATACAAATTTCCATGGCGAACCACTCAAATACATTTCAATCAACTTGTAAAAGAAAACAAATAAACTTTCTAACTTGGAATGAAATAGTGTATAGTGGTTCAATGGATTACCAAGGGCCAACTCAATACACACTTAGTCTCCTAATGTCGATAGTAAATGAGAGATTTACTGCCACCGAAGATCTCTGACAATTAAGGATATAAAGTGTATATTAAGGCATTGATTAATTCCTCAGTAAATTCAACATCAATCAATCTCATCATTTTTCCCATTTAATTCTTGTAATTAGAAGTAATTCAATTCAATAATTTTATTTCAAACTTTCATGCATCGATAGGAGCTCAATGGGCTTCAAACAAAGGAGGAGCAATGGGTTGAAACAGGCCTGAAATGGGCCTGAAAACAAGCTGGAAGCAGGCCTGAAAATGGGCACAGCCCAGAAAACTAGCTTGGAAATAGGCCTAGGCAGCGCTCGAGCGGGCCCTGACTAGGTTGCTGCCTGGGTCCGCTCGAGCGGCCTTGGGCCCGTTTTAAGTTGCACTTTTTTGTGCACTTTTTATTCTTTTTCCACCCTTTTCTCTTCCACAATCAATCTCATGATACATTTTTGGGCTTCTCCTTGCCACAACAAACTCCATTCAAGCATCTACACACTAATTTCATTCCACTTTTCCAAACAAAATTGATATAAACAAGGCATTTTTCATATAAAAAACACTAACATTAAAATGTACATTGTTGGTTCAAGAAGATACATTACCAACTAATTTCAGGTTGTTGAAAACAATAACTTGGAAAACAATAAACATAAATCAATATTCAAATATTCAAAGTTAAATCCATCAATTTGTAAGGAGAAAAATAATATAGTGTAGAGATTAACATAATCATTCATATTAAGCAACAATCATCACATTAGCTAGAATATTTACTTGCCTTGGTCAAGAGTTCCACAAAATCACTCCAAAAACTCCTTTTCTCAAAGCATAGCCAAATCTACAAAAAGCCCCATGAAAACACACCAAAAATCTCCAAATTTTGAGATTAGAAGAAACACTCAAGGAAACTCTTTGCATGTATGAAGAAAAGGCTCTAAAGACCTAGAAAATCCAAGATTTCAAGAAAGGAAGCCATTGCTAACCTTTTAGAAGCTTCAAACAAGAAGAAAGGCTTGAGAAAGAGGATTGTCCCAGCTCAAATCCCTTGAAAATAGTACCAAAATGAAGCCAAGAGGAAGGAGAAGAGTTTGGCGAAGATCGATCCTCAAGTAGCATTCAAGAATGACTCAAGCAAGAGGAGAGAGAGTGGTTGGAAAAGGGGAAAAGAGTTCCAGCCCTAGCTGGAATAGTTGCAGGAAATGAATGAATGGGGAAGAAGAACTTAAATGAGTTTTATAAAGAGTTGAGTGGGCTGGGCCCTATGGGCCCCAAGACTTGTCATGGCTGGAACTATCAATTGTGGGTCCCGAACGAGATCAACGAAGAAGACAAAATAGATCGTCGAAATATCGATCTAGTTTTCAAAAAGTATATTTTCTCCAATTTTTGCAAATCTCAAATTTCAAGTATAGATTTAGTGTGAAAAGTGATTTTTGCCCCTTTTTCTCGAAAAATTGTGATTTCTGAATATCAAATCCAAACGGACAAAACATGAAAGTTGTTGAGATCGATAAAACAAGTCAAAAGGAGTAAGAATTGGGATTTTTCGAAATAAGAAGAATAAATTTTCACACGAACACAAATAACATGGGCCACCTCGGGCCGGGTCAAACCAAAGTCAACGGCTCTCGAAATTCTCCAAAGCTATGAAAAATCTATTCAAACTCTCAAACAAAGCCAAACCACTACTAAACTCACTCAAAAAGCAAAACCACAACTAAGACAACACTAAACAAGAGGATTAGGGTCGGGGTCTTACACTAACTAAGAAGAGGAGCTGGAAGAAGAAGTTGGTTCCAGCAGGAATTCCTTAAAAATGGTGTCAATGGCAAGCTTGAGAATGAGGAAGAGAAGTGTGCAATCCAATCTCTCTTTTTGGTTGAAAATCAGTGACATGCAGGGGAGAGAATGTGAGAAGAGAGAAGAAAGGAGTTCTCCTTGGCACAACAAAAATTCTTAAATGGAGGAATAATGGAGAAGAAGAACCCAACGTGGGTTTGAGTTTTGAGTCAAGTGGCTGTGGGCCCCATTGGCCCTAAATATTGAAATGGCTGGATCTATCATTTGTGTGTCTCGGATGACATCGACGAGGAGACAAAATTGATCGTCGAAATATCTAGTTTCCAAAAAGTATATTTTCCTCATGATTTGCAAATATTATTCATGCACAAATTTGGTGTGAAAAGTCATTTTTGCCCCTTTTCTCGAAAAATGCGATTTCTGAGTTTCAAATTCAAATGGAAGAAACATAAAATTTGTTGAGGTTAATATAACAGATCAAAATAAGTAAAAATCCAAAATTTTTGAAATGAATAATAAATCCCCCAAATTAACACTCGTCACACGGGCCCCGGGGCCCCTGTCAAACTAAGTTCAATGGCTCTCAAAATTCCCCAAAGCTATTCAAAAGTCTAATCTTGGTAAAAGTCAAGGTAATCGTCCTCTAATCCTACTTAGAGACTAATCACGGCTAAAATAGTAATTAACCATACTAAACCTGGGTCGGGGTCTGACAATATTTTAACCCAGTTTCAGCTAATTTTGAGCCCATGTACTCACTATTCAAACTGTTTGGGTGTGAAAGTCTAGGCTGTTAGGCTTCTTGTTCTTGGGCTAGTTGGATATAGAGTTTAACAACATGGTGGGCTCTTGTATTACACATGTACAACTATTTAGCTCGTGAAACCTTCCGCTTCCAAGAGCGCATTTGTGCTTGGGGGATTCTTTGTTTTGTGTCTAATTGGGAGGTTATGTCATCAAACCTTCTTAAATATGTGGAAACTTATTCTAGTTTGAAAAATTGATTGGTGCATTCGGAAGTTTCAAATTTACATAAGCAGATATCAAGAATGAAAAAATCTCTGAAAAGTTGTTCTACTTCCGTTTTGTAAATAAGAAGTAGTTGTTAATGCAATTACAAAACCAAAACACCGCAATTGCTGATTTTGAAATTTATAGATTGCTTGGTAATAAATTTTTTTTGCAATATTCAAGGAAGTTTATTTTCCGCTATGGGTGTTCAATCAAGTGGTGAAACAATGAAAGAGGAAAAGGAAGAACAACTGCCAATCCCATCAAAATCGCGGGAGACAAGATGTGTGTCAATGATAATTACATTTTGAATAAGATGTTTTTGGTGGGGTTGTAGTGCATTAGATTCCTCCAATTAGCCATTCCATGAGCAGAGTAGGAAATGAACCAATCCAAACACCCCATATCAATTTCCAAATGAGGGTGAAGAGATTCAACACAGCATCTTAAACTAGACAACTGGTTATTCAAGTGCTAGAGGTGAGTCATGGGGAATTTCGATCGCCTCCAGAGCTTTCAGGTGTACACAATGTGTTTCACGTGTCAATGTTGAGGAAATATGTTTCAGACCCTTCACATGTGTTACATCATGAGCCATTGGAAGTTCAGGAAGATGCCACCTACATTGAGAAACCGGTCATGATTATTGACACGAAAGAGCAAGAATTGAGGACTCGAACAATCTAGTGGGTAAAGGTACTATGGGAGAATCACGGACCGGAAGAGGCCACTTGGGAATTTAGTGATCGGGTTCAGAAGAAGTACCCTCAGCTTCTACCAGAGGTTAGTGTTCATTTGGAGGACCAAATGCTCTAAGGGGTGGAGGATGTCAGACCCCGACCTAGGTTTAGTATAATTAATTATTGTATTAGCCGTGATTGGTCTCTAAGTGGGATTAGAAGATGATTAGGTTAGTTTTAAGCTAGATTAGACTTTTGAATAGCTTTGGAGAATTTTGAGAGGCGTTGGACTTAGTTTGACACGGGCCCGGGCGCCCGTGTGACACGTGTTAATTTGGGAGAATTGTTCTTTATTTCAAGAATTCTGATTTTTACTCGTTTTGATTTGTTTTATTGATCTCAACAACTTTCATGTTTTGTCCGTTTGAATTTGAAACTCAAAAATCGCATTTTTCGAGAAAAAGGGCAAAAATGACTTTTCACACTTAATATGTGCATAAATTTCAAAATTTACAAATCATGTGAAAAATATATTTTTTGGAAACTAGATATTTCGTCGATTTATTTTGTCTTCTTCGTCATTTTCATTCAGGACCCACAAGTGATGATTCCAGCCACTTGAAAATTTATGATAAAGTGGGGCCCATTTCCCCCACTTAAAACCCACTTAACCCACGTCAGGCTACTTCTTCTCCTTCATTCATTTTCTGCAACTTCTGTAACTGAACCAGAGAGAAAAACTTGTGTCTTCTTTCACACTTATCTTCTCTGCATGCTGGGGTTTTCTAGACCCAAAGAGAGATTTGATCTCACCATAATCTTCCCCATCTCTCAAGCTTTCCAAAGATATCATTTGTAAAGAAACCCTGCTGGAATCACTCTCCTCTTCAAGCTCTCATTCTTGTTTGGAACACCTAGAGGTTAGCATTGATTCCTATTTCGAATTTATAGCTTTTATGGACCTTTTGGAACTTGTCCTTCATGCATGCAAAAAGGGATTCTTTGTGAGCCCTTCTGTTTAAAATTTTGTTGGATTTTTAGTGTGTTTTCTTGGGTTTTTGGTGTAGTTTGGGCGCAGCTGTGTTAGTGTCATGCCCCCAAAATGTAAACTGGGGTTATGCATGAAATTAGGGCTAATTAAAAATTTTCCAAACTTAATCAAATATAACTTAGCCCCAATCGTGTCCCAATTAGATCGAAGACCGCTGTGAGGTGTAAACATTTCCTCAAGTACATATAACAAATAGCAGAAGCTTATAAGTACAAATGGTATCTTAAAAGAGTATAGTTCGAGCAAATACTGAATAATATAACTAGAGTTCAAGTTTGAGACTGTTAACAAAAGTATTAATTACAACATTAGGCCACACAAAAACTTAGGCCTAATCAAATGGATAAAAGAACCAAAAGGTGAAACTAAACAGATATATCATTAAGGCATTCGTGTACGGGGTCATCATGGCTAGACAATGCCGTCCGTACTATACTCTACGGAGTCATCAGGCTGATCTGCCTGAACTTCCTCCGTCGTTTCCTCCTCTTCGTAATAGGAAGGCTCGGTACCTATGCACCAAGAGTAATATCATCAGACACGAAGGTCGGCAAGTAATATATATAAAACATCAATAGATTTGCAGAACGAATCAGATTAGACAATACGATAGACAAAATCAGTAGAAATGCATTGCATTCAGAAGTAGTAATGCATAGCATTCGAATCATAAACAGACTAATAAAACATCTAACAAATAGGCAAGTCACAAAAGCTAATGCACAACGGATAGTTTCACATGACCCTCCGTACTCAACATGAGAGTTGTGGTAGAGTGGCACGGGATGAAAACCCGGCAAGTAATCAGAATGATACCCTTTGAAACAAAAAAACCAAACATCAAACTTCTTCAAAAAGGGTATCTGATGGTGTACATCCATCTAAATATAAAAAGTTGTACTACGCAAACGTTCAAGCCAAAGTCCTCACACAAATGGTGCCCCAAGTGTGTTGGGCGTTTACAGCTAAGTGATGCCTGACACAAGAGTCCTAAACATACAATAGTGAGGGACTAGACTTTCTTGTGTGAACAAGATTCATCAAGTCATAGAAAACTACTTTTCCATCATTAAGTCAAACCAAAACAATCATACTTCTTCAAAACATAAACATCATAAGTAGTTCTCGACAAGCTTTAAAATCAAAGCCGTCTAGTCTCAACACTTTCATCGAACTTCAGAATAAATGGAACATCAAAAGGGATCCTAAGTTCATCATCTAAGTTCATTAATTAATCCCGAACAATTAAAATAAACGATACTAAGGAACATGAGCATTTCATGCGGAAGGTACCAAATGGTACAATTCGGAATCATAAGCGGAGAGACAATCCAATCCTAAGTATAAATGTTAATCCCGAAGCATCGTACATCCCTACTCAGTCAACGAAAGGATTAAGGTTCAGGATACCCGGACGAACATCCTTCGTGCATAGATTTAAAGAAAGGTATCCCATTGTCCCGTACCGGTCAAGATTGAGTTAGAATGGATCCCGATGCAACCGGAATAACCATGAGGAACGTCGGCTCAAAACATCCTCATATATAGTCAAATTAGTCCAAAATGGGTAGCCAAGGTTCTAATTCAGTCATAAACAAAATGGGTGAAAAAGTCCATTCAAAAAGAAAAATCTCAGTGGAACAGGTCGACCCCCTTCATGTTCGGTCGACCTACCCCAGGTTCGGTCGACCCCTAGTTGTAAGTGAAAATTGCGTGAACAGTGAAATGGTCAGGTCCAGTGAACCTGACCCTGTGTGTTCGATCGACCGAGACCCCTTGTTCGGTCGACCGAATACACTGCGAAAATAGAATACAGGTTCTTTTCCTGCAGTGAATTGGGTCCAATTTCATTCCCTCTTCTCTGAACCTGATATATGATCAAATCATGTATATAACAAGTTCATTCTAATCCCATTCATTCATCTAATCAAGTCATTAACATCCTAATCCAATTCATTAAGTAAATGAGCATAATTATCATGTTTTCAATCATTAAAAGTATCAATTGAGCAAGGTCAATCTAAATCATCAATTTTACATACTAATCAAGGAGAAACAAACATATCAAACATGATATATAAATTAACTTGCCTTTGATGAAGAGCTAATTGAAAATCCAAGAGAATTTTGGGAAAAAACTCTTTTAAGCTTAAAGATGGAGAAAACAACTCTCAAACCCAAATCACTCCTACAAATGCATGCCAAGGGTTGAGGTGAGTCTCCTTAATTCATTTCTAACCAAAAGGAAGAGGATTCACTAAGTCTACATGTCTTGAGAGCCTACCTTAGAGTTATTGGTGGATGAAAAGCTTAGAAAAGGGAATATTAGAGAACTTGGAAGCTTGGGGAAGATGATTAGAAGCTTCACCGGCGATGATGGAGCCGGGAGGTGTCGACAGTGAAGAGGTTGTAATGGTGGCTGGGTTTCTGGAGATGGAATAATGAAATGAAAGAGAGGAAGTAAGGGATGAGTGAAGGGGCTTTATATTAGGTTAAGTTAAGTGTAAATATGGGTTTGGTCCTTAATGCTAATTTGAGGTTCTTCGACACGTCGGATTGCAACGCGACTGAAGGCAAATGTTCATGAAATGATGCGATCTACTCGATGCACCCAAACTCACAAAAACTCATAATCTCGATAAAACCCCTGAAAACTCCCCAAATTGCAAACCACCCCCTACTGTATCCAAACGATCTCGGACTCGCGCGAGACTTCGCACGCGTGATTCATACGATAAACCCGACTCGCTAAGACTCTAAGCAAACTTACTAACTAATTAAGCAGTTAATTAAAATTATCGATGGGTTGGAACGGGATGTTACATACTCCCCCCCTTAGGATATTTGGTCCTCCAAATCACTAACACACCTCTGGTAATCGCTGTACCTTTGGCAATAACTGTGGATACTTCTCCTGGACCTGATCTCTGAGTTCCCATGTAGCTTCTCTAAGACTATGATGTTCCCACTGTACCTTGACCCAATGAATGGTCCTAGTCCTGAGAACCTGTTCCTTTGTATCAATGATCTTCTTCGGTCTCTCCACAAATGTGACGTCTGGCTGAACATCCAAAGGTTCATGATGTAGCGCGTGTGAAGGGTCTGGAATGTACTTCCTCAGCATAGAGATATGAAAAACCTTATGAACTCCTGCTAACTCTGCTGGTAGTATCAATCGGTATGCCACTTCACCAACGCGCATATCAATCTCAAACGGTCCTATGTACCTCCGAGCCAATTTCCCTTTCTGACCGAATCTCATAGTTCCTCTAGTTGGTGAGACCTTGAGAAACACTTTATCTCCAACCTAGAATTGCAAATCTCTTCTCTTCGGGTCTGCGTAGCTCTTCTGTCGGTCTCTTGCAATCTTCAGCATGTCAATGATCTGTTTCACCTTCTCACTGGTATCACTGACGATCGAAGGTCCATGAAAACTCCGAACACCAATCTCTTCCCAACAAATCGGGGTCTTGCACTTCCGTCCATACAGTGCCTCGAACGGTGCCATCCCGATACTGGAATGATAGCTGTTGTTGTAGGCGAACTCGCACAAAGGAAGACTCTTCTCCCAGTCTTTCTCGAAATCGAGAACACATGCCCGCAACATATCCTCCATAGTCTGATTGGTCCTCTCAGTCTGTCCATCCGTCTGCGGGTGATATGCAGTGCTGAAACTCAAGGCAGTGCCTAAAGCTGCTTGCAAACTGACCCAAAATCTGCCCACAAACCTCATGTCTCTGTCTGAAATAATGGAATCTGGAATTCCATGCAATCTAACGATGCTCTCGATGTACTTGTATGCTAAAACATCCATGGATCCTTTCATTCTCATCGGAATGAAGTGTGCTGACTTGGTGAGTCTGTCAACAATCACCCAGATACTATCACTGTCCCTCGTGGGTGGTAATCCTGCCACGAAGTCCATGGTGATGTGCTCCCACTTCCATTCCGGTGTCTTCAAGGGTTGAAGTAACCCTGAAGGTTTTTGATGCTCAATCTTCACTTGCTGACACACTAGACATCTCGAGACGAATCCTGCAATGTCCTTCTTCATGTTGTTCCACCAGTAAAAACTCCTCAAGTTCTGATACATTTTGGTGCTCCCAGGGTGAATAGCATAACGAGAATGGTGTACCTCAACCATAATCTAGTTTCTCAAATCATGAACACCCGATACACACAATCTGTCCTGGCAATACAACACTCCATCTATGAGTCTGAACTCTGTCCTGTCTGCTATGTTGTCAATGACTCTGACTAACTCTGGATCCTCTCTCTGACTGTCCTTGATTCTGCTAAGAATTTCTGGTTCCCAAGTAAGCATGTTGGCAACCATAATTCTCTCACTCTGAGGCTGGAACTCTATAGTCATATCTCTGAATAACTCTGTCAAAGACCACTCTGTCTGTAAACATCCGGTATTCGCCGTCTTTCTGCTCAGTGCATCTGCTACTACATTAGCTTTCCCGGGATGATACTTTATTTGAAAATCGTAGTCTTTGATGTACTCCATCCATATAGTCTGCCTCATGTTAAGATCCTTCTGCCTAAACAGGTACTGAAGACTCCTGTGATCCGAGTGAACCTCGAATCTCTCTCCGTACAGGTAGTGTCTCCACATCTTCAGTGCCATGACCACTGCTGCAAGCTCCAAATCATGGGTAGCGTATCTCTTTTCATGTTCTTTCAGTTGTCTGAGCCGTAGGCTACTACTTTCCCTTCCTGCATGAGAACGCATCCCAATCCAATGCCTGAAGCATCGGTAAAAATCACAAACCCTCCATTTCCTATAGGTAAGGTAAGGATAGGAGCTGTGGTCAATCTGGTCTTCAACTCCTGAAAATTCTCTTCACACTTCTCTGACCACACAAAAGGGACATCCTTCCTTGTCAATTTGGTCAATAGGGCTGCTATACTGGAGAATCCCTTCATAAATCTTCTGTAATATCCTGCCAAACCCAGAAAACTCCTGATATCTGACACTGACTTCGGACTCTGCCAACTGACTACTGCCTCAATCTTCGTTGGATCTACTGATAAACCTTCTCTAGAGATGATATGTCCCAGAAAGGACACTTGCTCAAGCCAAAAATCACACTTACTCAGCTTGGCATAGAGCTGATTCTCCCTCAGAATCTGCAATGAACTCCTCAAATGCTCTGCATGCTCATCTTTGGACCGCGAATAGACTAGAACATCATCTATAAATACGACTGTGAACCGATCTAAGTATGGTGCAAAGATCCTGTTCATCAAAGCCATGAATACTCCCGGTGCATTGGTTAGCCCAAATGGCATAACCAAGAACTCAAAATGTCCGTATCTGGTCCTGAAGGTTGTCTTCTGCAAATCCTGCTCCCTAACACGTATCTGATGGTAGCCTGATCTCAAATCTATCTTTGAGAAGTACTGTGCACCCTGCAACTGATCAAATAACTCGTCTATCTTTGGTAAAGGGTACTTGTTCTTGATCGTAACCTGATTCAGCTGCCTGTAGTCTATGTACATACGCATCGTACCATCCTTCTTCTTCACAAACAACACCGGTGCACCCCATGGTGATACACTCGGTCTCACAAATCCCTTGTCCAAGAGATCTTGCAACTGAGCTTTCAGCTCCCTTAGCTCTGCTGGCGCCATATGGTAAGGTGCTTTTGATATCGGTGCCGTCCCTGGCACAAGCTCAATCGTGAAACCAATCTCTCGAATCGGTGGTAATCCAGGTATTTCTTCCGGAAAGACATCCGGGAATTCACACACAACTGGAATATCCTCCACCGCTTTGGACAATTTATCCTCCGCGAAAAATGCCACATAACCCTCACACCCACTCCTAATCAATCTATCTGCCCTCAAGGCTAAAATGATTCTAGTGGACATGGGTCTCCGCTCCCCAACAATCTCCACACTGTCTGCCAACACTTGCAATCTGACTGTCTTGTTGAAGCAATCCATCACTGCTCTATAGGTGGATAACCAATCCATACCCAAAATCACATCAAAGTCTTTCATCCCAAGGATGATCAAGTCTGCAGATAGAACAAAGTTCTCCACCTACACTTTGCATGCTGGATAATAGGATTCACACTGCACGGTTTTCCCTAAGGGAGTACTAACGAAGAGAATATAATGCAATGGAGCTATGTCTCCCACCAAGCATGCAGCAAAGATAGGTGAAACAAAAGAGTGAGTGGAACCAGAATCAAATAAGACTCTAGCAGGTACATCTGAAATAGAGAGTGTACCTTCCACAACTCCTCCAACTTCCTCGCCTTCCTGCTGATCCAAGGCAAAGAGTTTGCCACGTTGATGAGGCATCTGCTGTCCCTGCTGTCTGTACTGTTGACCCTGAGGCCTCTGTTGTCCCTGGGGTCTCTATTGTCCCCTGCCTTGTGGTGGTGCCGGAAGTCTAAGCTGCTGTTGTTGTGCCTGTCTCAAAGGCTGTGCTGCTAATGGTGGTCGAGGAGGAGCTGTGTTCCTCACACCTTGTCCGGTCTTCTTCAGGCAATCCTTAATCTGGTGGCCCGTCAAACCACACTCAAAGCAACCTCCTATGATCCATCTACACTCTGCTGTCGGGTGGTTCTTGAGACAATGATCACAATGGACCCCTGTTGTTGGACCCACCCTAGGCCTCTTGGCCTGCTGCTGGTATTGCTGCTGTGGACGCTGCTGCTGATACGGTTGCAGTGGACGCTGCTGCTGATACTGGCCTGAACCTTGACTCCTAACTAGAGTCTGTGCCTGTTGAAGCTGCTAGGTATAGAGAGTCTTCTGCCGGATAGACTCTTCAGCCCAATATGCATGCTTCAGGTTTTCCTCATAAGTAGGCAGTGCGATCGATGTTACCTCCATCTTAATGTCAAGCCTCAATCCCCGAACAAACCTCATAATCTTATCCTCTTCGGTCCGTACCAAGGCCGGTGCAAACCTAGATAGGTTAGTGAATCGCTGCTCATAGGTCTAAACGGTATCCTCTCCCTGTAACAGGGACTCAGACTCCACAAGCTTCTGAGCTTGGATATGTGGTGGAATGTACTTGGTGCGAAACTCTTTCTGAAATGATGTCCAAGCAGTGGCATCATCAATCGTATAATAAGGTGTCTTTACTGATTTCCACCACATCTCCGCTACACCCCTGAACATATAGGCTGATAACTGTACTTGCTCCTGACCTATGCACTGAAAGACATGGAAAATCTTTTCGATCTGTACTATCCATTCGTCAGCATCGAGGGGATCTTCGTTCCCATAAAAGATTGGTGGGTTTCTCTTCTTGAACTTATCATACATGTCATTCGGGTCTGTAACCCGAGTTGGCATTACGACCTGAGCTGGTGGTGTTGGCCTATGTAAGACCTGGAGCATCTGTGCCTGGAAGGTAGCCTGATCCTCCTGTTGTTTTGTCTGACTCTCTTTCTGCTGAGTCTGATTTAGAGTTTGTGTTTCTTGTGAAGTCACAAATGCTTGCATTAGCTTGTTAAACCTGTCCTCAAAGGAGTCACTAATACTAGCATTGGCATTACTGCTCTCCGGGTTACCACTACTATTGGAGCGCATATTACGGCCAGCCATCCTGAAACATAAGAAATATTAGTCCTATGGGACTCAATCTAACAATCAAACTATACAATCTACAAAAGCTAAGATACTCAAAAGAAAACCAATCCTCACACGTCTTAGTTTCTACTTATTTTAAGCCTAGAAACAGTAATACTCTGATACCAATTTGTCACGCCCCCAAAATGTAAACCGGGGTTATGCGTGAAATTAGGGTTAATTAAAAATTTTCCAAACTTAATCAAATATAACTTAGCCCCAATCGTGTCCCAATTGGATCGAAGACCGCTGTGAGGTGTAAACATTTCCTCAAGTACATATAACAAATAGCAGAAGCTTATAAGTACAAATGGTATCTTAAAAGAGTATAGTTCGAGCAAATACTGAATAATATAACTAGAGTTCAAGTTTGAAACTGTTAACAAAAGTATTAATTACAACATTAGGCCACACAAAAACTTAGGCCTAATCAAAAGGATAAAAGAACCAAAAGGTGAAACTAAATAGATATATCATTAAGGCACTCGTGTACGGGGTCATCACGGCTAGACAATGCCGTCCGTACTATACTCTATGGAGTCATCAGGCTGATCTGCCTGAACTTCCTCCGTCGTTTCCTCCTCTTCGTAATAGGAAGGCTCGGTACCTATGCACCAAGAGTAATATCATCAGACACGAAGGTCGGCAAGTAATATATATAAAACATCAATAGATATGCAGAACAAATCAGGTTAGACAATACGATAGACAAAATCAGTAGAAATGCATTGCATTCAGAAGTAGTAATGCATAGCATTCGAATCATAAACAGACTAATAAAACATCTAACAAATAGGCATGTCACAAAAGCTAATGCACAACAGATAGTTTCACATGACCCTCCGTACTCAACATGAGAGTTGTGGTAGAGTGGCACGGGATGAAAACCCGGCAAGTAATCAGAATGATACCCTTTGAAACAAAAAAACCAAACATCAAACTTCTTCAAAAAGGGTATCTGATGGTGTACATCCATCTAAATATAAAAAGTCGTACTACGTAGACGTTCAAGCCAAAGTCCTCACACAAATGGTGCCCCAAGTGTGTTGGGCGTTTACAGCTAAGTGATGCCTGATACAAGAGTCCTAAACATACAATAGTGAGGGACTAGACTTTCTTGTGTGAACAAGATTCATCAAGTCATAGAGAACTACTTTTCCATCATTAAGTCAAACCAAAACAATCATACCTCTTCAAAACATAAACATCATAAGTAGTTCTCGACAAGCTTTAAAATCAAAGCCGTCTAGTCTCAACACTTTCATCGAACTTCAGAATAAATGGAACATCAAAAGGGATCCTAAGTTCATCATCTAAGTTCATCAATTAATCCCGAACAATTAAAATAAACGATACTAAGGAACATGAGCATTTCATGCGGAAGGTACCAAATGGTACAATTTGGAATCATAAGCGGATAGACAATCTAATCCTAAGTATAAATGTTAACCCCGAAGCATCGTACATCCATACTCAGTCAACGAAAGGATTAAGGTTCAGGATACCCGGACGAACATCCTTCGTGCATAGATTTAAAGAAAGGTATCCCATTGTCCCGTACCGTTCAAGATTGAGTTAGAATGGATTCCGATGCAACCGGAATAACCATAAGGAACGTCGGCTCAAAACATCCTCATATATAGTCAAATTAGTCCAAAATGGGTAGCCAAGGTTCTAATTCAGTCATAAACAAAATGGGTGAAAAAGTCCATTCAAAAAGAAAAATCTCAATGGAACTGGTCGACCCTCTTCATGTTCGGTCGACCTACCCCAGGTTCAGTCGACCCCCAGTTGTAAGTGAAAATCGCGTGAATAGTGAAATGGTCAGGTCCAGTGAACCTAACCCTGTGTGTTCGGTCGACCGAGACCCCTTGTTCGGTCGACCGAATACACTGCGAAAACAGAATACAGGTTCTTTTCCTGCAGTGAATTGGGTCCAATTTCATTCCCTCTTCTCTGAACCTGATATATGATCAAATCATGTATATAACAAGTTCATTATAATCCCATTCATTCATCTAATCAAGTCATTAACATCCTAATCCAATTCATTAAGCAAATGAGCATAATTATCATGTTTTCAATCATTAAAAGTATCAATTGAGCAAGGTCAATCTAAATCATCAATTTTACATACTAATCAAGGAGAAACAAACATATCAAACATGATATATAAATTAACTTGCCTTTGATGAAGAGCTAATTGAAAATCCAAGAAAATTTTGGGAGAAAATCTCTTTTAAGCTCAAAGATGGAGAAAACCTTTCTTTTAAGCTCAAAGATGGAGAAAACAACTCTCAAACCCAAATCACTCCTACAAATGCATGCCAAGGGTTGAGGTGAGTCTCCTTAATTCATTTCTAACCAAAAGGAAGATGATTCACTAAGTCTACATGTCTTGAGAGCCTACCTTAGAGTTGTTGGTGGATGAAAAGCTTAGAAAAGGGAATATTAGAGAACTTGGAAGCTTGGGGAAGATGATTAGAAGCTTCACCGGCGATGACGGAGCTCCGGGAGGTGCGGACAGTGAAGAGGTAGTAATGTTGACTGGGTTTCTGGAGATGGAATTGTGAAATGAAAGAGAGGAAGTAAGAGATGAGTGAAAGGGCTTTATATTAGGTTAAGTTAAGTGTAAGTATGGGTTTGGTCCTTACTGCTAATTTGAGGTTCTTCGACACGTCGGATTGCAACGCGACTGAAGGCAAATGTTCATGAAATGATGCGATCTACTCGATGCACCCAAACTCACAAAAACTCATTATCGCGATAAAACCCCTGAAAACTCCCCAAATTGCAAACCACCCCCTACTGTATCCAAACGATCTCGGACTCGCGCGAGACTTCGCACGCGTGATTCATACGATAAACTCGACTCGTTAAGATTCAAAGCAAACTTACTAACTAATCAAGCAATTAATTAAAATTAACGATGGGTTAAGGGACGGGATGTTTCAGTTAGAGCTTCTCTTGGAGTGTTTGTGACCCTTTTTGGAGTAAAGGCAAGTAAATAACCCGACTCTTTTGAAATGCATGCTACGAAACTTATTTCTTCTCAATTTTCTGATTTTGAAATGCTTGTAAAACAATGGCTTGTTATACTTTGGACATAATGAGTTTCAGATTACTTCTTTTAAAATTTTGTTCAAGCTCAATGTGCTCTTCAGACTTTATTTCAGTAGCTTGGAATTATAGTTTCTGCTATGTTTTTACACTGATTTGGAAACTCAGCTAATGACTTCTATAGTCATTATATTTAAATTCTGAATTCTTGTTTGAATGTATTAGAATGGATTGTAATGGTTGGAGATTGATTGGAACTTGATGGAATGGAGACAAACTCAGAATTTTATAGGATGGAAGGTGGAAATGAATGAAGGAAGAAGGATGGAAAAAGGGAATCAGAAAATATGTAGAAGAGGTGCATTTCTACACATAACGGACCCAGACAGAAACTGGGCCGCTCGAGCGATCCATTGGCCCGCTCGAGCAAACCAGGCTCTGCCTGATAGGGCCCGAGCCAGTAGCTGGGTCGCTCGAGCGAACCCATTGGGCCGCTCGAGCGGACCAGGTTCTGGCTAGGCTCCGCTCGAGCGGACCCTGGGTCGCTCGAGTACCCAGGCATGTTTTCCAGCCCTCTTTTCCTATTTATTTGAGGTGTGTAGGTCCCTTACTAATGCATGGAAGTTCGGGAAATTGAAATGTTGAATTTAGAATACTTTGAATTGAAAATCAAATGGGAAAGATGAAAGGAAAGTTTGATTCTTGGAATTACAGGGGAAAATTCTTATTAGTCTTGATGCATACTTTAAATGTCGGAGATCTTCAGTAGCACCAAAACTTTCAATTATGAACCGACTTGAGGAACTAAGTATGTATCGAGGTGACCCAAGGTGAACCTTTCAACCACTACACATTATTTCATTCCAAGTTAGGAAAATTTGTATATTTTTTATAAATTATTTTGAAATAGTTTTTGAGTGGTTCGCCACGTTCGCCACGTTCGAAAACATCGGTAAGGCTACTCATCTGATTTGTTCGAAATTTGTCAGTATGTATTTGTTCGGAGTAGTTCCTCTTATCGATTTTGAAATGTATTACTATGATTCGATTTGTATCGGTTCAGGTTTCGGTTTCGAATGGCACCACTAAGCTTAGGTTATCTTGTTGGGCTGATCACCCGGCTTGGGATCTTTAAATTATCTGCCAACTGTAGTTTGGACTCTGTTTGCTCCGGCCATGGCTACGGTTCTGTATCCCGATCCCACTCGTTGTGGCTACAGTTCTGTATTCCGTCCCACTTTAAATGGCAATGGCTCTGTTTTTTCAAGTCGCACTTGATGTGGCTACGGTTTCTGTCTGTTTGCTCTTGTTACATCGGTAATAGGAGAATATAGCTATATGTGGATTGCCAGTGTTTTTACTCAGTTTGTTATATCTCTTTAGAATTATCAATGTTTCAAAAATTGTTTCTCTACTTCGATATTTATGTTTGAACTTATAATTATTTTATAATTGTTTCATAATGTTTTATAAACATTGTTACTCCATTATCTGTTTATTTGCTTGCCAGACCGTCGTGTTTGATACTCTCTTGTTTGGTGACAGATCTCAACCCCGTTCCCTTTGAGGCGGAGCACGAGGAGGAGGTGGTAGCACCGCCGGTTAGACACGAGTGGCAGCCCAACGATGTCATCTAGACGTCGGGTTGGGTTAGGAGATTTGAATCACATTTTTGGGATGTTGTTTATTTTGGGATTATGTTTTTAGCCTTTGTTGGGAAATGTAAACTTTAACTTATCTTTTGGTATTGTGTAAACTTTAAACTAACTATGGGCATGATATAATATAGTTCTCATTTTGATGCAAAGGATTGATTGCCCATTTTATTTAATTGATCGGACTAAGTGTTTGCTACATCGCTTCTGCACATTTTGTATATTGTGAATTTGATTGTTCTATCATGATGGATCGGTTCTGGGATCCTCACCGCGGAAACCTGTGGGAAATAGCGCGATGCGGGCGGAATATTCTAACCCGTCACACCGCGGCCCTGGATTAGGGACATGGTTTGTTATGTCTCGGCGCAGGGGCGTGACAGGACATGGTATCAGAGCGAGAAATGTTTCGGGCAATTAAAAGAAACTAGAAACAAAGGACCGTGGAGAGGATCCGTTAGAATGTTCGTTAGTTAGTGCCGATTGGGCTATTGGGGCATGCTTTGTCTATTATATTTTATTGTACTAACAAATGGTTTTGCAGCACTATGCCTTCTCGCAGAGACACCTCTAATTCAAACTTTTTCGGCAGTAACAGCAGTAGTGGAGTTGATAATCCTATGTCAAATCAATTTCAGCAACTCATGCAAATGATGGTTGAACAGCAGCAAAGAGAAAATGAAAACCAAGTTAGATTCCATGAACAACAGGCTAGGTTACAGGAGCAAATGGCTAAGAAAGATGAAGAGCTGACTCAAGTGCAACGGCAGTTGTTAGAAGTTTTGGGAAGAAGGATAGAACCTATGCCAGCTCCAAATGTGGGAGCATAAATTGTCATCCAAAACAGAGAGCACGACCCTAATGTGCTCTTTGAGAGGTTTAAAAAGAGAGGTCCGAAAGAATGCACAGGGCTCGAAGACCCTTTTGCAGCAGATGACTGGCTGTCACACACAGACAATATCTTTGATCTCTTCAGATGCACAGGAAGGCAGCAGATTCACTTAGCAGCTTCTATGTTTACTGGACTGGCAGACATATGGTGGAAAACTCTAAAAGATGGCTATCAAAATATTGAAAATGAGGGTGCCTGGACCACATTCAAGCAACAATTCACTGAAAAATATGTACCTCCTAATATGGACGTCTTCCTTTATGAATCCGGGCCTTCCAAGACTTGATCTTCTGCCTTCAAACTTGATCTTCTGCCTTCAAACTTGATCTTCCTTGAGAAATCTTGAGAGGCAAGGTCTTGGATTTTTCGACACGGAATTGACAATACAAAAACAAGTGCTCATAGGAATGTGGCACTAACAATCTCCCCCTTTGTCAATTTCGTGGCAAAACACCTATTCTTGATTGAAATACAACAAATGGACTCAAATACAACCAAGATTACAAGAGTACATGATCTTTACAAAAGATACAACAATTATAACTCAAAGACTCATGACTCTAAATACTCCCCCTGAGAATGTGCTTTGTCTCTTAAAGATATACCTGCATAAGACATTGACATACACATTCTATGGTGGGATTGCTACTCCCCCTTAATTGTTAGTCACAAAATATCATAGATAGAGTGTGTTTTCACCCTTTGTTCTACACTCTCCCCCTTTGTTTAATCTCTCCATTTTCAGGATTCAATCCATTTATTCTCCCCCTTTTTTTGTCACAAATTGACAAAGAGATGTCCCGATGAAGCATATGGAGTACTATAGAGAGATAAGGAGAAGTGAGAGATATCGATATTTAGCATATTATGATATCAAGGACATAAAAAGATTCACCTATAAGCATAGAGGGGTTAGCAAGCATGATATCAAAAGATTTGACTATAAAGAGATGTAATCATGCTAAGATGGAATTGAACTATATAAATCAACTAAGAAAGTCCATATCAATTCCATGAATACATTTAAGGATTCTCTAAGTCCCTCAAATGATACAAACCGATTGAAGAGTAAGGACTCAATAAAGATCATATGAAATTTCATTTCATTGACCTTTTTCACCACTTAACCGTAGTGATGAACTTGCACAATCATACTGATATAACTATGAAGCACATACAATGATTATGAGGAATGCATGAGGTTCCAAAAGAAAATCAATCCATTTAAAAACATATGATAGGAACATGGATTATGATACCAAAGAAAATAAAATCCAAAACCATAACATTCAATCTTTAGAAAAATTTAACTTACAAAGGCATATGAATGTTATGAGAATGAATGCAATCACCAAATGAAATCAATCATCAAAATAAGCAATTATAATCTAAAATGATGAATTGGGTACATTGCATTCCAAACAAGTCATCAAGATAGGAAATTTACAAATAGAGGAGCATATGACTTGCAAAATCATCACACAAAAGAAAAACACAATACAGAGCATAGTGATGATCAAAGATAAAAACATCCATATCTTAGAAAAATACCAGAACTAAAAACTCATGGATGTGGCAATATGAGAAATACATAAAGATGTACCTATAAAAGTTAATGCATTCTCAATTAAAAATTATTTTATTTTAAAAAAAAAAAAAACTTAAAAATAAATATTCATCATATTCATATATGTGTCTCCATGATCCTCAAATATGAATTCTCATTTGATCATCTTAAAGATGTCTACTCCCCCTGAACATCATTCTCTTCTTTTTGTCAATATGATGACAATGAATATACCGATGTAATGCATGAAGAAGATGTAAGGCATGAAACTAGGGAGTTCTCAAATATAACAATTAAAGCTTACATTGATCAAATTTCTCAAGATGTTGCTAATCATGGAAAGACATAATGATGAATAGATGAGTACCAATTGGAAATCTCATTTTGAAAGCATGTATCTAAACATGGCCCAAAATGAAAATCAATTGCATAATTTTCCATTTAAGTAAAAACTTAAAATCAATGGAAAATTTATTTTTCAAATCATATTTATTTTCAAAAAGACAAAACAACTGATTTGAAAAATATGAGATGGGACATCAATATCACATCTCATTCAATTTTGCATTTTAGAAAATATACCTATCAAGAACATATGCAAAATGAATTGTTGATTTCAAAACATAGACAAGATCGAAAGAGATTTACATGTAATGGAGGACAACACTTGAGATTCAACCAAGTATATGAATCATGTTTCTTGTTGGTGAGGATATAAGCATCAGAGAAGTGTTTTACGTGATCACACAGAATTACAGTTTAGTTCCATAGCTACCACACATGGAATTACGCTTGGCAAACCCAACACGTGAGGAGTCTCCCGTCTCCTCCCGTTTCCTCCCTTAAATGTTAATGTTCGAATGATTCAAATAGATATACCAATATGAGTGCAACTTGGAATGAATCAAGGTGGAGTATCCAAAGTATTAAATCAATTCCATAATGATGTACATGTTAAGGATACAACCAAGAAATCATGGTTTGTTAAATAATTTTTTTTTAAATGATAAAACTCTGAGCTGGTTTTGAAATCATGTAACTAATAAATATGTTTCAAAACAGAGAAATCCAAGAGAATAGTGGTATTAATCATAGCATAAGAATGTTTAACTCTTGAAAATCATATGCTATGAGAAATATCATCATTTTATATGCTTTATGAAATGAAGTTCAACTATCTTGAAGCCAACCTCTTCAAGAAAACAATCATAATTCAGTAACAAAATTGAGTTAGAAGGCAAACATGAGAGATAAGATGCTAAGGTGAAATTTCAATTCAATGTTCACAAGATTTGTCACATTTTAAGACATACCAAAATAGAAAACCATGAAAAGAACATGGATGTGACAAACACAAAATTCACTAAACATCATGAATATTCATCACTTATAAAAATATAAGTTGAATGCATCATGATGAATATAAGAAATTGCATAAAAATAAGATTGGGTGTTGTGTGCAATTTCCAAGGTGTAAAACATATGAACTCAACAAATATAACATCCATCAAATAATAGTTATGATCATAATGAATAAGAAATGGATTTGAAGAGATTCATATGAGCAACAACACACTTATGAAAATTGAAACATGTACAAAGATGAAATCATAAACATGGATCAATTAACATAACCATCCTCCTTAAATAAAGACTAACAAGCACAAGGATGGATTTTATAGTTCTTAGTTTGGAGTTAACAAAAGAAAACAACACAATCATACATAGAACCATTTAGCATTTGCATATAGAGGGTCATATCATCAACAAATAAATTTTTTACCCTTGCAAATGTACCTACATACATGAAATAAGGAAAATACTTTTTATAAGTACCTGTTAACAAAAGAAATCGAAAATGAAATACATAACAGGGTATCATGTATGGTAGTAGCCTCTAAGAGTTTAAGGCCATGAAGAAAAAACGATCATGGATACCAATTGGAACAAGAAATACCAATTGAGATTCAAGGATAAGACTATTAGCTCAATCACTCTAAAATGGAGTTAAAAGGAATATAACTACTAGGATTAATCCAAATTAGAGCTATCCATGATGTTATGGGGTTAACTGATCATAGCATCAATCAATATAACTAAGAAAATCATAAGCTATGAATATTTTGAAATCATTTCATCCAATCATAAAATATAACTATCATGTACAAGATGAATTAGATGAATGGAATGAAGTTCAAACATGAAGCCTACCTGAACCATTAACCAACCAAGATTATGAACACATGAGTATGGTGGTTATGAAATTTTATAAGAGCATGAGATGTGGCAATCATGAAAATTATGATGCTAATAGAAAGTGACATGGAATAAAAACATATTACTATCAAGATCAATCCAATGTATACAAGGTTTATCACATTTTCAAGATATGACATCAATTGGATATGACAAAAATCGAAAATGATACCAATTGAATATAGAACAAGATTAAGAGCAAAGATGTGATAAACATAAAATTTCATCAAGCATCATAAATTGATATTCATCACTTTCAATGATATAACTAATGACTATAGCGATGAACATTCTAAATTGCATGAAATGTCTCTTGGTGATACATGCAATTTGAAAGTGTCAAATCATATGAATTCAACATCTATAAAATTCATCAAACAATAGGTATAACTATGAAATATAAGGAATGGATTTCAAAGAGGTTCATATGATCAAGATCACTACTATGAAGTTGAAACATGTATAAGGATGACATCGCTTAGAGAATATACAAGAATCAACATCATAACCATCCATTTTAAAAAAAAAAATAATGACTAGAAAGCATAAAGGATGGGTTTGGGTGTTCTAGTATGGTATCCACAAATGTAACTTAAGATCGAGCACGACCATACAAGGAACTATTAGACATTTGCAAAAAGAGGATTAAATAAAATCAAGATCTAACAAAATAATCTCCATTTTAGCAAATGTACTAAAAGAATCATGAAACATTATCATTATGTTTTTAAAAAAAATGCACAAGACTCAGTATAGATTTCAAATTCTATTTCATGATCGACAAAACATACAAATCAATTTTTGCTCATAAAAGGAATATAGCTATAAGAGCTCATACAAATTGATTTGAATAAGTATGACTTGATATCAATTGGAAAATACATTCAGATAAAATGTATAACTATAAGGCTCTAACCAATTGAATTTCACGTATATCAAAGAATTTGATTTTCATATAAAGATTCTACCTTAGTAAGCATATAATGAAAATCAATTTTGATCATATCTCATCAATGAGGCACAATCATTTTTCAACTTACATTTTTAAAAGATATGACTTATTTGAAACACATACAAGCTGATTTTTCAAAACAATAATTTTCCATATGAAAATGCAAAAAGCAAATCTAACATGATGAAATTTTAATCAAATGATTTTGAAAACCATGTTATGAAACAAGAGAAGTACATGAAAATAAAATCAATTGATCATAAGTAAACAATACATTTTAAGAAATGTAATTCTATAAAAACAGAAATTCAAATTGTTTGTAATAACCATACATTTCTAAAAAGACAAGGAAATGCTTTTATTGACAATGCTTTTGAAACTCAAAACTTTTAAGAGCATTTGTTAAAATATAACTTGAAACCAATTGGAAAATGCGTTTATTCAAAAACACATTTATTTTGAGAAATATACCTATAGATAGATGACCAATTGAGTTTCGAGTATATTACAAGAATTGAATTTCTCATACAAGAGATTAAATATAAAAAGAGAAACAAATTCAATTCTCATAACTTTCAACTTGTGCTTTAAACAATATAACTATTAGAAACAAATACAAGTTGAGAATAATTTTTCATTTCAAAACAAAAACTATGGAAATTTTTTTTTTCAAAAATATCTATTTTTTTAAAAGATATAGCTTATGAAATTCATTAATTTTTGAAAAACAGGGGATCTACCATTAATTGATCATGGATAGAAAATCTTTTAAGTCCATAATTAATTGAAGCACATTAAAAGAGCATTGAAATGCATTTTCATAGATTTTTTTTTTTTTTGCTAAAGGGTAAAATATGTATTTAAGAAGAGAAAAGAGAAGGGCAATGTGCCCCCAAAAAATGGAATGGGAGGCTTACAAAAATGCCAACCCAAACTTAAGCGACCCAGAGGAAGCCCAACAAAATAGGAAAAAAGGTCATTTAGACAGCCCTTGCCTGCCTGAGACAGAGGGCACTAAAGGAGCATACAACATAGCTTAAACAAAACGGGAAACTGAGCCTGAGTGTACACCAGATGTCTCCAATTCGTGACAAGAAGAGGGAGACTAAACAGAGCTACACTAATTCCAATAATCCAAGCAGAATGGGATGGGAAGGAGGAGGAGAATTCTGATCAGCTGATGTGATTACCATGCTCTTCAGACGATCCAAAAGGGTTGCTTGAGCACGCTGTAGAGATGATGGCTTACTGCAGTGCTTGGAGTCATTTCTGAGATACCAAAGAACAAAGATAGTGTGAAGGAAGATGGCTGCTGCACTGTATTTTTCTGAAACATTTCCATTGATTGTTAGGATATCCCAGATGGAGGTGGCAGAGAGAGAGATAGGAAGAGGTACTGCACTGAAACTAAGGACCCATTTCCATAGATTCTTAGCTAAAGAACAGGTGAAGAATAAATGAAGGTCTGATTCTTCTGCAGAGAAACAGTTGTGGCATCTTGAGGGAAGGGACCAGCCTTTCCTCTTAGCCCATTCTTCAGTAGGGGTGCTTCTGTGCATCAGATGCCAGCTTAGACAGGCTAATCTAGGATTTATCAATTTGTTCCAAATGTAAGCTGACCAACCATTGGTTGTTCCTGGTTTCCTTATGAGATTCCACATTCCTTTAAGGGTAGGCTTGCCCAACTCTTTTTTCCAAGAAAGAGAATCTGAGATTAAAGGAGAGGCAAGGGGGATGATGTTTGTAGCTTGGGAGAGGAGATCTTGAAGGAAAGGTGGCAGGAAAGTAGGAATGACCCACTCAGAGTTGGCTATAAGGTCTGAACATCTGTCCTTCACAGAGAAATGGATTGAGGGGAACATGGAAGAGATGGAGTGATTGTCTTGCCAATTGTCATGCCAAAGAATGATAGATTCCCCATTCCCAACCGTCCATCTGCTGCTTCTTTGAAGGATTGGCGAGAGAACTCTGATCTTCTTCCAGATTGTGGAGCCATACTTAGGGTTGCTTGGGTGCCAGATGGGACGATCCCTACTGTATCTAGAAGAGAACCATTTGGCCCAGAGGGAAGAATCTGTAGCCGCTGTCCAGCCAAGCTTGAGCATACAAGCTTCATTTAGCTCTTTTATCCTCCTTAAACCCAGACCACCTTCAGTCTTTGGAAGACAGATCTTTTCCCACCTCACATAGTGGCCTCTGGAATGGTTAGGATCCTTACCCCATAAGAAGTTGCGCATTAGTCTTTCAATGTGAGCACATGTTTTGCTTGGAATGGGGATGACCAAAGCAGTATGCAGAGGGATGGAGCTGAGGACGTGCTTCACCAAGATGAGTCTTCCAGCGAAGGAGAGGAATTTAGATTTCCAGCCTGCTAGTCTCGCTCTGATTGAGTCCAGAAGTTTGGAGAAGTGGGAATGACGGCTTGAACCTAGGAAGAGAGGAACTCCCAGGTACTCTGTAGGAAGAGAAGTCTGTTGGATTTGGATGGTCTCTGTAACCATGTTACTTTTCCTGGCATTACAGTTGCCTATGAAAATTTTACTTTTCTGCCTGTTGATGATCTGGCCAGAGGAGGCTTGGTAAGCTGAGAGGACTGCTGCAAGGCTCCTGAGGTCCTTTTTCTTGGCTTTGAGGAAGTATAACATATCATCTGCATAAAAGAGGTGGCAGGGAGTTGAAGAGATAGGAGATATGGGAGTTATAGTCCTCTCTATCCTTAGATTCTCTACTTGAAGACTGAGGATCTCCTCGGCCAGAATGAAGAGATAGGGAGAGAGGGGGCAACCTTGCCGCAGACCACAGGAGGAATTAAAGAAGCCACAGGGACTTTTGTTGATGAGGACCGAACCTCTACTGCTGCAAACCAGCTCTCTGATGAAATTTATCCAAGCTTGGGAGAAATTGAAGAAATTTAGAGCTCTAAAAAGAAAATCCCAACGCATCTTGTCAAAGGCCTTGGCTATGTCCAGCTTCATACAGACTATCCCACCTTTGGTCTTAGATTTGAGCTTTTGAAATAAGTCATGGGCCAACGCTGCATGATGGTGGATGGTCCTGCCTTTAACGAAGGCAGATTGGTGCTTGGAGATAAGCTGGGGGATGAGAGTAGACAGCCTGGTTGCAAGGATTTTGGCTATGATTTTGTAAGTGAAGTTTAGTAAGCTAATTGGACGGTAATCTGAGAAGGAAGCCGGAGAAGGGATTTTGGGGATGAGGGTTAGGAAATAGGCATTGGTGGCCCTAAGGAGTCTGCCAGAGGTGAAGAAATGGGTTACTGCCAGGGAGACATCTTGGCCCACTGTTTCCCAGCAGTGAGTAAAGAACACCCCAGAGAAGCCATCTGGGCCAGGAGAGCTGTTCCTTTTCAAGCTAAAACTGCCTCGCGAATTTCCTTGAGTGAGGGAATAGCAACTAGGAGCTTGTTATGGTCTTCGCTGAGGGAGGGACCATTGAGGTCGAAAAGGGATTCCTCTAAGGGAGAGTTCGAGCCTGGGGCTTGCAACAGCTTTGAGAAGTGAAGGCAGGCTTGGGATCTGATTTCTTCTTCATCCTCGTAGAGTGTCCCATCAACGGAGATTTTATCTATTCTGTTAATGATGCTTCTAGCCTTGGCCGAGTGATGGAAGAAGCTGGTATTCCGGTCACCGTCTTTGAGCCACCTAAGCTTGGCTTTTGTTTCCAGTGAGTAGATTCAGCATTCAGCCAGTTGTGCAAAGTAGCCTTCTTTGTGATTAAATCTTGGAAAGACTGATCACTTGGCTCTTCATCATGAACCTGCTGAGCCTGAATAGTGGCTGCCTCAGCTTCTAAAATATTCTTCTTCAGCTGACCAAAGGTTTCTTTGTTCCAAGCCTTGAGGTTACCTTTGAGGGATTTCAGTTTTTGGGCTAGAATGTATTGAGGGTTACCACTGACAGGAATAGACCAGCTCTCTTCCACCACTGACTGGAAAGAGCTATGGGTGAGCCACATCTGTTCAAATTTAAAAGGGGAATTTTTCGGGGAAGGCTTGCTGTTGTGGGAGAGGAGGAGAGGGCTATGATCAGAGGAGATTCTTGGGAGATGTTGAACTGAGGGATCTGCGAATTTGTCTAACCAGGAGGAGTTAGAGAGGGCTCTGTCCAATCTAGCTGCTACATAGGCCTGACCTTGCCTGTTGTTAGCCCAGGTGAAGCAATTCCCTTTGTAGCCCAGGTCCTTGAGGCCAGAAGTGAGGACCATATCATTGAAATCTCTGACTGATGAAGAGGGAGGGGACCGGGAGGTACTGAGTTTCTCAGAAGCCATAAGAATAGAGTTAAAGTCTCCAATGACACACCAGGGAGCAGTAGTTTGGGAAGTGGCAATGAGATGGTCCCATAGATCCCTTCTTTGCCTATAGTCAGTAGAGCCATAGACTCCAGTAACTATAACAGTGGAGGAAGAAAGTGGATCTATTAATTCTATGGTTAGATGTTGATTAGAATGGTCAACGAGAGAGAGACTGGAAAGATGAATTGGGTTATATATGATCCATAGAGAGTTGGTTGGGTTGGTGAAGAAGGATGTGTAGCCAAGAGGGTTAAGAAAGGACATAATGGAAGAATTGAAAGAGGTTTTTGGTTCAGCTAGAAAGAGGAGATCCGGTTTGTGGGAAGAAAGAAGATGGTGGAGCATGACTTTGGTGGAATGGTTAGCTATGCCCCTACAGTTCCAGAAGAGGATTTTAAACATTGGATAATTTGGAGGGAGAGGGACCAATATTGCTCCTAGTCATTGGTCTTGGTGGGAGGGAATCCTTTTGTTTGGTTTTCTTTTTTCCTTTGGCTTTGTAGGGGGAGAGGTCCACCACCAGAGTAGCTTCCTGGAAAGGGTTTTGGTGACAAGGGATTGTTGGGGAATTAGGAAGGATCTCAATAGTCTGGGGATTATGTTTGAGAAGAAGCTGGCCGGCAGTGGGGTTATGGAGGGAGGAGAGGGTTGGGTCTGCTAAGGTACTGGATTCCAGGATGGAGAAAGGGTTAGAGCAATCGAGGGAAGGAGCTGGGATTTTCTCTAAAATAGCATAGGTAACATCAGTGGGGAGGGACAGGATAGGATTATCTTGATTTTGAGGAACAGTTGGAGTAGAAGTCGGTAGGGAAATGGGGGTTGGGGTAGAAGCCGATAGGGAACTGGGGATTGGGATAGGGACTGCTAAAGGGTTTTCAGAGGGGGGATGTATGGTGGGGGGGATGGATTCTGGAACTGAGATGGTCATTGGTTGGGAAGTTGGGGGACCTGCATTGGTTTTTTCTGATGAGGGGGGAGCCGGGTTAGCCTGTGAATTGTTTGTGGGGTTTTGCTTGCTAAGAGAAGGGGATTGAGACAGGGGAGGCCGAGAATATGGGCATTTGGCTGTGAGGTGACCTGCAGAAAGGCAACCTGCGCAAGGAACATTTTCATATAGGATATCCACTTCAACTGTATTCTCACCTTCAAAGTCCACTGAGAGAGAAGAAGGACCTGGCTTGGAAAGATCAAGGTTGACTAAAACTCGAGCAAAGGAGAGCATCCTTTGAGCTGCAGTGGTTTCATCCAAACGGAGCGGTTTACCAATCGAGCTCGCGATGGAGAGGAGGATGTCACTACTCCAACAATGATAAGGAACTCCCTTCAGACGAATCCAGACCGGCGTGACTGTTGGCCAAGAGGATTCCTTATCCCCTGGGGACCATGAACGAAGAAGAAGTTTCCTATTTCCCATAGAGAGAGGACTCTGGCTGATGAGAACATCACAGTCTTCCTTGGTATTGAATCTAAAGAGGAAATGACCAAGCTCTGTGAGAGAGATTAAACAAGGTCTGGATAGACGCCACGTGCTGTGAACCCAGTGTTCCAATGCTTCCAGAGAGGGTCTCCTTCCTACGAATTTGCCTAAGGCTGAGAAGGAGAAAGAATCCTTGCTGGTTTGAATCATCTGCTGAGGAATTATCATGGTTAGTTTTCCTTCCTTCCAGGCTGGGGGAGGGATGGAAGGTGGAGGGGTGATGAGAACAGGGGAGAAGAAGCTAGCATAGGATTGCTGAAAGGTCCTGGGTCTGGGAACTTTTGAAGAAATCTGGAGTAGGGCATTTGGGCGATCCACTGAATCAGCTGCTGCCACTGGGCCTTCATTACTGATTGTGGGTGGGGTAGGGGTTGGACAACTAGTGATGGGCGACTGGATGAGAATGGGAGGCGACGAAGATGGTTCGGGGTTAGCCAGAGGAATAGCTAGGGCTTCGGTAATGGAGGGGTTTGGAAGTGGGGGATGGGCGGGGGCTCCGTGGGTAGAGCCTGAAGGACCTGAAGAAGAAGAAGAAGCTTTGGGTAAGTGGGGAGGCAGAGGAGGGAGAGGAGGGAAGGGGTCTGGCGGCATGGGGGAAGGAGTTGGGTTCGGAGGAGAGGGCATGAGCTGAGGAGATAGTAAAAATATGTCATGCATTTTCATAGATATAACAATATGAATACAAAATGCACATCAATAAGATGCAATCAAGTGATTTTGTAAACCAAAAGATATAACTATAAAAGTTTATGAAAACAAAATCAATTGACTACAAATATTTTTACATTAAAACAAATGTAACTATATAAGCTCAAAATGCAAAAGTTCATAGACCAACAATTAGAAATAATTGAAAAGAAATAGGTTGGTCCAAAAGGGTTCAAGATCTTAGGTCTTTCTGACAATCTTCCTTTGAAAAACATCCTAAGGTCTTGGATGGTTTGTCCTTGAAGTCCCTCCAATACATGAGGTCCCTCTAAGGAATTGGCACTAGTAATGAAACAAGATCAACTCCGGGTTGTTAAGCCTTTATGGAGTAACTTGCTCGGATACCAATTGAAAGTGCAGCTAGGGCCAATGAAAGTGTCCTAGAGGGGGGGGGGGGTGAATAGGACTAATGGAATTCTTTTTCCAATTAAAACATCTTAGTCCAATTTTAATCCCAACTAGGAACAAGAACATAATGAACACAAATAAGAATACAACTTATGTGGAATATGTGTTCAATATATGAGTGCTTAAACAATCAAAGATAAGACAATTAGTTTCATATTAGTAAGCACAAGTGTGAGTACAACACTCTTCACAAATTCACTTATGATTTATATCAATGTGCTCAAATGAATATTTGTTAAAGAGTGTGTGCTAAACAAGATTTGATTTACCAATATGATCAATGTTGTTTTCGCACAAGTGGATGTGTGTCAATTAAACTAAATATCATTCATATCATTCTCCACAACATATAGATATATAAATCAAGCACAAGAGATAGAGATGGAGAAATTGACACAAGTGATTTATAGTGGTTCAGTCACACAGACCTACATCCACTCTCAAGGGTCACACAGTCCCCTGGTTCCACTATGAAGAATCAAACTACGCAAGTACTGATTCTACATAAATTTTGTTCACGGGGTTCGACCACATAGATCTACTCCCCATTTTTGTTCATAAGGTTCGATCACAAAGATCTACTCCCCATACACAACTTTTAGAGTGGTTGAATCACACAGAAACAATCCGTTATCACAATTTTTAAAGTGGTTGAATCACGTAGAAACAATCCACTATCACAAAGATATAATTTGAATGGAGGGCGAAGAACACTTGCCTCTTTTTGACAAAGTCTGGAGGTTGCCACTTGCCTCTTTGACGAAGTCCGGAGGATGCTCTTCGAAACTTGTCACCGCAGCTCCAAGCTTTGATGCCTCTTGCAATGCTTCCTTGATGTTGATGATGATGCTCCAATGTTGTGCTCAGTCAAGGGAAGAGGTCTTTGGTCTAGGGATTTGGATAATAAACTATGATAGCTCAAGTTCTTCCCTAGGCAATATTGTCTCCACACATCACACTTTCCTTAAGCTAATGAAGCTCTTAGATTTGACAAACCAAGCTCATAGTGTGTGTGGAATGATCTATGAGAGCTCTAATATGATACATGTCACGCCCCCAGACCGAGGTCCTGCTAAACGAGGCCTTAATCCGGGGACGCGGCGCGACGGGCCAGAAAATTCCGCCCGCACATGCTAGTTTCCCACAGGTTTCCGCGGTAAGGATTCCCGAAATCCGATCCAACAGTGATAAATAAGAATCACTTTCATACAAATGACTTACGCGGAAGCATTGTAGCAAACATAAAAGTCTCTCAAAATGGGTATAAGGTGAGAACGCACGAGACTAGCATCAAAAGAGAAACATTTAATTGTAGGCCCCAAAGTTAGTTTAAAGTTAGAACAAAAGTAAAGTTAATCATTGATTACAATTTCTTCTCAAAAGAGTATAAGCCAACAATGGCCATAACCAAAAACCCAAAATGTAAAGCATCTATTCCCAAAATAATGTGATCGCAGCTCCAGAAGCAACCCGATGTCTAAATGACATCATTGGGCTGCCACTCGCCCTCCACAGGAACTATAGGTTCCGCCTCGAAGTGCGCCTCAACCACGAGGGGCTCGACATCTGGCACCAAACAAAAGAGAGTCAGACACGATGGTCTGGCAAGCAAATACAACAATAATAGGAAGGTAGCGAAACAAACATTAATAAGTGAGAGCCATGATTAAATCACGATTAATAACAATGTAGAAGTAAATATAGAAGATAATATCTCGATGGTTTACAAATCCAATGTCATGATGAGTAAAATAACCAAATACCATGAGATGAATAGTAATGCATAAAAACATTGGCAACCCACGTAAAGCTATATTCTCCTGTTACCGAAGTAACCGGAGCAGACAAACCGTAGCCACTACTCGTGGGACCGGAACGACATAGTCATTATCAAACAGAACCGTAGCCACTACTCGTGGGACCGGATATTACCGTTGCCATGGTCGGTACAGACAGAATCCAAACTGCAGATGGCGGACAAATTAAAGATCCCAAGCCGGATGATCAGTCCGACAAGGTGACCTAAGCCTAGTGGTGCCATTAGAGTGAAATCCGAAACTCTGAAGAAATACAAATCCATTTATAAGACACATTTCCAAAATCAATAAGAGAACTACTCCAAACAATGCATATTGGTAAAACCAAGCAAAATAGGTGAGTAGTCTTCTCAATACTTAAATATGTGGTGAACCACTTTAAAACATTAAAAAGAATTGGAGAAAGAACCCAAAACAAAAGTCTTTTTACAAGAAATGGATGTATGGTGGTTCGATTGACTAAAGCGGGTAGTCTCGATATACATTTGACCCCTTTATTGTCATTAAAAGAAAGTGATTTGGTGCCACCGAAGATCATTGACAATCATAAGGGATTAAGTGTACATTTAGACTTGAGGGTTTCCCAAGTGGTATTGACCATAGTCCGAGACACTTCTCACCATGAATTCTAGGCTTGTAAAAGGTTGAATGGGCTTCTCTTATAGGAGAGAGTTTGGGGCTGAATTGAGCTTGGACATAGACCCGGAGTGGACTTGAAATTATATACAATAAGTCCGAATAAAGTGTAGGTTTAAATCCCTTCTTAATCAGGCCCACAACTGACCTTCCCCAAGCTCAAACAGTCCACTAAATAGGCCCAAATCAGTCCTTAAAGTAGCCCAGGATTCAGCCCATAAAATAGTCCAATGTCAGGTCTCGAAACAGCCCATCAACAGGTCTCAAAATAGCCCAAGAGCTGACCTTAAAACAGGCCCAAGAAGCCCTGAAAAGCAGGCCCAAAACAGCCTTTGAATGGGCCAAAAACAAGCTGACCCGAGCCCCCCGGACTGGGCTGGGCTCGCTCGAGCGAACCCAGGTCCGCTCGAGCGGAGCCCAGACAGTAGCTGGGTCGCTCGAGCGGACTGGGCCTGCCCAGTCCAGCCCGACAGTGCAGAATTCCTCTTTTTTTCCATCTTTTCTTGATTATTTCCATTCCTTTTCTTCCTTACACCATTTTACATCAACTTGGGCCTTTTCTCAACCTCCGCAAATCATCAAACCATCATCCATTATCATCCAATAATACAAACTCAACACTTTTAAAAGAATCAAAGTTCTTTTCCCTTTTCTTTGAACACCCACCTTGAACACAATGAAACCCAATTTTTCCAAGGAGCCAAAGTGAGAACAAATTTCCAATGCATGGTAAGACAATAACATAGTTTAAGATAAATATGACCATGGTTCATTAAATCAAAGTAAACCCATAGACTAAAGAAGATTGACACAAAAGAAAAATCATGTAATAGAACCAAATGAGAGAAGACATCACATTAATGTTGGAATCTACTTGCCTCTAGTCAAGATAGGATCAAAATCACTCTTCAAACCAAGCCTTAGAGCCTTAAGCTTCAAATCTACAAAAACCCCAAAATTTTTCCAAGAAAACCCTAAAAATCATCATTTGTAAATCTTCAAGGAAAACCCTAGCAAATGGGTTTAAAACACTCCAAATGGAGAGGAAAACAAGAATCTTGAGTTTAGAAAACCAATGCTAACCTTGAGAAACCCCAATGAAGAAGAGGAGCTTGGATGAAGGCCTTATCTTAGCTCCAAATCCTCAAAAAGGATATCTTAGGAGAGCTTGAAGAGGGAGGAAGAACTTGAGGAGATCAATCCTCCAAGAACACCTCACCAAGCAAGAGTTTCAGATGAGAGAGAGTGTGTGGGGGAAGAGGAAAAAAACCCTAGCAAATGACTCTTGCTGGAAATGAAATGAAGAGGGAGAAGAAGAAGAATCCCCTTCTTATAAGAGGTGACTTGTGGGCCCCGGTCTTCACTAAGCTAGAAATGGTATTTGCGGGCCCCGAACGAAAACGACGAAGAAGACAAAAACGATCAGCGAAATTTCTACTTTCCAAAAAGTATATTTTTGACAATTTCTAAAATTTTCGAAATTTGGGTACAGGTTTTGTGTGAAATGTCAGTTTTGCCCTTTTTCTCGAAAAACGCGATTTCTGATCACAAAATCAAGTTGGCCAAAACATGAAAGTTGATGATCTAGATGAAATAAATAAAAATGCACAAGAAATGGAATTTTACAAACATCAAGGATAAACTCAACAAATTCACACAAAGTCCACGAGCGTCCCGGACCGTGTCAGACTTAAGTCAATGACTCACAAAGGTTCTCAAGGCTAATCAAACATTCTAATCTAGCTTAATAAAATGAACTAATCGTCCACTAACCCCACTTATCCACTAATCACGGTTAAAACATAATTAAATGCCTCAAACCTGGGTCGGGGTCTGACATCCTCCACCCCTAAGAATCACATTTGGTCCTCCAAATGATCACTAACCTCTGGGAATAGCTGAGGATACTTCTTTTGGACTTGATCACGAAGTTCCCAAGTGGCTTCTTCTGGTCCATGATTCTCCCAACGAATCTTTACCCACTGAATTGTTCTGTTCCTCAGTTCTTGCTCTTTGGTGTCAATAATCTCTGCCGGTTTCTCGATGTAGGTGGCATCCTCTCTGACATCCAACGGTTCATGATGTAACACGTGCGAAGGGTCCGAAACATACTTCCTTAACATTGACACGTGAAACACGTTGTGCACACCCGACAGCTCTGGAGGCAAAGCTAATCTGTATGCCACTTCCCCGATCCGACTCAAGATCTCATACAGTCCAATGAATCTCTTAGACAATTTGCCCTTCTGCCCAAATCTCAATGTTGCTCTGACCGGAGATACTTTTAAGAATACCTTGTCTCCAACTTGGAATTGTAGATCCTTCCTTCGAACATCAGCATAGCTCTTCTGTCGGCTTCTCGAAGTCTTCAATCTCTCATGGATAATTCTGACTTTATCACTTGTTTCCTCAACCAAAGATGGACCATGAAAACTGCATTCTCCGACTTCTTCCCAACACACGAGGGTTCTACACTTCCTGCCATACAATGCTCCGAAAGGGGCCATTCCTATGCTTGAATGGTAACTATTGTTGTAGGCAAATTCACAAAGCGGTAGATTCTCGTCCCATTGATTCTTGAAATCAAGTACACAAGCCCTAAGCATGTCTTCAAGGGTCTGAATAGTCCTCTCTGACTGACCATCCGTCTGCGGGTGGTATGCTGTACTGAATTGAAGCTTCGTTCCCATCGATTCGTGCAAAGTCTTCCAAAACCTCGAAACGAATCTACTATCCCGATCTGAAGTGATGGAAACCGGCTGACCATGACGACTAACAATCTCTTTTACAAAAGCTTGTGCTAAAGCCAACATGTGCATCTTCTTACCGGTCTTCAAAGGAATAAAGTGCGCCGACTTCGTTAACCGATCCACTATGATCCAAATGGCATTGTTCCCTTTGCTTGTAGTCGGTAAACCTGATACGAAATCCATTGTCAGGTGCTCCCATTTCCACTCTGGGATTTCTAACGGTTGCAAAAGACCAGGTGGTTTCTGATGTTCTGCCTTCACTAATTGACAAGTCATACACCTAGACACAAAGGCTGCTATCTCTCTCTTCATATTGTTCCACCAAAAATGACTCTTTAAATTTTGGTACATTTTCGTACTCCCTGGGTGCACTGAATACCTCGTATTGTGAGCCTCTACCATAATGTCATCTTTTAGATTGTCTATCTTTGGAACACAAAGTCTGCCACGGAAGTACAAGACTCCATCCAACATCTGAAAATCTGGCCTTTCCGAGATATGCTCCACAATTTTAGCCAAGTCTGGATCTTGCATCTGACTGTCCTTAATTTTCTGAATGAAGACTGGCTCAGACACTGTCATATTCGCTAACATAACTCCTTCCCTCAAAGGTTGGAACTCTACTCTCAATTCTTCAAATTGCTGAAAATTGTAAAACCCATGCAAACTGGCCAAACAAACTGATTTTCTACTCAACGCATCTGCCACTACGTTAACTTTCCCCGGATGATAGATAATCGGAAAATCATAGTCTTTGATGTACTCCATCCACCTTCTTTGCCTCATGTTTAATTCCTTTTGAGAGAACAAGTATTGAAGACTACGGTGATCCGAATGAACTTCAAATTTTTCTCCGTACAAGTAGTGTATCCACATCTTCAACGCGAACACTATAGCTGCCAACTCCAAATCGTGCGTTGCATATTTCTTTTCATGTTCCTTCAATTGCCTCGAGCCGTACGCAATCACATTTCCATTTTGCATCAAAACACATTCGAGTCCTACTCCTGAAGCATCCGTATAGATAACGAAACCGCCACTCCCCGAAGGTAAAGTGAGAACAGGCGCTGAAGTTAACCTCTTCTTCAACTCTTCAAAACTGGCTTCACATTTCTCTGACCATACAAACGGCACATTCTTTCGGGTCAACTTAGTCAATGGTGCTGCAATGGACGAAAAACCTTGAACGAATCTCCTATAGTAACCTGCCAAACCCAGAAAACTTCTAATCTCAGTCACATTCTTCGGTCTCTCCCAATTGATGACTGCTTCTATCTTTGATGGGTCAACTGCTAGTCCTTCCAAGAAAAGCGACTTGCTCTAGCCAAAACTCGCACTTCCCAAGCTTCGCATACAACTGGTTATCTCTCATCAACTGCAAAGAAGTCCTCAAATGCTGCTCATGGTCTTCTCTTGACTTGGAATACACTAGAATATCATCAATGAAGACGACGGTGAACTGGTCTAGATAGGGTGCGAAAATCTTGTTCATGAGAGCCATGAATACCGCTGGCACATTCGTCAGTCCAAAGGGCATCACCAAAAATTCATAGTGCCCGTATCTAGTTCGAAAAGCTGTCTTCGGAATGTCTGATTCTCTAACCCTCAACTGATGGTATCCGGACCTCAAATCTATCTTCAAGAAAAACTCTGCACCTTGCAACTGATCAAACAACTCGTCTATCCTAGGCAAAGGGTACTTGTTCTTGATGGTCACTTGGTTCAACTTCCTGTAATCTATACACATCCTCAAACTTCCATCTTTCTTCTTGACAAAAAGCACTGGGGCTCCCCATGGGGAAACACTTGGCCTGACAAAGCCTTTGTCTAGCAACTCTTGCAACTGTAACTTCAATTCTCCTAACTCTGCTGGAGCCATCCTATAAGGAGCAATGGAGATCGGAGCAGTTCCTGGCATCAACTCGATTGTAAACTCAACTTCTCTGACGGGTGGTAACCCTGGAATCTCTTCTGGAAAAACATCGGGAAACTCACACACTACCGGAAAATTCTCCACCCCTAGGGACTGTTCGTCCTTGGTGATAAAAGCAATAAATCCCTCATAACCTGATCTTAACAACTTAGCTGCAGAAAGAGCTGAAATAAACCTAGCTGGAGAAACCCTTTTCTCTCCCTGAAACTTCACCCCTGAGGATAACCCATCCAATCTAAACACAATGGTCTTACTATAGCAATCCATGGAGGCGCGATGACCTGCTAACCAATCCATGCCTAAAATAACATCGAAGTCATGCATGACTAAGGTAATAAGATCTGCAGGGAAAATGACTTCTCCTATCTTCACTGAACAACTAGGGTTAAAAAGTACTACACACCACTTGTTTCCCTACCGGAGTAGTAACAGTCAAAACAAACTCTAATTCTCTAACAGGTACACTAATCTTTTAGCAAACACATGGGATAAGAAAGAGTGGGTAGATCCCGGGTCAAACAACACTTTAGCTTCAACATCACAGATTAGGAGTTTACCTTCCACAACATCACCCGCCGCTTCAGCATCCACTTGATTGATATGATTGAGACGGCCTTGCTGACGCGGTCTATTTTGATTCTGATTTGGCCTTCCTAGCTGCATATTCCTATTTTGTTGCGGTGGACGGACATTCTGGTTCTGAGGTTGTTGACGGGGCTGCTGAATCTGCTGCTGCCTCGGTTGGTTCTGAGCTACTTGTTGGTTCTGCTGAGGGGCTTGCCTTGGTGGCTGCTGGGGTGCCCTATTGCCTTGGTTCCTATTATTCGGGCAATCCTTCACTTGGTGGTCTGTGCCACCACACTTGAAACATGCACCTGAAATTCGATAACACTGCTGAGAAGGGTGATTCTTGCCACAATGCTCACACCCGCCTTGAGTTGGAGCATTCTGCTGTTTCTTTTGCTTCTTGGCTTGATAAGATTTCTGCCCACCTTGGTACTGCTGCCTCTTCCTTTGGTTATCCTTAATAATCTGATTGTTGATGTCCTCGAACCTGTAGGCCCTTTTGATAGCCTCTTGAAAGGTGGTCGGTGGTACTACACCTAAAGCATCTCTCAAAATAATGGGATTGAGCCCATCCATAAACTTAGTGATCTTTTTCTCTTCGGTGTCCACAAGCTCTGGGGCATAGCGAGATAATTTCTCAAACTTAGTAAGATACTCAAGGACGGTCATATCTTCTTGCTTAAGCAACTGAAACTCTGCTGCCTTTTGCTTCTTAATGTGCGCGGGGACATACTTCTCACTAAACTGCTGCTTGAATGTGGCCCAAGCAATCCCATCCTCAATATTCTGATAGCCTTCCTTAACAGTCTTCCACCATATGTCTGCCAATCCAGTGAACATGGAGGCTGCTAAGTGAACTCGCTGTCTGCCTGTGCATACGAAGATATCGAAGATGTTCTCTGTATGGGCTAGCCAATCGTCAGCTGTCAAAGGATCTTCCTGTCCCGTGAACTCCTTAGGACCCCTCTTTCTGAACTTCTCAAATAAAACATTTGGATCTCGGTCCCTGTTCTGCACAGCTTCCACATTAGGCATTGGTTCGGGTCTCCTACCCAAAACTTCAAGCAATTGCCTTTGCACTTGAGTCAATTCCTCATCTTTCTTTGCCATCTGTTCTTGAAATCGGGCTTGATTTTCATTAGCTCGCTGTTGCTGTTCGACCAACATCTGCATAAGTTGTTGGAATTGACCTGCCATCGGGTTTCAATCCCGCTGTCATGATTACTGCCCGATGCATTTGCATTTGCATTTGCTGGAGGTCTACGCGGAGGCATCGTGCTGCAAAACAACTTGTTAGTACAACAAGATACAATAATAAGGCGTTCCCAAACCCAAATCGATGCTAACTAACGGAAATGCTAACGAATCCTCGCCACGTCCTTATGTTTCTAATCCAATTTTAATTGCCTTAAATATTTCTCGCTCGATACCAAGCCTGTCACGCCCCCAGACCGAGGTCCCGCTGAACGAGGCCTTAATCCGGGGACGCGGCGCGACGGGCCAAAAAATTCCGCCCGCACACGCTAGTTTCCCACAGGTTTCCGCGGTAAGGATTCCCGAAATCCGATCCAACAGTGATAAATAAGAATCACTTTCATACAAATGACTTATGCGGAAGCATTGTAGCAAACATAAAAGTCTCTCAAAATGGGTATAAGGTGAGAACGCACGAGACTAGCATCAAAAGAGAAACATTTCATTGTAGGCCCCAACGTTAGTTTAAAGTTAGAACAAAAGTAAAGTTAATCATTGATTACAATTTCTTCCCAAAAGAGTATAAGCCAACAATGGCCATAACCAAAAACCCAAAATGTAAAGCATCTATTCCCAAAATAATGTGATCGCAGCTCCAGAAGCAACCCGATGTCTAAATGACATCATTGGGCTGCCACTCGCCCTCCACAGGAACTATAGGTTCCGCCTCGAAGTGCGCCTCAACCGCGAGGGGCTCGACATCTGGCACCAAACAAAAGAGAGTCAGACACGACGGTCTGGCAAGCAAATACAACAATAATAGGAAGGTAGCGAAACAAACATTAATAAGTGAGAGCCACGATTAAATCACGATTAATAACAATGTAGAAGTAAAGATAGAAGATAACATCTCGATGGTTTACAAATCCAATGTCATGATGAGTAAAATAACCAAATACCATGAGATGAATAGTAATGCATAAAAACATTGGCAACCCACGTAAAGCTATATTCTCCTGTTACCGAAGTAACCGGAGCAGACAAACCGTAGCCACTACTCGTGGGACCGGATATTACCGTTGCCATGGTCGGTACAGACAGAATCCAAACTGCAGATGGCGGACAAATTAAAGATCCCAAGCCGGATGATCAGTCCGACAAGGTGACCTAAGCCTAGTGGTGCCATTAGAGTGAAATCCGAAACTCCGAAGAAATACAAATCCATTTATAAGACACATTTCCAAAATCAATAAGAGAACTACTCCAAACAATGCATATTGGTAAAACCAAGCAAAATAGGTGAGTAGTCTTCTCAATACTTAAATATGTGGTGAACCACTTCAAAACATTAAAAAGAATTGGAGAAAGAACCCAAAACAAAAGTCTTTTTACAAGAAATGGATGTATGGTGGTTCGATTGACTAAAGCGGGTAGTCTCGATATACATTTGACCCCTTTATTGTCATTAAAAGAAAGTGATTTGGTGCCACCGAAGATCATTGACAATCATAAGGGATTAAGTGTACATTTAGACTTGAGGGTTTCCCAAGTGGTATTGACCATAGTCCGAGACACTTCTCACCATGAATTCTAGGCTTGTAAAAGGTTGAATGGGCTTCTCTTATAGGAGAGAGTTTGGGGATGAATTGAGCTTGGACATAGACCCGGAGTGGACTTGAAATTATATACAATAAGTCCTTAAAAAGTGTAGGTTTAAATCCCTTCTTAATCAGGCCCACAACTGACCTTCCCCAAGCTCAAACAGTCCACTAAATAGGCCCAAATCAATCCTTAAAGTAGCCCAGGATTCAGGCCATAAAACAGTCCAATGTCAGGTCTTGAAATAGCCCATCAACAGGTCTCAAAATAGCCCAAGAGCTGACCTTAAAACAGGCCCAAGAAGCCCTGAAAAGCAGGCCCAAAACAGCCTTTGAATGGGCCAAAAACAAGCTGACCCGAGCCCCCCAGACTGGGCTGGGCTCGCTCGAGCGAACCCAGGTCTGCTCGAGCGGAGCCCAGACAGTAGCTGGGTCGCTCAAGCGGCCCAGTGGGTCGCTCGAGCGAGGGCCAGGCAGTGCCTGGTCTGCTCGAGCGGCCCAGTGGGTCGCTCGAGCGGACTGGGCCTGCCCAGTCCAGCCCGACAGTGCAGAATTCCTCTTTTTTTCCATCTTTTCTTGATTATTTCCATTCCTTTTCTTCCTTACACCATTTTACATCAACTTGGGCCTTTTCTCAACCTCCGCAAATCATCAAACCATCATCCATTATCATCCAATAATACAAACTCAACACTTTTAAAAGAATCAAAGTTCTTTTCCCTTTTCTTTGAACACCCACCTTGAACACAATGAAACCCAATTTTTTCAAGGAGCCAAAGTGAGAACAAATTTCCAATGCATGGTAAGACAATAACATAGTTTAAGATAAATATGACCATGGTTCATTAAATCAAAGTAAACCCATAGACTAAAGAAGATTGACACAAAAGAAAAATCATGTAATAGAACCAAATGAGAGAAGACATCACATTAATGTTGGAATCTACTTGCCTCTAGTCAAGATAGGATCAAAATCACTCTTCAAACCAAGCCTTAGAGCCTTAAGCTTCAAATCTACAAAAACCCCAAAATTTTTCCAAGAAAACCCTAAAAATCATCATTTGTAAATCTTCAAGGAAAACCCTAGCAAATGGGTTTAAAACACTCCAAATGGAGAGGAAAACAAGAATCTTGAGTTTAGAAAACCAATGCTAACCTTGAGAAACCCCAATGAAGAAGAGGAGCTTGGATGAAGGCCTTATTTTAGCTCCAAATCCTCAAAAAGGATATCTTAGGAGAGCTTGAAGAGGGAGGAAGAACTTGAGGAGATCAATCCTCCAAGAACACCTCACCAAGCAAGAGTTTCAGATGAGAGAGAGTGTGTGGGGGAAGAGGAAAAAAATCCTAGCAAATGACTCTTGCTGGAAATGAAATGAAGAGGGAGAAGAAGAAGAATCCCCTTCTTATAAGAGGTGACTTGTGGGCCCCGGTCTTCACTAAGCTAGAAATGGTATTTGCGGGCCCCGAACGAAAACGACGAAGCAGACAAAAACGATCAGCGAAATTTCTACTTTCCAAAAAGTATATTTTTGACAATTTCTGAAATTTTCGAAATTTGGGTACAGGTTTTGTGTGAAATATCAGTTTTGCCCTTTTTTCTCGAAAAACGCGATTTCTGATCACAAAATCAAGTTGGCCAAAACATGAAAGTTGATGATCTAGATGAAATAAATCAAAATGCACAAGAAATGGGATTTTACAAACATCAAGGATAAACTCAACAAATTCACACAAAGTCCACGGGCGTCCCGGCCCGTGTCAGACTTAAGTCAATGACTCACAAAGGTTCTCAAGGCTAATCAAACATTCTAATCTAGCTTAATAAAATAAACTAATCGTCCACTAACCCCACTTATCCACTAATCATGGTTAAAACATAATTAAATGCCTCAAACCTAGGTCGGGGTCTGACAATACACAATGGTTAGGACATGAGCTCTCATGATCTTGGAGGCCTTGGGAATGATTTTCCAAGCCTTAGGGAAGATTTGGGGCGTTTTTCTATTTATAGAAAGCTTTCCAACGGTCATAAAACGGCTAATGAACAGTGAATAGTGAATAGTGTTACTGATTCAAACGGCTAGTGAACAGTGAACAATGAATAGTGAATAGTGATGTTACTGTTCATGCGGCTAGCCGCGAGGTAACCGCGAAATAACCGAAAAACCATTTTAAGAGAGATTTTGCTCTCTGGAAAAGTAACCGCGAGGTGACCGAAAACCATGGCGGTTAGCCGACTTCTGAGGCCTGTTTTGAGCTTGAAAAAGTTGAAAAATAATATCTAAAACCCTATTAAATAAGCCATTAAACTAAGGGTTTTTAGGGCCATGTCTTGGTTAGTTTAGAGTCCCATTTACCTGAATAGGTTGGCACACATATGGACGTCTTCCTTTATGAATCCGGGCCTTCCAAGACTTGATCTTCTGCCTTCAAACTTGATCTTCCTTGAGAAATTCTGAGAGGCAAGGTCTTGGATTCTTTGACACGGAATTGACAATACAAAAACAAGTGCTCATAGGAATGTGGCACTAACATTACCTAGTCAGGGGAACGGACACACCGTTCAAGCCCGATGTGGTGAACTACCCACTTCCTCGGAAATTCAAAATGCCATCCATGGAGACCTTTGATGGAACGAAGGATCCATTGGACCACCTAGAGACTTACAAAACTATAATGTAGCTACATAATATCCCTGACGAGATTATGTGCAGGGCATTCCCAACCACACTGAAGGGTTCCGCCCGACTGTGGTTTGCCAATCTCCTCGCAGCCTCAATCCCCACCTTTGGGGAATTGAGCAAGTCCTTCGTGTCACACTTTATTGGAGGACGCCGCCACCAGAAACCTGCTACACACCTGCACAGCATAAAGCAGGACAAAAACGAGAGCCTCAGGAGCTTCCTCACTTGTTTTAACGAGGAGGTACTTCAGGTCGAGAGCCCGATGACAAGGTGTCCATGACAGCCTTCTTGGGAGGCCTCCGCTCATCGAGTTTCCTCTTCTCAGTAATGAAGCGCACGCCAAAGAACATGCCGGAGTTACTGGCCAAGGCCCCAGAAGTACATGAATGCTGAAGATATCACAGGGGCTAGGCGAGGGGAATCTTCTAGAACTGAGGACAAGGGGAAGGAGCGGGACGGAGACGAAAAGAAAGATACAAGCAACCAGCGAAGTAGGACAGAGAGGGTACCTGTCAGAGACAGACTTGGTCCTGCTCCGCAGAAGGACTGACAAATATTCACTCCTCTCAATGCCGCTGTTGGGCACATTTTGCTCCAGATACAAGATGACCCCGCCGTAAAATGGCTCGGGAAGATAAAGTCTCCTCCGAACCGCAGGAACCCGACCAAATACTGTCGCCCACTCGCGGGCCGCCGCCGCTGTAATAAAGGCATCAGCGAGGCCATTCGCTAAGTCCCTCTCAGCCAGTGCAGCCCTCTCCTCAGCTTGAGAAGCTCTCTCATGTGCCGCCCTCATCTCTGACTCCACAACAGTCTCTCTGAGCCTCACCCTCTCACGGGTCTGTGCAAGCTCAGCCTCGCTGAGCGAAGCCCTCTCGCGGGCCTTCACAAGCTCAGCCTCACTGAGCGAAGCCCTCTCACGGGCCTTCACAAGCTCAGCCTCTGCCTTGGCCGCCCTCTCGTGGGCGGTTGAGAGCTCAGTCTCAAGCCTGGTAGTCCTTTCGCGGGCCACCGTAAGATCAGCCTCGAAAGCCCTTCTAGTAGCTTCAAGAGCAGTAATCCTTCCTTGAGCAGCGGAGAGATCCTTTTGCATAGTCTTATTATCCTGTTTCAGCTGACTATGAGATCGGGCCCTTGACAACAAACAGACGGATGTAGTGGAAGCCTGAAAAATAAGGGACAAAGGAAATGAGACAGTGCATATATATATAAAAAATGAAAGTCTGGAGAAAAGGGGAACAATAAACCTTACCTGAGCCAGACCTTCCAAAAATATGTTTATAAACCCCTCGGTGCCAAAACATTAATCTGCGTAACCTCGGTGAAACACAACACCGGGGCTGCGGTGCCCACAGCAGGGCCCCCACGCCCGCGGCCTCGCCCGCCGCCGGGCGTCGCGCTGCTGCCTCCACGCCCGCGGCCTCGCCTACTGCCGCGACTTGGGCGACGCCCGCCGTCGGGCGTCGCACTGCTGCCTCCATGCCCGCGGGCGCGATCTGGGCGACGCCAGCAGCCGGGCGTCACGCTTCTGCCTCCACGCCCGCGGAACCGCGCTACTGCCTCCACGCCCGCCGCCGGGCGTCGCTCTGCTGCCTCCACGCCCGCGGCCGCCGCCGGGCATTGCGCTGCTGCCTTCACGCGTGCAGCCTTGCCCGCGGTCGCGATCTGGGCGACGCCAGCCGCCGGGCGTCTCGCTGCTGCCTCCACGCCCGCCGCCTCGCCCACAGCAGCGACCTCGGCGACGCCCACCGCCGGGCGTCCCGCTGCTACCTCCACGCCCGCGGCCGTGACCCTCGGCGACGCCCGCATCCGGGCGTCGCGCCGCTGCCTCCACGCCCGCTGCCGCGACCTGGGTGACGCCCGCCGCCGGGCGTCGCGTTGCTGCCCCCTCGCGGGCGGCGCCTGCCTTAGTCCCCTCGCTTGCTGCCGCAGCCGGGCGGGCTGCAGCGCCTGCTGTCCTTTCGCCTGCTGCCGCAGCCAGGTGGGCTGCGGCACCCGCTGCGGTCTCTTCTCCCACGCCGGCGCCCAAGGGGATCTTCTCCACTGCACGAGCCTGGTCGCTAACAACGCCTAGGGCATTTCTTCCTGCAATTTGCAGGTTCATCTTCTTCTTCTGGGATGACCCTTCTCCACTTCGGTGCTCCATTACTAAAAGCACATCTGCGTAGAAAAATGAAAGACTGCAAGAACTTCTCGGAAGGGAGGAGAGACCTAGATATTCGAAATGCCCCCCTTTCAAAGCTTCTTTGGGCGAGGGGCATTGAGGGGCAAATGATGAGTCAGGTCCAAGTGACCCAGTCTGTGACGAGCTAGGCCCTAACTCTGTGAAGATCCGTTTAGTCCGTTGAGGTCCGGGCCCAAATCTACGAAGTCTGGCCACGTCAAGGCAACCCACGTCGCTTCGGAAAGAGTCGTTAACCCGCTTTTACCAAGTCCTGCGGAGAATATCTCACCTACCTCGTCCATCGAGGGTAGTTCGAAGACTCCATCAAAGTAGAGCGAACGTTGCTGTAAAGTAGTCCCTATCTGTTAGGGGAAGACTATAAATAGAAGAGCCCCACCAGCACTTGAGGGGCAAGAAATATTTCCCTTTTACACACTTTCTTTATTTCTCCTACCTTGTAATCTCTGCACACTCGAAATATAAACATCCGGCGACCTCTGCCCTTCTGAAGTGGACGTAGGTCACACTGACCGAACCACTATAATCTCTCTCTCCTCATTAATTACTGCATTCATCATTTATTACTTGACCGGTGGTGTCTGAAACTAATTTAGGCATTATCAATTACTATCATGATCAATTATAATTTATGCATTACTATGTTGTACATGTTAATCACTTTATCAATCATGTTTGATGTTACTGGTATCAATTCGTATCATAGTAAGTTTTGGGAATATCCTAGGGGAGGCTATTTATTTTGGCTAGGGTGGCAATCTGATTGAGTAGGGTAAAAACGGTAAGGTTGATGTGGGTGTTTACCAACCCATATTCGACCCATTTATGAAATAGGTTTCACAATCTCAACCCGCTTCTGATGCAGCTTAGCCTGACCCAACTTGCATCTAAAGAAGAAGAGCAAAAGTAAAAGGTGAAAGTAGCAGGAGGAAAAGGATTGAAGAATTCTTCACCAAAAAAGATTAACCCAATCTTGGACAGAACATTGAATGGAAAGGAGAGTTGGATTTGTTGGAGGGTTAAGTTTAGTTGGGGTTGGGATCTTGATTGAAAATGTTGTAGTAAATGGTGATAAACTTATTTCATCATTACCTACTGTTTGATTTAATAACTTGAGAATTTATAAAAGAGTAGTTTTTGGGTACCCCAATCAATGACACTGAGACTGAAGAGAACCACACAAGTGAAAAGAGGAAGCCTACAAAGTGAAAAAATAGCCTACCAATTAGAAAGAGTAAAATGCTTAAAGAACAATCCAGAAACACCCAAGTAACATGCAGGGTTGCCAACCCTAATGACTAGAGAGAGAAAAGCCCTCCATACACACAGAGCATGAGAAGAAAGGAAAAAGGGAAGAGAGATGTGAAGGAAATTTCAGATTTGCTTGGCTACGCCGGTCAGCCCTAACCGACCCATTTTACCTAGCCCATGACCAACCCATATATCCAACCTGCCGATTCATGCGGGTGCCCATACGAGTCGAATTAACAATTGGGGAGCTCTATTGGCACCACACTTTCTGCTCTTCCCACCGCGAAAAAAAAAATTCTTTTCCTAAACTACCCCTCCCCCTTGTTTCCCTCATCCTCCTCCTACCCTCAACCCTCCTTCCTCTCCCAGCCTCCACCCTTCCTCTCCCAGACTCCACCCTCCCTCATCACCCCCTCCCGCCCAAAACCCACCCCCCCCCAGTCGCCGGCGGGGAGGGAGGCCCCGGCCGCAGCCAGGCTGGCCTCCCTCCCCCTCTCCCTCTTCGGTACCTCTCTCCCTCTTCTGTCCCTCTTCTCCCTCTCTCCCTCCCCCTCCCCTCCCCCCAGTCGCAGGGGCGGGGAGGGAGCCCCGCCGGCTGGCCTCCTCCCTCTCTCCCTCTCCTCTTCTCCTCTCTCCTCTTTCTTCCTCTCTCCCTCTCTCCCCTCCCTCCCTTCCCTCCCCTATTTCTTCTCCCTCCCTCCCCTCCCCTCCCCTCACCCTCCCAGTCGCCGGCCGGGGGGGAGATCGGGCCTGCAGCAGGCGGCCTGCTGGAGGGAGAAGAGGGAAAGAAGAGGGAGAGAGGAAGAAAGAGGGAGAGGGAGAGAGGGGGAGGGAGGCCAGCCGGCTGGGGGCTTCCGCCGCCGGCTGCCGGCCGATCTCCCTCCCCGCCGACGACTGGGAGGGGGAGGGGGAGGGGGAGGGGGAAGGGAGGGGGATGAGGGTGGAGGCTGGGAGAGGGAGGAAGGAGGGAGGAGGAGGAAGGGAAGAGAGGGAGGAGGGAGGAAGGGTAGTTTAGGAAAATATTTTTTTGTCTTGTAGTGCGGTGAGGAGAGAAAAATTGGTGGTGCCAATAGCACCACTCTTAACAATTTTGACGCCTAGACGGCGATTTTCCTCAGTGGGCCCTACAGCAGAGTTCCCTTTCCTACAAGATCCGGGCTCGAGCATTTATGCACTGTTACACACGTGCCTCCGAGATCTCTCGCCCGTTCGTTTCGCTTTCCGCGGCATTTTGTCTCCGAAGCGGCCTACGTGTACTTGTCGCTTCCTTCCTCCTCTCATCTGATCACTTGCAGCAGTAGCACCACCACCTCCAAAACCTCGTCAGATATTTTGCCCCCTCTCTTTTGACTCCTTCTCCTTAAAACCACAGAAACTATCACAAAATTACAAAAAACTCCACACACACACTCTCTCTCTCTCCTCCACTCCTCTGAAATATCATCTGCAACTATAATATCTCCTCTCTATCATCTCCTCTAATCTCCATCTTAATCTCTGATTAAGACGCTAAAGCAGCGTCATTTGATCTCCCACATCACTGTCGCTTCTTTTTCTGCACTTTGTTTTGTTGCTATTGAATTCTTGCTCTCGCTTTTTGTGGGGGTCACGTGACGGAAGCTCTTTGTCTCGTGAGTTTTGGAGGGATTGGGGTTTTTTATATTTATATGTGGTTTTGATTGGGCGGAGTTTGAAAAAGGAAGTGGGGATCAGATCTGCGTTGCCTTAGAGATATTGAGATTGAGGGTTTTATTAATTTCTTTTCGAAGTCGAAAGGGGGATTTTGTAAGTATATTTTGTTTTCAATAAATTTCGTTTGAATTGGTGATTTTGAGTGTGACTTTTGTGGGTTTTTTTTTTTGTTCTGGATTCATGGGTTTGAATGGAAATTTGGGTTCTCTTTGAAGTAGAAAGTGGGATATTGTAAGTACTTTTTTAAAATGGAATTTTGTTGAAGTTGGTGATTTTGAGTGTGATTATTGTTTTTTTTTTCTTCTGGATTGATGGGTTTGAGTGGAAATTTGGGATCTTTTTGAAGCAGATAGCGGATTTGTAAAGTTTTCTTTAATAAAATCTAGTTTGAACTGGTGATTTTACTTCTTATTCTTGTGGGTTTTCTTCTTGATTGATGAGTTTCTTTGAATTGTGTTTATCTTTGAAAGATTGAGTGAGAATACGGGTTTGTTTTAGTCGAGACGGGATTTGGTAAAAGTGTTTTTTGATGAGTCTTGATTAGAATTAGTGAATTGCTTGTGATTTTTTTTTTTTTATCTTTGTTATCTTCTGGATTTTTAGTAGACCTTTGGGATTTCTTTTTTTATGTATTATCATTTTGAATTGGTGAATTTGCTTCTTGATTTTCTTTTAGATTGAGGTTTTGTTGGATCTGCATTATCATTCAGAGAGGGCTTATGCACTCTCAAAGAGAGTGCTCATATTGGTGAAAATAAGTGCATAAATGGCACTTATTTCAACTCTCATGTAGGGTACCCTTAGTGGTTTAATCTGCGTTACCTTAGATAGGTTGTGGAAATCTGAGATCTTTTGAGGGAAGAGGGGATTTATGTGAATATTTCTTATGAATTCATTTGAATTTGGTGATATTGCTTGCAATTTTTTTTCTCTTGGATTGTTTCTTTTGTCTGAGATGTTGATGAGTTCTTTTATTGTTTTGATTTGGTTGGTTAATTTTTTTCTTTCTCCCAGAAACTTAGTGAACTCTTTCATTTGAAAATTGGAAGGGCCATCTTTTGTGGGATTTAGCGCGCGCACACACACACATATATATATTTTATAGTTGTGTTTTTAAGCATATGAAGATGGTTTTGAGTAGTACTGTCAGAAATATGTATATAAATGTGATTTTATGAATGACTTACAATGGAATTTTATTTTCAGTTGGTCTTGTGTATTTCTTTGGTGAAACTTGGCAATTTCTTTCATTAGAAGGGTCGTTTTTATGTGGAACTGGCAGATGTTTATTTTTAAACCTATGGAGGCAGTATTGACTTGAAATCTGTGACATGCATTTAAAAGTGATTGTATGAGTGAGAACTTTCTTTGAGGTAGGTGATTTTTCATATATTGTAATGGATATTCCATCAAAACATCTTTTTCATGGGCATACTTTTTTTTTTTTATATCAAAAAAGCAATTTCTAGTGCAGTTTTGACAGTTTTTTGCATATTAGGGCCATTTATGAGTGGAGGTTATAAGCTGACCAATTTTATGTTGATGTTTTTCAAATTATTTGATTTTGCCTCCTTTTTTTTCAAAATTATTGGATTCTTTCATAGTAAAGCAATTATCAGGTGGATATTTTGGATTTCTTTTACCTATAGGAGAAAATTTATTGACAGGTTTATGTGATTTATGTGTATTTTCCCATTTTCTATATTTGAAGTTGATTTGCATATGCAAATTTTCTCTCTGTTGCACATAGAATTGATTATTTTTTAATAAAAAGAAAAAAAAAGATTTTTAGTTGAATGTTGTAATATTTTAGATCAAGATGCAATCTTAATTGTAATTACAATAATCTTATGTCTTGACTGTTCATCTGATAAGATGCAATTTTAACTGTAATTAAAATAATCTTTACTTACATCTTTACCTTTTCATGTGAATTGTCAGATTTCTCTATTTCATTTTTTTTCTTCGATTAATTGTTATATTTCGTGATTTCCTTGTTTGTGTGTGCGCTTGTGAGGACTTTTGGATTTTTAGTCCGATCTTCAGTAGAATTTTATGGGTGATTGACAGTCAATGATATATTCCTTGTTCTTAATAATCTAATAGTTTTCTATATCCTCTGAAGGTGTATTTGCTATGGCAACTGCAACTGAAGCAAATGGTGCTGCCGACAGTTCATCCAAAATTCTGGCTGTAGCGCATCCTACTGCAGAAGAATCTACTGAAATTGCATCAAACATAAAATATCACGCACAATACAGTCCTCATTTTTCTCCATTCAAGTTTGAGCCAGAGCAAGCATATTATGCCACTGCGGATAGCGTTCGTGATCACCTGATTCAAGTGAGCCTTAGCACCCTCACAAGCTCTTTTGGAAGTGAAATTTCCTAATGAGTTGGTTCTTTGTTTTACATATCTTGATGGCTTCAACTACTTGTCCTCCTATTACTAAAAAGAAAACTACTTGTCTTCCTGTTTCTACTAAACCTTTTCTTTCGGAAGAACCGTTATCTACTAGAGATTTGAAACTATGAAGGCTAGCTGCAATGACAAAGGAACTCTAGAGTCCTGAGCCTGTATGTTTCCTGATTTCCAATTTTAAATATGTGGGGCACACCGGCAATCCATTTCATTTATAATCAAATTTTGGTGATTATAAATTCATGGGTCGTTCACTAACAGGTTAACCTTTTGGTGTTATTGGATATCAAGATTAAAAGCTTCACCAACAATGGAAAATAGAAAGGGTGGGGGAACAACCCCTCCGAGCTAGGAAAAAATCCTTTGGGAGAGCCATTAATCAGAGGATGGAAAACCAAGAAGAGCCAACACTGTATTCCTTGATCCAATCCCTCCATTTAACTCCAAAGCCCATTCTCCTGTCACATGTAGAGCAAGAAGTCCCAATACACTTTGACCTCAGCTTTCTCAAGATCCAATTAGCAAAGAACACCTGGATTTTTATCCTTGAATCTCGAATGAATGCACTCACTGGCAATGAGAACTCGTCTAGGATCTGTCTCTGTGCAGAAAGACACCTTGAGAATGAAAGATAGTCGGTGACAAGACCTAATTTCTTCCAGCTTACACTTTGGCAAGAATCTTGTAGATGCTACCAATAAGACTGATGGGTCTAAAGTCTTTGATGTTGTTGGCACCCGATTTTTTCGGGATAACAGCAATGAAGGAAGCACCCATATTCTGAGAGTCTCACCTCAAGTGAAACTCATTCATAAAAGGTAAACCGTCGTCTTTCGTGACACTCGAGAAATGTTGAAAGAACACCATAGGAAAACCATCAGTGCATGGGGCTTTGTCCCCTGCTAGATTGAAAACTTCTTGCCATGCCCCTCTTCAAAGACGCTTTCCAGGTAATTGACACTGTCTTCCCTTAAGTATATATAATTCCATATGTAATATCCGTGTCATAGGTCTCATATGTACTTGACTTGAACCCATGGCAAGTGGTTCATAAAACTGCTTTAACTGACTAAGCTACGAAGCCATTGATAGATGTACTTTATGAATTTGACTTTGAATTTGAGTATATTTGTATAAGTATGTGCTAATAGAGAATAAAATTACTAGACCTCTTCATATTCAGTAGTTTGATTCCTTTAGGATTGGTCACAATTCTGGACTTTCATGAAATTTAGGTGTCTAATAAATACCTACATACTACCTCAGAATGCATAAACATATAAAATCTGACATTTAATAATATATTGGTTCTTGGATCTGTTTTAGAAATCTCTGGATCTAGATGAGTTTACTCCGTTAACCAATTTGTATCACCAGTAATTGGTACATATCACCATAATAAATCTAATGTGGGTATTTATTTTCCACAAATTTTGGGACTAAAAAAGTTATGCTTTGATTACCAATTTCTATCGCCAATAATTGATGCATATCACCGTTATGTGTGTTTTTCAGACAAGCCGATTCACCTTCCACTTTTGCTATTTAGAAACTTGATTACAAGTAGAGGCCAAAAGTTATTTATTTGTTCCCATACTTCTATTACAATTATAGTTGAGTGCACCATTCTTTTAGTTAATCAAGTGTTACTTGGACTGTCCATTATTTTCTGTTACCTTGGTTACTGAAGTATTTTAATATTGAGATTTTCTTGCCATTGCTGTAGAGGTGGAATGAGACATATATGCATTTTCACAAGACTGACCCAAAGCAAACGTACTACCTCTCAATGGAGTATCTGCAAGGACGAGCTCTAACTAATGCCATTGGAAACCTTGACACTCTCGATGCATATGCAAAGGCTTTAAACAAACTGGGTCATGAACTAGAGGACATTGTTGAGCAGGTATGCAATTCTTTCATTGATTCAGCTCTCTTTTTCCAATTTGTTTGGACTTTAGACTGTTTTTAGTTGGTTTGGTACTATTTGTGATTTTGATTCAGTTTTCTTACTAATTTTGTTTAGATTGTTGTCTTACAACGTTTCTATTCAAGTTATTTTTTTCCTTTTCTAATTTGTTCTGATAATTGGTAAATGAATTGTTTTTCACTTCTTCAATTGTATTCATGTTCATGTAGGCATTAATAATTTTTTTTTTTTAGAATTTCTGGCCACTGAATTCAGTTTTGATACTCGTTCCCCCAAACACTCATTATTATATTGGCAGACTTAATAATTCATTTGACTTCTAAATTGATGACTGTTCAATGTTTTCTTTATTTTATTTTCTTGCAACTTAGATTTTTGGGTGAGCTTGATATTATTTCTATGTTCAGTTTAATTAAGTTTTGGATGATTATTGCTAATTGGTGGAATCAACATCTGTAGGAGAAAGATGCAGCACTGGGAAATGGTGGTTTGGGTAGGCTTGCTTCATGTTTTCTTGATTCGATGGCAACATTAAATTTGCCTGCTTGGGGTTATGGTTTAAGGTACAGATATGGACTATTTAAACAGAGGATTGCCGAGGAGGGACAGGGAGAAGTTGCTGAAGACTGGCTTGAGGTTAGATTTGCTTTGCAAGTTCTACTAAACACAAATTTGTCTCAATTCTTTCTCTCAGTAAGTGCTGGCATGTATTTGCAGAAATTTAGTCCATGGGAAGTTGTCAGGCACGATGTCATATTTCCTGTCCAGTTCTTTGGTCATGTTGAGATCTCCCCTACTGGATCGTAAGTACTAGTTCAGTTGTTTTTTCCCTGTGCTGTATGTTCTAGTAGGGTGCAGCTGTTGTGAAGATTGTGCAACAGATTACATGTCATAGCATTAAATATCCATGATCCTTTGTAGAATTGAAGGCCTTCTAATTGAACCTTGTAGATTTTTTCTCCATCTTTTTTCTGGACTCTCTCTCTCTCTCTCTCTCTCTCTCTCTCTCTCTCTCTGAATCTGTAACATTGTGTGACTTGAACCCACAACGTGGTGCCAGTGTGTGATGGGGTTGGATTGATCACAGGAGCCCCCAGGTGGGCCTCACTAGTTGTCTCATATGGGTTGTGTGTGTATGGTCCTCTTAAGAGGTTCCTGTCATGAATTTGCATGAGCTTTTTACCACCACATGGGACACTCCGTGACAAATCCAACCCCCTGACACCCACCAACCCCCTCATGAATTAGCACTCATCCTAATTTGACAGATTACTGTTGGATATCTCATGAAAAATGTAACTTAAGAAATTGTTAAACTTTAATCCAATGGCGAGTATAATTTAGATTAGTGTCAAATTAGGGTGAGTGTAATTCATCGGGGTTTATGAGTGTGAGGGAGTCGGATCTATCATGGGGTGCCTCACATGGTGTTAGAATAGGTCGTCCCTCATCAAATCGGTGAGAAGTTCCCTCTTGCCAGAATATTTTACATAAATTATATAGGCGCTTTCAGGTGCAATCGGTGCCCACGGAGCTTTCTGTGCTCAGCTCGCTGTGGTGAGGCCCCACCTAAGGATGAGACCAAGGGGGATTTGAAGATCTGGGTGGGCCCTGCAGGTGTACAGTGATGGGGGCCCACAACATGATCATCCTAACTCCTTCATCAATGGCCCACAAATTTTCACCGTTAAAAATGGGTATACAGTTGATCCAATGATCTAGTCCATTCGGATGGGTGCAAACCCAAGGGTCTGGGTTCCCTGTGTGTGCATTCGGATGGACCATCAGGTGGGCCTCGCTGTGAGGTGCACACAAAATTCTGTGTGCGCACCGGCCACACCTGAAAATTCTGTGGTTGATAGAATGATAGATCATGTAACTAGTGACTGGGATACTGTAGAAAACACTTCCATGTTAAGAAATGGGATACTGGTCAGATCTTATTTCCATGCTCTTTTTGTTTTTTTGTTTCCATATTGCAGCTCAGTTTATTGTTACCGTTCCATTATGTTTATGTCAACTTCCTCTTTAAATGTTTGACAGCCGAAAATGGGTAGGGGGAGAGGTCATTCAAGCACTAGCTTATGATGTTCCCATTCCAGGATACAAAACTAGAAACACTATCAGTCTCCGTCTTTGGGAAGCAAAAGCCAGTGCGGGGGATTTCAATTTGTTCCAGTTCAATGATGGACAATATGAAAGTGCAGCGCAACTTCACTCTAAAGCACAGCAGGTTTGTTGTCTTGTCCTGGCTCTCACAAGTGACTGTACTGTTTTTTCTTCCAGTTATCCTTTTTTTTTTTTGGCCTAATGGAAATATGTGTCAACTTGGACTCATTGCAGATTTGTGCAGTTCTATATCCTGGAGATGCTACAGAAAGTGGGAAGATTCTGCGGTTGAAACAACAATATTTCCTTTGCAGTGCCTCGCTGCAGGTATGTTACAAATATGGCCTGGTAATAGTGTCCATCCATTTCTGTTGTTGGCTGGTATTCACCCCTTCATGCTTGGGTTTATATTTGGCAATTTTTCCAGTTCATTTCTTTGTTGCAGTTTTTAACATTCTAGTCTATTAATATACATGTTACATCCCAAAAGTTAATGCTATTGATGCCCCATTGCCGAGTTTAACTATGATAGACTGCAAAGATTTATCAAAAATAATGATGAGTTCAATATGGTTCATGCACCTACTGCGTATACACATGCACATTTCAAATAGTACTTATCTATATGGAATTAACAATGCCAACATGGTATTTTTGATGATGAGCCAGTGGTCTTAAGACCTTTTCACTGTCCAAATATAAGCTATATTAGTTGCTACTGTTCATATTCTAGAGGGGCACCGTTTTAAGTGATGCTGTCGATATTTTAACTTCTACCTGGCATTTCTTTGTGGACTAAGAATGCCTGATATGAGTTTGAGATGCATCACTAGCAGGGCTGTTCTTAATTAAGGGCTCGTTGGGATGCATGGAGTCCTTCCTGTGTCCATTTAGTGAGGAAATCCACTGTATTCCTATGTTTGCTTGAGTCTATGAATTTTACAGAGGATTCAATGGGACCCTCATCTGAACATTTTTGAGAAATCTTACTATCCTCATAAAAAGTCTCAATCCTCTATAATTCTGTGTACATTAGGATTCCACATATCCAGACTAGATTAAGTTATTAAAGTTTATTATGATTTATTCTGATTGATGAGAATGGTGCTGTGTTTGCATAGGCCTTTTTAAAGAATAAATTATGTCATTGTACAGAACATCAACAGAAATCTTTCAAGTTTCAATCGTTCAGTTCATATGACAAGTTATTTGTGCTTATCATAGAGTTGATTATGCTGTTCTTTCTTATCATAATATTATCATTCCTAATGTCAAGTAGAATATTTGCAGGACATCATTTTTAGATTTAAGGAACGTAGAAATGGGGACAATTCATGGAATTGGTCTGAGTTTCCGAACAAGGTTGCAGTTCAGCTCAATGACACCCATCCTACACTGGCAATACCTGAATTAATGCGATTGCTAATGGATTATGAAGGACTTGGGTGGGATGAAGCTTGGGATGTGACAACAAGGTGCATTAATTGATTTTATTATGTTTTTCTTCTTTCCAAATGAAATCCCAATTCATCAACATCTGCTCATAGTAATTTCGTTGGAGTTCCATGCTCCAGTTTGCATAGAGCTAGCAATATACATACCTCCCTAACCTATCATCAACCCAGCCCCTAACACCGAACCATTGTCAATTGACACTTCTAATTGACATTTGAACCCCAACTGTTACTTCCAACGACTTTCAGAAATCACATCCGTGGAGAAATAATTGTCTAGCGGACAACTCTTAAAAAAAGGAAATTAAAACAAACTTAACACATATTTCTCATAGACATATGATCGACATACCGCCATAAGCTTGAACCCGCAACAACCCGACCGAGGTGGCTGTGTACACATGTTCAGCTAAAAAAACTTTGTGTTTCTTCTTCTCTGAGAAACCTCCTTCCTCTCTAGGGCTCTTAACCAGATTGTTTAATAAAAGATTAAAAATGAAAAAAAAAATGGAAGAGAATGTAGGGAGAGAGCGTAGCCTGGGCTAGTTGTACATTAATATGGTAGCTGACTACTCTAGTATATGTATATTAATGAAACTTCATGTTTTACAAAGTAGTCTTTGTAATTCTATGAAATTACAAAGTTCCTATAGAATGACATAGTTTTTTTTTTTTTTGAGCCAGGACAGTTGCCTATACCAATCACACGGTTTTACCTGAAGCATTAGAGAAATGGTCACAAGTAGTAATGGCGAAACTTCTTCCTCGCCATATGGAGATTATAGAAGAAATTGACAAAAGGGTGAGTTTCTGGTCGTATCTCTGTATGTGTTTGAGTAATCGTGGCCTCTTACAGTTAAATTGAATATTTTGTGCAGTTTATAGCAATGATACATTCCACTCGATCTGACATGGGGAGCAGAATATCCAGCATGCGCATCTTAGATGGCTCCAATCCTCAAAAGCCAGTTGTACGCATGGCAAACTTGTGTGTGGTGTCTTCTCATACAGTAAGAAAACCCTTTAATTGTGTTTCATTCATGCTTTATTATTATGTCCTTCATTGATCGCTTGATTCGCTTCACTATTAATTTAGATGGTATGAAATCATAAGCTAGTGTTTGCTGGATTATTGCTCTATAGGTAAATGGTGTGGCTCAGTTGCACAGTGACATCCTAAAAGCAGAGTTATTCGCTGACTATGTCTCAATTTGGCCAACCAAATTCCAAAATAAGACCAATGGTATCACTCCTCGTCGATGGCTCCGTTTTTGCAGTCCAGAGTTGAGTAACATAATTACCAAATGGCTTAAAACTGATGAATGGATCACTAACCTTGACCTCCTTTCTGGGCTTCGACAAGTAAGTGATCCTCCTCATCATCATTATCATCCCTCCCTCTCCCTCCCTCCCTCCCTCCCTCCCAAAAGCTATATAAAAATAATTTCTTTGTTTTAAACTTAAAAGATATACTTTTCCTTTAAATGTTTGCGCAGAACTTGATTTATGTTGGGACGAGTTTTCCATCAAACACTCGTCATTCCTTATTTGTGTAGTTTCATTGAAGAAATCTCATGATACATGTGCTTGCTTTATGAAATTATGAGGGCTAAAAGTTATGATCTGTTATTATTTGTTGGATTAGGAGTCAATTGATGGGAACCTATTATAAATGAACTTTTCAATAGGTCTTTTACGATGTAGCTTAATTTAAAACATGGGTACTTTCAAAATGCTGTTTATTGGACTTTCTTTTATTGCTTTAGTTACCCTTTTCCATGATTTTGGTTATGCTGGAGTATGTAAAGGTGTTCCCTTACTTGTAGTCATTCTATGAAAGAAAAAATGATCCTGTGCTAGTGTCAATCACCTTACTGACAACAGCAAAAGGTTAACTTCTGTGGGGTTTACATTTGTTTGATCAAAACTGTTCAAATCATATGCCTCCCTAGATATAGGCAGTGGCCCAAATTTGATTTAAATCAGGTATGCACCGTCGGATTTGATTTGTGTAGCATGTATAGTTATGTTTTCTACTCATGATCAATCTAATGGTGTATATCACTCCAATTGGAGCGAAATTTAGCCTATTGTGTACGCATAGGAAGGGGTGTGGTTTGAGCTATTGGGATTAAGAAAAGGAGGCCAGCCAGAGGGTTAAATCGGACTATAGCTGCCATCTGCCCCATACTGATGGCTGTGTGGGATCATTTCATTTTACAAAACCTGTATTTAGTTTAGAGCCACTAATCTTTTCTGGTAACAAAATTATTGACTTCTGTTTTACAGTTTGCTGACAATGAGGAGTTGCAAGATGAATGGGCAGCTGCGAAGACGATCAACAAACGCCGACTTTCACAGTATGTTTTTCAAGTGACGGGTGTAACTATTGACCCAGATACCCTCTTCGACATACAAGTTAAGAGGATTCATGAATATAAGAGGCAGTTACTGAACATTCTGGGTGTTGTTTATCGATACAAGAAACTGAAGGTGAGGACTTAAGAAAGTTTATTGTACTTTCACATTTCAAAACTCCCCCCCAACCCCCACACAGCCCATCTCTATCCTCTCTCTCCTCAAAAAGTCTCTCTATCTCTCTCTCTCTCTCTCTCTCTCTCTCTCTCTCTCCTCTATCACACACACACACACACACACACAACGCACACCACATTTTAAATCTTCACAAAATTTTATTTAAACCCTTTCATTCCTTAGAAAGGCAACGGTTATGTTTCTTCCCCTTAAAATTTTCTAATTTGAGTTTTGCCTTTTCTTTATTTTTTTTTTCAAATTTAAAGGTAAAGTACTCTCACACATACACTCATCCAAGCCCCTCGCCATCAGTGCTACAGCCAGGGATTGATCCCTGGTTGTTTATGTGGAAGGGAGGTACCTCTTGCATTTATCAATATGGCATGAGACTCACTTGCCTTGCATTTAAATATAACTCAAAAGTTAGAACCCATTTATGAATAGGCATCCCAGTGATGTTGCGGTACTATGCACAAAGTGAGGCATGATGTGGTAAAAAAAGAAGATTTTATTGGATCCTATTTATATATAGTCACAAAAGCAATTCTGTGAAGAATCTGTAAAATCCTTGACTTTGGATTTATAATGTCAGCTCCCTTCTTACCTGAAAAAATAAATACAGCTTCCTTGCACTTTTACAGTTTACTATCTTATTCGACTCCAAAATAATCACTAGCGGCCACTTCCCATTATGTTGAGCTGTGGGCAAGCTCCCAGTTAAATCTGAATGAAATATACATGATAGTATTTGTATGTGTGTGTGTGGGGGGGGGGGGTTCATGTGCATCCATCCCCCACCATAAGGTGAGGGAAAAACCTGATAGGGCCCACTTAGAGCCCCACTGATCATGGGACTTGCGGGGGATGGAAAGAGACTTCTTGGATGAGCCCATATATCGAGTTTGGGGTCAATCCCATGCCTCTAACCCCTTCATCCATGGCCCACAAATTTAACGAATTTATATTAAAGGAAAAACTTGGACCCTCGATCCAACAGTTCAGCCCATTCGGATTAGTGAAAACTCAATGGATCTATTATAATTTAGGGGGTCTCAATTGAGAGAGAGAGAGAGAGAGAGAGGAGAGAGAGAGAGAGAGAGAGAGAGAGAGAGAGAGAGAGAGAGAGAGAGAGAGAGAGAGAGAGAGAGAGAGAGAGAGAGAGAGAGCATTTTTCATTTTGGTTTTCTGAAGAGAGAACACTTTCCATTAACCATATGTCTACATCTTTTTAGATTTTGTGAACATTTTCTTTTTTGAAGAGAGCAAGCACTTCTCATTCATCAATTACAAAAGAAGAATTTCTAGAGTTGTCCTTCATTTATTTATTTTCGTCGATTTCCCTATCTACAAAATAGATTTATATTATTTCATGGATTGCCTGGTGTTGTTCACTTATGGGCCTGAATGTTTATAGTTTCCAGAGAACATTATGTGAGACTGTCTCTCCTGGTAATAAAAATTTCTATTATAATTAGCGGAAATACAAAAATGAATCAATAAACGCAAAAAAGAAGAAGGCTTCTATCAACACCATTCTACCTAATATCTTTGCAGAACAGAAATCAAGATCCAACAAATTCTTTCATCCTATAACCCAAGACATTACTCTCCTTAGAGCTTTTGGAGCAATTCCTACCTACTCAATTTGATTCCAAAATGTTTGATTGTTTCTTTCATGTTGTGCATGTATAAATATTAGAGACCATGGAAGATCTCCATAATTGGCCTCCTCACTGCAGAAGAAATCCGTATTTCCATTGTTCAAACAGTTCAATAACTGATTTTGGCATCCTATTGAACACCAAATAGATCAAAAGAATTTTCCCAGTTTTTCTTTGTAAAAGAACATTGGATGAATAAATGAGGAAGATCCTATGACTCCCTCAGATGCATGTTGCAACTGTTTGCTTGCATTATCTTACAATTCATCCATAAGAGATGATTAGTTGTTAACACCTTATCCAACTTGACTTTCAAGTTGCTTGGTGTTGCTTTCAAATTGCTTGGTATAATACATGGATTTATATTTTCACCCAACTTGTAACATCTCATTTGTGTTGATTGTGTTTTTCACGAGCAAGGCAAATGTATTTAATTTTATATTTTAATATTCATGTTGCACCAGAAATCCTTTATTTTTATTCTCATGCTGCACCAGAAATCCTTTATTTTTATTCTTAGTTCCTTATTTTTAGCAAGCAACCTTTATAATGGTCATAATTGATCGAAGTCTTGACCAATTAATTTCAATGTGGATATGTTCTTAATTTTCAGAAACGTCATCTATATTTTTGCAATATTTTTTGTTCTTACCTTCTATCAACACATAATGACTTTGTTCCATTTTTTTTTAAAGTGTTGTTTTGTGTGTTCGTCGTGGGCAGGGTGTGTGTGTGTGTTAGGTTTTGGGTGGGCATTGTGGGTGGTTTTAAAATACCTTTTATTACCCTTCTCAGTCAGTAGCCATTTGACATTCAATACATGTGCCCATCTGATTAGTATGTTAAATATTCCAGTGCACAATAATGTCTATCTTCCAAGTTTTAGTAAGGAAAAGAAATACATGTTTGTTGACGTATTCTAGTATGCTTAGTTCCTAGCCTTTATTACAGGCTGAGAAATTCCCTGCTATTTTATTTATTACAGGCTGAGGAGACTAAACAATTCTGTAACACAAAAGAGAATTTTCTCTGGTATCCTACTTGCAAGAAGCCAATGTCTGTATTAAAGATACAATAGATACATTTATATGATCTTTAGTTTCCCAGTCACAATGCTTTGTCAGCTTAGAAGGTTGATATCTGATTCTGGTTGGTAATAAAAGCCAGACCACTTTTCTTGAATTAATATGATTTTTTTATAAAGGCTGAATTAGTCTAAATCTTGACAAGAATACAGTACATGCATTCAGTAATGAAATGAAAAGGTTATGTTTGCACTTCTATACTAGTTTCTACTGAAGTTTACTGAATTGATCATGTTGTTACTGACCTTTGTAGGAGATGAGCCCTGAAGAGCGAAAGAAAACAACACCGCGCACTGTCATGTTTGGAGGGAAAGCATTTGCAACATACACCAATGCTAAAAGGATAGTCAAGCTGGTAAATGATGTTGGTGCAGTTGTCAACGAAGATCCTGAGATCAGTAATTATTTGAAGGTACAATGTTCAAAACGGCCATTCACTATTGCAACCTTAAGGTTGTGGGTTCAAATCCCACTGGCAAAAAAAAAAAGGGTTCAAAATGGCTATCCCAGGCAATGCCTCCCTTATTTGATTAATTACACCATATTGACTTTTGTGTAATCATGCCAGTTGAACTAGAAACAACATTGAGTAACTGCAAGTCGACTAATTAGTTGAAATGTGGGTGGGTGGGTTTTTGTGTGTCTGCGACTCGGTCAGGGCCATGTCCAAGTCGAGTCGCCTCACTTGGCCAGGTTGCATGGGACTCGGCCGAGACACGTCAAGTCCCAATTTAGGATCCAGGAAATTATAAATATACTCATCATCATTACCAAACCCTTGTCTCAACCATGTTGGAGTCAGCTAGATGAATTTTTGTTTCTCCATTCCAATCTATCCTGAGCCAGATCCTCTAATAGGCTGAACTTCTTAAGATCCATCCCTACTACTTCCATCCACGCCCTCTTCGTCCTACCCTTTCTCCTTGGTGGGCTAGCAACTTCCATAGAAAAACTTTTTCTCACCGGCACTACTGCTTATAAATAAACTAAAAAAAATAGAAAAGCATACTAAGTAGCTCAGTTATTGTGTGTAGTGGAGAATTACTTCTTTAAGTAAATGGCTTTACAGTGGATCTAAGGGGGACTGAAATTTATTACACTAAACAGCACCCATCTCCTGTGAGGTTCACCTTCACCTGCATTTATGAAACAGAAAGAAGGCAGGAGATGGATAGGTTAGGGCACAGATCTGAGGGGCTGGGACTTCTTGTTATCATATGATCCAAATGTTTAATTTTAGGTCTAGATGCTACTACTTTATTGTGATAAATCAAAGTATTTTCAAGATGTTACGTCTTGAAAGGAATTCAAGATGTTTTGAAGGGATAGCCTCTAGCGAAAGCATTTTGGTGGAAAAATCAAAGTTTCTTGTGGCTCTTTGGGTGTCAATCAACTCGTCTTTTAGAGGATATTCCCTACAACAATTAGTGCATCACTGGAAAGAGTTGGCCTTCTCTAACGCAGGGCCTTAGTTTGTTGTTTTTTGTTGTTGGTTTTTTGTGTTTTCCTGCTTCCAGTCTTTTGCTGTCAGTACTTATCTCTTGTACTGTTGCTATTTTTCAATGAAAGTAACCATTCAAAAAAAAAAAACTTTATTGTGATAAAGTTACGAGTGACCAGAACAGTGTCGCTAAGTGCAGGCAAGTGTTGGTGAAGAGAACTGATGGATCATAAGTGGGCCCATGTGCAAAAGCAAGGAAGAAAAGCCCAAAATCAGAACCTAAAAGGACACTGCAAAAATGCAAATGAAGCCACTACAAAAAAGATGATTGTACACTGGCTGAGTTGGGTCTGAGTAACTATAGACCCGACCCTGTCATGGCCGAGTTTGAGATGACTTGGCCGATTTTTTAATCATTGTGTTCCAGACCTTCTAGACAATCTTGCTTATGGGGCCCACATGGCTAACTCTTTTGGAATGTACACCCTACTAGCTGAAGCTACATCCTTTTGACCCTAATGGTCATGGATCCAGGTGGATTTGAGTCCATTTTGGGCCTACTAATTGTGGCCCAAAATCTGGTTTGGCAGCCCCCGTATCTGTTTGTTTTCATGGATGTGCATATCCGAATTTACAAAATACCCCCTATTATGGTATGAGGATTAGACGGTCCCTAGGAGATGAAAAAGGAAAAATCTTGGACTGTTTTGGCTTCTGTAATTAGATAGGACAGCTCAACATAGGTCAGGACCCCATGTGCTCGATCAAGTGCCTCTAGGTAACGCCAATGCCTGCTCAATTAAGTATTTTCAGTCTCAGTCGGGCCATCCATATTATATATGGACTGATTACCTTGCAAGATTATTCATTTTAAGGTCATGATTTTCCTTAGAAAAATCTGAGTTCAAGGTAGATCATTACCAGTCTTACCCTTTCTTAAAAAGTGATCTTATTAATGTGGATGTTGTTAGTAACCAGAAACAACAAAAGCTCGAGGTGCTAGAGAATGGCACAGCGATGTATATTAAAGGGTCTTGAGTCCTGACAATACAGGTCTCAGAGATCTATTCCTTCAGACGTTGAATCCCAAGCTATGATGATCAGATATGGCTCAGCACACAATGGATACAGTAAGAGTATGGGTATCGCAAATAAAAAATGAAGTAACAATTCAATACTATAGTTGTTGTCTACTTTGATGTATCTAGGGACTTTGGGTAATATTGATCCCAGGACAATTTTATGAATTTGCTTTGCTGCTTCTCTGTCTTCACTTCCAAATGTTTTGTCATTTATATGATTTGAGATTGTTTTATTGTTGAACCACCATCAAATTTCAGGTCATCTTTGTTCCAAATTACAATGTATCAGTGGCAGAGATGCTCATTCCAGGAAGTGAATTGTCTCAGCACATCAGCACTGCAGGCATGGAGGCAAGCGGCACAAGCAACATGAAATTTGCACTGAATGGTTGCATCATAATTGGAACATTGGACGGAGCTAATGTAGAAATAAGAGAAGAAATTGGAGAGGAGAATTTCTTCTTGTTTGGTGCTCAAGCAGATGAAGTCCCAAAGTTGCGTAAGGAGAGAGAGGAAGGACTGGTAATAAGCTGCACCTGTCATTTCAGAAAAAGGGAAAAAATACTGATTATGAAAACACAATAAATGTTGCCTGTTATTGGAATTGCATATTCACTTTTTTAAAGAGATTGCCTATTTGTCTAGTATCAATTGCATTATGTGACTAAGGGTGTGTTTGTGTAGAGTCGTGGCACCGGAAGTCCGACCTGGTATGGTAGGATTTCCGGATCCCCTCTAGCGCAGAAAATGCAGCAAAACCAGAGATTTCCCTGTCATTTCGTTGTTGCACCAAATGCAACAAGGAAGGCACGAGATTTTCCTGCACCTTTCATAGTGTGTTAATACAGATAATAAATATTGATCTCCTTTCCGACTGAATTTCTATTACTGATATTACAGTTCAAGCCAGATCCCCGTTTTGAAGAGGCCAAGCAATTTATACGGAGTGGTGCATTTGGAAGCTATGACTATAACCCCCTTCTAGACTCCTTGGAGGGAAATTCTGGTTATGGGCGTGGTGATTATTTTCTGGTTGGTTATGATTTCCCAAGCTATATGGATGCTCAAGCCAGGGTTGATGAAGCTTACAAGTAAGAAAACTGGCATTTTTTTCTTCTTTGCTTATGAAATATCTATTTTGGTGGTTAATTTGTGTGCTCCCTCATTATCGAAAAGTGAAAGTTACTACATTATTGTTTTGGCTGCCCATGGCAGTTTCTTTGTGCGGAGCTTTGCAGAAAGAGTTCTATTGTCTGAACATGATAATCGTTCAGGAAAAAAATAAGGAAAATCATAAGCGATATCAACCACTGATTTAAAAAACTTTTGTTGCCTTTCTTAACCTTTGTCTATGGAATACTCATTTCTTCTAACTTTTGGGTTTTTACTAAAATATTAAGTGCATAGGAAAAATTTTAAAACTTATGATTTATGAAGTAGCTTTTAGAAGGGGAGGAGCAACAAGATCTGCTAAATCCTTTCCGGGCAAATGGGACCATGGTATGGTTCATTGTCATACATTTCATTGTTAGCAGTTTTCTCCAAAAGATAGAAGAGTCCTTTTAGCTTTATGTTGACAATGACTTCAGATTAAAGAAAATGTAGAGAGAAAACATTAACATACCAAATGATTTTCTAATGGTTCCAATTTTGCATGAATCTTACCGTACAATGTGTTGTTAATTTGTCATGTATAGGTCCCAAACCCGGTAAAGTCTTACGGGCTGCGTCTGAGTGGAAGTTGGTTATAAAAAATTTCCATAGCAAGATGATTTTTTACTTTGATAATAAATAACAGGAGAAAAGGTGGGGTACGATTCCACAGAGAAAATTTTCCATCATTTGGTGCGAATGCTTTTCCGCAAGGAAGAGCACAAAAATGAGCTCAATTTTTCGCGATTCTGTGGAAATGCATTTCCTCGGTGGGGAGGGATAGGGAAAAAAAAAGTTTTCATGGACAAGCAAAAGACTATGGGACCGATTTTCTGTGGATGCTAAACAAACATGTCCTTAAAGTCTTACAATTTCAAGGAACTAGGGGAAGGCGGAGCCCCATTTTGGCAGAAAAGGTGAGAAAAGTGGGATACTTTTCTGTGGTGAAAATTTTTCACTGTATGGCACGACTGCTTTTTCACGAAGAAAAGCACAAAAATCGGCTCACTTTTTTGCGATCCCGCAGAAAAGCATTTCCTATTAGGGTAGGGATAGGAAAAAAAATTCCGTGGAAAAGCAAAAGATTCCAGAACCATTTTTCCTCGGGTGCTAGAAAAACATGTCCATAAAGTCTTACAGTTTCAACAAACTAGGGGAAGGGGGAGATCAGTAAAGACTAGATATGAGGTAGTTAAAAAACACGTGTTAGACTGAGGTTACAAAATGATGACTTTAGTCCCAGGCTATTGGTCAGCCAGGCTAATTGGTCAGCTGGCTGGGGACATGTGAAGCATGCATGAAGCAAAAACTGGGAAAAAAATGTGCACTATAAATATGGTTGAGGAGAAATTTAGAAGTCACAAAGATAGCCCCTGGTAAATGGGTAAGGCTTCAATGGTTTAGACGATGATGACTACTTGAAACCTATTCAATATATGACTATTCATTTTGTTTAAACCATAAATTCAAAGGGAAAAAACACACATGAAATTCCTCTTAATCTGAGTTATGCAGTCACTACAACCCACTCTTCGTATAATGAGTGGGCAGTCACAATCATTTTAAGGAAGTCTCCTTTCATAAAAAATAAAAAAGTAAAAAAGAACGAAGAATATCAATGAAAACATAAAGATTCCATATTCCAATCTCCAACGACAAGATTACATACATACGTACGTACATACATACAGAACTTAGCAAAGAAATTATATTAAACATCCTTCTTATTTGTCAGTAGGTTTAAGTGACCAGATGTGATCCGTGGGTTTTGCCAAGCATATTTGTGATCCCTTTCTGAGTAAATAGGCCGTACCATGGACAGACAACTAGCATTCTTCTTCCTCCATAAAATAACCCATAGATAAACAGTTAAAACAATAGCCAACTTCATATAGTCGAATCAAGTTCTCAAATGAAAAGGGCCAGTTTTGAGAGGATAAATCATTGTCTCCCCATGGTTAGGGCACACCTCCTAAACTGTTCCAGTGGAAAATATTTGCATATGATTGGTAATGTCTCCACCATGAATTGAATATGGTTCAGCTCAAGAATCACCCAAAAAGATAATCCCCATCTTTTCATGTAATTAATATTTTTCGTTTGTTGACTGGATTTCAAGTTACAAGAAAGCTTGTGTGACCAGCACCCGTTGGAAATGGGGAATGCACCAAATTCAAATTGGACATATGGCATGAAGTGATTTTTTGTTTTCGGGTTTTGGGGGCGGGGGGGTGGGGGGGAGGCATCTGTCAAAAATTAGACTGAATGGATTTTGAGGCACTCATGTTCTTAAGTAACCCACAACAATGAACATGATTTGAGAGATGCCTTATCTAATTCTCCTTCCTTCTCCTGGGCTCAACATGTAACATGCCCACTTTGGACATGCCTGTCTGCCTCGCACGACTCTTCAAGTTAAGCTAGTTACTTGTTATGGATATCTAATCTGTTGTAGGATTTGATTCATAAACTCTGCATTTTAAAAAACTTGAAAACATCTATTGCAGGGATAGAAAAAAGTGGCTGAAGATGTCTATCTTAAGCACTGCTGGCAGTGGTAAATTTAGCAGTGACCGTACAATTTCTCAGTATGCCAAGGAAATCTGGAACATCAAAGCGTGTCCTGTACCTTAATTCATTACCACAGCAGGTACCCAGAATATCATATATGAAAAGCATATATTGTAATGAATTAAAGAATTTACAGGTGACACGCACAAAGGAGGTGATTTAAATTGTGTGGATGTCTCTGCACTTCATCCCTCCGTGAGCAAGTTTGATTCATGCCATAGGAGAAAATAAAGCTCTGGAAGCAGAATAGAGATAAGTACATGGTTTGCTGCCATTTAGGTCTATTCAGACCCTTGTATTTGTTGTTTTTTTATTACTGTAATCTCATGAATCATCTTAAGATTGATCTGTAACATTCCTTTCCTTCAAATAGTTTATTACTTTGAATTCCACTGTATTGTTAATTAATTCCTTATCTATTATCTAAGAATCTCTTTTTAACATGCAATTAAGTCTTTCTGCTTGTATGCTTGGTTCTAGATCATCAGGGGATGGCTGATAAGATGATCTAGATCCTTAGAGACCGTTAGATGACTGAGGTTTGGGGATGGGAAGGGTGGCGTGATGTCTCGGGAAGGGAGAAAAGGGGTAGGAAAAACTGGAGTAGAAAATTGGCACCATTATATGCTTGGATGTCCATGGAAATGTACCTTTCTTCTGTTACCTAAACAAAGAGGAGGTACATTTAAGTTTGGAAAGTACAACTGAAAATATGCATTTCTTCCATGGCTGTTCGTTATGCATTAGAGAGATGGAAGTCTAAGAAACAAGAGGGAGACATCCTGAAATTTTACCATAATGGAAAGGTCATCCAGATGCCTTTTATCTTTTCCCATTCTTTGAAAATGAGGTACACATTCATATTCTCGCTCACACGTCAAATATATGTAATCACTAACATATACACTCACATGTCAAATTTTTTCGTCACACGGGCTCTTGTTGTATCAAATCCAATACCCTATCCCTTCACAAATACCTGCTTCTCTCAAATTGGGAAAGATCTTAGTTTGACATTGATGCGAACATTTGTTTTCATTGAATTTTATCAAAAAAGGAAATTTACATTAGATATAGCCATTAAATGTTGATGACCTAAAATCAAGGGTTGGGATCATTTAGTCTGGATAATATTGTGTGTATTTCTAATCAACGTCCTAATCTAGCCACTCCCTTTGCCACTTGATTGTGACACATAGGTGGGCCCTCCAAGAAGGTGGTCATTTTGTTAGTAAAAATGCCTAGCGGTGTTTTGGTAACCTGTGAATGTGTAAGCGATATGGTAGTGGATATTATTTTGAGCGGTTTGGACGTTACAAGTTATGGCTTCTTAGAGTTTGTAGGTTTATTGTATCATAGGATGCGAATAGTGTGGTGCAGCACCCTTTTCAACACATTTTTAAAATCCAAGCTGTTTATCAGCCCTAACCTCCCATGTAGTGATCAACGTATACATTATTACTCAAACATGTAAGATAACCACCGTTGGATTGATTGTATCGAGAACCGTGATGGCCATAGTTGGGTGGGCTTTTTTCTTTGGGATTTGTCTCTCTGTGTTGTGGGTTTCTGCTGACAATGCTTAGAAACATGGTTTTGGATATTGTATTCATTCATCTGTAATACATACATCTCAATTAACTTCCGAAGAAACAAATAGAAACTTACCTTTGTTTCTCGTGTTTGGGATAGGAATGGAGTACGTCCTTCACTTGTGATCAATCCAACGGTTGGCTCACTTACTGAAATTAACTTTGAAAATTTAGATTCAACTATAACTTAGATGAATGTCAAATTTGAGCTGGTGACAGTTCGAAGGAGAGGGACCACAACAGGATCAGAAGTGGGCCCACAGAGGTCGTGCTCTCTGGGTGATCTCGCTCGCAAATCATATGGTGTGTATGTGTATAATTATGTGAGAATTCGATGGTACAGGCAATTTCCAAAGTTGAAAATTAATTATGTGGAGCCCACCTTATTACATGCCAATGACAAGTGAAGTATCTAAGGACTCAAGAGGTTCATGTGAAAGCGTTGGGTGTTGTGACCATCCATTTAAGAACCCCAAAAGCCTTACTGCCAATGTATACTCATTGGATTTTGGGGCTCTAAAGATGGCTACATCCACATATTGCACTTATATTTGGCTCGCATGTAATCCATGCTCGAACCCTTCAAATTCCATAACTTGTTGGTATGCTTAAAGGCGGGCCAACAGAATTGGTTCATAAATTCAAGCTGTGGCTATCTCGCAGAAAATTATTTTTGTGTGCTGTATATGGGTTAGATCTGTCCCAATTGGATGTGAAAGAAAAACGAAACATGAAACACATTTGAAGAAAGTCTTGTATACTTTAAAGAAGATGAAAAGCCTTCAACCCAAACTATATTCTCATGTCATGTAACATAAGAAAGATGTAGGATATTTTCCTTGGGTAGCAGTGTGTGAAAAAGAAAAAAAGGATTTTAAGGAGTCATATAAAAGAAACAAACATAAGACCTTGCAGCCCTTCGATCTCATAGAGATGTCAAATGGGCTGGGCCAGCACCGCATTCAACGAGCCATGACACGGCCTGGCCTGCCAGGCACAGCCCATGGGCACGGGCCGTGATGGGCTGCTGTGCTAGGCACGGTTGGCACAATTGGGCACGGCACGGGATATTTGATGTTTTTAGTGTAAATATTAAAAATTCGAAAAGTTTGTAAAGGTTTCAAAGGTAATTCTATTAAAAAATTTTCAAATAGAAAAGATCTAAATGGTTTTCTTTTCAATGGAGCATGTCAAATTTGACCGAACCACTTAAATCTGTGTGCCATATTCTTCTTTGTGTGCAGCCTTTAAAAGAAAAAAATTATTGTAAGACCTTTGTTTTTTTAAGCCTAAGAGGTAAGAACCACATGAAGTCCATGGCACGATAGACATGGAGTCACGGCACGGCCAAGCACGACTCAGGTACGGCCCATGTTGTGCTAGGCCGACCCCCCGACCAGGTTTTTTCCCTTGCCGGCATGGCATGTCCCATTTGGCATCTCTAGTTGTGCACATACCCTCACGTGTGAGAGGAAAGAAAAAATCAATTTACCTTTCCATAGCTATCTAGTCTTTTTTATTTATTTATTTACCCAACCAAGGGAAGATAACGCCCCCTCACGTGGGGAATTTGACTATGAAATGTGTTGAGATCATCTCCCTCATGTCTAAATACTTCTAATTCAGAAATTGATGTCCATTAGTATTATTGGTATGTCCTTAGGTATGCATTTTTTAACATGTCATGATCTACAAGTCTATGAAATTTGCTGCATGTTATATATTTTGAATGATGCAAACATAATTATTTAATTATAAATGTGGTGAGGTTTTGCTTACAACCCACGTACTCATGTGGAATTTATCAATGACAAGGCATACGTTCCGAACCGGTTCACAGCCGGGTGTGGGTGTTCTAATAGGGGTTGTGCAATATGTGTGGTATGTTGCATCATAATTGGACTCTAATCCAAGAGTATAAATTGAGAGATATCTTACAAGAGCAACTAGGGAGTTTTCTAAATTGATTAGTGGGACGTTTGCCATGGGATATTTGATAGTATAAAAGTAAACTTGTGCCACTCTATTGAACATCTATTTGAATTGTGGATTGGTAGTGTAAAAGAGGACTGTGTGGGGAGATTTCCAGAACCACAGGATTAAGCTAATCGCAGCCATCAGATGAGGCTAAGCACTCTCACGTGCCATCCTCGTGCCATCCACGTGGCACCAATCTCACCCCGGCTACCAGGACAAAGGCCACGGCCGAAGTCAAGCAACCCCGGACCGCCAGCGCCGAACTCGGCTACCCCTGTGTCCATTCCGGCACCCATCTCGGCAGAAAACTCCACCTCGGCTGAAGAAGCCGGGACAGAAGCCGAAGCAAGAGAGAACCTTCACTTGCGCCCCTCATCCCCCACGTCATCAGGCACGTGGAAGAATAGGGGCGAGCTAGTGGGACAGACGCGACATCCAGCCGCTCACAATCTTCGCCAGATCCCTGACAGGGCGGCATCCAGCGGCTGAGGCCACATCAGGGCAGGGCCCGAGGGCAGATCCGCTGGTACCCCTACCGCCAAAGGCGCCCAACACGATCTGGCCCAACAAGATGTGCATTAAATGCGACGTGGGCTGACCCGACGCGCATTTAATACAGAGTGGGCTGGATTGGACCGCAATTAATGCAATGTGGGCTGATCGTGACTTCCCAGTCGAATCACGGGACCCACACCACAATATCTCCCTAAGATACGTTCCACACTCTATAAATAGAGGCTCAAGCCACCATCTAAGGTACGCACAATTCCATACACAGAGCCGTTACTCTGTCTCTCTTCTTCCTCTCCTTCCATTGTTCCAGTCCTCTCACTGACTTTGGCATCGGAGAGCCTTGCGCCGCCCAGGCCAGGGTCCTTTGATCGTTTGCTATTCTCTTTCAGGCTTTCGGACGGTATCCAGTCATTCCCAATCACCATCATCATCGGATAAGTCCTATAAGGCTCCCTCCTTATTGTGGGTCATTATTTTCTGCACCTACAATTGGCGCCGTCTGTGGGAAAGTAATATCCCAACCTTCCCAACCTTCCCAACCTTCTTAACCTCAATCTTTCAGAAGCCATGCCTCCGAAAGCTAGGAAGGGCGTAGAGTCCTCGAGAGCAGCGCTCGAGCTGCCACCACCGCCAACAGACGTCCCTCCTCAAGGGCGCTCCCGCACGGTGCATGGCACGTCTGCAGGCGAGGGCCGCTTAGGCTCTCAGCTCTTCGTCGAGTTCCCACTCCAAGAGGGACTCGAGGCCTCGACCTCAGCAGAAGAAGTCATGCCACCCAGACGCGATGAGCGTCGGCATGAGCGTCCTCGGAAGGACAAAGCCGTGGCCGTAGGAGAGACGCGCCACGTTCAACCCCCTGCCGCTGGAGAGGTTCCCGAAGCCCAAACTGCTCTCCTCCAGAAGCAAGAGCAGCTGATTCGCGAGCTCCAGCAGCTCCAGCAGCAGCTGAGGGCAGCACAAACTGCCTCCTTGAGGCAGGTCTCTGAGCCTCAAGGGAAGAAGAGGGACGCCCCCAGCAGGGCAGCCCAGCCTCCCCGCGAGGACCTCAGAAGTCATCTGGACCATAAACGGAGTCAGGCTCGTGACGAAGGCTCGAGCAACAGCCGAAGTCACCATAGCCGCGACGGCCGAACTCATAGCCGTCGTAGCCCGAGCCACCCCAAGCGAAAGCCTAGAGCTCTGACTCCAGAGAAAGACGATGAGCAGGAGCGATTTGACAAACGTGTCAGATTGGCTCTCCAGCACAACTTGGACATGCGGGACCAGAAGCAGATCTGTGGTCACACTGATCTGGGGGGCTCGCCCTTCACAAAAGAGATCGAGCGCACCCCCTTGCCCAGAAAGTTCTCCGTCCCGCGGTTCGTCCCCTATGACGGACTGTCCGACCCATCCGCACACCTCCGACACTTCTCCCAGAAGATGTCCATCTGGGGGAACGAGGGTCACCTAAACTGCAAAATCTTCTCCTCCAGTTTGGGTGACCTCCCCCTGAAGTAGTTCTGCTCTCTCTCGGAGCAGTCGGTTTTCAGTTGGAAGGAGCTCCAGCTCTCCTTCCTGAAGAAGTTCCAAGCCTACACCGTCGTCCCCAAGAAGGAAGGGGACCTCCTCGCCCTGAGAATGAAGCAGGGCGAAACCCTCGCCAAGTTCGCCCAGCGATTCTGGGCGGTCTACAGCCAGATCGAGGGCGCGAGGGAAGGAATAGCCATCTACGCCCTGATCCCCGGCAACGACTTGCGAAAAGACTTGGCCGGGGACCCCCCAGAATCCATGCCACAGTTGATGTCCCGGGTGAAGCGCTTCATCGCCCAGGAGGAAGACGAGATCCGGGCCAGGGATCAGGATGGGCATCCGGAGCCCGAACAGAAGAGTGGCCAACCTCGGCAGAGAGGCGGGAGGCCCTCCCAGAAGCAGGAGCCCAAGCGGGCCTGGGTCTCTAGTTCGGCGAAGCCTTCGTCGTCCAGGTCTGGGGGCACTTGGAAGCCCAGACCTCCCTCCAGCGCCAGTCAGAGCGTCAACGTCGTCTTCAAGGAGCCGATCTACCGCATCCTGACCAAGATCAGGTCCAAGCCGTTCTTCAAGTATCCTCAGCCCATGAAGAATGAACCCACCGAAGGCCCCCGAAGCAAGCTCTACTGCTCCTTCCATAGGGGCAACGGGCACAAGACCGAAGACTGCAAGACTTTGCAGGGGTATCTGGAGAAGCTGGCCGAAGAGGGCCACATCCCAGAGTTCATCAAGGCAGGTGATGCCGGCGGCAGCGAGGGCCGAATTCACCAGAGCGCGGCCCAGGCTCCAGACAGCGAGGACTCAGAGAAGATCATCAACGTGATCCATCTGGCGTCCTCAGCTCCCGCTTCCTCGTCCCGGGGAAGCTCTCAGGCCCGTGCCGAAGCCAGGCGGGCTTCGCACGGGAAAGAAGTAATGAAAGCCGAACTCGCTCCGGCATCCAAGAAAGCCCGCCGCGACCGACCCGCCATCTCGTTCTCGGATCGAGATCTAGAGGGAATCCAGGTCCCTCACAACGACCCCCTGCTCCTCACCATGAAGCTGAGAGACTTCACCATGAAGAGGATCCTCGTCGACTCCGGCAGCTCCTCCGAGGTCCTCTACTACGACTGCTTCAAAAGGATGAAACTCTTCGAAGCAGACCTCACGGAGGTCCGAGCACCCTTGCTAGGGTTATCCGCCACGCCAGTCTATCCCAAGGGTAGGATCACCTTGGAAACCCGAGTTGGCGGAGCATCCGTGCTGGCCGACTTCCTGGTTGTGGACGCCCCTTCTCCCTACAATGTCATTCTGGGCAGAACGTGGCTCCACAAGCTAGAGGCAGTTCCTTCTTCCCTCCACCAAAAGCTGAAGTTCGTCCATGAGAACAAGGAGGGCAAGATGGAAGTAGTCACAGTGGAGGGAGACCAGCAGCAGGCCAGGCAGTGCATGCTGGCCGCAGTCCCAGCAGTGAAGGAGCCAGAGCGCGTCAACCTGGCCGAGTTCGAGAAAGGCCTCGATGAGATCGGCCGGGACCCTGAGAAGAAGAGCATCGAGGACCTGGCCGAGGTCAGACTAGACCCGGCAGACCCAGACAGGTTCTTCCTGATTGGCACCCAGCTGCCAGACGAAGAAAGGGCCGAACTCTCTCGGTTCTTGATGCAGAATGTGGACGTCTTCGCTTGGAGCCCAAGCGAAATGCCTGGGGTCGACCCTGAGGTCATGTGCCACAAGCTCAATGTCGACCCCGACCACAAGCCGGTAGTGCAGAGGGCCCGAAGGACCGGGCTGCAGCAGACAGATGCGGTCGTCGAAGAAATCGACAACCTGCTAAAAGCAGGAGCCATTCGGGAAGTCCAGTACCCGGTATGGCTGGTCAACACGGTGGTGGTCCAGAAGAAAACTGGGAAGTGGAGGGTGTGCGTGGACTTCACCGACTTGAACAGGGCTTGCCCTAAGGACAGTTTTCCCCTCCCAAAGATTGACCAACTGATCGACGCCACCGCTGGTCACGACCGAATGAGCTTCCTTGACGCCTACCGAGGCTATCATCAGATCCCGCTCTATGAGCCTGACGAGGAGAAAACATCATTCATCACCCCCCGCGGCACTTACTGCTATAAGGTGATGCCCTTCGGGCTGAAGAACGCGGGGGCGACCTATCAACGCCTCGTCACAAAAATGTTCCAGGCCCAGCTCGGCCGATCGGTAGAGGTATACATCGACGACATGGTCGTCAAATCTGTGCGCTCCAGCGACCATCTGGCGGATCTCGGCCAAGTCTTCGGCATCCTTCGCGCGTACAAGCTCAAGCTAAACGCTTCCAAGTGCGCCTTCGGCGTAGCCTCTGGCAAGTTCCTCGGCAGCTTGGTAACGCGGAGGGGGATAGAGGCCAATCCGGACCAGATCACTGCCATCCAGGGCATCCAGAGTCCCTCTACCACGAAAGAAGTTCAGAGGCTCACAGGAATGGCCGCCGCACTCAATCGCTTCATCAGCCGGTCATCAGATAAGTGCAGGCCTTTCTTTCAGCTTCTAAGGAAAAATCTGAAATTCCAGTGGACCCCCGAGTGCGACCAGGCATTGGCCGCACTCAAAACCTATTTAATGTCACCACCCTTACTCTCCACCCCAACTATGGGGGAGACTCTGTATTTGTACCTTGCGGTCTCGGATCACGTAGTAAGCTCCGTCCTCGTCAGGGAGGACGAGGGAATTCAAAAGCCAATTTACTATACGAGCAAGACCCTGCTCGATGCCGAGACCAGGTACCTTCTATTGGAGAAGCTTGCGTTGGCTCTCGTCAGTGCCTCCCGCAAGCTCTCCCATTATTTTCAATCCCACACCATTGTGGTGATCACGGAGCACCCACTCCGTTCAGTGTTCAAGAAGGCTGACTTTTCAGGGCGCATATCAAAGTGGGCAGTTGAACTGGGGCAGTATGATATACAGTACCGTCCCCGAACTGCGATCAAAGCCCAGATTCTGGCAGACTTCATAGTGGAATTCGTCTCCCCCAACCCGGCTCCGACCCAGTTCGGCACGGCACTGGGGGGCGCAGGGCACGAGCCAGAAGAGTCTGAGACCGAACGGTGTCCCACCTCGGCATGGAAGATCTTTGTCGACGGATCGTCCACCTCCAAGAGAGCTGGCACCGGCATAGTTCTCCAATCGCCAGAGGGACTGGTCATAGAACAGGCCTTCACCCTGGACTTCAAAGCCACAAACAATGAGGCATAGTACGAAGCACTGATTGCGGGGTTGAACAGCGCCCAAATCCTTGGAGCCCAACACCTGGTGATCTTCAGCGACTCTCAACTGGTAACTAGCCGGCTCGCTGGAGACTATCAGGCCAGGGACGACAGGATGGCGGCCTACTTAGCCCTTGCGAAAAAACTGCTCTCCCATTTTCAGAAAGCCGAGGTCAGGCAAATATCCCGAGATACCAACACGCATGCAGATGCGCTTGCAAGCCTGGCCTCCGCTGTCGAAGCAGGAAAGAAGAGGACCATCGAGGTCGGGTCAGTATCAAGGTCAAGTCTAGAACTCCATTCATCTCGGCTTGTCCTCTGTGCTGACCTCGGCCCCAGCTGGATGGATCCAATCGTCGCCTACTTGAAGGACGACCAGCTCCCCGAGGACAAGACTGAAGCCCACAAGATCAGGCTCAAGGCAGCTCGGTTCTGGCTCTCTCCCGAAGGCAAACTCTACAGGAAGTCCTTCACAGGTCCATACCTCCAATGCGTCCACCCGACCAAGGTGGACGACTTCCTGTATGAGATCCACGAAGGAATCTGCGGCAGCCATATAGGAGGTCGGTCATTGGCCTACAGAGCAATCAGCCAGGGTTACTGGTGGCCCTACATGCAGAAGGACGCCCAGGTCTACGCCTAAGAAAAGCGAGAAATGCCAGAAGTTCTCCCACTCCCTCCATCAGCCAGCACAGGATCTGAGTCCCCTCTCCAGCCCATGGCCCTTCGCTCAATGGGGCCTGGACGTTGTGGGGCCTCTTCACCGAGCTCCAGGGAACAAGAGATGGCTGATAGTGGCTACGGACTACTTCACAAAGTGGATAGAGGCTGAACCGTTGTCTTCCATCACGGACAGGGACTCCAGGAACTTCGTTTGGAAAAACATCCTTACGAGGTTCGGCATCCCCCGGACCCTGATTTCGGATAACGGGACTCAGTTCGACTCGAAGTCCTTCAAAGACTTTTGCCAAGAGCACGGCATCAGAAACCATTACTCCACCCCGGCATATCCGCAGGGTAATGGCCAGGCAGAAATCTCTAACAAAGTGATCCTGGACGGCCTGAAGAAGCGACTGGACAAGGCAAAGGGCAGATGGACAGAGGAGCTTCCGAGCGTGCTGTGGGCATACAGAACAACTCCAAGGAGGTCCACCTCGGCAACACCTTTCTCTCTGGCCTACGGGATGGAGGCGGTCATTCCCTTGGAAATTGGCCTTCCTACCCTGAGGACAAAGCTGGTCGACCAAGGCCGAAATGAGACGAACCTGGCAATGGAGCTGGAGCTGGCAGACGAGCGACGAGAAGCAGCAGCCCTGAGACTGACCGACTATCAGCAGCGGTTAGCCAGGGCATACAATCAAAACGTTAAAGAAAGAAGGTTCACCGCGGGAGAGCTCGTTTTGAAGAAGACCCTGCCGGCTGACAAAGAACCCAACGAGGGGAAGCTTGCCCCGAACTGGCGTGGCCCGTTCAGAGTGGTCTCACTGGCAGGAAAATCAGCCTACAAGCTCGAAGACTTGGAAGGCAAGCCGCTGCCGAGACCGTGGAATGCATCCCACTTGAAGAAATTTTATTTCTAAAGATGTAATGAATCTCAGAATCAATAAAAGCAGCTTTTGCCTTGTCATCAATCTGTCGTCTCTCTCTCGTCGACTCCGGCAGCATAGGCTCTACGCCCTGGAAATGGCCTGGAGTTCCTACACTCAGCCTTTCCTAAAGCCCCCGTGTCTTGGACACACTCAAGGCTCTACGCCCTGGAAATGACCTGGAGTTCCTACACTCAGCCTTTCCTAAAGCCCCCGTGTCTTGGACACACTCAAGGCTCTACGCCCTGGAAATGGCCTGGAGTTCCTACACTCAGCCTTTCCTAAAGCCCCCGTGTCTTGGACACACTCAAGGCTCTACGCCCTGGAAATGGCCTAGGAGCTCCTACACTCAGCCTTTCCTAAAGCCCCCGTGTCTTGGACACACTCAAGGCTCTACGCCCTGGAAATGGCCTGGAGTTCCTACACTCAGCCTTTCCTAAAGCCCCCGTGTCTTGGACACACTCAAGGCTCTACGCCCTGGAAATGGCCTGGAGTTCTTACACTCAGCCTTTCCTAAAGCCCCGTGTTTTGAACACAATCAAGGCTCTACGCCCTGGAAATGGCCTGGAGTTCCTACACTCAGCCTTTCCTAAAGCCCCCGTGTCTTGGACACACTCCCGGGTACATACGCCCTGGAAATGGCCTGGAGTTCCTACACTCAGCCTTTCCTAAAGTCCCCGTGTTTGGAACACACTCAAGGGTTAACAGCCCTGGAAAAGGCCTCGAGTTCGGACAACTAGGCCAATTCCTAAACTCAGGGTCTTCACCCATCTACAAGGGGTAACAGCCCTGGAAAAGGCCTCGAGTTCGGACACTCGGCCGAATTCCTAAAATCAGGGTTTCATCCCACCCTACAAGGGTCTACCGCCCTGGGAATGGTCAGGAGTTCCTACACCCAGCCGTTTCCTAAAGTCCGGGTTCATAAACCCCTCACACCTCGGCGCAAGGTAGTTCGGCCAAGGTCAGTTTCCTGAAGTCCGGGTTCATACACCCCTCAGAAGGCCATTGCCGAACTCACTCTCGCCTAGCCGAGGCCAGCGGAACGATGGGCCACCTCGGCGCAGGTAAACTCGGCCAAGGTATGGATCCACCTCGGCGCAAGGCCAACCATTTCGGCCGAGGTCAGTGCCAGCACTCAAACACAAACAGCACAGAAACAGTGTTCCAGAACAGTGCAAGAAAAATAGAAGACGATGCAAGAGCATTGTACACAGTTTGGCATTTTATTCATTGTAAACTGCTTCATCACAAGAATTACAGAACAGAAAGCAAAGTACAGAAAGGAGGATCACAGTCCTCTAAAAACAGAAAATAAAGAAAAGCTGGGAGACTGATCTTCACCGACTCTTCAGGCTGCAGACTCGAAGACGCCGGGTCGTTGCCTGGAGGTTCTCAGGGATCCTGAATTTCACCGGGCTGTACAATACACTTTGGCTGGTCAGACCAAAGCATCGCACAGCCCCTCCAATTCGGAGGCCCTGGACCTCGCTGAGCTCTTCAACACCTTCCGGTCAATGAGACCAGCCAAGCTTGAAGAAACCCCAGGTCCAGCGGGGCCTCAATCCCGCCTTCCGTACGACGGTCGCGCAGGACCGTGTCGGACGAGAATGCGCCACCGTCCCCCGGTTGCGTTGCAGCGCATCCTCACTCTGTCTGGCCAGGGACGGATGGCCATGAACCCGCGTTCAGAGAGCGCGTGGTCCACGGGGAGTTCCTTCAGAGAGCGCGCAGACCACGACGGACTTCCCCCTTGGAGAAAGCCGTCCACAGGCGCAAGGGTTTCCCCCGGATCGAAGATTACAGAATGTCTGTCAGACATGGTTCCTACAGCTAAGTGAATTAAGCCATCCTACTTCCGTTTCTTTTCTTCTCCCATGGTGAGCTTGCCATCCCTATTTATAGGAAGAAGAAGGGCTCAGTCTCTGAAAGAAGGGCTCAGTCTCCGAAAGAAGTTATGAGGGCGAAGTCTCCCACGCGTTACTGGGGATGCACGACTGTTGACCAGCGATCCCTATGGCGCCACGTGGAGACATCCGTCCGGTTCCCTCGTCAGCCGTGCCACCATGTTTATTGCTATTTATGGTCTCCAGAATACGGAGAGTCAGCACTGACAGCTATGAGGACCGTTTGACTCTTTCTACCTCAAGGGCCACGCCACACAGTAAAGGCATTCAATACCATTCGATGCACCTCCAGAAATGAAAGAGAGACAAATGCAAAGAGAAAATTCATAAGTAAAGAAGCCCGTCTTTCATTGATTGCAGAAAATATTTACAAGGCTGAGAAGCAAAAGCACTACAGACAAGAAGACAGAAATAGAGAGGAGCCCGGCTACTGTGGTTTCGGCGACTCCACTAGGTCAATCACCATGTCCGCTTGACCAGTAGATTCGGCCGAAACCGCGACCTTGCTAGGAGCGTCGCTGGCAAGAGATTCTTTGACCGGGGCCTCACTTGGACCAGGGGCAGAAGAGGCCTCACCCTGAGGCACGGCAGAAGCGTCGCTGGCAACTGGGGCATCGCTCAAGACCGGGGCAGCTGGAGCATCTTCCGGAGCAGAAACGACTGCAGGAGCTTCAACTGGGGCACTTTCGGCTGTAGGCACGGAGCTCAGCTCAGGAGCCGGGTCGGAGTACTTCGGCAGGTCCCGATAGACAGGATGGTTTTCGGAGACCCCCGCACGTCTCAGTGCGGCCAGGCAACCTTCCTCGAACAGGATGGCGGTGATCTCCTCCACCTGCCTCTCATAGAGCTCGGAGGCATGATCCACCCCATCCTGGAAGGCGGACTGGGCCTCGGACAGAAGAGAGGCCTTCTCCTTCTCCAGCTCGGCGTTCGCCGTCTTCAACCTTGCTGTTTCGGCGCGCCCAGCCAGCACTTCCCCACGCAGCCTCGTCCCCTCAGCAGTAGATTCAGCCTTCAATCTGGCCAGCTCAGACTCCAGTTCGGCGGTCTTCTTGTTCCTCGCCCAGACCTCGCCTTTCAGATGATTGGCCTTCGACGTAAGTTCGGCGACGTCAGCCAAAGCCGATGCCAGCCAAGCAGCCTCTTCAGCGCTGGCCGCCTTCATCCCCTCCATTCCTTTCCGCGACTCTTCCAGCTCCCTCTTTAGCTTGTCCCTCTCAGACTCCAGCCGAGTGACCCGTGTCGCGTTCTTATCGCTCCTTCCCACCACGGTTAGGAGCCTCTGCACGTTCTGCAAATGGAAACAGAGGGTCAGGTTCGACCAAGACACTTGAAGAATGAAGAGAAGCGTTGCAAACACTTACCAGAAGATTATCCTGGATCGCCGAGACCATCAGGCTCTCATCGTCGAACCTCTCGTGCGTCTCCATGTCTCTTGGCAGAGCACAGACCTTGGCAAGAGCTCCGATCACCTCGGCATTCCCCAACAGCCGGTCCTCGACGTTCAGAGGCTTACCGGGCTGAGTCTCCATCCTCGGCCTCCATGGCGCTGGGGCACTCCGGGGTCCGGAGGCCGATCCAGACCCTTGCCCCACCGAGATCGTCAGCTCGCGGGTCGCTCCACCGGTCGGCTTGCTGACCTGCGCGCTCTTCTCAATAGGAGTCTTGGCTCCGGGGGCCCGCGCAGGGGCCTTATTCCTCGGAGGCTGTTCAGCCCCCGAGTCCTTCTCCCCGGCCTTGGACTTCTTTCTAGGCGGGGACCCCTCCCTTGGGCGCTCCGGCTAGCGTCGCCGCACTCCCGCACTCGGAGCAGGAGCAGGAGCAGAAGCTGGAGCAGGAGCAGGAGCAGAAGCTGGAACAGGAGCAGGAGCAGAAGCTGAAGTAGCGCCAGCACCTCCCGAGCTCGAAGCAGCGCGGGTGCTGGCAGAAGATGGCGTCGCAGACGAAGAAGACCCCCGCCTAAACTTGGCCGCTAGGTCCCTAACGACCGGCTCCCTCGACCTTCCCGCCATGTCTTCTTCCCGATCGGAAGAATAAGCGTCCACTATTTGCCTCAGGTTCGACGGTTCCGAACTTGAAGTGGACGCCTTGGAACCAGATGCAGCTCGGCTCGCAACTGGATCGGTCACAGGGATCCCGGCAGGCACGGCGACAGAAACGGTCGGACGGTCGGGGTGCGCCTCGTCCTCCTCGGCAACTCCGGTCCTCCTGTAGTGACCGCGATACCTTGGCTCGTACCCGAGCAGCTTCCAGGCCGACCTTGTCTCGTGCCCCTTGTATCCCTCAACCTTGTTGATGTCAGCAGCGTTCTTCCTCCAGCCTTCGCTTGCAGCTCGGCGTCGTCTGGCACCTACCTCTGCACAACAAGCAATAAGAGTGTCAGCTCGGCATCGCCGAGATCAAGCAAAGCAACAAAGAGTAAAGAAGCGGTGTTTACTTGGGACAGTCCCGGGGCGACGTGGGACTGCCAGACTCCTGCTTTCGCCATCGCCGAACTCCCAGTCCCCCGACACACAGAAGACGGTCTCCTCGGCATTCTTGCTTGAATCCTCCAAGGCCAAGACGAAGCCTTTCCGCTGCGGCTTCACCCGGAGATAATATTTCCCTTCCCCAGCCTTGCAGATATCGTAGGTGTCCTCGATATCGTGGACACCTAGGTCGGTCCCCAATATCTCATTCAGCTTCGCCGTGCCCATGATGACCTTATAGCCATTGGGCATCAGCTGGCAAGGGGTGAGAGACCAGGTACTCAGACAGGCTCTAAGCAAGGGGTGCAGAGGAAATCTGACCCCGCCCTCGATCACGGAGATCAGAGGGAACGGCATCCAGCCGCCAGACCAGCGCATCGTGGCATAGTCAACGGCGTCCGCCGGCTTGAGGAGGACTCCCTCTGGAATTTTGAAAGCAGCCCTAAACTTGGCTATGCCCTCCTCGGTATCTAGATCAAACCTAGGGGTACCCATGCCTGAGAAGAAGGGGACGGCGAAAGAAAAACCCTAAAGGCTGCTCAACCCTAGGAAAAAGCTACACAGAGGCGTGAAGTAACTTACAGAAACGAAAGGGGCGACTCGAATACAGATCCCGGCACACCCTATGGTCGTCCTCGCTAGAAAGATCTTCAGCAGCAGCAGAGCAGAAATCGGAGAAGAAGGCAAAGGCGAAAAGGAATCAGAGACAAGAAGGGAAGAAGACGACCCTTTTTATGGAGAAGAAACCCTCGGCGCGTGCTGCTTTCGAAATCCAAAAGGACGGATTTCGCGATCCGCACCCATTCCATCAATAAGACAGCGCAATCAGTGAAGAGGCGACGCGTGTAGCCGTCGACTCGCTTCCCAGTACAGACAGGTCAGAATGTTTATTGCTTTAGGACAATTGAAGCGACACCAGGCAATGATCACCGCATCCCCAGACGGATTCTTCTAGCTTTCAACCCCTAAAGGCTAGCACACTTCAGAGGTCAAAAGCTAGGGGGCAATTGTGTGGGAAGATTTCCAGAACCACAGGATTAAGCTAATCGCAGCCATCAGATGAGGCTAAGCACTCTCACGTGCCATCCTCGTGCCATCCACGTGGCACCAATCTCACCCCGGCTACCAGGACAAAGGCCACGGCCGAAGTCAAGCAACCCCGGACCGCCAGCGCCGAACTCGGCTACCCCTGTGTCCATTCCGGCACCCATCTCGGCAGAAAACTCCACCTCGGCTGAAGAAGCCGGGACAGAAGCCGAAGCAAGAGAGAACCTTCACTTGCGCCCCTCATCCCCCACTGTCATCAGGCACGTGGAAGAATAGGGGCGCGAGCTAGTGGGACAGACGCGACATCCAGCCGCTCACAATCTTCGCCAGATCCCTGACAGGGCGGCATCCAGCGGCTGAGGCCACATCAGGGCAGGGCCCGAGGGCAGATCCGCTGGTACCCCTACCGCCAAAGGCGCCCAACACGATCTGGCCCAACAAGATGTGCATTAAATGCGACTGTGGGCTGACCCGACGCGCATTTAATACAGAGTGGGCTGGATTGGACCGTAATTAATGCAATGTGGGCTGATCGTGACTTCCCAGTCGAATCACGGGACCCACACCATAATATCTCCCTAAGATACGTTCCACACTCTATAAATAGAGGCTCAAGCCACCATCTAAGGTACGCACAATTCCATACACAGAGCCGTTACTCTGTCTCTCTTCTTCCTCTCCTTCCATTGTTCCAGTCCTCTCGCTGACTTTGGCATCGAAGAGCCTTGCGCCGCCCAGGCCAGGGTCCTTTGATCGTTTGCTATTCTCTTTCAGGCTTTCGGACGGTATCCAGTCATTCCCAATCACCATCATCATCGGATAAGTCCTATAAGGCTCCCTCCTTATTGTGGGTCATTATTTTCTGCACCTACAAGGACTCCCGCCACTCTATAAATCATTAGGAAAATGTTGTGGATCGGTTGTGTAACAGTGGACTCGCCCCATGATGAGTCCACAAAATTTTACCCTTAATTCATCATTTTATGTAAATTTATGGACTTAAATTAGGAGAATTTGCATTCAATTTCATGATTTCATGCATATAAGCATCAAAGTTGGAATTTCAATCAAAATCATTTAAAATCATTGATTTTGCATGAAATTTATGAAATCAATGGTCCGCATCATCCTAGTGCCACACCAATTGCCTTTTTAGATTTTTGTTGCTGATTTTTGACGTCTTCTGGTTTTTCTAACCATATGGACGGCAGCAACTTGGTTGGCTCTTTCTTTTTCGACCCATTTGGGAGAGACTTGAAGTGTAGGAGACTGGATCCTTTGCTTCTCTAATCTCTTTTGTTGATACGACGCGCGGCGGCGTATACGACGAGCAATTTGAGCTTCGGTCAGCTCTGGCTGGGCCTTGACAACGAAGGATCTGCTCCCTCGGGTGCAGCAGCCGAGCCTGTCTTCTTTGTTGCTAGGCAAGGACAGGATGTGAACCCGGTCCTTCGCCTGTTGCAGCGAAGCTTTGAATTTTTGGAGTTCGGCCCCTGTAGAGATGAAGGGTCGAACTGCAGGTTTGTAGGCCTTAGCAGGTGCTTGTAGAGGCCTAGTGATGCATGACTTGATTTTGGGCTTGTAGGAACAAGCCGGCTCATGCTGGTTTGACTTGGGAGTCAGATTGGAGATGGGTCTCTCCTCTTTCATGTAAGCAAGAGGGTAGAACTGGTTCTCTTTGAGTGGGGCCAGGAATGCTGGCTTAGTGGATGTTTGGGACCTTTTTTGTTTTGGTGAAGGTCTTGGGGACCAAGTCTTGGGATAGACCTGGTCGTTTGCGGGTCGAGGCTTCGTGGGGGTGCCACGGGCTTCAGGCCTTCTGGTGCTCGCCTTTGGTGTCACGGTAGTAACACGTTGAGAGGCGAGTTTCTGTTTCTTGGAAGGAGCAGTTTGTTCTTCGGGAAGTGGGAATGGTCCCAGCGTCCCAAAGGCAATAGTCCGGGGAGTCGAGGTCGACCCGGAGTTCAGAGAGTTGCCGAGGGAGTTGACGCTTCGGCAGCTGATGGGGCGCTTGTGGGTGCGCGTGGTTTGCTTCTGTTGAAGCATAAGTTGGTGCTTGCTCTCATCGAAAGTAATGGTAAGTGAAGCTGCCATTGTTAGTTTTCGAAAAGTTTCTGAAACAAGACCACATCCATTAGTAATCACAAGAATATAATGATCATAAATGGGAAGTTCTATGGTTTTGTCTTTTCAAATTGCTCGAGGGAGATGACCCAAGCAATATGAAGAAAGCAAAAGGTCATAAATGGTACAATTGTTCTGATCGCAGGTATGGTAAGCCCAGAATGAGCATCCCAGTGACTGCTAGAAGCAGTTGTGAACTTAAATTCGACTTATCGAGAAGCAGAGCTTGCTCGAGGTAAGAAGAATATAAAGTTGGAGTTACAAATGTGTCGATCGCGAATACAGTAGACCCTGAAAGGGCGTACTAGTACCGCTAGACACAAATGTTTGGAGACCGCATCCATGAGATGAGATTCTCTGTTTTGAAAGGTCAAGATTGGATTCATCAAAGAGAGCAGATGGTATTCCGATCCAAATACGGTCTCAGCGATTTCCGCGAGCGCCAGTACTCAGAAGGAAATGAACCATAATTTCTCGGATCTGAATCCAAAAATGACGAGTTTTTTTTTTGAAAGGTCAATATCGGGTTCATCAAAGAGAGCAAAAGGTACTCCAATCTGAACAGGGGCTCAGCGATTTCCGCGAGCGCTAGTGCTGAGAAAGGAGGAGACCAAAATTTCTCCAATCTAAACCCAAAATGACAGAGAAATTTTTTTAATTTTTTTATTTTTTTTAAGATTTTTTTTTGAAATTTTTTTTTTATTTTAAAGTTTTTATTTTAAAATTTTTATTTTGAAAAAATCTTTTTATTTATTTAAAAGACGAGAGAGTACATATAGGCCTCCTAACCCGGTCTTATGAAATCTCGATTGATAGAATTGCCCCAGGTAAGGGTAGGATTACTTAATGAACCCATTTAGAGGACCCTTGCCTAGAACAGTCAAGCTGTCTCCACACTTTGGACAAGGCTTTTCTTGAATCAACCGTGATCAAAGAACACAGTTGGTTTAACCTTAGTGGTCTATGTCTTTTTTTGTTTTTTTTTTATTTTTTTTATTTTTTATTTTTTATTTTTTTATTTTTAATGAACTCATCGAAGAGAAACGATGGCCCAAAACCTTAGTCGAACAGGCTCAACATTTTTGCAAGCACGATGAACGATAGGAAATGATCAAGGTTTCTCAATTTTGAATCCAAAATGAAAAATCTGATTTTTTGTTTTTTTTTTTAGATCTTTAATGAACTCATCGAAGAGAAACGATGGCCCAAAACCTTAGTCGAACAGGCTCAACATTTCTGCAAGCGCGGTGAACGATAGGAAAGGATCAAGGTTTCTCAATTTTGAATCCAAAATGAAAAATCTGATTTTTTTTTTTAGATCTTTAATGAACTCATCGAAGAGAAACGATGGCCCAAAACCTTAGTCGAACAGGCTCAACATTTCTGCAAGCACGATGAACGATAGGAAAGGATCAAGGTTTCTCAATTTTGAATCCAAAATGAAAAATCTGATTTTTTGTTTTTTTTTTTTAGATCTTTAATGAACTCATCGAAGAGAAACGATGGCCCAAAACCTTAGTCAAACAGGCTCAACATTTCTGCAAGCGCAGTGAACGATAGGAAAGGATCAAGGTTTCTCAATTTTGAATCCAAAATGAAAAATCTGATTTTTTGTTTTTTTTTTAGATCTTTAATGAACTCATCGAAGAGAAACGATGGCCCAAAACCTTAGTCGAACAGGCTCAACATTTCTGCAAGCGCGATGAACGATAGGAAAGGATCAAAGTTTCTCAATTTTGAATCCAAAATTAAAAATCTAATTTTTCTTTTTGTTTTGAAAAGAGAAATAGTGGAAATAATTCAAAGAATTAGAAATTTCCAAAAAATCTCATCTCATTTTTTTTTAGATGCGGAATCCAACATTGGCCACCAATCAAAAAGTGGCCAAAGAATCAAGAAAAGAAGTATAAGCTTAGACCAATAGATATGATATGCAAATATTTCATTTCTAGCATCGTGTTCTCAAATGAACGGGTCCCACCGGGTGGAGCCAGCTTGATGAAACGGCGCGTTCTGCCCGGTTCTAACAAGGTCAGCGGACGTGGGAGTCCGTTTGGGTCCGACCATTTCGTAACCGAGGGGCAGATGCGTGCATCAACATTTCTTTTGTATGGGTGTGCCAGATTTTTTCTATTTTACTTGGAATTGCAAGTGGTGATCCGGAGATCAACCTTCCCAAGTAAAACAGAAATCAACTTCTTTCAAGTTTTCCATTGCACATATATTTAAGAAAAGAGACATTTTTCTTGATTTGCCGTGAAAGGCGATTTTTTGGCGTTTAAAGCCGATTTTGGCGTTTATAGCCGATTTTTGGCGTTTATAGCCGATTTACAATTCTTATCAATGATGAAAGACAAGAGTTGTGAAATTTTTGTCTCTTTTGAAAAAATACAAACTATAATGAAAAGAAAGAAAAGGAGGATCTAACTACTCAGGAGATTGTGGGGGACCCGTTCAGATTGATGGTCGCAAGCCATATGTGGACTTCGCCATCATCATGCAGATGAGAACAGAGGATGCTATTGATTCGCTTGGCTTGGCTATAACCTCAGGTTTTTAGAGGACAAAGACCAAAAGGAGGTCCTATGTCCAATAAAAAACTAAGTAGACGGGCTGAAAGGCCACATCTAAGCCATTGGAGGCAGAAAGAGAAGGCAAGGACCTTGGGGGGGTACCCCCCAAGGGACTTTTGTCACCTTGTAGCGGTGGTCGGTGTAGAACTTCCGCAGAGTTTTCTCTCTTTCTTTCTCTGGATTTCTGTGCTTTTTTCTGATCTGGGATCTGTCTTGTCTTTCCGATCTGGATTCCTTTGGAGTGCTCTCCTATTTATAGGCTTTTTGGTAGCCATTTAGGAGGGTTTATGGGCTTTTATTATCATTAAGCCGCATAATGGGAGGAGTTACAGGATTTAGTTCCTTTATTTTGTAACTCCTTTTTCTTGGCTTCTGATTGGCCGGAGGAGATTAAGGGCATTTAATCGCCTTTAATCGCCATGATGGGAGGAGTTTCATGGTTTAAATGTCATGAATCTCCTCACTTATAACTCCCGGATGCTTGCTTCTGATTGGGCCGTCCAAAGAAATGAATTAATGACTGCAATAAAGCTAATCAATTAATCGCATTAAGTGGTCGCCGAGCAGTTGAAGAGTCATGGGCCGTACCGCGTCCTTTGGGATTCTTATGGCGATGATCAACGATGGATTTTCATGCAGATCGACATTAGATGACCACGTAACTTCAGGTATTGGTTGCCAAGAGCGGGTCGGTGCCATCTGTCCTGTCGATTTCTCGATCGGTCGGGTAGAAAGCACACCTTTTTGGTTGACCGGTTGGCGATCAATTGATTTTGATACTCTTGATGATTGACCCGTGATTTTGACGGATGTCAGAGGATTTGGTGTCTCAAAAGTATAAATTTTGGAAAATCAGAGGAGTCAAAAGCTTCGAATCGCGAAAAAAGGGCGAAAATGGGGTTTTTGGGGCCCTCCCGGAGATCCCAGGCCCCAGGGTCACCGTCGACCTTGGCCTAGGGTCGCAGGGGCTGGCGACCCTGGGCCAGGGTCGCAAGGGCCTACGTCTCCGACCCTGGGGGGTTTTCCCCCCTTTTGTCCCGTTTCGTGTCCGTTTTTGCTGTTTTTTTATTCTTTTTTCGTCTGTATTTTTCCTTGTCATTTTTATCACTTATTGGCCTGATTTCCCTGTAGAAAACCTGATGAGAATCCTTGCATTTTGTTTTGCAAAGTTTCTAATTTTCTGAGAAAGCCGAAGACTTTGTCGCGCAGAGCTGCCGATTTTCCGTCAGAAGCTGAAACTGGGTCAAACGATATCGGAATGACCTGAGATTTGGGGTGAAGCCTCCTGAGAAATAAATAAGACCAACCATAGGCTTTTGTTTGAGTTTTGAAGCCGTTTGGAGTCCTATCAATAGTAGACTTGTTTTTTTGTCGCGATGAAGATGTCGCGGCTTGATGTGCGGTCAACCGATGTCTGATTGACTTGAAATTTGACAGGGAACCTATTGGAGTCATTTTAAGATGATCCACAGGCTCTGTCTTGGAAACCATGGTCCTGGGGAGCTTCGCCGCCGGGAGCTCCTTTTCAGCTGTCGGAGAAGCAAAGTTAGGCCAAATGATTTTGAAATGGCCCGAAACTTCTTGTGTACTCCTCTTTTGGCGGTCTTGAAGGATCTTGCAGTTTTTGTTTGATTCTGACAATATTTGATTTTTTGGAAGTAGCACATTGCCTATTTAGGGCAGGTTGCTACTTCATGCAGTTTTCTGGATCTTGAAGAAGCAAAGTGACATTTTTGGCGTCAACATAGTAGAGGATCTCGGATGAACTGTCGGAGTCGACGAGGATCCTCTTCACTGTGAAGTCTCGCAGCTTCATCGTCAGGAGTAGGGGATCGTTATGGGGAAGCTGCACTCCCTCGAGGTCCTTATCCGAAAACGAGATAGCTGGGCGCTCGCGCCGCATTTTCTTGGACGCTGGTCCAAGCTCGGCCCTCATCACCTCCTTCCCATGAGAGGCCTGCCTGGCCTCGGCATGAGCCTGGGTGTTGCCTTTAGCTGAGGGAGAATGCACTGAGGGTGCCAGGTGGATGACATTGATGACCTTTTCAGATTCGTCGCTGTTTGGGTCCTTGTCGGTGCTCTGATGAATTCGGTCGCTGCCAGCATCTCCTGTCTTGATGTATTCCTCCAGGTGGCCTTCCTTGGAGAGCTTCTCCAGGTGAGACTTCAGGATCCTGCACTCCTCGATTTTATGCCCATTCTGCTTGTGGTAGGTGCAAAACCTGTCCTGGTCACGGGAGGAGGGGTCGCCCTGCATGGGCTGAGGCCAGCTGAAGAATGGCCTGTGCTTGATCTTATGCATAATCTGATGGATCGCTCCCTGAAGATGGTACTCACAGCTTGATAGGAATTGGAGGGAGGCCTGGGCTTCCTACTGCCCCCAGATTTGGACGCTGGGGTCTTTGCCGAGGTCGAAACCCAAGCTTGGTGCGGCTCTTCTTTCCGGAAAGGCTTCTTGTCCTTCTTAGGGGGTTGGTTGCCCCTATCCTTTGGTCCCGCACTGTGGCTTTCCCGGGCCCGAATATCGTCTTCCTCCCGGGCGACATAGCGCTTTATCCTAGACATTAGGGCCGGCACGGAGGTTACGGGGTCTCCGGCCAGGTCTTTCCTAAGCTCGTTTCCTGGTAACAGAGCATTTTGGAAGGCGAAAACCGCTACTTGGTCCTTGGAAACTTCGATCTGGCTGTAAGTCGCCCAGAACCGTTTGGCGAACTGGGTGATGCTCTCGCCATGCTTCATCTTCAGGGCCAATATATCAGCATCAGTCTTGGGGACGACACTGTAGGCCTGAAACTTCTTCAAGAAGGAGAGCTGGAGCTGTCTCCAACTCTAGATAGATTTCTCCGGGAGGGCGCAGAACCACTTCAGGGGGAGGTCGCCCAGACTGGAGGAGAAGACTTTGTAGTTGAGGTGGCCCTCGTCCCCCCAAATGGACATCCTCTGAGAGAAGTGCCGGAGGGAGCGGCTGGATCTGAGACTCCGTCATAAGGGACGAATCGCGGGACAGAGAACTTCTTGGGCAGAGGAGTCTCCTTGACATCCCATGTAAAGGGGGAGACCCCCAGATCGGAGGGGCCGCAAATATCTTGCTGGTCTCGGGCGAGACCAGCCATCTCCAAGTTATGCTGAAGAGCCAGTTTAATACGCCTGTCGAGCCGTTCCTGCTCGTCATCCTTCTCTAGTGACAGTGCTTCTGACTTCCGCTTCGAGTGGCCTTGACTGTTATGGCTATGAGCTCATCTGTCCCAGCCGCGACGACTTCGGCTATTACTCGAGCCTTCGTCGTGGGCCCGACCGCGCTTTTCGTTCAAATAAGCTCTCAAATCCTCATGGGAGGACTGGACTGCCTTGCTCTGGGCGGCTCTCTTCTCGCCTTAGCGCCTGGAGGGTTGCCTTAACAAGGTAGCTCCTGCTGCTTTTAGTTGCTGTTGGAGCTGGTAGATTAACTTATCCTGCTCCTGGATAAGGGCGTTTTGAGCTGCGATATCCCCTCCGTCAGCGAGGTGTCGTGGGCGTTGCGGCCTGCTGACTGCTACGGCTTTGTCCTTCTGGCGACGCTCCTGTCGCCGTTCGTCCCGTTGGGGAGGCATGATTTCCTCGCCTGGGGACGAATCATCAACTTGCTCTGGGAAAGGAACTGGGACGAAGATGCGCGAGTCTGAGCGCTCCTCGCCTGCAGATGCGCCAAGCCCTGCCCCGGATCGCCTTTGAGGAGGGGCGGCCGCCGACGGGCCCGGTAGCTGGATCATCGCTCTTGAAGACTCTCCGCCTTTCTTAGCTTTTGGAGGCATGGTATTTGGGAAGATTGGGCTAATACTTTCCCACAAACGGTGCCAATTGTAAGTGCAAAAATAGTAACTCACAAGATTAGGGGTGCCTGATAGGACTTATCCAAATGAAAGATGAAGATCAGCTGCCTCAAAACCTGAAAAGGGAAGAACAAACAGTGAGAGGACCCTGGCCTGAGTGGCGCAAGGCTCTCCGATGCCTAAGTTAGTGTTTGAACTGAACTAAGGAAGGAGAGGAAGAAGAGAGGCAGAGTAACAGCTCTCAAGTGTGCATATTCCGTACCTGTGTTATGGGATGTTATCTTATTTATAGAGAACTCTACCTGATATTTTGGAGTGGGCCCCTTGATTTGATAGGGAAGCTTTCATTAGCCCACAAAGTAATAAATGCGGGTCCATCACAGCCCACAAAGCATTTATTGCTAGTCCGATCAGCCCACATTGCATTAAATGCATGTCATGTTGGGCCTGATCGTGTTGGACGCCTTTGGCGGTAGAGGTCCCATCGGATCCATCCTCTGGCTCTGCCCAGATTTGGCTACAGCCGCTGGATACCGCCTTGTTAGAGATCTGGCGAAGATTGTGGACGACTGGGATGGCCCATCTGTCTCTATGGCTCGCACCCCTACTCCGCCACGTGTCTGGTGATGTGGCGGGCGTGGGGGCGAGACCAGGGTTTCTCTTTATCTTGGCTTCCATCCTGGCTTCTCCCACCGGGGTCAGGCACACAGCCGAGGTCAACCTTGGTAGCCGAGCTCGGCACTGGCAGCCGAGGTCAGCCCGGTTTCGGCTGAGGCCTTCATCCCGTCGGCTGAGGTGTATATGGATGGCACGTGGTCGTGCTAATTGACATCTTACAGCCGAGATCAGCATAATCCTGGTGTCTTGAAAATCTCCCCACACAACTTTCACTTTTTTTCTTCATAAATTTGTCTTTCTAAGTACATATAGGCTAGCGTACTGAATGGTGGAGAAAACAGAGATTTGCCAGTGTTACAGTGCCTGTTGGGTGTTGAGATCAACCACTACAGTATATATAGGCTAGTTTCTTTTATCTTAAAAGCATATATCATTATTTACTCTGTACAGGATTCAAAGTGATGGGAATGTAGCCACTGTATTCCTTGGGTGTGTTTCGATGTATAGTGAATTGAAGTAAAGTAGGGTAAAGCCTCCATTTTTCCGGACAACATAAGATAAGGGTCATATCAAAAGTACATAAATTCAAAATTTCCTCCTTTAAAAAAAAGTAAAAAAGCAACCTCCTTTCTCTACTAAATGACAAAAAAATCATCTTTTTACACAAAAAGTCAAAAAGATTTTATTGGTTGGGAAACATTAAAGTGGAGTGATCTCAGCCCATTCCTGCCATTTCATTTCATGGAAGTTGTAAGGTCCTTGACCTTATTGGGTCAGTTGGGCCCATCCTAGCAGAGGGTAGTTTGCAATTTACGGAAAATTGAGTGGTTTTCGGAAAAACTCCAATCGCCATAATTTTTTTGGATTTGTTGGAAAGGTCTCGTCGCGCCGATCATTTTTGTTTCTTGGCTCGTCGCGGTCCGACAATCAGAAACCCTTCAAGTAGTTCATTCCTTCACTGGACCCACTTAAAGGCAAACTTGTCTTTTTCCCCCTCTCTTCTTCTTGAGTAGGGATTAACCCTAATCATATCATTTCATTCTCTACAACGAAGGAATCCAGCAGCTCCCTTCTTCTTCCTCTTCATATTCTCAACCTACAGAACCCCTCTGGGAGAGATCATCTCCGCGATCCTAACTGCACATCTTCATCCTTTCGATCTCCTCTTTCCATTGATATCAATTGGCAAGTCCTTTCCCACCATCAACTTTTCTTATCATCTTCTTTCAGTTTAGATCTAGGGTTGATCTTGATCTTTTCATTCCTATCCTTCTCCTTTGAGTTTTAGGTTGTGTTTGGCTGGGTTAGATCGTGGTTTTTCACGGTAGAAAGCTTCTCCTCAGGTTTTCCCCCATTTCCATCTTCTTCTTGGTTGAGGTAAGTATATTTGCATTTTATGATTAAACATGTATGTATGTTTTCTATTGATCGACTATGCTTTCATGTTAGATTTCCCTAATTCTAAGCCTATTTCTAATATTGATTTGGGATTAACATGCTAGATTAGATTTTGGGGATTTGGGTTGGTTTAATTGTTAAATTGGTAGCCTTAGATGCTTCTAATCTGCTAAATGTATATAATAAGATGAATGCGATGAATGGGGCATGGTGGTCCATTTTGTACAAGTTTAGCCATGGAATGGCCTGGGGAAGAAGGTGCAGAAAACCCATTTTCGAGGTAACAATTCGTTGTCCAATCGATTGGACAGAGAACATGTCTCAGTTAGTTGCAGTCGGACACTGTCCGATCGATCGGGTACTCTATCCGATCGATCGGACAGGGTCATTAACTGGATGGTGTTCAGGTCCGATCGATCAGATGGTGCAAGTAGGCCGAACTTGACAACTTTGGACATTTGTAACTTTTAATTTGCCCGTTGGATTTCTACATGCAATATATCGTTGGAAAGCCCTTGAGATGTAGAGTCCAATGGTTTTGGTTTCGTTACGATCGAAGATCGAGAAGTAAGGTAAATACCCAGATTAATGATCCAGCTCATGTTTACTTGAAAATGAGACTGTTAACCTATGTTTGGGCCTTAGGAGTTGGAAACCATGAACCTACTCTCACATGACCATTAATGGGGATTGAAATTGAAGAACGTGGCTTGGTTTGCTTCGATGAGTTGTCTAGGTATTCGTATATTACACGTGGTATAACCGAATGCGTATGGAATTGTCCTAATAGATGCTAACTTGATTGTAGACCAAGGGATTTCCCTAGAAGCATCGTTGATCCGATTCCACACGTACTATGTTAGAACATGTGGGGTACAAGGATGACACCACTTGCCTAGGTCTGGATTGTAATTACTCCTTGAATTGTTACTTGTATCCATTGATGACGTTCCTTGTACAATCTCTTGGCATAATACACCTAACTAATTATGAAGCATAAATCCTTGTAGAACTAGGATATGGACCTGACTTAGAGTGTATCTTAGGAATCATGTGTTGTGTATTTGATAAACATGGTTGGCTAGCATATAAGGGATTATCATGTGGGTTGGACTTGTCTTGTATTGTCTTGAATGAGATAATCCTAATGTGCATGTCTCGTGTATTGAGCTAGCCAGATTTGCTTGTCTTGGTTTTCCTTGTGTCAACACCACTTCATTACTATATGTATATCATGGCCAACTGCAGTTTGGGGTTTTATTGATGGGCCAGCTATTCGGACATCGGGACGGGCAGTCGGCATAGGACGGCGTCCATGGCCTTGACTAGTTGAGAACGGGCTAGGACCGTGCTACTATTCCCAGGACTGAGAGCTAGGATCCCCCTGAGCCAAACTTTGGTATCAGTAGTCCGATTGGATTATTATTGATACCCCGTGAGGTGGATAGGCCATCCTCGGAGTCTCCCTCTTGATACTTGCATTGCATTGCATTGCATAGATAGTGGTTATTGGTAGAGATGTTAGGATTCTTGTCATTGTTTCGGATTATGATTATTCATGCTTTCATGCCTAGCATTGTCTCCTTGTATTCACTTGATTATTATACTTGTCATTATTCTATACTTGATGCATGCCATGTTCATTTATATCTTGCTTATCTATTGCTCAACATGTCATTGACTCTGTTCCTTGGTGTGCAGACACCTCAGGTGACTACTATGAGGAGTAGATCGGTGAGGAGATCCTCAACCAGCAAAGGAGGAACGAGAGTGGCGTGCCGATGACGTAGAGTAGCGTCATCATTCTCAGTACGAGAGAGATTCATTGGGATTCATTAGATTTATTTATTCATTCATTCTCTCAATGAACCTTTCACTTTACTGACTTTATAGTTCTTTTAAAGGGTCTTGGATATTGGGATGGCCATTGTAATAAATTAACTTCTTCGTTTATTCCTAATTATTCTTGTTGTAACTTTAATTATAAATAAGATTGGTTATTCATTGTTTGATATTCCATATGCCTTGAATTGTATGAATTCCGCAGTTCATTAATGACTTGAGGCTTGAAATATAATATCTTCATAGTGGACTTATGATCTTTGGACCTAAAAGGCAAAATTGTAATTAACCCTAAATTTCACTCTCCGGATCCGGTTTATTCTCTAATCGGGTTTGGGGGACGTGACATAAATCTTGTTAATGATTATGGTGATGATTAGTTGGGATAGTGGTGGTCTTTTTTTTTTTTCAAGCCCATCTGCATCAGCTCCACCAATCATGAAAAGACCAAAAACTTGTTGTGATTGCTCCACCCTTCAACTCAATTTCATTTCCTTCTACCCTTCCAAACCAATTGAAACCCCCAAGAAAGGGACCTCTCCTGATCCACTTACAAAAGGTTCATCTCCATTCTACACCAAAAACCAAACAAAGAACCCCATTTCCCCTGGGTTCTCTCCCATCTACTAATCTGTTCTAGATGTTTTGCCTTTTAGTGTTTCCTTTTTTTTTTTTTTTGTTATCCTTCTTTTCCAAGTCTGAGAATTGTTTGTTTGTTCTTTATCTTTAACTACTTGTTTGATTGTTTGTCCTTCTATTTAAGAAGGAAGGGCAGGAGAGGTAAGGGGGAAATGACTGAGGGAAAGGTGGACGGTTGGGTTTTCAAAAGGAGAACTTCTATTAGAACCGAGTTTTTTTCTTTCCCAACCAGACTATAAGAAAAAAAAAGAAAACATTTCCTAAACTACCCCTCCTCCCTCCCTCCCCCAATCTCCAGCGGGGAGAGAGAATGGCCGGGCCCTCTTTCTTCCTCCCTCCCCCTCTATTTTCGCTCCCTCTCCCTCCCTCCCCCTCCCAGTCAGCGGCTACCGTCCATTCTTCCTCCATGCTAGAGACTAGGTGGGGGGGAGAGAGGATGAGGGAAGAGGGCGGAGGGTGGAGGGAGGGAGGAGGGGGAGGGGTAGTTTAGGAAAAAGAATTATACGGTGGGGAAAGAAAAAAGTGCGGTGCCAATAGAAGCTCTCTTTCAAAAGCCCAACACTCTTTACCCAAAAAAAAAACAGGTGTTTTTTCCATCCTTGGATGTCCTTAAATGAAAGTTTGATGGAAAACTTGAACCCTATTTGAAAACCCAAGATTTTTTCCATCCTTTTTTTAAAACTACAAAAAAGTTTAGGGAGTTTGACCGTACAAGTGGGGCTCCATTTTTTATTCCAGTTTTGCCCCTAATAAAAGATAAAAGATAAAACCCTAATCTTTACTGTAAGACCCCGACCCGAGAGACCTCGATTAGAGTTGATTAAATTGTGTTTTAGTTTAAGTGTGTTTAGTGGTTTTTGGATTAGTTGGGGATTAGAATAGCTTTTATAATAGCTTTGGGGAATTTGGAGAGCCTTTTTACTTGTGGGACCCTTTGGGGGTTCTTGTTACGTATTGTGTGAGATTGGGAGTTTACCGATGATTTCCAAAAATCGTGTTTTTAACCCCATTGGACTTATCTTATTAATCCCTACAACTTCCATGTTGACATCGTTTCCATTCGAGGAACCTAAACCCGATTTTTCACTAATTGAGGGCATAATGGTCTTTTTACCCAAAATCTGGATACCAATTTCAATGTCACCAAAATGTGCAAAATATATACTTTTTAGAAACTAGAAATTTTGTCGATCAACTTTGTCTTCTTCGTCGAATTCATTTGAAGCCCCGAAAACCATGTTTTGAGCCCGAGAAGTCTTTTAAGTTGTGGGCCCCATCCTCACTTACTATATATAGAAAGCTTCTTCTTCATTTTTCCCATTTCTGGCAAAAACCATAGAGGAGAAGAGAAATCCCAGCCCTAAGGGTTTTCCCTTACCTTTTTCTTACTTCTTCATCTTCAATCCCCCACTAAGCTAGTGCTAATGGAAAATTAGAGGCTACAATCTTCTTCCTCACCTCAAGGGCTTCACCTTGACACCATTTTTGAAGAAAACCGCCCACTCCAAGATTTCCTTTGGGCAACACCTTGCTTTTTGAAGAACTTCCTTGTAAGTGATCTTCCTAAAAGTTTTATAATCCTGTTTGTTTAGCCCTAGGGAAACTCCATTTCAATTATTGGAAGATTCCATTTTGTTTTACTTGGATTTTGATAATTTAGGGTTTGGATTTGGGGGTTTTGTGTATAGGTGTTTGATTGGGGGCTTAAGAGGTGATTAGAGCTCAATTTGAGTTGCATTGGACCCAAGGCAAGTGGATGAAACGATTCTATGTGTTTTATCATGTTTTATGCAAAATCGTGATTTGTCTTCATTAATAGTTTTAATGGTTTATCATGTTTGATAGTTTAGTATTATTGATTTTGAATGATGATTTGATGAGATAAGGAGGTCAAGGAATAGCCCAATTATTCATGAAGTTATGTTTGGAAGAAGGGGAAAGAAAGGAAATGGATAGGAGTTGGACAAGAGAAGAATTCAACCAAATGGGTTGAGATTCGTTGCAGGACCGATCGATCGCCCATTAGGTCCGATCGATCGGACTGTAAATAACTGAGAGTGTTTTCAGGACCGATCGATCGCCCATCAGGTCCGATCGATCGGACTGTAAATAACTGAGAGTGTTTTCAGGACCGATCGATCGCCCATCAGGTCTGATCGATCGGACTGTAAATAACTGGGAGTGTTTTCAAGACCGATCGATCGCCCATCAGGTCCGATCGATCGGACTGAAATGAGATGAACTATGAGTAAGAGAATCGAGGGACTATTCTCCAAATTCATTTCAAGTCCATACTCAAGTCCAATTCAACTCTATCCCTTCTCTTCTTATTTGAAGACATTGAACCTGTAATGATAACCCATGAAAGATTTGGGTAAATTGTAATGGGTTGTAATGGGGAGGTATTGTTTGGAGCCCCATTGTTATTTAAGGACTTGTAAAGTATTGCGTGAAGTCCGAAGGAGAGGGGAAACTTATCATGGAGATTCAATGAGATTTTATAGATTGACCAATGTGTATAAGGACCCGGAATGTCCCTAACTCTTAAAGAGTACCAAAATTTCATCATAACCGACATACGGGACCCTATTCGCACTGATTCAATTCTAGAAACCCTATTGTTAGCCTATAAAGGTATTGGAAACTATTTGTATTTGATTTTCAACCAATCCCCTATTTTGGGATTTCAACCTGTGATTTGTGAGTACTCTTGAACCGAGAACATTGTGTTGCCATATTGTTAATTTGTTTAGACCCGTCCCGACTTTTATACGTTTTGTACCTATGGGTTCCCGCCCTGTTATGTGTATTTATTTGCTTTGATTTTTGCATGTTACCTATGAGTCGGCACCACTAAGCTTGGATAACCTTATCGGTTTGATCCACCGGTTTGGATATCCCCCTTCAGTTATACCCGCTGCAGCATGGTTCTCGCCTCGCCCCGATATACCCGGTTCGCTACCGTGGTCCCGCAGAGTATTATATGTATTTATTATATAAAAATCGTTGAATTCTCCTCACCTCGTGTGACTGAGGTCAACGTCGTTGACTCTCCTCACCTCGTGTGACTGAGGTCAATGTCCCGATGTGCTCTCATCACTTTTGTGAGAGAGGATTTAGCTTTGTGTGGTTGCCATCTTGTTAGTACAGAATCCTTGTCACCTTACATGTTTTATTTGCATATGTAACTCTTTTAAATGATGCATTCTTCTTTTATGAAAATTCATTAATTATCTAGATTCTACTATATTTCTAAAGGCATCATTGTTTTGAATTATTGTTATATCTTTTCACCCACCTGCCAGACCGTCGTGTCTGACCCATTTATTTTGGTACTCAGGTCCCGAGCTTATTGCCATTGAGGAGGAGCTTGAGGAGGCGGTCGGTGAACCGCAGCGAGTGATTGAGTGGCAAGCCGATGATATCATGTAGACATTCGGCCTTGCCTTGAGAACGATACATTTTGGGAACTTATGATATCTTTATTTTGGGTTTCATTTGGTTGTGCGGTCTTTGTTGACCGTTATTTTGGGGCATTAATCAACTGATATTTTGTAAATACACTAACTTTACTTTTGGGGAAATATGCCTATGATCATTGCTCATTCTGGTATCTTGTTATGTTAATCATAAATCAGTCTTGTTTATGAAATTGAATAGTATTAATATGGTTTACTACACGCTTCCGCAATCTTGAGAATATGTTTGATATGGTTATATGTGAGATGATGTGTAAAGATAATCCTCACCGCGGAACCCTGTGGGAAATCACTTGCACGGACAAATGTTCTTTTAATTCCGTGTGCGGTTTAGCCAAAGAGATGCACGTGGCGCGGCTTCACCCCGTGTCCCGATCCCGGACTCGGCCTCTTTCCCCTAAATCCCGGTCCGGGGTCGCGACAGGACTGGTATCAGAGCGGGACTTGTTTCAGGCAATTAAAAGAAACTAGAAATCTTAAGTACATGGCGAGGATTCGTTAGATAGAATCGTGTGAGCAATGTGTGACCACCCTGTACTTGATTTATATGTGCTAACAATTTGTTTTGCAGCGTTATGCCACCTCACAAAAGAACAGCAAACAGTAATCACATTGCCAGTAACAGTGAGGATACAGGGCCTATTTCAGAGGAACCACAAGACAACAACATGCAGAACCAATTCCAACAGATGATGCAGGCTATGATAGACCAACAACGCCAAGCAAATGAGAATCAGGCTAGGCTCCAAGCCCAAGCATATGAGACACAGACCAGATTGCACGAACAGATGCTTAAGAAAGACGATGATCATGCTAGGGAGATAGCTCAAATGCAGGCACAGTTGTTGGGGATGTTAGAGAGGAGACCAGAACCAATTCCAGCTGCACCACATGGTCCAGTAAACAATAGAGGGAACGACCCTAATGTGTTGTATGAGCTGTTCAGGAAGAGAGGACCGAAAGAATTTTTGGGGACTGAGGATCCAATGGCAGCAGATGATTGGCTTGAGCACACCGAGAACATATTTGAGATCTTCACATGTACGGGGGTAGAACGGGTACAGCTTGCAGCCTCTATGTTTACGGGCTTAGCAGATATTTGGTGGGAGACCATCAAGGCAGAATATAGGACAATGGCTGATGCAGAAGCTTGGGCTAACTTCAAGAGACAATTTGGGGAGAAATATGTACCTACACATGTCAAGAGGCAAAAGGCAGCAGAATTTCAGCAACTTGTGCAAGGGAATATGAAAGTCCTCGAATACCTCACCAAATTTGAGAGATTGTCAAGGTATGCTCCAGAGCTGATAGACACGGTTGAGAAGAAGATAACCAAGTTCCTTGAGGGACTTCACCCGATTATTGAGAGGGATGCTACTGGGGTTGTACCACCCGTTACCTTTGAAGAAGCTGTCAAGAGAGCATACAAATTTGAGAACTTCCACAACAAGATCATCAAGAACCAAGGAAAGGGTCAAGGCCAGCAACAGAACTATCAGCAAAGAAACAATCAGAACAAAAGGCCAAGGCAGGAGCAGAATGCGCAGAATCCAGTGGTTTGTATCCACTGTGGGAAAAACCATGAGAGTGCCAATTGTCGTTTTATTACGGGAGCATGCTTTAGATGTGGCTCCATGAACCACCAAATGAAGGATTGTCCAAGGCCAGATAGACATAATAGGCAGCAACAAGGAGCACAGCGTCAGGCACCACCTTAGAATGCATTAGTGGTCCAGAATCAGGCAAGGCCACTACAACAACAGGCACCTCAACAACAGTTTAGGCCACAGCAACAACAGCAACAACAGGCCCGTCAGCAAGGGCAAAATCAGAACCAGAATCAACGTCCTCAAAATCAGAATAGGAACGCACAACAAGGCAGGCAACAGCAAGGACAAAACAGGCCACAATAGAGGGCACAACTCTATGCTGTCAATAGAGCTGATGCAGAGGCTGAAGGCAATGTAGTGGAAGGTACACTTCTCGTCTGTGGTTTTGATGCTAGGGTTTTGTTTGACCCTGGCTCTACTCACTCATTCCTATCTCCAAAATTTGCTAAGTTGATTGATATGCATGCTAGAGAGTTGAGTTTCATTTTGACTATGACTACCCCTTTAGGTAAGGAAGTTGTTTGTAAAACTTTTTACCCTAGTTGTCCAGTCATGATAGGAGAAGTAGTATTACCGGCAGATCTCATTTTGTTGGAGATGCAGGATTTTGATGTCATCCTAGGGATGGATTGGTTAGCAGGATACCATGCTACTATGGATTGTTTCCATAAGACCTTAACTTTTAAGTTAGAGGAGACCCAAGCAGGGGTGTTGTTTCAGGGAGAGAGGAGTAATTCTGATGCAGAGTTTATTTCAGCGTTGAAGGCTGATAGGCTTCTAAAAAGTGGTTGTGAGGGTTATTTGGCGTTTATCACGGAGGATAAACGGTCCCAAGGGGTGGAGGAGATCCCAATTGTTTGTGAGTTTCCGGATGTTTTCCCGGAGGAGATACCAGGATTGCCACCCATTAGAGAGATAGACTTCACTATTGAGTTGTCACCGGGGACCGCTCCGATATTTATCGCACCTTACAGAATGGCCCCGGTGGAATTGGGAGAGTTGAAGATGCAACTGCAAGAAATTTTAGACAAAGGCTTCGTGAGACCTAGTGTGTCACCGTGGGGAGCACCGGTTTTGTTTATGAAGAAGAAGGATGGTTCCATGAGAATGTGTATTGACTATAGAAGATTGAACCAAGTGACCATCAAAAATAAATATCCATTGCCAAGGATAGATGAACTGTTTGATCAGTTGCAAGGAGCTGCTTACTTTTCGAAGATTGATTTGAGGTCAGGCTACCATCAGTTGAGAGTTAGAGATTCAGATGTACCAAAAACAGCCTTTCGGACAAGATATGGACACTATGAGTTTCTAGTGATGCCATTTGGTTTGACTAATGCACCGACAGTTTTCATGGCATTGATGAACAAAATATTTACGGAGTATTTGGATCAGTTTACAGTAGTGTTTATTGATGATATTTTAGTGTATTCCAAGACCAAAGAAGAGCACGAAGAACATTTGAGGATAGCACTCCAGCTTTTGAGGGAGAATCAGTTGTTTGCAAAACTTAGTAAGTGTGAATTTTGGTTGGACCAAGTCACATACTTGGGTCATATCATCTCCAAAGAAGGATTATCAGTGGACCCGTCCAAGATTGAGGCATTCATGAATTGGGACAGACCGAAAAATGCATCAGAGATCAGGAGTTTTCTTGGATTGGCAGGATATTATCGGAGATTTGTGCAAGGATTTTCGTCGATTGCGTCACCTTTGACGAAGCTGACAAGGAAGAATGCACCATATGTTTGGACAGACAAGTGTGAAGCTAGTTTCCAAGAGCTGAAGAAGAGACTGACTACAGCTCCAGTCCTTACTTTGCCATCAGGGAGCGGCGGTTTTACCATTTTTACCGATGCTTCCAATGTTGGACTTGGATGCGTGTTAATGCAAGATGGGAAGGTAGTTGCATATGGATCCCGGCAGTTGAAAGATCAAGAGAAGAACTATGCAACGCATGATCTCGAGTTGGCTGCAGTTGTTTTAGCTTTGAAGATGTGGAGGCACTACCTCTATGGAGAGAAGTTTGAGGTTCACTCTGACCACCGTAGTCTGCAGTACTTGTTTTCTCAGAAGGAGTTGAACATGAGGCAGAGGAGATGGATGGAATATATTAAAGACTATGATTTTCCAATCAAGTATCACCCGGAGAAAGCGAATGTAGTTGCAGATGCCTTGAGCAGAAAGTCAGTGAGCATGGCGAGTCTTCGGGGGACATATGTGGTACAACAGTTAGAAGAGTTGGGAGTAGAATTTCATCCACTAAGAGAGGGTGTCATGTTGGCAAACATGTCAGTGTCAGAGCCTTCGTTCATTCAGAAGATCAAAGAGAATCAGTTACAAGACCCAGAGTTGGCTAAGATTTTTGAGCATATAGCAGATCGTCCGGATTTTCGTGTTGTAGATGGAGTTTTGTATTACCGAGACCGTCTGTGTGTGCCTAACTTGGAGGACTTGAGGATTGATATCATGTCTGAGGCTCACAATACCAAGTATTCCATACACCCAGGCAGTACGAAAATGTACCAGAATTTGAAGGGCAGATTTTGGTGGAATAACATGAAGAGAGAGATAGCAGCTTTCGTCTCTCATTGTATGATATGTCAGTTGATCAAGGCAGAACACCAGAAGCCTCCAGGGTTACTACGACCATTGGAGATTCCGGAATGGAAATGGGAGCACATCACCATGGACTTCATATCGGGTTTACCGAAGACTAGTAAGGGCAATGATGCTATTTGGGTCATAGTGGACCGTCTCACCAAGTCAGCTTATTTCCTACCGATGAAGACTGGGAAGAAGATGCATATGTTACCTTTGGCACAGTTGTTTGTCACAGAGATTGTCAGTCGTCACGGACAACCGGTTTCCATCACATCTGATAGAGACAGTAGATTTGTCTCGAGATTTTGGAAGACACTGCATGAGTCTATGGGTACGAAGTTACAGTTCAGCACAGCCTATCACCCACAGACCGACGGTCAGTCGGAGAGGACAATTCAGACACTTGAGGATATGCTCCGAGCTTATGTGTTAGATTTCAAGACTCAGTGGGATGAAGCCTTACCGTTGTGTGAGTTCGCTTACAACAATAGTTTCCACTCGAGTATCGGTATGGCACCTTTCGAGGATTTGTATGGCAGAAGGTGTAGAACACCTGTTTGTTGGGAAGAAGTTGGTACTCGCAGTTTCCATGGACCGACCATTGTTAGTGAGACAAGTGACAAGGTCAAGTTGATCCAAGAATGTCTGAAAGTGGCTCAGAGTAGACAGAAGAGTTATGCAGACTCTCACAGAAGGGATTTACAGTTCAAAGAAGGAGATAAGGTTTTCTTGAAAGTGTCACCCACTCGTGGAACTTTGAGGTTTGGACAGAAGGGCAAATTGTCTAGGAGATACATTGGACCGTACGACATTGTGAGTAGGATTAGTGATGTGGCTTACAGGTTAGCCTTACCACCTGAACTTTCCAGCGTACACAATGTTTTCCATGTGTCTATGTTGAAGAAGTACGTTCCCGACAGACTACACATACTCCGTTATGAGCCTTTGGAAATTCGAGAAGATGCGACCTATGTTGAGAAGCCTAAGCAGATCATTGACACCAAGGAACAAGAATTAAGAACTCGGACTATTCAGTGGGTCAAGGTACTTTGGGAGAATCATGGACCGGAAGAAGCAACTTGGAAATTACGGGATCAAGTTCAGAAGAAGTACCCACATCTCCTACCGGAGGTGAGTTTTAATTTCCATTTGGAGGACCAAATGTCCTAAGGGGTGGAGGATGTAAGACCCCGACCCGAGAGACCTCGATTAGAGTTGATTAAGTTATATTTTAGTTTAAGTGTGTTTAGTGGTTTTTGAATTAGTTGGGGATTAGAATAGCTTTTATAATAGCTTTGGGGAATTTGGAGAGCCTTTTTACTTGTGGGACCCTTTGGGGGTTCTTGTTACGTATTGTGTGAGATTGGGGGTTTACCGATGATTTCCAAAAATCATGTTTTTAACCCCATTGGACTTATCTTATTAATCCCTACAACTTCCATGTTGACATCGTTTCCATTCGAGGAACCTAAACCCGATTTTTCACTAATTGAGGGCAGAATGGTCTTTTTACCCAAAATCTGGACACTAATTTCAATGTCACCAAAATGTGCAAAATATATACTTTTTAGAAACTAAAAATTTTGCCGATCAACTTTGTCTTCTTCATCGAATTCATTTGAAGCCCCGAAAACCATGTTTTGAGCCCGAGAAGTCTTTTAAGTTGTGGGCCCCATCCTCACTTACTATATATAGAAAGCTTCTTCTTCATTTTTCCCATTTCTGGCAAAAACCCTAGAGGAGAAGAGAAATCCCAGCCCTAAGGGTTTTCCCTTACCTTTTTCTTACTTCTTCATCTTCAATCCCCCACTAAGCTAGTGCTAATGGAAAATTAGAGGCTACAATCTTCTTCCTCACCTCAAGGGCTTCACCTTGACACCATTTTTGAAGAAAACCGCCCACTCCAAGATTTCCTTTGGACAACACCTTGCTTTTTGAAGAACTTCCTTGTAAGTGATCTTCCTAAAAGTTTTATAATCCTGTTTGTTTAGCCCTAGGGAAACTCCATTTCAATTATTGGAAGATTCCGTTTTGTTTTACTTGGATTTTGATAATTTAGGGTTTGGATTTGGGGGTTTTGTGTATAGGTGTTTGATTGGGGGCTTAAGAGGTGATTAGAGCTCAATTTGAGTTGCATTGGACCCAAGGCAAGTGGATGAAACGATTCTCATGTGTTTTATCATGTTTTATGCAAAATCGTGATTTGTCTTCATTAATTGTTTTAATGGTTTATCATGTTTGATAGTTTAGTATTATTGATTTTGAATGATGATTTGATGAGATAAGGAGGTCAAGGAATAGCCCAATTATTCATGAAGTTATGTTTGGAAGAAGGGGAAAGAAAGGAAATGGATAGGAGTTGGACAAGAGAAGAGTTCAACCAAATGGGTTGAGATTCGTTGCAGGACCGATCGATCGCCCATCAGGTCCAATCGATCGGACTGTAAATAACTGAGAGTGTTTTCAGGACCGATCGATCGCCCATCAGGTCCGATCGATCGAACTGTAAATAACTGAGAGTGTTTTCAGGACCGATCGATCGCCCATCAGGTCTGATCGATCGGACTGTAAATAACTGGGAGTGTTTTCAGGACCGATCGATCGCCCATCAGGTCCGATCGATCGGACTGTAAATAACTGTGAACGTTTCAGGACCGATCGATCGGCCAATGAGTCCGATCGATCGGCCATGAGATGAACTATGAGTAAGAGAATCGAGGGACTGTTCTCCAAATTCATTTCAAGTCCATACTCAAGTCCAATTCAACTCTATCCCTTCTCTTCTTATTTGAAGACATTGAACCTGTAATGATGCATTTAAACCCATGAAAGATTTGGGTAAATTGTAATGGGTTGTAGTGGGGAGGTATTGTTTGGAGCCCCATTGTTATTTAAGGACTTGTAAAGTATTGCGTGAAGTCCGAAGGAGAGGGGAAACTTATCATGGAGATTCAATGAGATTTTATAGATTGACCAATGTGTATAAGGACCCGGAATGTCCCTAACTCTTAAAGAGTACCAAAATCTCATCATAACCGACATACGGGACCCTATTCGCACTGATTCAATTCTAGAAACCCTATTGTTAGCCTGTAAAGGTATTGGAAGCTATTTGTATTTGATTTTCAACCAATCCGCTATTTTGGGATTTCAACCTGTGATTTGTGAGTACTCTTGAACCGAGAACATTGTGTTGCCATATTATTAATTTGTTTAGACCCGTCCTGACTTTTATACGTTTTGTACCTATGGGTTCCCGCCCCGTTATGTGTATTTATTTGCTTTGATTTTTGCATGTTACCTATGAGTCGGCACCACTAAGCTTGCATAACCTTATCGGTTTGATCCACCAGTTTGGATATCCCCCTTCAGTTATACCCGCTGCAGCATGGTTCTCGCCTCGCCCCGATATACCCGGTTCGCTACCGTGGTCCCGCAGAGTATTATATGTATTTATTATATAAAAATCGTTGAATTCTCCTCACCTCGTGTGACTGAGGTCAACGTCGTTGACTCTCCTCACCTCGTGTGACTGAGGTCAATGTCCCGGTGTGCTCTCATCACTTTTGTGAGAGAGGATTTAGCTTTGTGTGGTTGCCATCTTGTTAGTCCCGAATCCTTGTCACCTTACATGTTTTATTTGCATATGTAACTCTTTTAAATGATGCATTCTTCTTTTATGAAAATTCATTAATTATCTAGATTCTACTATATTTCTAAAGGCATCCTTGTTTTGAATTATTGTTATATCTTTTCACCCACCTGCCAGACCGTCGTGTCTGACCCATTTATTTTGGTACTCAGGTCCCGAGCTTATTGCCATTGAGGAGGAGCTTGAGGAGGCGGTCGGTGAACCACAGCGAGTGATTGAGTGGCAAGCCGATGATGTCATGTAGACATTCGGCCTTGCCTTGAGAACGATACATTTTGGGAACTTATGATATCTTTATTTTGGGTTTCATTTGGTTGTGCGGTCTTTGTTGACCGTTATTTTGGGGCATTAATCAACTGATATTTTGTAAATACACTAACTTTACTTTTGGGGAAATATGCCTATGATCATTGCTCATTCTGATATCTTGTTATGTTAATCATAAACCAGTCTTGTTTATAGAATTGAATAGTATTAATATGGTTTACTACACGCTTCCGCAATCTTGAGAATATGTTTGATATGGTTATATGTGAGATGATGTGTAAAGATAATCCTCACCGCGGAACCCTGTGGGAAATCACGTGCACGGACAAATGTTCTTTTAATTCTGTGTGCGGTTTAGCCAAAGAGATGCACGTGGCGCGGCATCACCCCATGTCCCGATCCCGGACTTGGCCTCTTTCCCCAAAATCCCGGTCCGGGGTCGCGACATTTACCCTTTTACTGGTATGGGCGAAAATATAGAGTCTTCAACTTCCTTCGTTGATCTACTATGAGATCCATTATCTTCTTGATTGATTCCATCTCGATATCACGTAAGGGGAGTTCGTCTTCAACCTTCTGCCAGAGTTTATTATCTCTCTCTTTGGTGACTATGCGTTATCGCACAAAAAAACACTGAATTAGACTCCAAATTAGCTGTGGTTTTTGAGTTGTTTCGTTTTAGCTCTCACTCCATATTTTGCCACTCGATAAGAGAAAGTTGGGGCTGTGTAAAAAACTGATTAAAGTCACAGCTATTGTGACCAAGAATACAGTCAAGCTTTCAGCAATTTAACCACTTAGGTAGATGGTAGAGTGACTGTGCGATATCGCACAAAAAGCACTGAATTAGACTCCTAGATTTGTTGGGTTTTTTTAGTTATTTCATTTGGGTCTAACTCCATATTTCTAACTCGATGAGAGAAATTTTGGGCTTGTAAAAAATCGGTTAAAATCCCAACTATTGTGTCCAAGAATGCAGAGAAGCTTTGTGGGAATTCATTCCCTGAGTAACAAAATATGAACAGTTTGTGTGATATTACACAAAAAACACTGAATTAAACTCCCAGTTCAGCTGATGTTTTTGAGTTGTTTCATCTTAGGTCTTACTCCATATTTTGCTACTCAATAAGAGAAAGTTTGGGTAGTGTAAGAATCGATTAAAGTCTCAGTTGTTGTGACAAAGAATACGATGAAGCTTTCTGAAATTTCATTTTCTGAGTAGCTGGCCAAGTGACTGTGCGATATCGCACAAAAAACACTAAATTAGACTCTTAGATTTGTTGTGGCTTTTTACTTGTTTTATCTGAGGTGTAACTCCATGATTTCATACTCGATAAGAGAAAGTTTGGGCTATGGAAAAAATAGATTAATGCTCCAAGAAGTTGTGTACAAATAATCATTTGAATGCTCCAAGAAGTTACAACACAAAGACGAAAACAACTCAATGGAGCATACCTAGCCAAAAGAACTAAGTGAACAAAATATGGAAAAACCTTTGGAGAAATGAAAGAGCAACGGCTTAATCCTCTTGAGAACCTCCTCTAACAATGGAGACAATCACACAAAAAAAATGAGGAAAATGACCTACTTTAAGAGATGCGAACGGAGGGAAGGGGGGGACAAGCTAATACTGACTTTTCAGTTTGTGCGATTTGCATATATTTGCGATATGGCACGAAAGGGGTAGAATTAGAAAGAAAAATGGGGTTCCGTGTACGATACCCACTAAAGGTGTACAAAATTAACTGTGACCCGACCCGACCCAACCTGTGGGTCAATGGGTGGGTCATGGTAGCATATTTTTGGTGCTCGACCCGACCCAACCCGACCCGACCCGTGACCGTTGGTACCGGTTAACAGGTTTCACGGGTCGGGTTACCGGGTGACCCGTGAACCCGGTAACATTTATTCTTTTTTTTTATCCATCCTAGAAAACCAAATGTTCTCCCCTGTCTTTATATTGTCTTCCTCACTTCTTTGTTTTTCTCCTTTTATCACAAATGTACCTATCACATATTTGTGGGGGCAATATAAAGTTGCAGAGGGGGTGGGTCTGAGTTAATTCTTATCATGCTTATTTTATTTTTTTGGAAAGCAAAAAGATGAGTGCAATGAGTACAAGGAGGTCAAGATGTCAATAGATACCTACAAGCAGTTCTTATACATAGACCCTCCAACGTTTCTCTTATTTTACAGTGGGGGTGGACCGTGGCCATTATAGTAATGCAGCAAAAATTAAATTTTTGAATCAACTAGCCAGGCATGGACCTATGCTTGCTTAAACTTCCAACCTAAGTAAAAAAAAAAAGGCATCCTACAAAAGAGGTACTATTTCCAAGAGTTTTAAAGCTGTTCAGCTTCAAATGCTAAATTATGTATGATCTTGTACAATTTGATGAGTGTCAAATTTGATCCATGTAAATTTACAGGATGATAATATGGAGGAAGGGAGCTTGATCTCACATGCTTGATTGTTCTCACAAGTTTGACTGTTCTTGAAAATTTACAGTTCATATATATTTCAAATGGGCAAGGCCCAGGTCTGACATTTTGACCCATGTGCTGAATTTGGACTTAAAACACGGTCTGATGACTAACTAAGTTTGGATTGGAACACCCTAGCTGTAATGGGGCCGAAATTTTGAATATTTTTGTATGTGCGTCGGTGTTGAATACAGTTTGGTATTCTGCAAGGAAGATGAGGTGTTGTGATACAGTTCTGATTGGTGGTGGCGGACTAACAGAAGAACCCAGAGCATCTCCACTTTGAGTTCCTAAGACTCAAACCTGAGATTCGAAACCATATTTGTTTTTCTAATTAAATTATAGTTTTTTTTATTATTTTGAAAACTTCATGAAGTCTGTGACTGGTATTGTTGTGATTTGTGAATTGTGATGAGTGATGACTGATGAAGGTTGTTGTGAGTTGATGACTGATATTGTTGTGAGTTGTGCTGGAAGTATGTATTATTTATGGAATATGGACTATTTTTTACTGTTGTAGTATGGAATATGGACTACTGTGAACCTGGAATTTTCAACTTGTGTAGATTGATGGGAAAAAAAACTCATTTGTTTGTATCCTTTTTAATAAAATCACATTTTTTTATTATTTATTTTTTACCCGAACCCGACCTGTGACCCAAACGGGTCCGGTTCGGGTGGGTTTTCACCCTTATAAATTTTTTTGAGTCGGATCGGGTTTGACCCGTTGAACACCCCTAATACCCACATTTGGGATATATTTTTTGTCAACACCACGACGAGGAATACATATTATTATAACCTGTACGGTCAAATCCCCAAAAATTTAAGGATGTTTTTGAAAATTTCCCCAAAATTCTTGCATGAAATTCCTACTGTAGATGACATGTTTGGGTCCTTATTTTGATTACTTGAGGTTGGTGACTTCTTGTTTTATTCTCTTTTAACCATTTAGGTAAACAAAATCGCAAGTGATTTGGTTTTCAAGGTTGGATAAAACTAAATGATGACCCAAACCCATGACCTTGATCCAAGAGAACATAAATAGAAAACTAAATGATCTTGATCAAGAGATAATGGGTTAGATGGTTGTCGTGGCATTCTCTCATAACCGATTAGGTATATGAAATTGCAAGTGATTTGGTTTTCAAGGGTGGACAAAAAACTAAGGGAGTGTTTGGATAAATGCATAACATAATATCAATAGGTTTAAATATTGTAAGATTTCATTATCATAGAATAAAAGAGTGTCATATTATTATATTGTGTCACTTATGGTGTTTGGCAATTTTTATAGATTTTAATACACATTTGAAGTGTTTGGCAATTTATAAAAAACTCACAAGATGATATATTGAACAAGAAATGAAGAGAATGTAATCAATTAACCCGATTCATGACCCACTAATTATTAATTACAGATGTTAATAATCATGGTATGACTCATTTATTGTTAAAGATTATAATATTAAGAGGTTTTTTCCTACAAATAGCTTATCTTTAGAGATGAGTTTTCCCTCCACCTTCCCAAAAATTCTAATTTTCCCTACACCTTCTTAATACTAGGGGAAATGTCAAAACTAGCCAATCCTTTTTATTGAGACATCCTCATTTATTGGTTTTTACTTTTTTTCCCCTCTCAGTATGATTTCTCTTTTCCTCTTTCTTTATCAAACATTTGGCCATTGCACCCTGTGTGGCCCACTTCTATGTGTACAATCCACTTATACCTATTAAAGTAAAATACGATACAATGAATATAATGGGAGTGGTTGTTCATATGATCAAAACTTTAAACAATGAAAGGTGGGGCTCAAATATGATAAATTAATTATATCTTCATTTCTTCTTTTTCTACAAAATTGATCTTTTTTCCATTATCAGTACATTTTCTGGGTCCTAACACCAAAAATCACATTGATTGATAGATAGTAAGGATGGAATGTTCATGAAACTTTAGTTGCTTGTCTTGATTAGGGTCGATTTTATTGCATGAAAATAATTTTTAGAAATTATATGACCACTTTACTACTAATATCTTAGCCCGAACATATAACATGGTTTACTTATTTGCATGAAATTGAATTATCAAATATTTTATAAGAAATGAATTCATTATTGTTAAAATATGATATATTAGTATAGATCTGAATTTCTAAAAATTCAAAAGAACCCATTCTGCCATGAAATATAGGATCTATTTGTTCATATGAAACTAAACTCCTACAAATTCAAAGGAACTTATTTTACCATAAAATCTCTTAAGAATTTATAATATGTTTGTTTGCATGAATATTGTCGCGACCCCGGACCGAAAGGGGAAGGATCCGAATCCGGGAGTCGGGACAGTGGGTTGGGGTGATGCCGCGCCACGTGCATCTCTTTGGCTAAAGCACACACGGAATTAAAAGAATATTTATCCGTGCACGTGATTTCCCACAGGGTTCCGCGGTGAGGATTATCTGTACACATCATCTCACATGTAACCATATCAAATATATTTTCAAGATTGCGGAAGCGTGTAGTAAACCATATTAGTACCATTCAAATCCATAAACAAGACTGATTTATGGTTAACATAACAAGATATCAGGATGAGCAATGATCAAGCATTTTTTTCCCCAAAAGTAAAGTTAAGTGTAATTACAAAATATCAGTTGATTAATGCTCCCAAAATAACGGTCAACAAAGACCGTACAACCAAATGAGATCTAAAACAAAGATATCAAATTCCCAAAGTGTATCGTCCTCAAGGCAAAGCCGTATGTCTACATGACATCATCGGCTTGCCACTCAATCACTCGTTGTGGTTCACCGACCGCCTCCTCTGGCTCCTCCTCAATGGCAATAAGCTCGGGACCTGAGTACCAAAATAAATGGATCAGACACGACGGTCTGGCAGGTGGGTGAAAGGATATGACAATAATAAAACAATGATGCTATGCAAGAGTTAAGAAAACTTATGGATAAACAATGAACTTTATAAAAGACAATGTATCATTTCAAAAGAAGTACATATGCGATAAATCATGTAAGGTAACAAGGATTCGGAAACTGTCAAGATGGCAACCCCACAAGCTAGATCCTCCCTTCACCGAAGTGAAGAGAGCACATACCCTAACAGGATCATTGGCCTTAGTCACACGAGGTGAGGAGGAACAACGATAAATACTATAATATATATATACTATACAGGACCACGGTAGCGAACCGGGTAAACTATGCAAATTCCAGACTGCAGCTGACTATCAGGAGGGGAAGGAACCCCAAGTCGGGAGATCAAACCGACGAGGTCGTCCAAGCTCAGTGGTGCCGACTCATAGGTCAAATACGATAACTCAAATCATATGCACGGTAAGAAACGGGGTGCCAAAATGCACAAAATACACATTCACCTCGAGTTGCCATATACAAGTTAGCAAAAGCTAAACACATCACTTCTAGTGCTCTTGGGACGGTCTAGTCATATCAAGTTGGTTTAAAATCCCAAAATAGGAGTTTGGTTGAAAATCGAATACAAATAGTTTTTCCATACCTTTACAGGCTAACAATAGGGTTTCTAGAATTGAATCAGTGCGAATAGGGTCCCGTATGTCGGTTATGATAAAATTTTGGTACTCTTTAAGAGTTAGGGACATTCCGGGTCCTTATACACATTGGTCAATCTAGAAAGCCTCATGAAATCTCCTTGATAAGTTTCTCCTTTCCTTCGGACTTCACGCAATACTTCACAAGTCCTTAAATAATAATGGGGCTCCAAACAATACCTCCCCACTACAACCCATTACGACTTACCCAATCCATCCATGGGTTTAAATGCATCATTATAGGTTCAATGCCTTCAAATAAGAAGATAAGGGATAGGGCTGAATTGAACTTGAGTATGGCTTGGAATGAATCTGGAAATTAGTCTCACAACTCTCCTATTTTACAGTTTATCTCATTTCAGTCCGATCGATCGGACTCCTTGGCCGATCGATCGGTCCCGAATTTGCTTCCAGTTATTTACAGTCCGATCGATCGGACCTGACGGGCGATCGATCGGTCCTGAGAACCCTCTCAGTTATTTACAGTCCGATCGATCGGACCTGACGGGCGATCGATCGGTCCTGAGAACCCTCTCAGTTATTTACAGTCCGATCGATCGGACCTGACGGGCGATCGATCGGTCCTGTAGCGAATCTCAACCCATTTGGTTGAATCCTTCTCTTGTCCAACTCCAATCCATTTCCTTTCTTTCCCCTTCTTCCATACATATCTTCACAATTAATTAGGCTATTCCTTGGCCTCATTATCTCATCAATTCATCATTCAAAAATCAATAAGACTAAACCATCAAACAAAATAAATCAATAAAACCATCAATGAAGACAAATCAAGATCTTTGCAGAAAACATGATAAAACACATGAAAATCATTTCATCCACTTGCCTTGGGTCCAATTGCAATTCAATTGAGCTCTAATCACCTCTTAGTTCCACAATCAACCACCTATACACAAAACCCCCAAATCCAAACCCTAGATCAACAAAATCCAAGTAAAACAAGACGGAATTTTCCAATAATTGAAATAGAGCTACCCTAGGGCTAAACAAACAAGATTATAAAACTTTTAGGAAAAACACTTACAAAGAAGTTCTTCAAAAGGCAAGGTGTTGTCCAAAGTAAATCTTGGAGTGGGCGGTTTTCTTCAAAAACGGTGTCAAGACGAAGGCCTTGAGATGAGGAAGAAGATTATAGTCTCTAACCTTCCATTAGCACTAGCTTAGTGGGGGATTGAAGATGAAGAGGCAAGAAAAGGTAAGGGAAAACCCTTAGGGCTGGGATTTCTCTTCTCCTCTAGGGTTTTTGCCAGAAATGGGAAAAAGAAGAAGAAGCTTTCCATATATAGTAAGTGGGAGTGGGGCCCACAACTTAAAGAACTTCTCGGGCTCAAAACATGGTTTTCGGGGCTTCAAACGAATTCGACGAAGAAGACAAAGTTGCTCGGCAAAATTTCTAGTTTCCAAAAAGTATATATTTTGCACATTTTGGTGACATTGAAATCGGTGTCCAGATTTTGGGTAAAAAGACCATTTTGCCCTCAATTAGTGAAAAATCAGGTTTAAGGTCCTCAAATGAAAACGATGTCAACATGAAAATTGTAGGGATTAACAAGATAAGTCCAATGGGGTTAAAAACACGATTCTTGGAAATCATCGGTAAAACCCCCAATCTCGCACAATTCGTAACAAGAACCCCCAAAGGGTCCCACAAATAAAAAGGCTCTCCAAATTCCCCAAAGCTATCATAAAAGCTATTCTAATCCCCAACTAATTCAAAAACTACTAAACACACTTAAACTAAAATACAACTTAATCAACTCTAACGAGGCCTCTCGGGTCGGGGTCTTACAAATATAATTCTGAAAAAAATCAAAGAAACCCATTTTATCATGGATTCCTTATCTTAAAAATATAATTGGATATTTTTTATTTCCATTTAATTGAATTCCTAGAAAATGGTGTCGTCATCTTGTCATTTAAAAAAATTATAAAGTTGTTAACCATTTCCTTCTTTTGAAAATTAAGGTCAATCTTGAATTTAGCGTATATTAAAATATGGGATAATTGTCAAACTGCTTAGTTCAAAGTTTATTGAATGTTTTTGAAATTCCCAAACAACAATAATATTGAAATAATTTTTCTAGTATTTAACTCTAGAAATATTTTATTTTGTACATATCCATCCAAACATTCCCTAAATCTAAAAGAATATAAGAAAATGCATATTAGATCACCACTTTTCAATTATAGAATAATTCTATATATTTTCATCCAAGCCCATTTATACCATTGCATTTTCAAGCACCAAATGCAATAATACAAGTTTGAGTGCTTTCATTAATTGACCAAGTCTCAACCTATTTACAAGAATACATTTTTATTATGTTATAGCCCACACTATGGGTATTTTAGTCCTAAAGTGGTTTTATTATAGCTAGGGGGAAATATTCAGACTTTGGTAAGGTGGAGGGAAAAGTCATCTCTAAAGGTAAGTTATAGGGGAAATCTCTAATATTAAATGGTAAAACTATGAAATCCAAGCAATGTTGTTTAATTAAGGTGGGTCCACCAAATGTTGGTTACCATTCCATAATACATCTAATGGTGATTATCACAAATGGCCCTATCTAGTTTTTTTTTTTAATATAAAATCTTAGCCGGTGTAAGACATCATGAATGAATCAATCTATGAGAAGTCATTGTGGGACCCATTTGTGTTGGTAGTCATATTAACAATGGGGGAGCATTTATATGGTGGGACCCATTTAATGATGGCAAACTAATAATTACAATCACACAATTCAATCTTGGTAATCATGGGACCTAGCTAATTTTGGTAGTATAAGACCCACCTAATGTTGGTAATCATGATGAAAGCCCTTACTGTGACATTTGTAGGATCCACCTATTATTGATAATAACAAGGGGTTATGTAATTGTGATATGGCTATTGGATCCACATTATATTTGTAGGCACCGTGGGGCCACTCTAATCGTGAAAGTAATAAATGTTAAGATTTATAGTGAGCCACTATAATTAATGGTTTCTCATGAATTCTCCAATGATTTTTTTATGCAAACTCTCCACTTTTATTTAGAAATGATTTTTTAACATAAAATTATTTTATACAGCATATTCTTGAATAATCTAATATGAAGATTTTTTAAAGGAAATGGGATATTGTAAGATACTTTCTAGGTTATCCAAACAACTCATTTTAGGTGAATAGATTATATTATAAACTAGGATATAATATAAGAGAATTTTTTAAAATATATAGTTTCCAAACACTCCTTACACAATGACCCAAAGCCATGACCTTGACCAAGAGACGACCAATACAAAACTGAATGATCTTGATTAAGAGATAATGGGGCCTAATTTAGGGGTGTACTCGGATCGGATTGGTGTGGATTAGGCCAAGTCCGTCACCAATATGTTACCTACGGATTGATGGATTTGGAATTCGTCACCAATCTGTGGCTGTTAAAAACCGATCCGATCCATGGAGGGCCGGATCGGATCGGTTTAATCCGTTCAATCTGTTAAACATAATGTTAAAGAAAAAGATCTAACTATACACACACACAAAAAATACAAATTACAAATATATTTAGATCCCTTAACTTATATTTAGACCCCTTAAGTTTAGACATCTTAACTTATATTTTGACCCCTTAAGTTTTTATTATTTTATATTTAATGTCAACGGATCGGATCGGATTGAATCCGCGGTTTGAGGGTGAAACCCGTCACCGATCCCTTGCTAACGGATTGCAACATTTTCAATCCGTCACCAATCCGTTTACTTTCGGTTCGGTTAAAAATCCGCGGATCGGATCAGATTGGATCGGTTTTACGGATTGGTGGGTTTTTTTTGTGCACCCCTAGGGCCTATTGTTTCATTCTCCTGTAAACCGTTTAGTTAAATAGAATTGTAAGATCCCGACCCCCAGTACTTTTGTTTAGTATTGTTTTAATCGTGGTTTAACTTGTTAAGTGAGATTTGATTTAATTTGACCTTGATTTTGAGTGTGACTAGACTTTTCCATAACCTTGGAGATTTTGAGACCGTTGACTTTGGTTTGACCCGGTATATACGATATGTACTTTTTTTATGAGAAATTACTTCTAATTTCTAAAAATTCTGAATTTGGTGTATTTTGACTCATTTTATGAAGTTTAATAACTTTCATGTTTTGATCATTTTGATTTGATACTCAGAAATCACATTTTTCGAGGAAAATTGGCAAAAATGACATTTTCACTAAATCTGTTCATGAATTTCGAAAATTTCAGAAATTGGGGAAAATATACTTTTTGGAAAGTAGAAATTTCGCTGAGCATTTTTGTCTTCTTCGTCGTTTTCATTTGAGACCCGCAAATGATAGATTTGACCCTTGTAAGTTGGGGCCCATGGGGCCCAGCCCATTTATCCCTTATAAAACCAATGGGTTCTCTTCTTTCCCTCATTCTTCTTCTTTTCCTGCAACAAAAGGGGGAGCTAGGGTTTTCTCTCCCAGCCCTTTCTCTCTCATCATGTATCTCTTGTTCTTTGATGCTAAAGGGAGATTTGATCTTCCCATCTCCTCCCTCTCCATTCAAGCTTCCTAAAGAACCCTTTTGCAAGAGGTTTGAGCTAGGAGAGACCACCTTTCCATGCATTTCTTCTTGGTTTGAGCACCCAAAGGTTAGCAATGGTTTCCTTTTCATGAGGTCTTGGTTTTCCAAACCCTTTGGAGTATTTTCCTCATTGATGCAATGGGTTTTCATGAAGATTGGAAAATGGTTGGTTTTCTAGGGTTTATTCATGAGCTATTTGGGGGTTTTGTGATTTTGGGAGCTTGAGACCCTAGAGCATGGTTTGAAGAGCATCCTAGCTTTCATTGTGGCTTGAGGCAAGTGAATTTTACAACTAATATGATGATTTATCTCATTTGGTTTCATTTCATGGCTTCTCCTTCTTATGATTTAATCCCTTTGATTTATGGTTTTACTTTGATTAAATGAACCAATGTTGTGTGGATTTCCATTTATGTATGGTCTTACAATGTATGGAAGTTGCTTTCATCTTGGTCATGTAGAAAATTTGATTTCCTTGTGTTAAGAGTTGGGTTCAAAGAAATGGGGAGAAACTTTGTTTTAAAAAGTGATTGTTTGGTTAATTGGGTTGATATGGAATGGTGATTTGATGAGTTTGGAAGGTCAAGGAAGGGCCCAACAATTCTTGGAAATTAGTATGAAAGAAAAAGAATCAAAAGAATCAAAAAGAAGGAAAAAAAAAATTTTTTTGCAAGGAACTGCACTGCCGGGCTGGACTGGGCAGGCCCAGTCCGCTCGAGCGACCCAGACACTGTCTGGGCTCCGCTCGAGCGGACCTGGGTTCGCTCGAGCGAGGCCCAGCTCAGCCTGGGTTCTGGCTCGGGCCCGAGTTTGGATATTTTTGTGGGCCTGATTGTTGGGGCTTCCTTGGGCCTGATTCAAGTCAGCTTTTGGGCCATTTCAAATCTGATATTGGGTCATCTTAGGGCCTGATATTGGACTGATTTAAAACTTGTTTCGTGGGCTTGGTTAAGGTTCAGTTTTGGGCTGTTTTAAAAGTTGTTTTGTGGGCCTGTTCAGGTTAATTTTGGACTGTGTTAAAAATCTGTTTTTGTGGGCCTGTTCAGGTTAGTTTTGGGTTGTGTTTAAAATCTGTTTTGTGGGCCTGGTTCAGGTTAGTCTTGGGTTGTTTTTAAAGTTTGTTTTGTGGGCCAATAAAGGTTTAGTTTTGGGCTGTTTTTAAGATATGTTTTGTGGGCCATTCAAAGTTAGTTTTGGACTGTTTTAAGGATTGTTTTGAGCCATGTTTAAAGGGCTGTTTTGGGTTAAATGAGTAGATTGTTTGGGCTCGGTTTAACGCCAGCTATGGGCCTGTTTTTAAGAGTTTTGACATTACTTTTGATACTTGGAAATTTGTGAAATGGGAATGATGTGAGAATGAGTGTATGTGAAATTACCCGGGAATCGTTCGAGTCTCAATGCGCACTTTATCATTTAAATATTATGGATTTTCATTGGCATCAAACGCACTTTTTATTAATCAATGTTTAAAGGTTAAATGTGCATTGAGATGGTTCCTTGGCAAGGCATTAAGTCATTCTCCACTATCCATTCCATTTCAAGTCAGAACATGTATTTGTATTTGTATTTGTATTTGTATTCTTGGGTAAACTAATTTAAATAGCATCGGTGATTTGTTATAAAATCATGTGGTTTCCCATGTTCGAAAGGGTTGATCGTATGATTTTATACAAATCACTTTGATGCGTATTTGAACGGTTTACCATAGATATTCGTATGCTTTCTCCGATTCAATTTGAAAAGAGATTGGGGTATGTTCGTCACATTCGGGATTTCTTCGATGAGACTATTGTTTTGATAAGGCTAGTATTTGAAAATAAAAACCTCGAGGCAAGACGGGGCCAGAGCTTTATAGTGCGAGCCCATGAGCCAAAGAGGCTATGATTTCAAAAATAAAACCTCGAGGCAAGATGGGGCCAGAGCTATGTAGTGTGAGCCCCTGAGCCAAAGGGATTAGTATTATGGTTTGATTCGTATCGGTTTGAGTTTTGAAAACTAAAGGCACCACTAGGCTTAGGTCACCTTGTCGGGCTGATCACCCGGCTTGGGATCTTTAATTTGTTCGCCAGCTGCAGCTTGGATTCTGTCTGTACCGACCATGGCAACGGTTTTATCTGCCGGTCCCATTTGTATGGCTACGGTTCTGATTTTTGATCTGCCGGTCCCATTTGTATGGCTACGGTTCTGATCCTATTTCTAGTACCACGTTCAGTGGCTACGTTTCTGTCTGCTCTTGTTACTTCGGTAATAGGAAAATTTAGCTATGTGTGGTTGCCAGTGTTTTATCTGCATATTACTTTATTTTATGATTCTTGTTGTTATACTTTTTATGCTTTGATTTGTTTAATGTTTACGATATCGATCTTTATCGTATTGTCTCTACTGTTCAGTTTTAAATGTATTTCCAATTATTAAATGTTTTGCTTAGGCGGTTATCTTTTCGAGATATTTATATTTTAGAGACTGTTCGCTTATTTGTCTTGATATTTCTGTTCGGACTTTCGATTGTTTTAGCATGTTTTATTGTCATTATTGTTTAGACTATTTATTCGGTTTTACGATGATTTCATCAGGTTTTATATATGTTCTTTTGTTTCATATTACTTGATTATTTGCTTGCCAGACCGTCGTGTCTGACCTTGTTTGTTTGGTGCCAGTTTTCTCGCTTTCTGTTTTTAGGTGTTTGATCGGAGGAGGCGGTGGGACCGCCGGTCTGACGTGAGAGGCTGCCCATTGATATCATCTAGATGTCAAGTTTGGCACCGGAGTTCGTATCAAATCTCATGGGGGTGGTATTTCTATTTAGTTGGATATATTTTTGTATGGTTTTGTTAGCCTTTTTCTTTGGGTTTGTAACTAAGACATCTGTTAATTGTAACTTGAATATGTGGGAAATAATAGTTTGTTACTACCAGCTCAGTTTATTTGGATTATGATTTGTACCAGCCTGCTTATGTGATGGCTTTGTGATATTGGTTGCGTGCGACACGGAACCCGATGGCCACGGATTCCGAGTCGTAACACCATGTGTAGCTTCCGCGAAAATATACTCTGATCGTGATGGAATTTGTTTATCCTCATTCACCGCGGATCTTGGGAAAGATAACAAAAAGTTTCAAATTATCCCAAAATTTCGCACTCCGGGATCGGTCCACTGCAGGGCCCGGTTTCGAGGTGTGACAAGAATTGCAAGAGATTTGGTTTTTAGGGTGGACAGAAAACTAAATGATGACCCAAACCCATGACCTTGATCCAAGAGACGATTAGTAGAAAACTGAATAATCTTGATATAGAGATGATAGTTTCAAAACCCCATCACTATCTTAATCTGCAATCCAACCATCTCAAACCCATCACTACTATGCATGGTTTAAAAAACCGGCCGATACCGGTTCGTATCGGCCGATACGAACCGGTATCGGCGGTGGCTTCAAATCGCCACCCACCGGGGGATACCCCCGGACCCCTCTGCGAAGCGCATGTTTTAGAGAAGTGGCAATCAAGAAAACAAAAGGATCCTACTTGACCATGATAGCTAGGACTCTTTTGCTAATGGTCTTTCTTTTTTTTTTGTGCTTGGATATCTATTATTATCATAAGCTGCTAGATATGATATTAAACCTATTTAATTATGTTTGGAATGATATAGTAGTAAAGATTGTGTAATACACTAATTCATGAACCAAAAGGCTTTATCTTGAGTTAGATTCGATGTTACTCACTTATTTTTCCCTAGATCTATTATTTTAAAGTGTAGATCTAAATTTTTTATTTCCAAAATTTGGGGCTTTTCTTGAAATCAAATATATTTTTTCACATTAGTGTTCAAATGCATTGATAATGTGTTAGTTTAAAATAGATCTATACTTTTGGAAAAAAAAAAAGTATGATTTTTTGCCAAAAATTGTGGTTGCATAATGTCAAATTTATGATATTTCATCTTATTGATCATGAGCATCAATAATAGTCGCATTATATAAAATACTAGAGAATAAAGCGAACAGCGACACAGACAGGACTCATAACTTAAGGTGACCGAGATTTTGATTTATTGTTGTTACTAATGGAAAAAAATATTGTTTGCAACATTTTTTTAATATTCTGGATATTTTGAATATTTTTTCTAATTTTTTTGGATTAAAAGAAAATTCACACCGCGACGACCGCGACGATATCGGTTTTTCGGCCCGACCGATACCGAGATTTTAAACCATGCTACTATGGAAGTACTATGAAGAAGAGAAAAAAAGGCCAATTCATACATTCAATGTCAAGTTCTTTTAAGAATTTCTAGTTCGTTTGGCTATCAAAGATGAAGCTAGTTTTTTTTGTAAAACATGATAATACCATTGAACAAGTAAAAGAAAAAACTAAGAAAAACAGATTATTAAGACAAAATGCATAGAGAAATTAAGAAAAACATAATCAAGACAAAATGCATAGAAAAGTTAAGAAGAAAATATAACTCACAATTTTGTTCTTCTTTCTTTCTTCTCTAATTGCTTTCCTTTCTTTTCTGTCATTTATTCTGCTGTGGCTATTATAAAATTAAGCAAGATTATGTATCTATATAACATGTATTTAAAAGAGTGTCTCTCTAATTTTGACCATTAAAAATATTTCTATTTTTTTTAATTCCGGACAGCGACATGTAGGCGAAGCAATCCATTAGGAGACTTTCTACTTTCTTAAGCTCAGTGTACGTACAGAGAGATCTAAGACATCTAATATGATTATAAATTAGAAAACCTTCCTATGCGTGGGCGCTCTCTTTGGTCCCAGCTCCATAGGCTGGATTAAAAATAAAAAGAAAAAAAATAGAAGATTAGGAAACCTCAACTTCCCGGGTAATTAATAAAAGGAAGTGGGTAGGGTATCTCACTGTGGCCCACGTGTGATGACACAGAAGACAATTTTTTTTATGCTCACTTTATTTGAAGAAAATAAATATATAAAACAAAAGAAAAGAAATCTTGTTCTTTTATAATCGATTCAATTGCATTACCCAAAAAATTTAATAGGGTACCCTTTGAAATCAATGGAAAAAGACTCAGTTTCAATAAACATTAAATAAATGTAAAATTAAAAACACTCTTGATAGACTGGAATGACGGAGCTAACATGCATATAGTTAAGACATGGCTTTGATTATAATGATGAATAAAGCTAACTGGATCCTCAGATATCAATATTACTTAAGTTGATATAGGCACTTATTTATTTATCTTTTAATATATGTATATAATAAGCCTATATCTAGATCCTCGGATCACAGCATACAAGACTTTGAATACCTATTTGCAACCCTAGGTAAGATTTGCAAACCAAAAGAAACTTAATTCGTTGGGAGTTCTCTGTCTATCGAAAAAGGAAAGGGCTCTTTCGCAGAATGAGTGAAATGAAAGATGCTGCCTTCTTCAAGATGAGTTGGACACGGCTCTCTACATCCTCCATTTGAGCAATTTTTTTCAAATCTAGGTACTTCAAAGATTCCACCATCTAGAGCCCTAAGTCTCCTTTGGCTGGTTTTTGCATTTGGAAGAAAATTATATATCTCTCTTCGTTCCTCCAAATGGGAGTAGATGGACTACTCGAAATGAAAAAACTAGGGCTGAACAACCGGATTTCCGGTCCTGCCTAAAATGAAGGACCGGACCGGTCCGGATCAGTCCAGTTGGACCACTTAAAGTGGTGCAGACCGGTTTCCATTTCTTTTCTTTTTTTTTTTCATTTTCACCTCACATCTAAAAAGCATAGAGAAAATTCGTTATAAATGTCCCAAAAAATTAAGCACCATAAGTCAAAATATAAATGTCTCAAACACACACAAACAAATACATTAATAGATAAATCCGGTCATGCCTCATTGGCTCATCCATATTAAAAAAAAAAACTTATTATTTTAATAAATCCGGTCCGATCCGGTCCGGACCGGACCGGATTTGGACCACTAAGACCGCAAATCCGGTCCGGTTTTGTGGTCCGATCCGGTCCGATTTGCGGTCCGGTTCTGTGCAGCCCTAGGAAAAACTATCAGTATCTAATTTGATCCATGGCTAGATTCTGAACTAATTGCAGTGAAATCTCCTCAATATATCTTTTTCTCAATTTGAAACAGTTTCAGCACTTATTAGTGAAGATCGGTGGTACATTCCAGATTGCCTCCCTCATGACATTAAATCTTTCCTTCAATCTATTAATCAAATTCACATCCCAGAAATTCCTATAGGAGATTCTGTCATCTGGGGTATAAACTTCAAAGGTATGCTCACCGATTATGATGCTTGGAATTTAGTAAGTTCTAGGGCTTCCCTTGTGCCTTGGGCTTCTCTTGTATGGAACAATAAGGCCAATACGCGAATATCATGCCTCATTTGGAGAATAATCCACAAGAAAATGCCAACTCAAAATTGGGCTCGATCTATAGGTGTGAATCCGGCATCTAGATGTGCTTTTTGTGATGTGGAGGAAGAATCTAAGGGGCATATTTTCTTCATTTGCAATTTTGCTTCTAGCCTTTGGAGATGGTTGCTCTCCCTATGTCACGTCCCCAAAATTTAAACCGGGGTTATACGTGAGATTAGGGCTAATTAAAACTTTTTACAACATAAGTCAAATATAACTTAGCCCCAATCGTGTCCCAATTGGATCGAAGACCGCTGTGAGGTATAAACATTTCCTCAAATACAAACAATCAATAGCGGAAGCTTAATAATTACAATTGGTATCTTAAAGATGCATAGTTTGGAACCATACTATATATCATCATTAAAGTTCAGAGTTTAAACGCTTTAAACCAAAAGTATTATTTACAACATTAGGCCACATCAACACTGAGGCCTAATCAAAAGATAAACGAAAGTACAAAAGTTAAATCTATCAAGATAAGCATGAAGGCTCTCGAGTACGGGGTCAGTACGGCTATACAATGCCGTCCGTACTAAAATCTAAGAAGTCATCAGACTGATCCGCCTGTACTTCTTCCGTCGTCTCCTCCTCGATATAGAAGGGTTCGGTACCTATGCACCCAGAGTAACATCGTCAACACGACGGTTGGCAAGCAATATATATATAAATGACAACAAGATATACATATCGAATCAGAGTAGACAAGAGACAAGATCAATAGAAACATATGCATTTCAGACATAAGAAATACATAGTATACGAGTCATAAACAATCTAGCAAATAGGCAAATCACACAAGCTAATACACCACGGATAGTTTCAACAAGGACCCTCCATACTCAACATGAGAGTTGTGGTAGAGTGGCACGGGATGAAAACCCGGCAAACAAGTAAGCAAGCAAGATGGATACTAAAGGCCAAACAAGATCAATAATGCAAGATGTATCCGATGGTGTACAATCCATCAAAATATAAAAAGTAGTACTGCGCAGACTTTCAAACCAAGGTCCTCACACATGTGGTGCCCCACCATGTGTTGGGCGTTGACAACTGAGTGATGCCTGACACAAGAGTCCTAGACAAGTAGGAGTGAGGAGACTAGGCTTTCTTGCGTGAACAAGATTCATAAACAATTGAGAGACTACTTTCCATCAATCAGATCAAGACTATCAAGCAAGCTTATTCAAGTATCAATACCATAGTAGTCCTCATCAAGCTTTTACGATTAAAGCCGCCTAATCTCAACACTTCCATCAATCATATACAAGATAAACAAGACATCAAGGGGATCCTAGGTCATCATCTAAGTTCATCATGTGATCCCAAACCAAAATAAGTAAAGCAATCTATAGAACATGAACATTTCATGTAGAAAGTACCCAATTGTACTATGTAGAATCGAGAACAATAAACAATCCAATCTTAGGTCAATAGTTATTACCATAGTCTCGTACAACTCTATTCAGTCAACGAAAGGAATAAGGTTCGCGATACCCGAACAAACAATCTTCGTGCATAGATATAAAAGAGGTATCCCGTTGTCCCGTACCGTTCAAGATTGATATAAGTTGAACACCGAGAAAATAGGAATAACAATGAGAAATGCATGCTCCATAACACTCCTCATATCAAGTCAAATGAGTCCATAAAGATAGCCAATGTTCCATACAAGTCCAATAGAAAAAGAGGTCAAAAGAGTCCCTCAAAAGGTCCTCTACAGTTGTCCCGGTCGACCTGGTACAGCCCGGGTCGACCTGCATTAATATGCAGAAATGATGAACAGTAAAATGGTCAGGTACTGTCCGCACCTGACCCTGTGTCTTCGGTCGACCGAAGCCCCTGGCCGGTCGACCGAGTACACTACAGTTACAGAACATCAGTTCTGTAACTGATGTGTAAATGGTCTAATTCCTATCCCATAATCCCTGAACTTGTTCCATAACATTTCAAGGATAAAACCACATCAATTCAGGTCCCATAAACCTATCAATCTATCCATTTAATTATCAATCCAATTCATTAAGCAATTAAACAAGATTATCATGTTTTCAATTAAAAACAATCTAGATTAGAGCATAGGGTCATCTAGACATAATCAATCATCATTTCAAGGAAGAAACAGTATATCAAAGCATAAGTATATAGATTAACTTGCCTTAGTGATGAGCTAAACCAAAATTCAAGAGAATTAAGGAAATCTCTCTTTTTGAGCTCAAAGGGTGTAAAAGCTTCTCAATCCCAAAATCACTCTACAAAATGAATGCAATGGGTAGTAGTGAGTCTCCCTAATCCATTTCTAACTAAAAAGAAAAAGATTCACTTTGGTTAAAATCTCTGGAAGCCTACCTTCCAATGGATTGTGGTTGGAAGTTCTTGAAAATTAGATAGATGGGTTCCTTGGAGTTTGAAGAAGAAGATGTGAAGCTTGGCCTATGAAGATGGAAGTTCTATGGCTGTCTTTGGCAAGAAGTCAGTGAAGAGGAAGAAGAGAGTGAATAGTAGAAATGAAATGGTGATAGAGATGAAGAAATGAGTCATCCGTATGAGGTGTTGTGATATAGAATAAGTTGAGATGAGTCATAGGATAAGTATAGAGAATTATGGTTTTAGTCCTTAATTCACTTAAGTGATTATTTGGGCCTCTTCCTCACGTCGAATCGAAACGCGATAGAAGACTAAAGTTCATGAAATGATGAGACCTATCCAATGCACCCAAATTCACAAAAACTCATAATCTCAATTAAGCCCCTGAAAACTTCCCAAATTGCAAACCACCCCCCTACTGTACCCAAACATGCTCCGAATCACGTGAGATTTCACCCACATGATTTATACGTCAAACCCGACTCGCTAAGACTCTAAACACACTTACTAACTAATCAAGCAATTAGCTATAATTAATATAGGCTAAGGGTCGGAATGTTACATCCTCTCCCCCTTGGACTATTTGGTCCTCAGAATATCTCACACACCTCTGGTAGAAGCTCTAGATACTTCTCTTTAATCTGATCCCTGAGTTCCCAAGTTGCTTCGTTCGGACTATGATGCTCCCACTGTACTTTGACCCAGTGAATAGTCCTAGTCCTCAAAACATGTTCCTTGGTGTCTATGATCTCCTTCGGCCTCTCAACAAATGTAGCATCTGGCTGGACATCTAAAGGCTCATAATGAAGCACATGGGTAGGGTCTGGTACATATCTCCTCAACATGGAAACATGAAAAACCCTGTGAACTCCTGATAATGCTGGTGGTAAAATCAATCTGTAAGCCACTTCTCCCACGCGCATATCAATCTCAAAAGGTCCGATAAATCTCCGAGTCAACTTACCTTTCTGTCCAAACCTCATAGTCCCTCTAGTCGGTGAGACCTTAAGAAAAACTTTGTCTCCAACCTTGAACTCTAAATCTCTCCTCTTGAGGTCTGCGTAACTCTTCTGGCGGTTCCTTGCAATCTTCAGCCTGTCAATGACTTGCTTCACTTTCTCACTGGTATCACTGATGATCGAAGGTCCATGAAAACTACGAACGCCAATCTCTTCCCAACAAATCGGGGTTCTGCATCTCCGTCCATACAAAGCTTCGAACGGTGCCATCCCGATACTGGAGTGATAGCTGTTGTTGTAGGCAAACTCGCACAAAGGAAGACTCTTCTCCCAGTCTTTCCCGAAATCGAGAACACATGCCCGCAACATATCCTCCATAGTTTGGTTCGTTCTCTCAGTCTGTCCATCGGTTTGAGGATGATACGCAGTGCTAAAATTTAATGTAGTACCCAAGGCTGCTTGCAAACTAACCCAAAATCTACCCACAAATCTTGTGTCTCTATCTGATACAATAGACTCTGGAACTCCATGTAATCTGACTATGTCATCTATGTACCTGCGTGCCAAAATATCCATGGATCCTCTCATTTTCATTGGAATGAAATGAGCTGACTTGGTGAGTCTGTCAACAATCACCCAAATACTGTCATGGTTCTTCGTAGGTGGTAATCCTGCAACGAAGTCCATGGTAATGTGCTCCCACTTCCATTCCGGTGTCTTCAATGGTTGAAGTAATCCTGGAGGTCTTTGATGTTCAGCCTTCACTTGTTGACACACAAGACATCTTGAGACAAATCCTGCAATCTCCTTCTTCATGTTATTCCACCAATAAAAGTTCTTCAGATTCTGGTACATCTTAGTGCTCCCTGGATGGATAGCATAACGAGAATGGTGTGCTTCAACCATAATCTCGTTCTTCAAATCATGTACATCCGGAACACACAATCTATCCTGACAATACAGCACACCCTCCACGAGTCTGAACTCTGCTGTCTGATATATTATCAATTACCGTAACTAATTCAGGATCTTCTCCTTGACTGCTCTTGATTCTATCCAAAATCTCTGGCTCCCAAGTATGCATGTTAGCAATCATCACCCTTTCAGACTGAGGCTGGAATTCTATATCTAAATCTCTGAATACTTCTGTCAAAGACCATTCTACTTGTAAACATCCGATAGTTGCTTCCTTCCTGCTCAATGCATCTGCAACCACATTTGCTTTCCCGGGATGATATTTAATCGGAAAATCGAAGTCTTTGATGTACTCCATCCATCTAGTCTGCCTCATATTCAAATCTTTCTGCCCAAACAAGTATTGAAGACTCCTGTGATCCGAGTGAACCTCGAATTTTTCTCCATACAGGTAGTGTCTCCATAACTTCAGTGCCATAACCACTGCTGCTAGCTCCAAATCATGAGTAGCGTATTTCTTCTCATGCTCTTTCAGTTGCCTGGACCCGTAGGCTACTACTTTTCCTTCCTGCATGAGTACACATCCTAAACCAATACCTGAAGCATCTGTAAAAATTACAAATCCTCCGGTCTCCGTAGGTAAAGTAAGAACTGGAGCTGTAGTCAATCTAGCCTTCAACTCTTGAAAATTAGCCTCACACTATTCTGTCCAGACAAAAGGAACATCTTTCCTTGTCAATTTAGTCAATGGAGCTGCTATGCTGGAAAATCCTTTTACAAATCTTCTGTAATACCCTGCCAAACCTAGAAAACTCCTGATTTGTGCTACTGTCTTCGGACTCTGCCAACTGACAACTGCTTCAATCTTCGCTGGATCTACTGCCAAACCTTCTTTAGAGATGATGTGTCCTAGAAAAGACACTTGCTCCAGCCAAAAATCACACTTACTTAGCTTGGCATAGAGCTGATTCTCTCTCAAGATCTGTAATGAAGCTCTCAAATGCTCCGCATGATCTTCTCTGGATCTCGAATAGACCAAAACATCGTCTATGAACACCACTGTGAACTGGTCTAAGCATGGAGCAAAGATCTTGTTCATCAAGGCCATGAATACACTCGGTGCATTGGTTAGCCCAAATGGCATCACCAAAAATTCATAATGGCCATATCTGGTCCTGAAGGCTGTCTTCTGCACATCTGAGTCCTTGACTCGCAACTGATGGTAGCCTGATCTCAAATCAATTTTAGAGAAGTATTGTGCTCCTTGCAGCTGATCAAATAATTCATCTATCCTAGGTAAAGGATACTTGTTCTTAATTGTAACCTGATTCAGCTGCCTATAGTCTATGCACATACGCATTGTACCATCTTTCTTCTTTACAAACAAAACCGGTGCACCCCATGGTGACACACTCGGTCTCACAAATCCTTTGTCCAAGAGATCTTGTAATTGAGCTTTCAATTCTCTTAGCTCCGCTGGAGCCATACGATAAGGAGCTTTTGAAATTGGTGCCGTCCCTGGCACAAGCTCAATCGTAAAATCTATCTCCCGAACCGGTGGTAATCCAGGTTGTTAGGTTTTTGTTTATTGCAATTTGATGGATGCATCATTCATTTTATTCATCATTTGAATTCACACACATGCATTGATTTAGAAAATCTTGAAATCTTGTTTTACACATGCATGGTTTTAATTCTTGTAAATCCTATGTTTCAGGCATGTTTTGGTTTTCATCTTGGATGCATTTTATTTGAAAAGGATTTTTACAAATCAAGCTAGCCAATGATTTAAAGTTTCAAATGATTTTTGGCTTTTTATGTTTCATGTTTTTAAGCCGCTTAGAATGATTTAAAACATGATTCCAAGCTTGATTTATTGGCCCAAAAAGTCCCCAAAGAAAAATACTTTAAAATATGCAAAATATGCATTTTTGGGGGAATTGGTCCAGGGGACCCGGTCGACCTGCAGTGTGGCCGGTCGACCGAGCCCATGGCCGGTCGACCGAGCCCACTGCGGGTCGACCGGGAAAGAGCCAACGGCTCTTTTTTTTTCAAACGGTCAGTTTTATGACCGTTGGAGGCCAGGTCGACCGGGGCTTTTATGGGGTCGACCGGGCACTCGCAGAACTCAACTTTTTGAGTATAAAAAGGGGTTCATCCCATGAGAAAAAGGGTGGAACTTTGAGCAACTTTCAAGCCTTCATTGAGGTGTTTGGAGACAAAGAAAAGGGGATGAACCAAGAGAGACCAAAGGGTCTATAGGAAAGCTAAAGCTTGGAAATCATGAAGTTAAATCTCTAAGTAAGTTTTAGTTTTCTTAATCATATGTTTCATGCTTTGCTTAAATTATTGGTAAATGATTTTTAGCATGTTAACTATGATGTATTGAATTCATTACCTTCATTCTATCTTTGATTTATGTTGTGATGAATTCTTTACTTTGATTCAATCCAAGTTTGTTTTAAAACTTTATTAATCATGCTTTCTCAAAATCTTTGATTTCCTTTTTAGCATGATTTCTTCTCTTGATTGAATCTATCATTGTTGTTTTCAATCTCTTTAGAACTTTAGTTAAACCTTTGTTTTTGAAAACAACATTGCACATGCATCACTTGATTAATCTTAATCATTTTCATACAACTTGTGATCTTTAGATTTTCATATCATTCACAAGTTTGTAATTGTTCAAGTGATTTGCATTTGACTTCAATCATATCTTTTATGTGCGTTAAACTTTGAAATGCTTTAAGCATAAAATTCATTGGTCTTAATTTTAACTTGATTGAAGTTCTACACACACACACACCCCATGAGCATTCATCTTTGCATTTCTTAGTGTGTTGTGTGAGTTTGTTTTTCACTTTCACATCCGCCTATTTAGAGGCAATTTATTAGAGCTTAAATTGTAATCTCATAAGAGTGTTTTGTGAAGACACTTTCTTTGAGAGAAATCATTTCTTTGTAAGGTTATTGCTTAGCCATATAAAAGCATAGTGTAAGGGTTGTTGTTTAGCCTAGAAAAACATCATTGTAAGGTTATTGCTAAGCCTTGGAAAGCATACATTGTAGAGGTTATTGCTAAGCCTTGGAAAGCATCTTGTAAGAGGTTATTGCTTAGCCTATTGGAAAAGCATATTAGTGGAAATCCGGTGGGGTGTGAGGAACACAAGCCGGTAGTGGATGTAGGCATTGAGGCCGAACCACTATAAATGATGGTGTTATGGTGATTGCAATGTGGTGATTGTATGTATTTAGCTTCCGCATTGTGCTTGTTATCATCACTAGTGACTAGTTAGTTTATAGAAAATTAAAATTGGTCATAGTTAGTCACTATTAGTAGCTCACCCTATTCACCCCCCCCTCTAGGGTTAGGATCTTGGATCCCAAGGACTTTCAATTGGTATCAGAGCCTCGTGCTCTATATTAGGATCAAGTGTTTGAAACTCTTGATTAGGTGTAAAAACCTAGAGTTAAAACCCTAGTGTTGTGCCTCCATGAAAATCATAAGAATGGATTCCACTAGTTTAGACTTTGTAGATTCTTTGGTAGATTCTTCTAGACCCCTCCTTCTTCCCACTATTGGAGATTCAAACAATAAATTTAAAGAATCTAAATTTGAATTAAAAGAGGAAGAAAATGATGAAAATGATAATGACATTGAAAAAGCTTATGAGGATTTGTGCACATTATCCTTAGAGCTTTCTAAGAAGAATAAAAGATTAAAAGAAGAATCTAAAAGACTAAACAAAGAATTAGTCTCTTCAAAAGATGAACTTAGAGAGAAAGATGAAGTAATAAATTGTGCAGAATCTAAGTTCATGATCTCTTTGCATAACCTATATAATGCTCAAGATGAATTAAAAGATTTAAAGATAGGTTATGACAATCTTAATAAAGAAAATTCTAAATTAAGAGATCAATTACAAAGGCAAGACAAAGACTTTAACAATCTTGAATCTAAGTCAAGTATCTCTAAGGAAAATTTATCTAATGCTCAAATTGAACTAAATAAAACAAAGATAAATTGTGATGAGCTTAAGAAAGAAAATTTAAGTCTAAGAGATACTTTAAAAAGACAAGATGAGAACATTATCCATTTAAGATCCAAGTTGACAATTTCAATGGAAAACTTGTCAAATGCTCAAAATAATTTAAACACCTTAGAACTTGGATCTAATGTTGTTAATGAACTTGAAATGAAGTTAAAACTTGCCAATGAAGAGCTAATCAAATTTAAGGGAATTGAACAAGAACTAACTAAAGTTAAAAATGAGAATTCAACCCTTAAAACCAAAGTCACTCAACTTGAAACATACAAACAAAAGTATGAGTGCAAATTTACCCATAGTGAAGAAAAATTTGAAAAGTTATTTAAATTGGGTAAATCAAAAGGAGATAGGACGGGTCTTGGATTTGATAGGAATACCTCATATGACCCTAAATTCACCAACACTTTTGTGAAAGGTGAGTCCTCATTCTCTAGCACTCACACTTCTTTGCCCATGTCTAAATGTAATTATTGTGGCATTGAAGGACATTTTAGGTTTGAGTGCAAACAAAGAAGAAGCAATGTGTCTAAATCCATATTTGAACCAAAGAAAGGTAAATCAAATTCTATGATGGATAAGACACCAAGAACCAAGGAGAACTCCATGAAGCTTAAACAAGTAAAATCAATTAAGAAGGAGTCTCCTAAAATAGATTCTAAAAAGATTAAACAAGTTAAATCAAGTTTAAAAGAATCTATAAATAAAAAGGTTCTCAACCTACCTCCCTTAACTCAACAAATGAAAGAACTTTTGAAGAAAGTTGCAAAGATAAATTTGAAATTCAAAAGTCAATTAAAGGGAGGAGATAAGAAGAAAAGAAAAATGGTTCAAACCCCAAAGAAGCAAACTCACCAAAAGACTAATCACCAATCTAAGCTAAACTTAGTTAAATCTATATCTCATGGTGATAAGTCTAAGTTAATAATTTATCAAGTTAAATCTCCTAGAGTTGGTGAGAAGTTTAAGTTAGACCTTAGGTGGATTCCCAAAGTTAGACAAATAGACAAACCTTAGGGCCTTGGACCTCATTGACCAACCTAACCTTAATAGTTAAATCTTTTTGTTGGTCATGATTGCATTTGCATTTTATGTTCTTTCTTAGTTACATTTTTCTTAAAATGCATTTGTTTCTTTATGATCATTTGATTTTGTCTTCATGTACTTCCCTAAGTCACATATCATGGTTTTCAAAATCATTTGATTGTATTTCTCACATGTTAGATTTGCTTTTTATAGTCACATCTTGTTCGCATTTCTACATGTTCAATTGATTATGGGTTCAAAGCTTTCATAGCTAGATCTCTCATAATCAATTGATGTTGCAAATTCATTTGTTTGTATGTCATAGTAAGATTATCTTGAAAAACAAATGATTTAAAACAATTTAGTTTTTCCATAGATTTCTAAGTTATATTTCATATGGAAAATTATTGTTTTGCAAAACCAACTTGTATGTGCTTCAAATAAGTTATATCTTTTAAAATTACAAGTTGAAAAAGTTTTATCTTCATTTTCATACTCATTTTGTCCATTGTTGGATTTTGTTTATGATTTGAAGATTGTTTGAATGGAATTGCTTTAAAACATCATTAGTTATATTCTTCAAAGCATGTTCCATGTTGTCATTTCCTTTTGTATTTGATTATACCATTTCAAATGGAAATGAATGTTGTGATAGACTATTTGCATGTTTGCTCTTTTAGTTACATTCTTTATGCAAATGTTTTATTTGTTCCATGTATGGTTGTGATCTTATTTACATTTGTTTTAACCATACTAGAACCCAAATCCATCCTTTATGCTTTCTAGTCATTTTTGTGAAATGGATGGTTATGATGTTGATTCATGTGTATTTTTCTTATTGATATCATTCTTATACATGTTTCAACTTCATAGTAGTGTTTTCATCATATGAACCTCTTTGAAATCCATTCCTTGAATTTCATAGTTATATCTCTTGAATGATGGATTTCTTAGATGTTGTATTCATATGGTTGACACTTTGGAAATTGCATATTCTTATAAGTCATATATTTTCAAAATGCAATTTCTCATGTTCATCACTATGCTCAATAGTTATATCATTAAAGTGATGAATATTCATTTATGTTGCTTGATGGAATCTTGTGTTTGTCACATGCTTGCTCTCAAACATGTTCCATATTCAATTGGTAATCAAATGATATCATTTTCAATTAGTATAACTTCCAATTGATGTTATATATTTGTGATAAACCTTGTGCACATTGGATTAAACTTGATAGTAATATGTCTTTGTTCCATGTCACATTCCATTAGCTTCATAAATGGTCATGTTTGCCACCTCTCTTGCTTATTTGGTTAAATCTCGTGACCACCATGTTTATGTGTTAATAATCTTGGTTGGTTAATGATTGAGGTAGGCATCATGGTTTGAATTTCATTTCACTCATCTTACACTTGATAGTCATATTTTATGATTGAGTGAAATGATTTCAAAATTTACATAGCATATGATTTTCATAGTTATATTATTTGATGCTATGTTTAGTAAACCCCTTATCATCATGGATAGCTCTAACTTGGATTAATCCTTCTAGTTACATTCCTTAAGTCCATTTTAGAGTGATTGAGCTAATAAGTCATACTCTTAAATCTCAATTGATATGGTTCTTATTTCAATTGGTATCCATGATAGATTAACCTTTTGACCTTGCTCTTCAACTTTCCTTAAGCTTATAGGTCAATTGGTTTCTCTTCAATTTGGTAATTTGATCATTGAGCCTTATAGTTAATCATTATCAATTGGTATCTAATCCTTCCCTTGAAGTTATCCCTCAATTGGTTAAACCATCTTCTTCTTGCATCTAATAGTTATATTCTTGTCAAAAGTATGACAAAAGAAGATTATGGATTGAGGGGGAGTAAACCTTCTAAGGAAGCATTAGAGATGATCAAATTCACCATTGCTATTCCCTTATAACTTACTCACATGCATAATAGCCTGTTAAGTATTTCATTTTCGATTTCATTTGTTAACAGGTGCTACTAAAGGTATTTTCCTTGTTTCATGTGTGTAGGTACCTTTCTTCAATTGCTACCTTTGCAATTTAATGGCAAAGGGGGAGAAAGGATTAAGGGGGAGAAAATGCTCTAGCTACCCAAAAAGGGAGAAAGATCAAAGGGGGAGAGAGCATTCAATGGCAAAGGGAGAGAAAGACCAAGGAGAGAGAGTGCTTGGTCTAAGGGGGAGAGAAGATAAAAGAAAGTAAGCTTGGGAGCTAAAGAAGTTGCTTGGCCAAAGAAAGGAAGATGAAATGAAAGCTTGAAGGATGATCAAGCTCCAAGCATCAAGAAGAATGAAGAATGAAGCTAGAGCCCAAGCTAAATGAAGAAGCATCCAAAGAGATTTCAAGAATTGTCCAGCCAAGGAGGAGCTGAAGACTGTGTGTGAAGTCTTAGTGTTGAGCAAGGTTTGCCAACATATTGAAGGTTTGCCATCAAATTGCAAAGGGGGAGATTGTTAGGTTTTTGTTTATTGCAATTTGATGGATGCATCATTCATTTTATTCATCATTTGAATTCACACACATGCATTGATTTAGAAAATCTTGAAATCTTGTTTTACACATGCATGGTTTTAATTCTTGTAAATCCTATGTTTCAGGCATGTTTTGGTTTTCATCTTGGATGCATTTTATTTGAAAAGGATTTTTACAAATCAAGCTAGCCAATGATTTAAAGTTTCAAATGATTTTTGGCTTTTTATGTTTCATGTTTTTAAGCCGCTTAGAATGATTTAAAACATGATTCCAAGCTTGATTTATTGGCCCAAAAAGTCCCCAAAGAAAAATACTTTAAAATATGCAAAATATGCATTTTTGGGGGAATTGGTCCAGGGGACCCGGTCGACCTGCAGTGTGGCCGGTCGACCGAGCCCATGGCCGGTCGACCGAGCCCACTGCGGGTCGACCGGGAAAGAGCCAACGGCTCTTTTTTTCAAACGGTCAGTTTTATGACCGTTGGAGGCCAGGTCGACCGGGGCTTTTATGGGGTCGACCGGGCACTCGCAGAACTCAACTTTTTGAGTATAAAAAGGGGTTCATCCCATGAGAAAAAGGGTGGAACTTTGAGCAACTTTCAAGCCTTCATTGAGGTGTTTGGAGACAAAGAAAAGGGGATGAACCAAGAGAGACCAAAGGGTCTATAGGAAAGCTAAAGCTTGGAAATCATGAAGTTAAATCTCTAAGTAAGTTTTAGTTTTCTTAATCATATGTTTCATGCTTTGCTTAAATTATTGGTAAATGATTTTTAGCATGTTAACTATGATGTATTGAATTCATTACCTTCATTCTATCTTTGATTTATGTTGTGATGAATTCTTTACTTTGATTCAATCCAAGTTTGTTTTAAAACTTTATTAATCATGCTTTCTCAAAATCTTTGATTTCCTTTTTAGCATGATTTCTTCTCTTGATTGAATCTATCATTGTTGTTTTCAATCTCTTTAGAACTTTAGTTAAACCTTTGTTTTTGAAAACAACATTGCACATGCATCACTTGATTAATCTTAATCATTTTCATACAACTTGTGATCTTTAGATTTTCATATCATTCACAAGTTTGTAATTGTTCAAGTGATTTGCATTTGACTTCAATCATATCTTTTATGTGCGTTAAACTTTGAAATGCTTTAAGCATAAAATTCATTGGTCTTAATTTTAACTTGATTGAAGTTCTACACACACACACACCCCATGAGCATTCATCTTTGCATTTCTTAGTGTGTTGTGTGAGTTTGTTTTTCACTTTCACATCCGCCTATTTAGAGGCAATTTATTAGAGCTTAAATTGTAATCTCATAAGAGTGTTTTGTGAAGACACTTTCTTTGAGAGAAATCATTTCTTTGTAAGGTTATTGCTTAGCCATATAAAAGCATAGTGTAAGGGTTGTTGTTTAGCCTAGAAAAACATCATTGTAAGGTTATTGCTAAGCCTTGGAAAGCATACATTGTAGAGGTTATTGCTAAGCCTTGGAAAGCATCTTGTAAGAGGTTATTGCTTAGCCTATTGGAAAAGCATATTAGTGGAAATCCGGTGGGGTGTGAGGAACACAAGCCGGTAGTGGATGTAGGCATTGAGGCCGAACCACTATAAATGATGGTGTTATGGTGATTGCAATGTGGTGATTGTATGTATTTAGCTTCCGCATTGTGCTTGTTATCATCACTAGTGACTAGTTAGTTTATAGAAAATTAAAATTAGTCATAGTTAGTCACTATTAGTAGCTCACCCTATTCACCCCCCCCTCTAGGGTTAGGATCTTGGATCCCAAGGACTTTCACAGGTATCTCCTCCGGAAAGACATCCGGGAATTCACATGCAACTGGAATATCCTCCACCGCTTTGGACAATCTATCCTCCATGATAAATGCCACATAACCTTCACATCCACTCTTAATCAAACGATCTGCCCTCAAGGCTGAAATAACACTAGTGGACATGGGTCTCCGCTTACCAACGATCTCCACAATGTCTGCTAACACTTGCAATCTGATGGTCTTGTTGAAACAGTCCATTACTGCCCGGTATACGGATAACCAATCCATTCCCAAAATCACATCAAAATCTTGCATCTCTAGGATGATCAAATCTGCAAATAGGATGTAAGTCCCTATCTGCAACTTGCACGCTGGAAAATAGGACTCACATCGCACAGTTTTCCCTAAGGGAGTACTAACTAACAAAATATAATGCAATGGAGCTATGTCACCCACCAAACATGCAGCAAAAATAGGTGATATAAACGAGTGTGTGGAACCAGAATCGAATAAGACTCTAGCAGGTACATCTAAGATAGAGAGTGTACCTTCCACAACTCCTCCAATATCCTCTCCCTCCTGCATATCCAAGGCATTAAGTCTACCATGCTGCTGAGGTCTCTGCTGATACTTCTGCTGTTGTCCTTGCTGAAATCCCTGAGGCCTTTGCTGTCCTTGCTGTCCTTGGGGTCTGAATTGTCCCCTGCCTTGTGGTGGTGCTGGAAATCGAAGCTGTTGCTGCTGCTGCTGTGGAGCTTGCCTTAAAGGCTGTGCTGCAATAGGTGGTCTTGGAGCTGCATTCTTCACACCTTGCCCTTGCTTCTTAGGGCAATCTTTCACTTGGTGACCTTGCAAACCACACTCAAAACATGCTCCTGACATCACTCTGCATTCCACTGACAGGTGGTTCTTACCACAATGAACACAATGAAGTCTCTGGGGTTGATCAAACTTAGGCTTCTTGCCTTGCTGCTGATACTGTGGCTGTGACTTCTGCTGCTGATACTGTTGTTGTTGTGGACGTTGCTGGTATTGCTGCTGGTATTGCTGATACTGATAGTTTGAAGTCTGGCTCTTACATTGAGTCTGAAATTGTCTGAGGTTCTGATTGTAACGGGCTTTCTCCTTGATGGATTCTTCAGCCCAATAAGCACGCTTGAGGTTTTCTTCATAGGTGGCCAAAGTAACGCTGGTCACCATTTCTTTGATGTTGGGGTTCAGTCCCCTAATAAACCTCATAACCTTATCTGCTTCAGTTTGTACTAGCGATGGTGCAAATCGGGATAAGTTAGTGAACCGCTGCTCATAAACTTGAATTGAGTCTTCTCCCTGCTGAAGAGTCTCAAACTCTGCTATCTTCAATGCTGTAATATGAGGTGGAATAAACTTAGTACGAAACAATGTACTAAAAGATTCCCATGCAGTCTCATCCTCAATTGTAACAAAAGGAGTCTTGACTGATTTCCACCACATTTCTGCTGTTCCTCGAAGCATATAAGCTGCCAGTTGAACCCGCTCCTTCCCTGTGCATTTGAAGACATCAAATATCTTCTCTATCTGTACAACCCACTCATCAGCATCAAGTGGATCTTCATTTCCATAAAATTCTGGCGGATTCCTCTTCTTAAATTTGTCAAATACCTCATTAGGATCTATTGCTCTTTCTGGCATAATGACCTGTGTAGCTGGAATTGGCCTCTGTAATGCAGCCATCATCTGAGTTTGTGATTCTTGCGAAGCAACAAAGGCTTGCATCAGCTTGTTGAATCTGTCTTCCATGGAATCACGGTCATTGACATTAGCATTACTACTTTCTGGGTTACCAGTAGGACGCCTATTTCTGCCAGCCATCCTGAAACATAAGAAGCGTTAGTCCTATGGGACTTGATCTAACAAACAAACTATACAATCTACAAAAGCTAAGATACCCAAAATAAAAATCCAATCCTCACACGTCTTAGTTTCTACTTTTTTTTAAATCTAGAAACCAATAATGCTCTGATACCACTTGTCACGTCCCCAAAATTTAAACCGGGGTTATACGTGAGATTAGGGCTAATTAAAACTTTTTCCAACATAAGTCAAATATAACTTAGCCCCAATCGTGTCCCAATTGGATCGAAGACCGCTGTGAGGTATAAACATTTCCTCAAATACAAACAATCAATAGCGGAAGCTTAATAATTACAATTGGTATCTTAAAGATGCATAGTTTGGAACCATACTATATATCATCATTAAAGTTCAGAGTTTAAACGCTTTAAACCAAAAGTATTATTTACAACATTAGGCCACATCAACACTAAGGCCTAATCAAAAGATAAACGAAAGTACAAAAGTTGAATCTATCAAGATAAGCATGAAGGCTCTCGAGTACGGGGTCAGTACGGCTATACAATGCCGTCCGTACTAAAATCTAAGAAGTCATCAGACTGATCCGCCTGTACTTCTTCCGTCGTCTCCTCCTCGATATAGAAGGGTTCGGTACCTATGCACCAAGAGTAACATCGTCAACACGACAGTTGGCAAGCAATATATATATAAATGACAACAAGATATACATATCGAATCAGAGTAGACAAGAGACAAGATCAATAGAAACATATGCATTTCAGACATAAGAAATACATAGTATACGAGTCATAAACAATCTAGCAAATAGGCAAATCACACAAGCTAATACACCACGGATAGTTTCAACAAGGACCCTCCATACTCAACATGAGAGTTGTGGTAGAGTGGCACGGGATGAAAACCCGGCAAACAAGTAAGCAAGCAAGATGGATACTAAAGGCCAAACAAGATCAATAATGCAAGATGTATCCGATGGTGTACAATCCATCAAAATATAAAAAGTAGTACTGCGCAGACTTTCAAACCAAGGTCCTCACACATGTGGTGCCCCACCATGTGTTGGGCGTTGACAACTGAGTGATGCCTGACACAAGAGTCCTAGACAAGTAGGAGTGAGGAGACTAGGCTTTCTTGCGTGAACAAGATTCATAAACAATTGAGAGACTACTTTCCATCAATCAGATCAAGACTATCAAGCAAGCTTATTCAAGTATCAATACCATAGTAGTCCTCATCAAGCTTTTACGATTAAAGCCGCCTAATCTCAACACTTCCATCAATCATATACAAGATAAACAAGACATCAAGGGGATCCTAGGTCATCATCTAAGTTCATCATGTGATCCCAAACCAAAATAAGTAAAGCAATCTATAGAACATGAACATTTCATGTAGAAAGTACCCAATTGTACTATGTAGAATCGAGAACAATAAACAATCCAATCTTAGGTCAATAGTTATTACCATAGTCTCGTACAACTCTATTCAGTCAACGAAAGGAATAAGGTTCGCGATACCCGAACAAACAATCTTCGTGCATAGATATAAAAGAGGTATCCCGTTGTCCCGTACCGTTCAAGATTGATATAAGTTGAACACCGAGAAAATAGGAATAACAATGAGAAATGCATGCTCCATAACACTCCTCATATCAAGTCAAATGAGTCCATAAAGATAGCCAATGTTCCATACAAGTCCAATAGAAAAAGAGGTCAAAAGAGTCCCTCAAAAGGTCCTCTACAGTTGTCCCGGTCGACCTGGTACAGCCCGGGTCGACCTGCATTAATATGCAGAAATGATGAACAGTAAAATGGTCAGGTACTGTCCGCACCTGACCCTGTGTCTTCGGTCGACCGAAGCCCCTGGCCGGTCGACCGAGTACACTACAGTTACAGAACATCAGTTCTGTAACTGATGTGTAAATGGTCTAATTCCTATCCCAAAATCCCTGAACTTGTTCCATAACATTTCAAGGATAAAACCACATCAATTCAGGTCCCATAAACCTATCAATCTATCCATTTAATTATCAATCCAATTCATTAAGCAATTAAACAAGATTATCATGTTTTCAATTAAAAACAATCTAGATTAGAGCATAGGGTCATCTAGACATAATCAATCATCATTTCAAGGAAGAAACAGTATATCAAAGCATAAGTATATAGATTAACTTGCCTTAGTGATGAGCTAAACCAAAATTCAAGAGAATTAAGGAAATCTCTCTTTTTGAGCTCAAAGGGTGTAAAAGCTTCTCAATCCCAAAATCACTCTACAAAATGAATGCAATGGGTAGTAGTGAGTCTCCCTAATCCATTTCTAACTAAAAAGAAAAAGATTCACTTTGGTTAAAATCTCTGGAAGCCTACCTTCCAATGGATTGTGGTTGGAAGTTCTTGAAAATTAGATAGATGGGTTCCTTGGAGTTTGAAGAAGAAGATGTGAAGCTTGGCCTATGAAGATGGAAGTTCTATGGCTGTCTTTGGCAAGAAGTCAGTGAAGAGGAAGAAGAGAGTGAATAGTAGAAATGAAATGGTGATAGAGATGAAGAAATGAGTCATCCGTATGAGGTGTTGTGATATAGAATAAGTTGAGATGAGTCATAGGATAAGTATAGAGAATTATGGGTTTAGTCCTTAATTCACTTAAGTGATTATTTGGGCCTCTTCCTCACGTCGAATCGAAACGCGATAGAAGACTAAAGTTCATGAAATGATGAGACCTATCCAATGCACCCAAATTCACAAAAACTCATAATCTCAATTAAGCCCCTGAAAACTTCCCAAATTGCAAACCACCCCCCTACTGTACCCAAACATGCTCCGAATCACGTGAGATTTCACCCACATGATTTATACGTCAAACCCGACTCGCTAAGACTCTAAACACACTTACTAACTAATCAAGCAATTAGCTATAATTAATATAGGTTAAGGGTCGGAATGTTACACCCTAGTAGGTGGAAACCCTCTCACGTAGCTATTAATTTCTTCTATCTGGATTGCAATTTCTAACGGCAAGAATACAATTGAATCTCAATGGGCGACATTGGATTTTTTTTTCCATGTCATTGGGTCATATGGAGTTGTAAGAATGAGGCTACCTTCGACAACAAAACAACTTCAATAAAAGGAGTCGGGAGACGCCTGTCCAAAAATCTCTCCCTCTCCAACAAGTCTTCGTCGAGTAATGTTCAGAGACCATCTCAAGATATTCTCCTCCAGGTTTTGGGAGCTTTGCCTTTTCTAACAGATTGACCATCTTTGTTTCCCTTTTGGCTTCTTTTTGAGCTTTCTTTTTTTTTTTTTTTTTTTTGCTGATGTGAGTCTCCTTTTTCATCTCATATCTCATATGAGCTTGTATAGCTAGTAGCTGAAAATTTTCAGCTCTGGGGCCTTTGGCCTGGTTTTCTTTCTTTTCAATATATCTTACCTTTTAGCTAAAAAAAAAGAAGATAAGAGTGGCAAACATGCAAGGCCGAGTAAAATCAAATGGGGTTGACAGGAGTGTTTACTGCTTGAAGCCAAACTCATATCTAATCTAATTTCTTAACATCTTTAAAATCGAGATGCGGTCCACGCAACGCATTGGCTGGAAGCCCCACTTTATCTCGTGTGTCGCCTCTGTTGATGCTTTATTTATTAGTGTTCAATTGCCATCGAAATGCTCATTATTTTATTTTATACAATTAACACTTAGATACTTTAGCTATAATAATTTTAGCTTTTAAGTTGTAGTTCACGTGTAAGTTTGATACACTTTTCTTCATTGTGAATAAATTTTGATATTCAGAATTTTAATAATGATTTTAACTGTATAAATATATATTTTTTAAAAAAATTCTTTCTTAAAGAAAAGCCATACATTTAATATTACAACATCGAAGATGTTGTTATAGTCATTACCATCTTAAGAAATTTACAAATAAATTTATTACAAACAAAGCCAAAAACCTTGCAACCCACTAACAACTTAGTCGAAGCACCTCTCTTCAAAAAAACAACCAGAGATCAATCCATGGATGTTATCACTTTATGGTGAGAGACTTGAGAAGGGAATGTGTGTGGGTGATTGTGTATGAATATTTAGCGCAGCGAAAGAAAATTAAAATTATTGATATTTCCGCATCAATTATTAAAACTAGTTCTACTATTATTATATATGAAATGGGTAGAAATATTTGATTTCTAAATTGGACTCCAATTTCGCAATTGATTAAGAAATTGAACCTCAGTTCCGATTTCGATTTTGACCCATTTTGAAATGGAGAGAGATTTTAGGAATCTACCCAATCTTGACTTTAGGGAGAAATATCTTAATGTCAGAGTTGATAAAGGCTGCCCATGCTTCACAAACAACTTTCAAACAAAATAAAAGTTTAAAAGAGATTAACAAAGATAAGAATGAGAGGATCAACATGGAATTCCCACTACATGTGTCAACCATTTTCACCAATTTAGAATGAGAAATTAAACAAAGAATTTCCCTATTATAATTCCTAAAAGGTTATAAATAAATAAATATATATTGGCATTAATTAGCAATCACACTCCTCAATCTTGCATTAATGACGTGATGGTTTATTAAGCTTGAAATTTATTAATTTATACAAATCTCAACCCGTAAATAGCCATACGCTTTAGATTATTCAAATGAGATGTAACTTCGTTTAATAAAAGTTTTTATAGTTGTATAAATGGAAAAGAAAAAAATATAGTTCTCTTTATGCTTTGCGCTCCTTGCCGCTAAGCAACCGTCTCAGTGTCTACTTCCTCTCTCCTTTTTCCCTCATAATTTTCAACTGTAACATGCAACTATGAAATTGTTGCCTGAACTAAAACTTTTAAAGTTAAAAAAACCAAAAATACAAAAATGGAATTACTGTTTCATTCAATCAATTTGGATTAATTTACTGTTTTATTCAGTCAATTTGGATTAGCACCTGCCGTGGTGTCCAATGCGAGTTGCCAAAAAAAAACCAGTGCATCTTGGACATTGGGGACATTTCCACACCTTATTTATTTGGTCTTCCAAAAGTTCAAGAAGATCTTATACGTACATGGATTTAGAATGTACAAAGCCCTCTTCTCACCATAATTGAAGTACTGATGATATGTCACTTGTTGCAGTACTTACACCGATACCGGCACCAGGAAATTGGCCTCCTCAGGTTCAGCCTGTTTCTATATAAATCAGTTTCAATATAAAACACAAATAAGTAAAACATTTAAGGCTGAGAGAATCCACTCGTAAAAATAGAAAGGAAGATAAGAGAGATAGAGACTTATTTGTAGATATATTTTGGATAGGTCTGTCAAAAAAAAGTGTGAGGTTCCCGACCTTACTAGGTTAGTTAAGCCCATTAACGGGCCCTTTAGCATGTTTATTCTTTTATTATTATAATTAGTTATATTGTTAAATATTTAGGTGGGATTAGGCCATGAGCGAGTTTCTTTTATTATTAAAATAGTGTATGCGGAGTTTCATGCAATTCCGAGCGTGTTTGACCATAGCAGGGGTAGTTTGCAGTTTAAAAAAAATTGGGTGTTTTTCCAAAAAATTCCAATCTTTGGGCTCATTGGAAAAGTCTCGTCGTGTAAATCATTTGTCTCTTCGCTCGTCGCGATCCGACGACCAAAAACCTCTTAAATAATCCACTCCTTCATGGACCCACTTATTAAAGGCAAACTTGTCATTTCCTCTCCCATTATAATATATTAAGCTCGGAGGTTTTGGCTTCAATTTTGACCATCGGTTGTAATTTTTACCAACGGCTATGTAACTGCTCATGCAACTACCCACTCATTTTTCCATCATACCACTCATGTTTCAGTTGTTCCTATGTAACTATACATTTTTTGCTCCAGTTTCTCTATTTCTATTTTATCCAACTTGTCCTATGGAAAGATGTAATTTCTTTTAATATGTGATTATTTATTTTCCAATATAGGGAGATATCGTGCTGAGCACGGATTATTGGGCTACTCTTCTTTAACCTAAGACAAGCCCTAATTTCCCATTCACTCTCCGCAACGAAAGGAACCAGCAACTATCCTCTTTCTTCTTCATTTTCTCTAGCCTAGATAGTTGCCAAGGAGCCCCGATCTCAACAATCCGATCCAATCATCTCCTCCCCCTTGTCTTCTTCTTCCTCTAGACATCATTTGGTAAGTTTTTACAATCCCCATCTTTTCCAATCTTTCTTCCTTTTGCTTAGATTTAGGATTGTACATGACTTTCCCCTCACTCTTTCTTTTCCTTTGTGTTCTAGGTTTCGTTTGGATGCTTTTTTGTGGGTAGATTGGTAGAAACCTTTGTGTTCTAGGTTTCGTTTGGATGCTTTTTTGTGGGTAGATTGGTAGCATTCTACGTAGAAGGGTTATTCTCCTCCAGTCTTCCCCAATTTCATCTTCTTCTTGGTTGAGGCAAGTAGATATGCATTGTATGATTAGTTATGCATGTATTATTTTGATTGTTGATGATTATATGCTAGATTACCCAAGTACCAAGCTTGTTTCTAGTATTGATTTGGGATTTAACATGTTAGATTAGGATTTGGTTTGGTTGGCATAGTTGCTTAATTGGCAAGCCCTAAATGTTTAATCTGTTGGATTAGATGTATTGTGATGAATGTAATTGATGGGAGGAGCATGGAGGCTCAATTTGGGAAGGTTTAGACATTGGAATGGCCGAGGAAGAAGAGGACAAAAACCTAAATTGGGGGTTACTGTTCGCGGACAGGAACAGTTTCCCTTAACTGGGAGTCGTTCGATGTCTGATCAACCGGACAGTCTGTCCGATCTATCGGACAGAGAATAACTGCAGCTAACTAGGAGGTGTCCGAGATCCGATTGGATGGATGACCCCTGTTCGATCGACTGGACCTTCTGTCCGATAGACTCGATGGTATACCATGACATAATTAATAAATTTAAATAATAATAACTTTTAATCCGACCGTTGGATTTCTATGTTCTTTGTATCGTTTGAAAGCCCTCGATACGTAGAATTCAATGGCTTAGGTTTTAAAACAATCAAAGATGGAGAAATAAGGTAGATATGTGGATTAATGATTCGGACCTTGTCTTTTGGAAAAAGAAACTATTAACTTAGGTTTGAGCCTTATATGTTGGATTCTTTAAACATACTCTCATATGACCATTAATGGGAATGAAATCGAAGCACGTGGCTTAGTATGCTTCGATGGTTGTCTAGGTATTCATGTCTCACGCATGGTTTAACCGAATGCATATGAAATTGATTCAATTGATGCCTAACATGATTGTACACCAAGGATTCTTTCCTAGAAGCATCGTTGACCCGCTCAAATCTGGAGTGGGTTTAGTCATTTCTTCTTCATGTGTGGTGATGGGATTAAATTAAAAAGCAGCAACAAAAGGCTTTTTTTTCCCTCTTGTGTATCTCCCCCAAAATGGCGTTGGTGGCCTCTTCGATTCCTTCCCTTTCTCGCTCAAGAACAGCCATGGCTTCACTCAAAAATCAACCGCTGATTTTTCATGTATCTTGAGATATTAAAGAAGAAATCCAAACCATTGGATCACGAGATCTCAAATTCTGTGGGCCCCTTATGCTGAACCCGAACCATTCAATTGCTCTAAAAGGCCTCAAACGTCTGGCAGTCAAATCTGGCAACATGATTAATGATGGATGATGAGAAAATGGCAAAAAACTATTGACCATTGATTTGCCACAGAGAAGGGATTTTTGACGGTCCGTGTTTTTCAGTTTTTTGGTTAATGTGGCCCCCCAAGTCATGACCATACCATACATCATCTTAAGAAGACCAAGCACAGCCAGGTGGTCAAATTTCAGCCGTTGATCCATTATAAATCTTGAAATACGTGGGAAAGAAATTTCAAATTGAAATATTTATTTTTATTTATGTGAGGCCATTTGGAAGATCCGAGCCGTTCAAATTCTTTAGAGAGATCAAAGCAGTTATGCGATGAAAGCACATCCCTTGATTTCTCATAGATTATTATAAATTTGCCAAAAAAGTTACAACCATTGGACCCAACATAATGTAGACTAGCACAATAACCCGTGTTGATCACGGGTACGTCCATACAATGCAATTTAAGTATTCACTCGTGCAACGCAAATAAAACTATTCATGCATAGCAATGATTTTTTAGAAAGAAAAAAAAATGACTGGAGGGAGTGTAGAAAGGGAATATGAGAAGGGAGGTAAAAAAATATACATAAAATGGAATAGGAGATGCAACCAAAAAGGTAATTTTGTAGAAATTAAAAGAAGAAAAGAAAAGGTAATGGGTAGTTATAAGAAATGGGTAGTAGTTATAAGAAGTGAGAAGTTATATTTTAGTTATAGGGATAGGATTCTATTTTGAATTAGAGTCCAATTTCAAAATTGATTGAGAAATTATAGCTCAATTTCGATTTCAATTTTGATTGGAGAGAAACTTCAAATTTCCTTGGAATTTACATGGAGAGTCCATTTTTTTTTGAAAAGGAACCAAATATCTATTCAAAAGGAAACCTTAAAGTCTCTCACTTTCGGCAAAGCCATCAGCAAGAGATCTAAAAGGAATACATGTAAGATCCACGGAAAGCGGGTCAAACAAAATACAAGGAGGCTCATCACGCCACCAAGTCCCAGAATTAAAATCAGTAGCCCTCGTGGCTAACACATGAGCACATCTATTTCCTTCCCTACCCACCCAGGAAAAGGATACAGAAATACAAGGCAAAACTACAGCAAGAATATCTTCCAACACTATTCCTCAATCTGAAATGTCAACTGAACCAGCATTGAGATCCTTTATAAGGGCTGATTATCTCCCTCAAGAGTAAAGTGCAGAATATTCAACTCTTTAGCAAAAAGCATCGCATCCCTCGCAGCCAAAGCTTCAACTAGGCTAACGTCACACACCCCAAGAGATATAAGAGTAGTACGCCCACCGACGAAAGTCCCTTTGTCATCTCTGATTATGACTCCTACACCCACCACTCCTGAATCTGGCCTGTACGCAGCATCAAAATTAACTTTGAAACCCAAACTTGAAGGAGGAACCCAGACACCTGGATTTATAGGCGAGAAAACACAGGAGGATGATAGGAATCAACTGAATTTGCAGCCTTATAAATGTTACCCAAATTAGTAGAGAAAATCAACACATCCTCAACTAACCACTCCTTCCCATTAAAGACCAAATCATTTCGAGCTATCCACAGACCCCACAAGAAAAGGACAAAGGAATTTTTCGCCTCTACCCCACCTCCACCCTCATTAAAAACATTGAACATTTCCAAACCCCAAGGCATTAATTGTAAATGCTGAAACACAGTTGTACGAAGGCTAAGGCAGGAACCAAACCAGACTGCTTGAGCAAACACACAATCCCTCAAGACATGAGTAGACGACTCCGGCAGACCACATCGCCGACAACTCACATCAATGGGGAGACGTCTTCGACTCAACGCCTCACTAGAAGGGATAAAATCATGCAACGCCCTCCAAGCCAAACAGACGAACCTTGGGAGGAACTGGAAGCTTCCAAAGGGCAGACCAAAACTGTTCACACTTAGTGCATTTGACGTACCCACAAGAACACCCAATACTCTGCAAGAGTACGACCCAAATGGTACCACCGGACTTAAGATAGAATACTGACCATCTTTAAGAAAATGCCAAAGGAGCCTGTCTTGTCGTCTTTGAATGCTCAGAGGAATCGACATGATAAGCTTAGCTTCAGCTACCCAAAGAGGGACTGTATAGATCACGCATCCAAATACCCAGGTTAGAATCATAAGATCACTACCTTCCTAACCATACACCCCATAGGCTTAGGAGTAATGATCCTGAAGTACGAAGGATGAGGCACCCAAGGTATCTTCCCAATATCACTATTTGACCTTCTCCCAGATTCCACCACCTGACACCATTGGAAAGAAATTCCCTCTCTTTGCAAAGACTCCTGCTAGAGAAAAGACTATTTTTCTTTAAAGTC